>OX637575.1:28798150-29398150 GCA_951800085.1 Comarum palustre | reverse complement strand
TTGGTCGATATAGTCTTCAAATCTGCCTGACTGAGCACCAAGACGCATGGAGTTGGTTACTTTCCGTTTTCCTGATAGGATTTGGAAAACCAGCACTCCAAATGCATAGACATCACTTTTCTCTGTAAACCGTCCGGTAGTGGTGTACTCTGGAGCTAGGTAGCCCATAGCAGCGCTGGCCTTGAGTGCTGAGAAGACGACATCATTGGTAAGCAGCTTGTGCAGGCCGGAATTTGAAAGCAAGGGGTTAAATCGCTGGTCAATCAGCACCTTCTCAGCTGAAATGTTTTGGTGAACAAGAGCAGGTTTGTTTGGTTTGTATCCATGTAGATAAGATAGACCTGCAGAAAGACAGTGGTACTCAGCACAGAGAAATCATGAACTGACTCCAATAAAATCACCTCCATTCTTGGAAATCACTTTTTTTATTACCAGCTACACATATGCATCTCTGGAAAACATACGCATTCAAGACTGAACCAGGAAACTTATACTAGTTTATAAGCTATAATAACAAGTAATCCTGTATGGAATAACTTTGCAATAATATTCCAATTCTATGAATATAATTTATTGTTAAGGAACTTCAATTTAAATAAGCCAAAAACGGACCTTTTGCGATACCCTTCACAATGGAAACTCTAGTCGACCATTCAAGAACATTGCTGTCGCCCTCCTTCACATCAAGATATCGCAGCAAACTTCCATTTGGAACATATTCATAAATGAGAAAGCACTCTCCACGGCCCCTTGAACAACAAAAACCCCTCAATTTCACTAAATTTTCATGCCTCAATGAGGTTAACATGTTCAACCCCTTCAAGAACTCTGCTTCCTCTGTCTTGCAACAAGTTTTTCCAATGCTCTTAACAGCGACAACAGTCCCATCTCGTAATATTCCTTTATAGGTTGCAGAGAAGTTACTCTTCCCCAATAGATTCGCCTCAGAGAAATACTGAGTGGCAGTCTCCACCTCATCCAAATTGAATTTAAAGCTATGGAACACGTCTTGGGCGAATGCACTTAAATTCCTCCCATCAGCTAAAGGATCCCACCCTTGAGCATACTCAAGGCTCATAAGTGGAGAGCCATATTTCCTGTGAGCTACTCCATTAGCCTTAGTCTCATCAACACTACGACGGGCATCAGAAGCATCAAATGAGGACCCAAGCTTCTGTTTCCGACGACGATGCTGTGTGAAGAGTAGAATTCCTATAGCCGATAAGGCAACTGTTAGTACAACAATACCAACAACAACAGCAACAGATGCTTGATGGGATTTTGACATATTCGAGCACTGAGACTGGTTGCAAGGCAACTGCACATTTGCAGTCTCCGGGATAGCTCGTGTCTGCCCAGTTGATCCGAAGGGTTCAGGTCTACTTGCATTAAGATGACTTGAAGTGTTGCAGGCTGTTAAGGACATAAATCCAGCTCCACACAATCCCAGATTGTTTTCATAAGAGAATCCGTCATTTAGTCTCTTAAGAGCTGCATTCAATATAGTAATAAATCAGTACAAGCTTTGGAAATCAAGTAACATAGAGATCAAATAAGGTCGTACAATATTCTTACCAAGAGGTACATTGCCAGAGAGGGTATTATTCCGAATGTCCAGAACTTCAAGCAAAGGGGCATCAGCTACTTTCATGGGAATAGAACCAAAGAGGTTGTTGTAGCTCAAATCGAGTCTCATTAGCATTTCCAAGTTTCCTAAACTTGCTGGAATTGCACTGGTTAACTGGTTGGACTGCAGAGCAAGAACACTGAGGTTCTTTAAAGACCCCAGCTGCGTTGGTATGCTCCCAGTTAGCTGATTATAACAAAGCTGCAAAACTGAAAAGCAAACACAAACCCAGATCAGGAAGCATATAAATTAGCTTAGATTGTAAACCACTTACAAAAACCAGACAAATATTGAGTGTTCTTTCATTCATGATCCATGCATTCAATTTTCCATCAGCTTTTGGAGGCCAATCAACCACATTGAATGAGAAAATAGACACTAATAATGCAATAAATTTACAATCTTCAGCACCCAAGAACCAAAAGTAAATTGTTCTATTTGGAACCAAAACCCATCAAAAACATAGAGTATAGAACAAATTTAGCTACACAAATACACAAAAAAGTCCAAATCCTTCATCACCCAAACTATCAAACTGAACAAAATAGTCCTACTGTCCAAACCCATTTGTTCGGAAACATTCCAATGATCTCTCTTTCTGTTAAAAAAGTTCAAATCTTTTCACTACAAAAGCTTATAAAGCTACACAAAAATGCATACAAAATCATTTTACACAATCAAAAACTAAACAATCTCAAGCTTAATTAAACAAAATCAAAATAAGAAACTAGCTGAAAATTTATCACGAACCTTCCAAGCTGCCCATGTTTCCAATCTCAGGAGGAATCTCACCACTGAGATTATTGACATTCAAATACAAATCACTAAGCTGAGTCAAGTTGGCAATCTCTTTGGGTATCTCTCCCTTCAAGGAGTTATAATGCATGTAAATCCCAGTCAAATCCTTGAGCTCTCCAAGGGCAGGAGACAGCTTCCCATCTAGCCCTTTCCCTTGCAATGAAATATTCGAAACCCGACCCGCTTCATTGCACGCTACACCTTCAAACGACGTGTCGCAGGGGTCTCCATGGTCAGTCCATGAAGAAAGGTACAGACTCTGCGGGTCCAGAAGGGCCTTGATGTCCATGAGTGCTCTCAGCTCTGTGTTTCCATAAACATGCGGTGGGTTTGTGATGAACAACAGCAAGGTGAGAAGGAAAACTGTGGTGGCCATTTTTTTGGGTTAGGTTGTTCTTCCCTGGTTTTGCAGAGAAGGAGTGCGAAGCTGGTGTTCTGTTTTGAGCTCAGAGAAGGACAAGGTGTGCGTTTAGCTTTCTAGAGTGGAAATGTGTAAGAAGAATCAGAGAAGAAAAAGAGTTGGGTTTTGGTTTGGACCGTTTGATTGATTGGCTTGGGATTTGAGTGAGTACAAGACCATGTGTAGGTGCAGTTGCATGCTAACTGCATGCTAGTACAATTTGACTGAGGTACAGGTCAAACTACAACAATATTTGTCTCCTAAAATTTTAGTTGCTGAAGAATTTTCAGTATATTATATCTCTGAGTATTGTTCTGATGAGGAAAATTTCAAGGTCAAGTTTTGCAGATATATCAGAGTATCAAAGCAGAAAGAAAATGTGGAAAGTTTTCTTCCTTGCATCACTACTGAATTTTGAAATTTAAACAACAAAAAATAAGTGAAACAAAAGCTGCAAGAAGTTGCACATGGTCAACAGGAGACGGTGGAATACGGTAGGCCACTTTCGTCATCGTAACGGAGATTCGCTCCCATTTCGATTTCAAATTCTACACATGATCTGCTGCACTCAGTCTCACTTTAAGCTCCATTAATCTCCTCGTATAAGTGGTTAAAACCTGTCCAACCTCTCCGGCACGACCACCTGTCAGGTGCGCGCCGTAGATCCGACCGTTCTGAATCCCCAAAATTCAAAAATGCAAAAACTAATCTATGAGACTGGCCTGGGATTGGGTTGGAGGTTGTGTTAATTGGTGAGTCCTCTCTCGTTGTGCCAAGGCAGAGAGAGAGGCTATGACACTACTTCACTCTATTGTCCATTTGTCATTGTCCTGTTCCACTATTCTATTATTCATTTGTTGTTTTCTCATTTGTTTCAAACTCAAATTTTGTCCCTAGGTTTTGAATAAAATTCCTAATTTTTAATCTTATTGGGTAAATGGGGGAATTGAATTTGGTCCCCAAGGATAGGAGGGGGTGTTGGAAGTGTCTCATATTGGCTTTGATTGTGTGATCATGGTGGTTCTCCCTATATAAGTGGGATTCCCAAACCATGCACTTGTGTTGGGGAGGTTGTGGAAGGGGAAGATCGACCATTTTTGATTGCTAAGGATTATATGCATTCATTCATGTCCAAATTATCGAAAGGTCCTAGTTATAAACATGACCACCTCCTTTTTTAGGGTATAAGAAAAAACAAGGTAAGATGTCGAAAAAAAAATCCGTCAAATGTTACATTTACTAAACTCGAATGGAGTTGGGAAAGGAATGGAGGCAAGGAATCAACTCAGCGGTGGTACTGTGGTAGCAGGAAGCTCTTTTCTATATACTTGGGATAGTTTAGGAAAGCATACAAGGTGATTAGTTCATTATTATGATAAAGCTTCCAGCATAAGCTGTTTTTGAGCTTTTTGGAGAAGCTCAAATTAAAGATTATCTAAAAAGTCGTCTTTCAGCTTCTGCAAAAATCAAAAATCACTTCTTTCTGAGGTTCCAGTCAATTGGCTTCACATAGAATTGCTTTTCTTCTTATAACTTATAAGAAAGCAGTTTTCTGAAGGTGGAAAAAGTTGCACTAACTAAGCACTAAGACTTGTTTAATGCTAAAACCCTCTCTCATTCGGTGGCAGCAAACTTGTATTAACAAAATAACAAACCTGGAAACCAACAAAACGATGGGACTTTTGGAGGAACAAATTGATCCAAAATTGGTTGCTAATACTTGTCATGATTTGAATTTGTGAATAAACTGAGAGAAGCAAACAATGCAGAAATGTGTATATCTCATTGTCCCTAAATTTGCTGAAAGTAACTGATCACTTGGTGTTGGTGAAAGCAGGACCATACTGGCTTTAACATAGAACATAAAAGAATGTGAGAATCTCACAGAAGACCCTTTTGATACATATAAAGAAGTGGTCTTGAGATTGGAACATTTATCTGGGGCTGCACAAGAAGCATTGCTGTGATCCACAATGTGCATGCATTAAGAAAAAAAGCTCTTGTTTAACTTCACCATTCATCTGTTTAATCTAAGTTACCACAGTAACCAAAAAAGAAGGTTGGTCTGTCACAACAGGCATTTTCTATTCAATGTGAGGCTTTTGAGGTATGGACATAGTAGTGGTGTGGTGTTGGGGCTGTGGGAAGATACTGTTGACTGTGGTAAAAAATAATGGATCATGGAATGAAGGATTGATTAATGAATAATTGCTTGTTAATTCTGATGTGCTCTGGAAGATAAGATTGATTCTCTGTCTATATTCCCCTCTCTATCAAAATGAAACTTTACTAGTTCCTTTGTGGAGGGATAATGCATCTCTTATAATGAGTCGCTTTGCCATGCACACTTTATTCTCTTAACTTTTTTTCTATATTGGATTAAGACACTGACCATATTCTCATCCTTAAATTGTCTCAGCTGGGAATCTGATTCTGTTTGACATTATGAAGCCTGCATACCTTCATTTGTTATCTGAGAAAATTTGTCTAAGATTTCACTCCTGCGGTCCTGCCTTTTCGAGCAACCGCATTATTAATTAAGGAGATTGCAAACACTTGAAGATGTTAAGCATTTTAATGGTTGAACTGAAATTTGGATAGGAACGATTGCCCTCACTTGCACTTTTGTAGTTTTGGGCAATGCTGCATGTTGTGTGTTAGATCCAAAAGTAAAAAGCCCATTTATAGAAAGGCAAGTGGACCGATGCCTGCGGTCAAGGAGGTCAGAGGACGCTTGGAGAATCAAAAGCGCTCGCAAGGAGCACAGTAACAAAATATGCTCGCGAAGAGAGTTAATTTGTTCACAGGGGGAAATGCGCTCGCGAAGCGGGGCGTGTGTTGGCAGAACCCGTTCGCAGTTGGAAAAGCGTTCGCGAGAGTATTATAAGAAGTTAGACACGTGATTGCAGAAGGTAAGTTACCATCAGAATAGTGTTGGGCTTACATGATTGGGCTTTAAGAATTAGTCTTGCACTACAAGAAGGATTATTTGAGGCTATACCTTGATTCGCAAGGAAACATCTACCCTAGTATTCACTATATAAAGGGTGGAGGTGCAAGAAAGAAAACACAACTACATCTATCAACAAACAGACAACAACTTCGCCACGCGAAAGTCTTCAAGCCTCTCCGGAGCAACCAAGCCTGATCCGTCAGCAACTCAAGCCTGATCCGTCAGCAACCGTAGCCTGATCCGTCAAGCTGCAAAAGGGACTTAATCCGTTAAGTCTGACAGGTTTCAATCCGTTGAAATCTCTCTACTCCCCTGTTCGATCCGTTGAGCAGTTTTATTCCCGCAACCAGTTCTGGAGAATCCGTTCGCCAGTTTATATCTTGATACCCGCTGCTTAGTTTCTTTGCATACTAAGTAAGATTCGGCCATCCTCAAAGGTTGGAGAAAAATCCTAGAGGGACTTTTCCCTTATAGGTCTAAGAAGAGAACCTAGCACAGAGGAAGAAGATCGGCGTCTGTCACGGTCGCTGTGAGAAGAAGTCAGAAGAGGGACGCGAGCAGCATCCAACTTCAAGGTTGTACCTGACCCAAAGGTACTGGCACGCCTAGCACAAATTTACAAGCCGGTTGTTTGAAGGACTGCAAATTCTAGACCAAACATCTGGCACGCCCAGTGGGACCGTGTCAAGATTACAGGCTTCGGCGAATATCAAAAGGAATATCCTTCGTGTTCCAAACCAGAACACGTAGTCGCAAGACCACATAATTCGGCTTACTGTAGGAAGTTATCTGCAGAACAAGCTATTAGCAAGTTTGGTGCCATGACTAACGAAGGACAGTCACAGAACCTTGCTGAACACGTAGGAGCGTTAAGCTCATCATTGGATAACCTGACTAAAGGTTTCCAGGAGGTCCGCGACCGAACCCGGCAACAAGACAAAAAGGCCGAGATTCAGGACCTAAGGTATGCAGACCTAGCAACTAAGATGAACGAAAATCAGCAAGCGCTGAATAAGAGGATGGATATGTTCATGGAGGCTTTAAATGCCATGAGAACTGAACAGCTTATCCGCCAACAGCCTCCAGAAGAAGAGTTGCTAGAAGAGGTCGATCACCAGGTGGATAGAAGAACCGTGCACCGGGAGGGATTTGGTCCACTTCGTGTGGGTGATGACCAATTAGCGGTGCACAATAATCAGAACCCTGTAGGGGCTAGAGGACGACAGAGGGCTCCAAGGCAGCAACTACGTCGTTCGCCAACACCTAATCAAAGGAGACCTCAGCTGGACTGGGATGCAGTCCAGAATATGATACAGGAGGCAATAAGGGCAACTCCCGTTGTTGCTGTGAACACTGCATACGCACACCCGTATCCAGAATGGGTGGCTGAAAGCCCATGGCCGGAACATTATAGGCAGATAAGATTCACTTCGTTCTCAGGAGAAGGATCTGAAGACGCAGCCACCCACATCGCAAGATTCACAGGCGAGTGTGGACCATATGGTGCGGACACTGTTTTCAAGCTACGCACATTCGGTGCCTCATTGTCAGGGTCAGCACTGACTTGGTATACCAAGTTGATACCAAGATCGGTCCCTGACTGGAACGTGATGGAGACCATGTTTAGAACCACGTTTGGAACTGTGGAACCAGAGGTTGACTTGTCTTCTTTGACAGCAATGTATCAGCAACCTATGGAGTCATCTGTAGAGTTCCTCAAGCGGTTCA
The DNA here is from genome assembly GCA_951800085.1 of Comarum palustre. Classification (NCBI taxonomy): domain Eukaryota; kingdom Viridiplantae; phylum Streptophyta; class Magnoliopsida; order Rosales; family Rosaceae; genus Comarum; species Comarum palustre. The sequence continues at coordinate 29,390,644 of OX637575.1, read as the reverse complement.
AGATTCAACAGGCCAAGTGCAAAACTCCAATCCCGGAGCCTGACTTGATCAAAATTGCAATTCGAGGATTGGAGAAGAGACAGAGAGCGAAACACCACGATGGAGTGTTCTCTAGCATGGCTGATTTAATGAACAGGGTTGGCAGTTACCAGTACTTCCTGAATGAGCTGGACGAAGACGCTAACAATTCCAGGAACAACTTAGCTCTCATCCCAGGAACGCTGAGGCCCAGAATGCCTCCAGCAAGGCACAAGACTGTGGGGGCGATATATTCCCATATGGATCCCTACTATTCGGCCCCACAAGCTATGCCCTATGCAGACCCATACATGATGGGTTATGAGGAAGAGGTCGCAGCAGTAGAGTTAGCAGGCAGACAGCCTATCAAGTCTCAGGTGTTGAAAATGTCTAAAGAGCCAGTAAAGATCTCGTTCGCCGCGTTCGCCAAGCCGGAGTACGAATCCTATACATATAATGCACACAAGGCACCGGAAATTTTGGAAGATCTGACGGCATTGGGGAAGGTAAGGAATGACTTTGGACCTCCCCCTACACAGGAACAGCTCAAAGGAAAGAAGTACTGCAGGTTCCATAACCTTTGGAACCATAACACATCGGAGTGCATTCGCTTGAAGGACACTATCCAGACTTGGATCAACGAGGGAAAGCTCGGAGCAAATGAAGAAAAGACTGCGGCTTGGGTGGACATCGATCCTTTTCCCACAATCAATATGATTGATTTAGTGCCATGCGGAGGGAAGAAGGAAAAGCCACTGCCAACAAGGCCAAAGTTCAAAGAATACACTTATGATGCCAGTAGGGCTCATATTATCCTGAACAAGCTGATCATGGCCAACGAGGTGGCCATCCCTTGGGGAGTCTTCCCCCCAGAAGAAGCAATAGCTGGTAAGACCTATTGTAAGTTTCATAACTTGTGGACTCACAAGACCTCTCAGTGCATGCAGCTCAAAGATCAGATACAACAATGGGTCAATGAGGGATCAATCACCTTTTGTGATCCAGCGGTAGCAGATGTGGCTGTGGTTGATTTGGCTCGGGGTAGCAGAAAACTGACGCTTGACCTGAGCACTATAGCTGGAGAAACAGAAGTTATCAAGCGAAAAGAACCAAAGGCAGGTATGTCAGCAGTCATGTTGTGTGATAGGTGCAAAACTGAATGTGGTATTGCTAAAGAGTCACAACACGAGCAGAAGAGTGCTGTTGCTACGCCCTCTGAAGCATATCAGCCACACAGCCCAAAGCAGATGAGAAGATCAGCAAGCCCTAGTCAGAGGGATTCCAACCTCTACTTGCGTTTACGCCAGGCAAGAATGGAGCAGAAGAAGCCAGCGGTCTACCCGCAGGACGTAATAACTAAGCCTTATATACCACCAGCCTCACGGAATATCCTCAAAGACAACGTCTGGATGGTCAGAGAGAAAGGAAAGGTGGTAGAAGCCACACCTACTCAGACTAGGAACGTGCAGCGAAGATATGGTAAAACCAAGAGGCTTTTGGAGGCATTGGATAAAGGCCTAGTCAGCCCAGACCAGATCAGGGAGACTTCGGAACAGTTAAGGCGGAAGCTGGATTTATTGTCAGCTAGACCTTATTGCCCTATCAGAAATGTTCGCGATACCACCGAGACTTCTACCACGAAACATAGCGGACAGAAGAGAGTCTCGCGAGAAGAAAATAGTGGCGAACGAAAGTCTGTATGGTCAAGGGTGGGCATTGACAAAAGTCAACATACGCGAGAGCCAGTCTGGTCACGGGTAGGTAAAAAGGTGGTGGGTGAAATATCTAATTCCTCCTTTAGTAAGACACCTGAGACGTCTCCGGCGAAAAGGGTTAAGATATCGGAAGTCCCTAAGAACGGAGACAGTATCAAGACGTCGAAAACAAAGTTCGAATGGAGACCAAAAGTAGTTCAGCGTCAGGATCACGGGTCCCAAGAAACAGATAAGGTTGGACCTATGATTGAGGTTGAGCAACAGAGACCTGTTCCAGAGGTTTCTTTGGTAAAGCAGATGGCTGAAGCATTTGCCCGCGTAGAAGAAGAGTCAGAAGTCGATATACCTCGAGTCATGGAAGATGATATGGAGGAAACTGAGGAAGATGAAACCGGGGGTATGGACGAAAGTTTACCGTGTAGCATGCTTTATGTGGAAAACGAGCATGGTGAGATGATTTCAGACCAATCTGAATCTGCTCAGGTGTACGTGACGACCGAAGCTGTGATACCAGTTCCAGAGACAAACACTTATTGTAATATGGTGTATGTCTTACCTTCTATGTATGCATTGGATGAGCCAATTTCGTCTGAAGTCTTCCTCAACATGTCAGAAGATGAGACTGGAGTGGAGTCATCCGTTCGCAGAGAGGAGTTGGCTGTAAAGAAGGATAAAGAGGACATGGACCCTGATTTAAGAAGGAAGTACGTTTTGTTCTCCAAGCCCACATTCGCCATGAGGCAGCATTTGCGTCCATTGTACGTATCTGCTGATATGATGGACAAAAGGGTCAGTAGGATATTGGTGGATACAGGGGCTGCAGTAAGTGTCCTTACCGTACAGACCATGAATTACCTTCAGGTTCCGAAGGAGAAAATTCTAGACAGCAAGATGAAGGTAAAAAGTTTTGCTGGAAACATAGCTCAGACACTCGGTGTAGTGATACTAAAAATTAGGGTTGGCCCATCAGAGATGTATCAAACTTTCTTCGTGGCTGAGTGCACCGCTCCTTATACTATGATTCTGGGCAGAGATTGGCTTCATCAAGCCGGTTGTGTTCCATCATCACTCCATCAAGAGCTCGCTATCTGGAACCCAGAAACTGATGAGTCGGAAATAATCAAGGCCGATCCTAGACCATTCTCAGTAGCAGCTTGCTTTGTTGATGCAAGTTATTACAGTGAAGACATGAGGCCTTTAAGAGTCAGTGGCATCACAAAGAAAGGACATCCGTATGGGGTGACCTCCACTGAGCTTACGCAATGGGGATTGGCGCAACTTCAAGCAGACGCCAGTAGACCAGTCTCCATGGTTTTACCCCGAAACAATCAATGAAGCCACAGCTTAGCAAGGAGGAGTTGGAAGCCTACGCTTCCCTGCACCAGAGATTATCTATTTTTAGGCAGGAGCAAGAGGTTTTCCAGCAGGTTGCGGCGGTAGAGTGCATTAACGATGATGTTTTGGAGTATTATGAGGAAGAGGAGGAGATTATCCAGGCAGCTCCGGCAGCCTTGGATGATACTCCACCTAAGGTCAAGGATCCAGTAGAGAAGGTCAACCTGGGGACCCTAGAGGAACCAATAGAGGTTGGAATAAGTGTGTATTTGGAGCCTGAACAAAAACAGAAGCTCATTGAGCTACTTCACGAGTACAAGGATTGCTTCGCAGAGAAATACGAGGACATGCCTGGTTTAGCACCAGAGCTAGTTTGTCACAAGCTACCAATCATGGATGATTACAGGCCAGTCAGACAAGAACCTAGGCGAATGCATGCCGACACAGCGGCTTCAGTTAAAGAAGAGGTAGAAAAGATGCTTAAGTCAGGAATTATTCGACCTGCAAAGTATGCCAAGTGGTTGTCTAACATAGTACCAGTCAGGAAAAAGAATGGTAAGATGAGGGTGTGCGTGGATTACAGGAATCTAAATACTGCCACACCAAAGGACGTGTATCCTATGCCCATGGCGGACATGCTGGTAGATGCAGTGGCAGGGCATGAGTTGTTATCGTTCATGGATGGAACCGCAGGATATCACCAGATTCCTGTGGAGGAGGAAGACAAGCACAAGACGGCTTTTAGATGTCCGGGGTTTACAGGAGCATTCGAATACCAAGTCATGCCTTTTGGGCTTAAGAATGCCGGTGCCACATATCAAAAGGCGATGAACCTTATCTTCCATGACATATTAGGGAAGATATTGGAGGTTTATATTGACGATGTGGTAGTAAAGTCCAAGATTAAGGCAGACCACATAGAGGATCTACGAAAAGTCTTCATAAGGATGCGAAAACATAAACTCAGAATGAACCCAGCTAAATGTGTCTTTGGGGTTCAGTCAGGCGATTTCCTAGGGTTTGTGGTCCATCAGCGGGGGATCGAGATTCCAGCGGACAAGGTCAAGTCAGTCATAGAAGCTCCTGCCCCAACTAACAAGAAGGAGTTGCAGCAGTTACTAGGAAAGATTAACTTCTTGCGTAGGTTCATCTCGAATTCAGCAGGAAAGATTCAACCTTTTACATCTCTGTTAAAATTAAGGGCAGATACGGAGTTTCGTTGGGAGACGAGTCACCAGGAAGCGTTCGACAGAATAAAGCAGTACCTAGTTTCACCGCCAGTTCTGATGCCTCCACGGCCGGGTCACCCTTTGAAGCTCTACATTTCAGCATGCGAGACATCCATTGCTGCACTTTTAGCACAAGATGAACAACAAGATGATGATAAAGTGGTTGAGCATGCTGTGTATTACCTTAGCAGGACGTTGATAGATGCAGAAACCAGGTACAGTGACATGGAACGTTTGTGCCTCGCGTTGTATTTCGCAGGTTGCAAATTACGCCATTACATGTTATCTTTCACAACGGTAGTGGTGGCACAGACGGACTTGGTGAAATACATGTTAACTAGACCCATTCTTAGGGGTCGGATTGGTAAATGGGTGTTAGCTTTGTCTGAGTTCTCACTACAATATACACCTTTGAAGGCACAAACCGGACAAGCGGTTTCAGATTTTTTGCTTCATCATCCTGTGGAACAAGATTTACAATACAGGGAGTTGGATGTGGTGGCCATTCTGATGCAGCCCTGGGAATTATACTTTGATGGTAGTAGTACTGAGAGTTTATCTGGCGCTGGGATATCTCTAATAAGTCCACTCGGGGTTCGTCATGCATATTCTTTCCAACTAGAGTGGAAATGTACCAACAATCAGGCTGAATATGAAGCACTCATAATCGGGTTGGAAATGTTGCTCGCAATGGGGGCAACAGTGGTAAGTGTGTTCGGTGACTCTTTGTTGGTGATCAATCAGCTTAAGGGATTATACAAATGTACAACCTTTACTTTGGTTCCTTTTTGGGAAAGGGCTACAGAGTTGTTGGAGCAATTCAGTGATGTCACTCTGGATTATATCCCAAGAGCACACAACTTCGCGGCGAATGAATTAGCGCAAATCGCCACTGGCATAACTTTGGCTGATGGAGTCTGCGAGCGGATTTTGAAGGTGGAACGGAGGACGTTACCTTCTTTCATGGCTCGGAGGGTAGACGCGGATGAATGGTACGTCGCTACGATAGAGGCTATCGATACAGATTGGCGTCAACCACTTATTGATTACTTGGATAATCCATCTACTCCAGTGGATAGACAAGTCAGATACTTTGCCACTAACTATGTGCTACGAGGTGGCGAACTCTTACGCAGAGGAGAGGATGGAGTTTATCTTAGGTGTATCTTTGGAAAGGAAGCTAAGCGAGTAATGAGGGAGGTACACTTAGGAGTGTGTGGTTCGCACCAGGCTGGACCAAAGATGAGGTGGCTTATCCGTCGTTACGGTTACTTTTGGCCTTCGATCTTAAAAGATTGCATTGCGTTTGCTAAAGGATGTCAGGAGTGTCAAGCGCATGGACCAGTGCAGCATGTTCCAGATGTGCCTATGCAAGCCATTATTAAGCCATGGCCAGCAAGAGGATGGGCGCTGGATTTCATAGGAATTATTCATCCAGCTTCGTCTCAACAGCATAAGTTCATCCTGTTGGCAACAGATTATTTCACGAAGTGGGTGGAGGCTGTACCCTTAAAGGATGCATCTGCTCGTACAGTTTGCAGCTTCATCTTCAGCAATATCATTAGCAGGTATGGCATTCCAGAGTGTTTGGTAGCAGACAGGGGGGCAGCATTTCTAGCGAAGGAAACTGAAGACTTCATCGCTGACTACGGGATTAAGTTTTTGCACTCCACACCATATTATGCTCAGGCAAATGGACAAGCTGAGGCCAGTAATAAAGTCATAATTAATATTTTGCGAAAAATGTTGGTTGATAATCCTAGAGATTGGCATAACGAGCTTGATCATACTCTGTGGGCGTATCGGACGTCTAAACGGTCACCTACAGGAACCACACCCTATGCTTTGATGTTCGGACATGATGCAGTTTTACCTATGGAGATAAGTGTCAATTCTTTAAGGGTTCGCGAACAACATCAGTTAGTAGGGGAGGATTATGTTCAAGCCATGTTTCAAGAACATGAACAGTTGGATACTACTCGATTGGAAGCTTTAGATCATATAATGGTTGAGAAGCGACGAGTTGCCCGCGCATATGATGCCAGGACACGTGGCAGGAGTTTTGGAGTTGGCGATTTGGTTTGGAAAGCAGTACTTCCCTTTGGCGAACACGTTCGCGGCAGGGGTAAGTGGTCGCCTACGTGGCAGGGGCCTTTTGTGATTGACCAGATCGTGGGTAAAGGTGCTTATTATTTGCGAGATTTGGATGGAGAAGTCCATAATAACCCTATTAATGGGAGGCATCTGAAACAGTACTTTCCAAGTGTTTGGGCTTCTGACGATCCTTCGCCGCCACAGACGACAGAACAGCCTGTTTGCCAGCAAGGGGGGCAGAGTTTAGCGCCTTAGGATCGTGTTTGCAGAACTGGGATCTTGTCAGTTTTATTCATGTTGCTTAAACGCTTAACCTGTTTGAGGTTTTGGTTTTCTGCGCACATGATTAAACTGGGGGGGCACCATAGATACACAAACCAATTAATGTGGTTTTTTCGAAATTTTTGACAATTTTCGGGAAGAACAAGTTGTGTTTTTCAAGCCCTAATTTATTTTTGAACCAACACCTGTGGTTTATACATTGAACATAAACAATTTGTGTTTATTATGGATAACAAATACAGTGTTGAACAAGAACTGATCGCAACAAATACAGTGTTGAACAAGAACAGAGCTGTTTGAAGAACAAACTATTACAACTCCTTTCATACAGTTCCTCTTCAAACTGTTGCAGGTTTTGCTTCATCTTCCACCTTGCGCGGCCAGCTTGTTAAAAGCAAGTCGACGGTGATGGGAGTAGAAGCAACTTGGTCTGACCAGGCGCGGAAGAGGCTCGGCAAGAGGAATCTTGCCGGCACAGAAGCCTTCTTCGGTCCAATACCTGAAGTCAATCCCCTCATCAAGTGAAATTTGGTTCCAGTGATGCGCTTTGATGCGACTTCAGGGCTGGGCGCATCAGATCTTATTCCTGAGGTTAGGTTGTGAAGCCTACCCAGGATTTGAGGTTTGGTTGTGAAGCCTAGAGGACAAAAAGGTTGAAGAAAAAGGTCTGGAGGAACTGCTTTGAGACTAAAAGGAGAATACATGTTCTTGGTTGCTGAAGGTGGTGAAAAGAGTTGATCACTATTTATAGGCGAAACGCTAGGTTTTCACCGAAGGAAACTGGAGGGTTTGTTGTTCGTTCATTGGTCAAGCATTTATCACGCGTGTTGGGTTAGTTGAATACGGTAAATGCACAAGTTAGTGGTGCAACGATGCAGTTAAAGTTTGGAACAGTTTTCGAAAGGTCAAGGATATGGAATTAATTTGAAAAGATCTTCTGCATTCAGAATAATATTCGTGAACAAAGTCAGTACGGATAGCCAGCTAAATAAATTTACTGATGTGCTTGATGTTCGCTAAAGCAGTATCAAGGGCTTTTTGGATATTTTCTTCTTGGATCAGGGAATCTTCGATTCTGTCGTCCACTTGGTTGATCATTTGTTGAAGAATCTGGTAGGAATTCTTCTCTTGCTCCAAGACTTCTAGATTTTGTTGGATTTCCTCTTCGGCAATTGCGAGCTGGGCCTCAATTTCAGCTTTTTGACGTCTGAGTTCTGCAATTCTGTTAGGAAGCGAATGGGTCGCGTTATGAACAAGTCTAGTAAGAATGGTGGTTTTGGCGACCCGTTCAGCTTGGAATTTCTCTTTTTGCTGATAATACTGAGGAGCCTCCAATCGCGTGGCTCTGGCACGCTCAGACAAAGTTGCAGCTTTGGTTGTGAATTCCCACAGACGCTGCAATTTCTTCAAGAGTCTTTCATCAGCTTGAACTCGAAGGAGATGAACAGCATCTTCAATTTGGATCCTAGTATGTGGGTGGAGAAGATCTTCATGCTCTAGGTTGCGGAGGAATAGTGTCGCATCAGCGATGGATTGGTTTGCTTGAAAAGGATCCAGCATCAGTTGAACTTGCTCGATGAGGGAAGGCGTAGCGTGATCAGAAGGGGAGGTCACTGGAAGGTTCTCCGGAGCCTGGCAAGTAAAGAAACAATAAGTGTTTGTAAGAGTACAAAACAGAAGCTGCAGAGTAAAAATTGTTACCTGTGGGTCGGTTTCAGTTGGGATTACCGGTTGAAGCATTGGTTGAACAATATCAGTCGCGCGATCGGCATTCGCGACAGCAGTTTCGCTCGCCGGAGAGACTGTGTTCGCGGGAGGAATTTCATTCGCGCGAGTATCAGTCATTTTTCTCTGAGGCGAACAGGAAGTTGCCTCGCGGGGAAAAGGCTCATTCGCAGCAACAGTTTGAAGTGGAACGAGCTTGGCGCTTTCACTAAAGATCTCTCCCATCATAGTATCCAGGATCGGAGAAGCAACTGACTCGGAGGAAGAGCTAACTTCAAATACAGGATTTGGTCCCTGAAACGACAGAAGCACAATTGAGCTCAAGATCATGGAAACATCGCCAATTGAATGGTTTGTCAAAATAATACCTCTTGATCTGTTTCAGCAGGAGTCACAGTGTCCAGGTTAGTTCTGGGAGGAATCGCCTCTTGGGCCACGGCAGAGGTTACTTCAGCTAGAACAGTTAGGTTGGGGGCACCAGAAACAGCAGGATGTTGATTGCATTCTTCGAGGGATTGTACGTCTTCAGGGTTAGACTGCATAAGCTGATCCACCTAGAAGGCAATTATATGATTAATTGACTTGGCTACATGAGCATACGAGTTCTCAAATTAAATGAACCCATACCTGGGGTTGGAGAGCATTTCCTTCTGTAAGAAGATTTGGTTTGAGCCTCTTGAGTGGATGATCTGCATTCTTGTTCGCGCGCTTCTTGGTTCGTTGAGGACGCTGCAAGGAAGGATGATGGTCGGAAAAAGGGATACAGATCAGAAAATTGATAAACATAGTTAAAGAGTTTTGAATACCTGGGGGGCAGGAAGCACTTCTGTTCGCTCCACAGGAACCAAAGAAGATTCAGCACTTTGGCGAGGGCCGTCAATGGCAAAAACAGCCAGGTCTTCGGCATGACGGAATTGTGTCTGATATGGCTGGAAGATCTGTCTAAACACAGATAGGTGGTTTGGTTTCCATTTGCCTTCGTTGATTGATGACCACCACTTAGTAAACTCATTAGTGGCCTCGAAGCTCAGACGTACTCCGCCGAGGGGATAAGTGTTGACAGGCTGAGCGATGTCTTTAAAACTGGAGGGGATGGAATCAGGATCAATCCCAGCGTTATAGGTTTCTCGCCACGAAGTGAAATGATTGCGACTAGCCAATGGGGGATATGGAATTTTTTGGCACATTCCAAATTGCCTCGTGAAGAAGTTGGGTGCATAGATTTCTACTCCGGCTCTCCCTGGTAGTTTGAGGTCGCGATTGGAAAGGAGGCGTAGAAAGAAAAGGAGCTGCAGGACGTTGTGTTTGTTGCTGAAAATAAAACCATCTTTAACGAGAGAAGGGTATGTGCGTCTGCAGATAACGAGAATAGAATCTGAAGGTAGGCTTTCCATACTATACAGATGGTGGAAACAACGCGAATAGCTAAGGGCTGGAGGATGTGGAGCGGATACGATGGTTTGGCCTAAAACCTTATCTTTTAGGAAGCTGGTGACAGAGGAAGAGCGGAAAGCAGGGAAATAGGTTTGAAGCCACAAGTCCAAAATCCAAAGAGGACCGCTAACAGATCTGTGTTTAAAGGGCTCTAAGGATAGAAAGTGTAGTGACCTATATAGTAATCCAGTGGCTAACTCCAAAAGATTGAGAGGAATACCGTTGTAAAGTAGCTCAGCCGTTCTGGCCCAGGCGAAAGTGGGTTTGTTGGTGGCGCTGCATTCAACATATTTGAGTAGCCAGAATTCCAGGAAGGCTAGGCCACTTAGATCATCATCAGCACTCCCATAGTGACTGACCCACGCGGTGTATGAGTTGGGGCGAGGCTGATCAGAGGGGATTTGATGTTCCAGAGTAAGGTCGTTGAGAGGACTTGGTGCGTTGGCGAATGGAAACCCGGTAATTGTATATACATCCAGTAGGGTGATACCCATTGGGCCTGCGGGGAGATGGAAGGTGTTTGATGAAGTGTCCCAGAAACAAATTGCTGCTGCCAGGGGAGCTCTGTTGCAGCCAGACTTCAGGGAGAAGCAGAGGTCGATAGGATCGGCGATTCCAACGGCTTGCCATCGTTCAAGGTCCTTACTACGGCGTTGTTGGTACCACTGGATCTCGGCTTCATTAGTGTTCGGCCACTGCCCAAATCTGGTCTGGGCGTCTGACTTCTGCCAGTCGACGAAGGAAGCTTCTTCCTTGCGAAAGATTAAAGGGGGAATTCGGGATGCATGTTGGCGGTAAGGCAGTTCAAGTGGGTTTGGGAAGACGTCGACCCAAGGACCCAGGTCGCAGGTTTGATCAATCTTAACTTTCAACCAAGAGCCCTTGGGTTTTGGAGCAGGTCGGAGGCCAGCCATGGCTTGGACAAAGTTTAGGGCTTCATGCTCAGAAGGGGTTTTGGATGCGGTTTTCACAGCAGAGAAGGTGTGTTTGGGTGCCATTGATTTGGAAGTAGGAACGGCGGCGGATTATCTCAGGAAGGTTTGAAAGGAGTTGCAGAGGGAAATGATGGTTGAGTGTTCTGAGGAGTGACAATGAAAAGACGTTTGCTTTTGGTTAAATCAATGCTAAGGTATAGCTCTTTTCGATTTTCGCAGACGGGCTTAATCTCAAGAACTGGGGGGCAATGTTAGATCCAAAAGTAAAAAGCCCATTTATAGAAAGGCAAGTGGACCGATGCCTGCGGTCAAGGAGGTCAGAGGACGCTTGGAGAATCAAAAGCGCTCGCAAGGAGCACAGTAACAAAATATGCTCGCGAAGAGAGTTAATTTGTTCACAGGGGGAAATGCGCTCGCGAAGCGGGGCGTGTGTTGGCAGAACCCGTTCGCAGTTGGAAAAGCGTTCGCGAGAGTATTATAAGAAGTTAGACACGTGATTGCAGAAGGTAAGTTACCATCAGAATAGTGTTGGGCTTACATGATTGGGCTTTAAGAATTAGTCTTGCACTACAAGAAGGATTATTTGAGGCTATACCTTGATTCGCAAGGAAACATCTACCCTAGTATTCACTATATAAAGGGTGGAGGTGCAAGAAAGAAAACACAACTACATCTATCAACAAACAGACAACAACTTCGCCACGCGAAAGTCTTCAAGCCTCTCCGGAGCAACCAAGCCTGATCCGTCAGCAACTCAAGCCTGATCCGTCAGCAACCGTAGCCTGATCCGTCAAGCTGCAAAAGGGACTTAATCCGTTAAGTCTGACAGGTTTCAATCCGTTGAAATCTCTCTACTCCCCTGTTCGATCCGTTGAGCAGTTTTATTCCCGCAACCAGTTCTGGAGAATCCGTTCGCCAGTTTATATCTTGATACCCGCTGCTTAGTTTCTTTGCATACTAAGTAAGATTCGGCCATCCTCAAAGGTTGGAGAAAAATCCTAGAGGGACTTTTCCCTTATAGGTCTAAGAAGAGAACCTAGCACAGAGGAAGAAGATCGGCGTCTGTCACGGTCGCTGTGAGAAGAAGTCAGAAGAGGGACGCGAGCAGCATCCAACTTCAAGGTTGTACCTGACCCAAAGGTACTGGCACGCCTAGCACAAATTTACAAGCCGGTTGTTTGAAGGACTGCAAATTCTAGACCAAACATTGTGTACTTGTGTTCGAATGGTGGTAAAGCTATGGATAATGAAACAATGAGAAGTGATTAACTGATTATCCCCAAGGCAATCCATGCAATTTTCTGTCCGGACTAGATTCTAGAACAGACAAGTTCTCTTGGAAGCAAATTCATCAGGCCTCAAAACCACAAAACGAACATAGAGATCATAGGGTTGTGTGCTTTCCCTCCAAAACATAGGGCTTATTCTTCTTCTGGGAATAGTAAAGAATTGCAGCATACTTATTCTAGTTTTTTGTCATTTCTAATCAAACCAAAGGCATAACTGAACTTAGCACTATATGTATGCTGGGTTTCAAGCTTTCATTGTGTGGATGTTAGCTAAAGAAACCATAGCTCTTCTCATTGTCAATATCAAAATGATGGTACAATTGTCCCAGACCAAACCAACAAAAACATGGAAATCTGAGTCATCAAAATGATCGATAAATTTCCAATAGTATCTCGTAGACAAAGTTTGAGGCATGGGAGTGGTTTTTTTGTTCCACATAATTGCCCTTAAGCTTTGCCTTTGGAATTCCTTTTTATAGAACCATGTCGAATCGAAAACCTCTGTTAATGGACCTTTGCAAATCAAGAAAATGTTCACTTTGCCTGGCGGTGTGTTCCATCCGAAGGAGATGTTTGAACTCTTTTCCTTCAAGAAAATTGTCACTCACATTTGGTGGTTCTCACAATTTTACAAGTTCAAATTTATCACAGATATGTCGAACATGGAGCAGCTGGTGACGGCGGAGAGAGGGTGAATTGGTTTAGTTTTGTCCTTTTTAAAGGTGGGCCGACTAGTCTTGCTAGGCCCAACTAACATTACCGACAAGCCCGCCACGAACTCGGCCTAGCACGTATTGGCCCAGTCCACCTATGCCAGTCGACCCAAGCGAGGTGGTTGTGTTCGAGTTAATCTCACCGTCTTCAGAAATAATTGATTTGGTACACTTTTCCGATCTAAAACCGATCATAATCCACCGTTCAAAGCTATTCGACGGTGTCGATACCTTGATGCATAAAGTCGTTGAGGTCACAAAGGAGGCTCTTAGAACCATGCGTGCTCCAGACGAGTACCTACCGGATACAATTGCAAAAAATTCCGACGTGGTTCGATCCTCGGAAGTTTATGTTAATGTGTAGGGGTGGGCAAATTCGGACCGGACCGGTTTTGAGCCCAAACCGTATCCGATCCGAATCAATCGGATTTGTAAAATCTCCATCCGAAACCGAAATCCGGTTAACCGATTATTCGGGTCATCCGAAAACTGGATCGGATCGGTTTCGGATTTCACCCGAATTTGGAGAATTTCACTTTCAGTTTACAATTTCAAAATCCAACAGATACCAAACCTCAAAAACAATCCAATCATCAAATGTTCATCACCAACTTCAAATAGTAGATAACATACACATACACACCATATTTAAGTTAATTTGTTACAGACCATAAGCAAATTTAGTTGTCCCGAAATAAATTAAAGTTCATAACATGAAACTGATGAAAGTTTGAATTGAATTCAGACTCAGTCTCCTTCCACTAGGCAACAGTCAATCTTCAGGAGAGCATGTCAATGATGGCACCCGATGGGGTGTGGCCGGAGGCTGAAGGATGGGATGATGCGGTTTGTTGAGAATCCATCAAACTGAAAAATCAAATAAAAGAGCCATATTGGATAACATGAACTCAATATAGGCGAAAACAACATTTCATACTTCCAGCACTAAATCCAACGACATATCTCACTTTGACAACACAATGTCTCCATATGAATATCTTTCAACTCTTAGCTAATATCCTCTAAAGTCTAAATCAATAAAATTTGCATACAAACTCCAACAATTTCAAACTTTCTAGAGCACCCGAATTCACTAACCTATTCAAAGCCACATTACTAAAGAGTTTAAGCATCATACAAATCCAGATCATAAACACACAGATATGAATTTAATCAACCTTACATCTTCTTTCGCACAACAACAAAAGAAGCAATCGAACTCGAAAGCTCACCTCTTGATGAGCAGATCTCCGGCACCACTCCGTCTGCCTCGCAAGCCGAATCTTTTTCAACACATACCTGAAACAGCCCAAAACACATAATTAGCTACACATATTGAACTCACTTCTTACACAGATTGAACTCACAGAGTCACAGGTGAGAGGTGAGAGAGGCGAGAGGCGACAGAGACGAGAGAGGCGAGAGGTGAGAGGTGAGAGAGGCGAGAGGCGACAGAGACGAGGGAGGCGAGAGGCGACAGAGACGAGAGAGGCGAGAGGTGAGAGAGGCGAGAGGTGACAGAGACGAGAGAGGTGAGAGTCGAGAGAGGCGAGAGAAGCGAGCCAATTAGGGTTTTTTCCTTATATATGGTGTTTGTGATCAAGTGTGGCAGGTTGCATTTACCAATTAGACTAACAAATAAAATGGTGACACCTATTAAAATATATATATATATATATATATATATTAAAAAAATTGGTTTATTCGAACCGGTTTTTAATCAAAACCGGAACCAACCTGGTTCAAACCGGATCGGATCGGTTTTACCTATTATTTGACCCGCTTTAAATGGATCGGTTATCCGGTCCGTTTTTTCGGATGGTTTTTTCGGTTTTCGGTTGAAAATCGGATTTTTGCCCACCCCTATTAATGTGGACATAAATTACTATCAACTTATTGATCATGGTAATGATCAGTTGATCACAATAGGGTTTCAGGCCGGGTCATTGGAACCTCTTGATGATGACGACGAAGCTAGTCTTTGGCTTCGCTAACCCTAAAATGGTGCAATTAAATCAGCCATTGCGAAGTTGGAGTAAGAAACTTGCAAGTTCTTGTGCTACTTGTAGCAAGTTTATTGAAACTCTCTGATTAATTTCTAGAATTAATTTTAGTATACTATCCTGAATTTTGGGTCACTCATCAGTTGTGCCCATTTTCTTTTCTTTTTTCTCATCACTTGTACCTCTAAACTCTCAAAATTCATCAAGTTGTCTCAAAATTCATCAAGCTGAGACATAAATTCAAATTTCATTCGATTATGACTTCAGCATCTGACGTGGTTGAGATAAAATGACACGGGTTGGAGACTGAATATGAGTTATTTTATCTCTGCCACGTTGGACGCTGACGTCATGATCGAAGGAAATTTGAATTTCTGCCTCATTTTGATGAATTTTAAGAGTTTAGGGGTATACATAATGAGAAAAAAAGAATAACACAACTGATGAGTGACCTGAAGTTCAGGGTAGTACCCTGAAAATTAATTCTAATTTCTAAACATACCTACTAATTCTCCTTTTCGAGAAGTTGTAATCATCACTTAGCAAGTTTACTGTCCAATTTAGCAACATCTACATGCCTTGATTTTCATGTTAAAGTTTTTATTAGATGTGAGCGCCTTTATGATCTCCTCCCATCATTCAAATTAATTACACACTGTGATCTTATTTGTGGATTGAAATCTCCTGTACCGGATTTCCCAGTGCCAACTTTGTTCCAGCCATCAATAATAAATTGACACGTGGAGTTCCACTTGACAAAATTTTCTAGAACTATAACTCTGTTCTTGATTTGCCTCATCTCTCACCATCTGAGAGGCTGGGCGACACGGGCAAGGCCCAGGTCTAGAGCCTTTAATTTTAAAGGGTCTTTATTTATGTATGAAATTTGTTATAGAGAATTACATAAATTTATTTTAGTTTTGGTGATAAGTAATAGACATAGCTTCTATTACATCTTAGGATCGAGTCCTAAGGGTGTCATTTTTTAAAGATTTTTTCTTTTGTCTGTCTTTTTTAGTTTTTTTTATTTATTTTGGCTCTCTCATTTATTTGTTTATTCATACATTTACATTTGTTCTTTTATACTTTTATTTACTATTTTTGTTTTTAAATTTTATTTTATACAATTATTTTCTATTACCTTGATATTATAACATTCATATTATAAAGATCTATGTAACATATTTCATTTTTTTTCATTTAGAACGAGCTATAACTATTTTCTTTATTATAATATATATATATATATTTATTGATCTTTTGCCTAATATTTATTAAGGGGCCCTAAAAAAATTTCCCCTAAAGCCTTTAAGCACGCAAGGCCCGCCCTGGTCGGGGCTTGGATGCGCCGTCGTTGCTCCCCAGTATTATTTCGTGGTGGGTCGGCTCTTGGCCTTGAAATTCAGTGTCATCAAACCTAGATATGTGATTGACACTCTTACACATGTTTGGGATACGTATAATAGACTGCAGTGCAGATGAGGGCACATGGTGAAGTGTTTGTTCTCTAGTTCAATTCGGTGGAGGATTGAAATTGGTTACTGGAAGAAGGCCCTTGGCTCTTTGGGGGTTCCCTGTTTGTTATGGCTGAATAAGATAGCCTACAGAAGGTGACTTCGGTGCAAATCGAGATATTTCCGGTTTGGGTTGATGTGCTTGGTCTCCCGTCGGTGTTGTGGACTGATGTGGAGACATAGAAGATGGGCGATACTTTAGGATTGGTGGATCATGTAGGTTATCTGGGGTCAAACGAGGAACCAGAACTAGGGTTCAGATCTATCACAAGATTTGTGACCCGATCATAGAGGCATTCAGGGAGGTGCCGTTTGAATTTGGTAATGCAAGTCATCCGGCGAAGTTGCGTTTTTGATATGACCGGACGGTTGGGTTTTGCTGAACTTGTGGCTTACTAAACCATAAGGCGGAAGGGTGTGGTGGTCGGCCGGTTTTGATCCCGCGGTTCATTGACATTGTGTCGTTGCGAACTTCATTTGGTTTTGGTGGTTCAACTAGGGTCTCTCCCCGTTTTAGTTGTTTTTTTTTTCAGTTTGTAAGCTACACACATCAGTATAACAACAGACCATAATGTTACATCGTTAACAATCTTGCCCTAAATATTATTCCTCGAGTAATCTCCTAACCCGACCCACTAAAACACGGACCTTACAATTTCCAGTCCAAGGACAATCACGTCATTTTCACAAAACCAAAGGGCAAAAGCACCTTAAATTGGCCGGCCTTCATATATAAACCCTAGCGAAAACTCATATCTGAAAACCTAACCCTTTGCCGCTCTCGCAGTCAAGACCTAACTCGGAGACCAAAGCAGAGAGCTCAGCTGCAATCATGGGTCGTATGCACAGCCATGGGAAGGGTATGTCAGCCTCGGCTTTGCCCTACAAGCGAACCCCACCTAGCTGGTTGAAGATCTCTACTCCCGATGTAAGTGAATCTCTATAAACCCTAGATTTGTGATTTGGGGGTTTTTGATTTGGAGACCCAGAACTGAGATGATGTGTGGTTTTGAAGGTGGAGGATAGTATCTGTAAGTTTGCGAAGAAGGGTATGACGCCGTCTCAGATCGGTGTGATTCTTCGTGACTCTCATGGGATTGCTCAGGTGAAGAGTGTTACTGGAAGCAAGATCTTGAGGATTCTTAAGGCTCATGGTATACCCTTTTTGTTTTTTGTTAATCTTTGTGTTTTTTGATTGTGTTTGTGTTTTGGTTAATATGAAGTTTTGGATTGAATGTGAAATGGGGCTTGTGGGATTGTCTGTGTTTGTGAGGTTACATTTTGAATTGAATGTGTAAATGAGGTTTATGCCGTTTGTGTAGTGTTTAGTTATGTGATTGAGACTTGGTTGTGGTAGCACATTGACACTAGTTTGATACACTGAGCTGTTTTTGCATTTTGAAGTTTTGTGGTCGAAAGTGTTTTAAGTCTGAATCTTTCCTACTTTTGGATTTAGTGCTTGTGTTTGTTATGTTTTGAATTGAACTTGTAAATGAGGATTTTGCTGTTTATTTAGTGTTTTTGTGATTGAGACTTGGTTGTGGTAGAACATTGACATTAGATTGATACACTGAGCTGTTTTTGCATTTTGAAGTTGTGTGGTTGGAAGTGTCTTATGTCTGAATCTTCTTTATTCTTGTTCCTACCTTGAATTGGCCATCTGCTTTATTTTATTGTTTTTGTTTGTAACTGTTTGATAAGTTGTTTGATAATGCGGAACTTGTTTGAGAATTGTTATAGAGGTGGCTAACTTACTTTTGTTTTCGTAGGTCTTGCTCCTGAGATTCCTGAGGATCTGTACCACCTTATCAAGAAGGCTGTGTCAGTGAGGAAGCATTTGGAGAGGAACAGGAAGGACAAGGACTCCAAGTTCCGTTTGATTCTTGTGGAGAGTAGGATCCACAGGCTTGCTCGTTACTACAAGAAGACCAAGAAGCTCCCCCCAGTCTGGAAATAGTAAGCATGCTCCCTTCTTTTGCAGTCTGGTTTGTTGATTTGCTAAATTTGCAATAAATGGTAGTTGAAATTCAGTATGTCTTTCCTATTTATTGTAATCTCTGAAATTCACATTTAACTAGGTGTTCTGCTTATTGATGTTGAGGAATATTCTATTTAGTTTTGGTCTAGTTGAAACTTGTTCTTTGATGGTTTTACGCTGGGCATGACTCACAATACTGTAGGTCTTGTGAACTATATTATTTTGCATTCCCAGTAAAATAGTGATTTGAAGATGCACATTATTTGGGAGAAGTGAAATAAGAGATCAGACTAATCATGTTTGTAATTTCATAGTCAATACATGTTGTAGCTCAGTTGAGATGTTCAGTTCAATCATAGGGCAACTCCAACAATTGGTCTATAACCCAAACCTATATTCAAATTTTAGGTCACACAAACCTATACTTATTCATATAGGTTTTGCATCTCCAACCCATTGAGCCAAAACCTAAACCTATTTAACCATTTATTATTACACAACTATTTTATATAATAAAATCCACTAAGTGGCTCTTACCCACTCAATCATAAATTATAGGTTTGGTCCTATTGGTTGAGTCAAAATATGACACATTTTAGGTAAATCCTATTTTAGCTCAACTTGGATAGTAAGTTGAAGATGAAAAAACCTAAACCTATTATAGGTTTCAGACCTATTGTTGGAGATGGCCTTTGCTTTTATATTCTTTTAGGCTCAGTCGGCATAGTTTATCCAATATGCTCTAATCCATTGTGTTTGTTTACAGCGAGTCCACCACTGCCAGCACTCTTGTTGCGTAGGATGGGAATGAAGCTCAGATAGCTATCTTGGGTTCTCTTGGCAGGATTAATCAAGTTTTATGTGCATTTCAAATTTCTGTCTATTTAAGATTTTGGTTTTCTTAATGTATGCCTAGGACTTGATGTATCTGTCATTTCATGACCGTAACCCTTTTGAGATTTTTTACTTAGATGCTACATTTGATATCTATCTTTTATGTTTGCTGCTTAACTTTTGTTTATTTTGATATCTAAGTTTGGGTCATGGTCAGGCCATCTTGATTTTTCCCCAATGACTTAAACACACATCTAGGCCGAACTTCCATAGACGTGATAGTGTTACAACGTTATGTGAATGATTTGGTATTTTGGTACATGTTTGTCTTCATCGCACATTAAGTTTGCAAGTGCGGATTTCATCAACTTTTGTAGTGCACAACAATCCATTGTTCATAGTAGCTACTTGAAAATATTTGACAGGCCTCAACTAGCCAAAAACAATACATTTTCATCTGTTGAAAGATTATGCTAATTTCAGTATCGGTTTGGGTAGTGAATTGGTCTCAATGTGCAACTGAATCCACAAATCAACCAAGTTTGAACTGTTACCAAAAATCAAGAAAGATTTCTAGAATCATGTAAGAACTCTCTTTACTTCAATGCTTCAAGAAGACTCAAATTTCACACTATCTTTACGGTCTAAGTATATTTATGAAGCTGCAGTAGATAAATCCTAATCTGCTAAGGATTATCTACTACAAAAAATATAGAAATCGGATATTGAAGATGAACATTTTGTGCTCTATCAGAGGCATGATCAATAAGTTGTTAATCTTCGATTACTGAAAACATGCAACCGCCGATCTTGACATGCATCTTCTTCACACAGGATTGCTCCGGCACAAGATAACGGTGCGAGACGAAACGGTGATAACCATCCGATCTTTAATGAATTGATTCTGTCTGTTTGAATCTGTTTTATCCCGTCTGTTTAATCAATTCATTAAAAATCAGACTACCGATGTCATTTCCTCCCGCACGTTATCCGAGGAGACCCGCTTCTTCACGTGGATCGGAAGGGAGAAGAAGAGAGACTAAGGCCAGGGGCAGCTTGGTCAAAATGAAGAAAAGAGGGGGGAAATTGTAATTACGTGGCTTCCATAGCTACATGTCACCGCTAATAAAAATAGCGGTATTTATGACCTGGAAAAGAAAAAGTAAAACCCCTGTTTGTCTCAGGTCTAGTAAACCCTAGAAAATTTGAGAAAGCAAATTGGGTCTCTCCTCTTTGTGGACAACGAGAGCTCGCTCACCCCTCCTTCTATCCCAGTTTGGTACGAAATCCTTACCACCCATTTCATTTCCTTTTCGTTTATCTGAATCTGCGTTCCGATTTTGCTCTTGTTACTTCGCCGCTGAATCATTTGCTGAAAAATCAACTACCTTTTTGATTTCGTCTTCGAATTCCGACTATGTCCATGTGTTATTGGACCCTGGGAAAGTTTAAACTTGATGTTTCTATGGTTTTGGCTGACAGATTGTTGCATATTATTTGAGGTGTTTACTTGGCTAATGTTTATTTTATGAATCTGGTTGATCCCTGTACAGTTGTGTAGGCTTTTTCGCTTGTAAAGTAACTGTTAGGTGCGATGTTGTGGTTACAAAGCCTATTACAAAAGCTGTGCAACCTTTGACTTTCATCCGAGTTTAGCCGAATTCACAGGATGGATATTAGTTTGTTTGTAAACTATTAAGCCTCATTGCGAATATGAAAGACATGCGCACATTGTTGCATTGTAGTGTTTTGGCTGATTGTATTCTGATCATGTTCATTTTTTCTTTTGAAGGAAGAGCCTGATCAAGCAAGGCAAGATGGTGGAAGGGATTAGAGACTTCACTGCCATTGTCGAGAGAGATGGTGTTAACCAACCAATTCTGGATGCACAGAACGGCGAGGAGCTGATGCATGTTCAGCCTGGAGTTTCTATTGTCCTTGGTAGTCGCCCTCCTGAGTCCCCTGGCACTCTCTATATCTCCACCAAGTGTGTCCTGCTCTCTCACTCACTCTGGCTTTTATTTGTTCTGTTTGAGTCAAGAGTTACGAGGAAAAGTAAACAAATTAGTCAAATTACAGTATGTAAAGGATTGAAATGGGTTGAACTTTGTTTCTATGAAGTTACTGTCCATTTAAACTTGTGTTCTTGCAGGCAAGTGGTTTGGTTGAGTGACACCAACAGGACCAAAGGTTATGCTGTGGACTTCCTGTCTATATCATTGCATGCTGTTTCCAGGGACCCAGAGGCGTACACCTCTCCTTGCATATATGCTCAGGTATAGTTCTTTCATACGGTCTCTTGTGTTTATCTTGTTTGGAATTTACAGTCAGAATTTCTGGTCCATTGTATGGTTTCAAGAGATGGCTTTACCATTCTTTAATGATCCTCTGGCTTCTTATCTTTTGTGAACTCTGAATGTCTATTGTTTGGCAAGTTTTATGCTGAGTCTGCAAACAGATTTAAGGATTATGAATTTCCGTGTTTGGAAGCATTTTATTAGACACTTCAACTCTTTCTGAACTTAGTGATAGCACAGTTTTGCATCTATGCTCCGTGCTTCAGAATTTATTTGTTTCTTTTTTATTTAAGGTTTGCATATCTTCACCCATATGATGAGCTAGGCTTAACATTTGTTTTGACTGATTGTAATATTCAATGTAAGTTGTGTTGTTTGAATTTTTGTGCATGGTTTCCTGATTACTATTTTTTTACTTTAAAGATTGAAACTGGAGCTGATGAAGATGAGTCGGAGGGCTCAGATGAAGAATGCAATGGTGTTTTGGAACTGGCCAAGATCACTGAAATGAGGCTTGTCCCTTCCGATCCTAATCAATGTACACTTTCTCTTCTCTCCTTCCATTTCTGAATTGTAACCGTAAATGGCATACTTATATAGTATTTGCTGAAGGATAACTAGTATGTTGTGTTTTATATGGCAGTGGATTCTTTGTTTGATGTATTCTGTGAGTGTGCTGAGCTGAATCCTGAACCAATTGAAGGTTAGGGCATCATTTTTTCCTTTTGTTTTTTGTGATGCGGCATAAGTTGTGTTTGTTTCATCGGCACTTTTCTAATACTGTACTCTTGACTTTCTTTAGATATTGAAGAAGAGCATAATTGGATTTTTAGTGCTGACCAGTTGGAAGATGAGGCAACAGGTCTGGGATGGATCAACTAATTTCCAGTTTATGTTTGTCTTTGAGTTGATAAAATCTTTTATATCACTGATATCTGTGTTTCATGTTTATTTCCAGGAGATGATTCTGAGCCGTCAATTGCAATTGGGCAATCTAATGGGGATCATGACCTAGCTCGTACTGTGCTTGAGGTAAGCAATGGATATTTATTTAGTCAGTCTCTTTTCATCAACGTATTTAAAGCTTTGAGCTGATGTTGAATTGAAAACGTTTTCATCTTATGCAGCTTCAGATCAATGACCAACGCTTTGAGGATGCAGAAGAGATGGAGCATGAGGCTGACAGTGCACGACACTGATTTTCTTTCTTCTATCAACATACCATCTTCAAACCTTTAACCCGGTTAATTTTATGCCTATGCGCTGGAATCTTGCTGTATATGTGAAGAGATCGTAACTTGTTGTCTTGTCGAAGTACTGGCCTCTGTATTTGGTTTGTAGAATCTCTGGGAAAATTTCACCATAGGATTTCTTTGATAATGCTGTAGATTGTTTCTGGATTATTATAAACCCAACTTCCGACATAAGGTCTTTCAATGTCATGTTTATCCTCGATTGTTTTGAGATAGTTTATCAGCGTTCAAGCGAAAGGTGGCAACCAATCTGAAGCATCTATGGCTTATGTACGCCAGCCAATGTATTCGGAAAGCAACTCAAGTGAACTGCTTTAACCTGGTAGCTGCAGCGCACACGGTATTTTTTAGTAAAAGCAATGTTTTAAAAAACGTTAGGCGCTAGTCAGGCGGACAACCGTGTTAGTCGGGTGATTAATCGATTAATCGCTTTTAGGCCTTGGTTTCAACTGAAACGGTGAAACATCGTCTAGCGTTTAGACGGAGGATTAATCGGTATAGATATGAATTTTTAGAACATTGAGTAAAAGGCGAAAGAATAGTTCGCTATGTGCTCAATGTATGACTCCGTATCTTATGCAGTCAAAACAAGTAACAATGTTGGGAAAATGGTTCATCTAACAACAGATACATCGAATCAGAAGCCATAATTGAATTATGATAATTCTCCTTTTCGGAAACCTCCGTCCTATTCTGAACATGCAACTATTCGAATGCCAATCGTCTAGTGAACTCAATAAATTCGTGCCTTCAAAACGACATATATAGATAGATTTCGCCTCAGTAGTTCCTTTATATGCATGAAGTTGTACATTCATAACATGTATAAAAAATAAGTCGTGTTCGCATCTTTCTATTTCTATTTAGATTTTAGATCACCAATTTCTCCTCTAGTTTTTTTAGGGAAAGGGGAGTCGAGCTCCGTTGAATAAATCATATGATCATAACAAGTCAAGCTAGGAGAATGTCCAAAGACAAGTTCCATATTACAATCGATGCCCATGCACGCAAATAAACTGTAGAATTAAAACTACACAGCTGACCCGAAAAAAGTCTACAAAAACTATAAAAAAATACTAACTCAAAAATGAGTGTCCACATGAGGACTTTATTATGGTCTAGAAAGCAATAACCTATATAATCAAATCAAGGTACCTAAACTCAATGAATCGAGTGTCCACATGAGGACTTTATTATGGTCTAGAAAGCAATAACCTATATAATCAAATCAAGGTACCCAAACTCAATGAATCAAGGCCTAAGACCATCTCGATATACATTTTCATCAAAAATGAGGGGCAGACTCTTTCAATAGAGTTATGTAGAGATCTTATAGTACCCTTTAAAACTGACGCATGCCCAAACCGAAAGGAGGAGGAAAAGAAAGGTGGAGGCTCAAAAGCTTAGCCCACTAAGCTACATGACTGGTGGAGGCCCCACTAGTCCCAACCACTCTTTCGTCCAGTTCAGATCCACGACGGTCTTGTCGGAGCTGCAACTGCCGCCTACTCAATTAGGCGGCCTGCCTGACCTCACCATCCCTTTTAAGCTTCGTTGATAGGCCTGCACCCTATGATCAAAATGAGGAACCACCACTCAAGGCTTCGCTTCTACTTCTGTTGACGGCAGAATCAGAGCCCATCTCCGCCTCTGTCTGTTGCCTCCGGCCTTGAGTTGAGCCCCTTCTCACATACCGCTTCACGAGATCTCGCCTTGAACCAACTGTTTCCTATTGCCGCTCTTTTAGTTGTCGACCAGAACTGTCATCAACTCTTTAAGTCGCCGCCTTCGTTGAAAATACCCGACCTCCTTCGTTGATGCTTGAGCAACCTCCTTCGCAGACTCTACTGAGCACGACTTAAAGATCCCGCAGACGAATCGCCCCCTATCAAACTCTAAGGTTTGGGGATGCTTAGCTCCTCCGAGAGAGACGTAGAGAAATTTGTGTAGGGTGAATGTTAGGTGGTTAATTTGTTGCGTTTACTATCCCATTTCTCCCCTAGTTAATTTGTTTGTGTTTTCTTCATTCAAAATAAAAGGAAATAAGCGATTTGAATAGAACTCCGACCCGACCCGATCCGATCCGCCCAGGAGAGAGTTGAGGACACGTGGCAAATATGGTTTGCAAAACCCTAATGACCCGTAATATATAGTCCTCCACAATACTTCGCCTCACTTTCCATCGCTTACCGCTGCTCCAGAGCTCCCTCTATTCTCCGCCGTCACCAAGGTCTCTCTCTCAGTTCAGATTAGAGTTTAGCTCAGTAATGTTTACTACCATTTCTGATTGATACGATTTGTTATCTGCGATTAATTGAGTTGTGAATTTGGTGCAGAGGAAAGCTTGAACACCATGGCGTACGCAGCGATGAAGCCAACCAAGCCAGGTCTTGAGGAGCCACAGGAGCAGATCCACAAGATCAGGATCACTCTCTCTTCCAAGAACGTCAAGAACCTCGAGAAAGGTCCTAAACTTTACCATCTTCCTTTCTGCTTTTATTTCATTGCTCTAATTTGTTACAAATTGGTTAAAACATGGTAGTTTACTCTAGTATTGGTTAGAGGAAATGGATTACTATGTTGGGTGAAAGACCCTTGTTATGTTTTATGGAGTAAGACATGTCTCTAGGGTTGCAGTGACTTTTTGTAATGCTTGAATTGTGTTCATACCAATAATTGTTGTGATTTGAATTGGGTAATGTCAAATTCAGGGTTTTGGTAGAATATTAAAGTAGTTGTGTTTGGTTATGAAATGTTGTTTTGTTTGAGGAGTGTTGTTTAGCTTGTTGCTTATGATATCTGTTTTTGTTTTGATAGTTTGTGCTGATTTGGTTCGGGGTGCCAAGGACAAGAGCCTCAGGGTGAAGGGACCAGTGAGGATGCCCACCAAGGTGTTGCACATTACCACCAGGAAGTCTCCCTGTGGAGAAGGTATGTTTCTACATCAATTGAGCTTTAGTATATACATAACTCATCCTTGTTAGTGTTGAAAGATGTATAGCATTTCGTTAGGTTCATTTTAAGAGGAAACATGTCTGAAGCTTTCTAGTTTTTGTTGAGTTAGAGAAATGTAATCTGTTTCTGAGTATGGTGTCCCTGCACTTGCTTTTTGTTCTTGAATAATCATAAAGTTGTTTGTATGCTTGCTTGTTGTATTGCTTTAACACTTCTTTTGTGATATGCAGGTACCAACACATGGGATAGATTTGAGTTGCGTGTGCACAAGCGTGTTATTGACCTGTTCAGCTCACCTGATGTTGTGAAGCAGATCACCTCCATTACAATTGAACCTGGTGTTGAAGTGGAGGTCACAATTGCTGACCAATAAATATCGCACTTTTAAGATTTGGTGTAGGTTCCCTAGTTTACTGGGAATGTTGTGCCAGTGATGTTGTTCTATTCTCATTTTGAAGTTGATGACTTGGTAGTGTGCAATTTTCATGGGATTATCATTTTGATATGGGCATGTACTTCAATGCATATTTGCAATATTTAATAGAACTATTTTTGCAGAATGCTTCAGATTGTGATATCTCTTTTGTTCTCTGGAATATTTAGAATGAGATTTCATGATCCAGATGCATTGATCTTGTGCTTAAATATCTCAAGCTTCTTCAGCTCTATATGTTGAAAAGGCTGCGATTACCGTTTTCCTCTTTCTGCTTCTTGTAAATTCACCCAACTTTTGCTACGAGGGAAAATGTACTCAGCTACTCAGAAACCAAACCCTCATATGAACATTCAATGATAAATGCTCCTCTTTTTGAAAGTGTTCTTCCCCGTCTGCCTTCACATTTTCCAAAACGCGTAAGAGTTCTCATAAACTGGAATGCTGAAACAACAAATGAATGAATGGATGATGATTTCAATCCGCCAAGATAACACGAGACCTTGAACCCCTTACATATGTCAAAAGTTTCTTGTATAACTTTTTCTTTGTACAGAGAAGACCCTACTAATACTCATTGTATTCAAAACCTCACAATTCTTTAGTAAATACTCGGCCACTTGCATCTCATCTGGTTGTCCCTTGAAGCGTTGTATTGAGTTGGATTATCCTACTTTAGCTGTTCTTGGAAAACTTGATTGCAACTAAAAGTTTTTCAAGTGGTAAATTTACCCTAATCCCAATAGCTATGTAATTAATCTCTTTGTATTCTGTTCATTTCTACTTTTAACATAGCTACATGGATTTCACTGTAGGGTATCTGACTTTGATCTGAAAGAAGAGAATGTCTTGGTCTATGGTAATGAGGTGAATAACAAAGAACCAATAGGGTACATTTTTGCACTCATTTCCTATTCATTTAACCCTTCTATATCCTTAACCAATTCATTTGTGAATAATCTCTAATGTTTCTTTGAATAATCCGTAACCGATGACCACCCTGCTAGTTTCTGCTTCTATTAATTTGTTGTCCGTCCCTTGAGCAGTTGAAAACAATTTGAGTTTGAGGAAGAGATTGGGGCCTTCTAGACTTTCGATTAAGTGGAGAGAAGGGCATGTTGCTGCTCCAGCTCATTAGGTTAGTGTTGTTTTATTGCTCTTACACTTGCTGTGAACTTATGATGCACTTTGGTAAAGTGGAGTGGCATATAGCTGAGTTTGATCTTGGATGAATTTAAGATTCAATATGGTCTCAGAACTTAAGGTCGATTACTGGCTTTCACTATAAACTCTTTGAACTTAGGGATTCGTGCATGTTTTAATTGTCTTATCAATGTCGTGGAAGGTATCAATTACCAATTTCGTTTAGTGATTGGTTGAACATTTACTTCTGTGATTTTTCAGTACTATCTACCAGGCATTATGTTTGAAACCAATTTCCATTTTGGTGTAGATTGTCGTGAAAGCTTTATCAATTCGATCACAACTATTGTAACAGTACGGCTTGATGGGAAGGACATTCAGGGTAAAGGGTGCAATGGGATAGGTCTCAACTTTGGGTTGGGTATATATCTGAGAAGGGGTAAGCAAATTGATGGCATTGCTCTTCTTCAGCATATAGTTATGGTACATTTCTATTGTTTACTTGGTTGAAGAACTAATTTAAGTTTGATTTGTTATTGATTGTCATGTCAATAAGATATAACATGAATAGTTGCTGGGTGATTTATAGGTCCAGCAACCAGGGGAGATAATGAATAGTTGCAGGGTGATGGATACAAGAAGTAATTAATTTCTTTTTCCCTAATGAACATCTTGGGATGCTTGTAAAATTCAAAATTAGCAATTCAAACTGGAAGATTATGAATAATAGCTTTTGAAATCCAAGTGTTTCATTCCCTTGTGTTCAGAAGGGTCTATTTGACTACAATTTCTTTTGTTCTTTATTTATTTCCGTTTGTTTAGTTTAACAATTAGTTGTATCCTCTGGACAAAAATAGCAGACAAACAAAACAGAAAACGGTATTTGTGGTCATGAAAGCCAATTTGGTTTAGTGACCACAAGGTCGTGGTCAATAAAAACATTCAAGTTTAGTGATCATAAACAGTGACCACTAAAGATATTTTGTATTAGTGACAAATAAAATCAATGAGGGGCTTATACTGACCACCTAGTGATCATTCTGATTCGGTCACTAAATATAGTTAGTGACCAAATTCCCTAGTTTTAGTGACCAATGTTTCCCATATTTCTTGTAGTGACTGGATGTGTCCCTAATTCCAAGGTCTATTCTGAACTTGACTGAGGGGGACGGGATGAAGAACATTGAAAGTAAATGGTTCGAAGATACTATCTGCTTAGACAACAAACCTGATGTCTCTGATGACCGCCGTTTTACAGTTTACAGCTTTTGGGTTCTCTTCCTCATTTCTGGTCTCTTCATGTTTAGCTCACAGTCCCTCTCATCATCCATACAACATTATTCTTTCATAGGAATCTACACCTTATTGACATGTTGGTCGGTATGTCGAAGCATTCGAGTCAAATTTTATAGTACAGAGTTATATACTCCAAACTCATCTTTCTTGAGGGAACAAGCAGAAACAGATGTGGATCAAATGGGTACAGCTGCTCAAGGTGAAGGAGCTGATCAAGAACACAATTGATTTGTTACTTCTCACACTGTCACTTTGCATGTTTGATAGTTCAGTATACACACTGCCAAACAATTTGTGATATGCCTAAATCGTACTGTTGACTTGAGTTGAGTTCATGATCTGGACACGACATGAATAGAGATTAGACAACAAGCTTTTGTCAATTCTTTGGTCTCTTCAATCACTTCTATCTCCTTTAACAGAACGAATATATGTTCTTTCAATTACCAATTCCTACTGTTTTTACTTTAATCATTCCAAACTAATCAGGCCCGACCTAATTTTTGGAAAATCGAAAAAGGGCAAAATAACAGTTAATTTCCTAGTGTTAACAGGATTTTCAATGATCCTTGATTTCACAGAGCTGGTAATCATTATCGTTGTTTTTTTTTCTCCTATAACCATTCATGCCGTATGCTCCTGCATAAAAACCCAATCATGATATCAGTGGTTCTTTCGGTTCATTTTACATTCATAAAAACTGTGCGGTCATTTTTATCATTCATCCCACCACAGCATCATACTGCGTGCAAGCTTTTCCTAAATCACCCTACATTCAAGCTTTTCCTTGATGTGGTCTCCCTTAAAAGGAACTAGGGTATGGATCATAAACATAAACATGACTCAATAACTTTCAATTGAAATGACCTCCGACGCATATGCTATCGGAATAATTAAGATCATCGTTGCGACACTCTTATGATATTGATTCAAGCTCAAGTAATGAAACTTATGCGTTATTCGAAATTATTGTACACTGAAACACAGCCTCCGTATATTTTAACAAACATATTTAGTAAAAAGGCATGAAACATACCACACAAAAATCTTGTACTAAAAGTTCTGATGCATGGCTACCAATTATAGATCGGTTTAATAATGTCTGGAAAGGTTTTGCACCCATTAACTGAGATCTTGAATGAGATCGAGCCACCATGAAAGTTTGCCTTAATTTTCATGTGCAGAGTGCGGTAGAGATTTGAATTTGGTTAGGTGAGAAAATAAAGGAAACTCAAACCCAAATATGGTTTTAATCGTGGACATAGCTGAAGTCTTTAGCTCCATCTCAGTTCACGTGTAATAGAATTAAACACTTATGCGACGAATTTATTTATTTTCGTCACATGAGTTAGCAGTTATGTGATAAAACTCATGCGACGAAATCGATTTTAGAGTTTGAAAGCTAGATAAGTGGGTAAAAAATTCATCAACAAAATAGAGAAAAATTGAGCTGAAATTACAGAATTTGCCGAGCAGAATTTTTATTTTAACTGTGATTACAAAATATTTGCCCAGCGGGAGCTGGGTTTGCCCCCATTTATGTCCGCCCCTGTTTTCAACCACCGATTCAGGCTAGGCACATAATTTCACATTAATTTGACCAGCTTCTTCAACTAACAAACTAACCAGCAAAAAATTTCATCATATATTCAGCTTCTGACTTCTGCTGTTCATGAACGAAGGGGACTGAGCGTAGTAACTGGGGCTTTACCAGAAGTGATCGAATAGAAATGCAGTAGTTTCAATCCTATCATGCACTGTGCTTTTCATGCATATTGTGAAAGTGAAGTCTCCTGTTTACTTTTACCTAAAAGGGAAGCATGCAGGTAAATAGCATATCATATGCACCTCTTGCCAGAAGTTGTCGGGTTAAGCTGTGAATAATACAACCTACAATACATCTAATGCTCACACAAGCTTCAAAATTCACCTACGTTTAGCTCTTTCGTGTAGTTTCAGAAGTTCAGAACCTCATCAGAGGATTCAGAAGCATGCAGTTAAAGAAGGTGTGCACCAGAAGCTAGCCAAACCAATCGTTTCAGTCTTCTATCCTCAAACCCTCAAGTTTGGAGTTTTAGAGCAGTACCCCGAGTCGAAGTCGTTATTAGATTAGTTCATTATTTGAAACACATCGCCAATTGATCGAGACTAATCATACGTGGATTAGATGCTCCTGGAGAATAATAAACTCTTCTTCAGTTTCAAAGAGGTTGTTGGGAGCTAGCTAGGAAGACGATGAATGAGCTATGAAGTATGAAGCTACAAGGCTATACTTGGAAACAAGGGCAAAGGCCATGCAGCAAGATCTCTATGATAATTTCGGTGGGGATCTAGCCAGTAGCAGCTAGCTTAATCATGCAAATGTAGATTGTGAAAATGGACAAACAATTATCAAGTGTAAGTTGGACTCATCCATTAAATGAATTTAATTTCATGGCCCATCTTAAAATTTATACAAACACATACTTACACACGCAAGCCTCCAAAGTCCAAGCATGCATGCTTGTAATGTGTGAGAATTTTGTTCATGTGTACGTCCATTTCATCAGTTTTTCTTGTTTTTCGTTAAGGTATGAGTATGACAGAAGACATTATCAGAAAAAGGATAAACTTAGTGACAATGTACTATTTCTCACCTCAAATAACACTGTATTAATAACAAGATGACTGTTCCGTCAACGTTGCAGCATCTCCGGCTTTCCGTCATTTTTTCATCGGATCACGCTTCTTTTGATGTTAAAATCGATGATAGTATACACATCATAAAATCCAACACCATACTCCAAACACTCATTCCCATCTTTTCTCAATAACTTGAGAAAGCAAACAATCCTCCCAAACACTCATTCCCCCAAATGGTTAAATTTCCGAATTTCCGATTTTGAACTTTGAAATCTTAGGTCATCATTATGCTTGTACGTACAGATGTATCCCATATATTCACAACAAATAAAAAAAATAAAATGAAATTTACACTTCTAATTTTACATTTCACACTTCATTTTTTTATAAAAACTTAAATTTTATCTTTTAATAACATATATTTTGTCTTTTAGTAAAAAATATATCCAAATAAAAAAGTGAGAATATGGATTGTAAAAAAAATGTAAATTTCACTCACAAAATTCCACAATCGTGAAATATGGTATCAAAATGACGACGTAACAGATATTACGGAGCAAACTGTAAACTTATAATATTTCAGTGCCAAAATCAATTCATCTTTATAATCAAAGTTCCACCCCAAGCGCGTTTCTCTCACGAGCAGGAAAGAGAGTACAACTGGAGCTGGACTGAGACAGTTACCCGTCTTCCTGCAAACACCCCAAAGTTCGCGCAACTCTGTCTCCGATGTCGCTTGACACGCGTGAGTAGCGAGCGTGGGAGCCAAACTCCCACATACACATCCATCTCCAGGTGCCATGTACGCGTTCCTAATTTTATCCAGAGACTCGTCCTATTGAGCGTCGCATCACATTCAATGGTAGGCCCCAGGCATCTGATCAGGCCCACCTACCCTGTTGGGTCCACAGCCCCATCGTTCTCCGGTCTCAGCTTACGATTTTACTTCTGACTCCACAATTCCTAATAATAGTGGCCGCGCAATTGACTCCGTGATTTCCACCACTAGTTTTTGTTTTGTTTTCTCTTTTACCCAACTTGTACTTTTACTGCTCTGTGTTTACTTCAAACAGTAAAGTTGTTTGTTTGTTTGTTTACGGTTTACCCAAAGGTTAAAGATTGGAAACAAAACTTTTATACATTGAACATGAATCCGTTGATTAGCAAGTCCGATCTACTTGTAGCTATCGATCACGTTCTTTGTGGTGAAGGACTACGTATGAAAAATGAAGCTTTAGGGTCAACGTTCTAAAAAACGCTAGACGCTAGTCGGACGGACAACAGGTTAGAGAATTAATTAAAGAATTAATCGTTTTTAGATGGGGTTAATCGGTGTTATAATAAGAATTAATCGGTTTCAATCAAAACAGTGAAGCACCACCTAACGCCTATGTGAGAGATTAATCGGTTTAGACAAACATTTTTAGAACATTGTCTAGGATTAAGGGTATATGTTGCAAGCCAGTGAAACCCGATCCTCATAATTACTCAGATCGGCATTGTTTTTCTGGTCCTAACAGTCAAAAACTAACTGCCCATCTGTCTGAACTGAGAAGAAGAGCTTGTCTCGACAGGGACAATACATGAAGAAACTTAGTGTATGGACCGCTGATCCAAATTCACCAGTTCACAGTTGGAGCTGGTAATTGCAGACTTGAAGTAGTACTCGCGATCGTAGCAAACTATTTCTCTCGCTAGCTAGCTAGCTAGCCAGGACTACTTGTTCGGACCATGCTGCCTGCATTATTATCTGAGGGAACAAATATAACCCCGGCCAGCAACTACGTACAGGACCACACCCACCGCCCCTTTGATTATTCATCTCCTAGTCTCCATATTTATATCTGGAAATCCCATGTCCGGATTTATGAATGCTAAATTAGACGAGGAAGTAGCATGTATGATATATGCACTATAATTTTCACGAGCCAGGATATATGAAATGGGTGATGCACGGCGGTTGAAGGATAGGACGATAGATAAGCTATGCATAGGAGGACAATAACCTGTTTGGATAACCAAAACTGACTACTGACATTGACTATCTTGTCATCCTTCGTACACGTCCACCATGCTTATTGGTTCTTATAGCTCGAACCACTCAATTGACACCTCCTCCCTCCTCCAGCCTTCTTCTGAAAGACTGGAGGTTCTGAATGCTCGTTTCTACGTGGTCAAATTACGATCATTGTCATTTTGGTTGGATATGTCCGCCTCTTTTGATCGGAATACGAGGGTGCATTATCGCTCGGTAAAAGAAGTGAATTATAGAGATTCTTCGCTGTACTGATTCGTCTCTCTAACGTACGTCACTAGCTAGAAGTGATCCGTATACTCTGCCGATACGTGATTGGTATATTTCGGTAGTAAGTCAAGTTTTAAGTTTACAACACAAAATACATTAAATTAACACATGAATTTAGAATAACGTTCTTAAATTTTTTTTCTTCAATTTATCAAAACTAACAAGCTACTCAAGATCACGTAAAACTACTTTAAAGGAATCGTAAACACCGGAAGTGACCCACAAGACAAGAGTAAGTCTACGCTATCAAACAGAGATCGGAAAGTTAGACAAATTATTAGCGCAATTATATAGACATTTGGATGTGTTACCATTTCACCATCGATCAACAGTTCAACACTAATTTTCCCGCGCTTCCAAAGCTTAAAGGACAGAGAGTTAAAGAATCGCAGAGAGCTGGGATCAAGTGTGATCAGATGACGACGGTGACAATGATGATGCCTCTCCCTGCCACGTCTGACTTCCCCGACCCCATCTCCGTCCCCGCCCAGTTTTGGCTTGAAGAATCTATCTGTCCTCCATTACCCACAACCCAATGCCTCTTTCGCTCCTCTATTTTCATTTTTTCCCACTCTCAAAAATCCTAAGCCTAAATTCAAATAAACCGAAAAATATCTCCTCTCCTATATATAACACCTCTCTGCGACAAAAACAAACACTTGCGAGCTTCCCACTTCACACACCTTCACTCTTTCTCTCTCTTAAAAAAATGCGCCGGTCATATTCTCCGGTGCTGCTCTCTTTGTTAACTCTACTCACTCTTCTCCTCTCAGCCGCTTCGTGGAGACCATGGCCCCACCTCAGGGCCAACACCACCGACCTTGCCTTCGGCGACAACAAAAAGTTCGAAGGCTCCTCCGAGTTCGTCCACCTCA
Organism: Comarum palustre; assembly: GCA_951800085.1. Lineage (NCBI taxonomy): Eukaryota > Viridiplantae > Streptophyta > Magnoliopsida > Rosales > Rosaceae > Comarum > Comarum palustre. The sequence continues at coordinate 29,356,367 of OX637575.1, read as the reverse complement.
AGTACCACATGGGCCCCGTCCTCACCGCCAACATTACTGTCCACACAATCTGGTACGGCACGTGGCAGCGCCGCCAGAAGAAGATCATACGTGAGTTCATCAACTCCCTCTCCGCCGCCGACTCCAAACAGCCCTCCGTCGCCGGATGGTGGAAGACCGTCCAGCTCTACACCGATCAGACCGGCCACAACATCTCCCGCTCCGTCAAACTCGGCGCCGAGAAAAACGACCGCTACTACTCCCACGGCAAAGCCCTCACCCGCCTCTCCATCCAGTCCGTCATCAAGTCCGCCGTCTCCGCCACCACCCGCCCCTTACCCACCAACCCGCAAGGAGGACTCTACCTCCTGTTGACGTCAGACGACGTCACCGTCCAGGACTTCTGCGGCCAGGTCTGCGGCTTCCACTACTTTACCTTCCCGTCAATCGTCGGCTACACTCTCCCTTACGCCTGGGTCGGAAACTCGGCCAAGCAATGCCCGGGGATTTGCGCCTACCCTTTCGCGGTTCCGGAGTACATGCCGGGTTTAAAGCCGTTGAAGTCGCCGAACGGTGACGTCGGCGTGGAGGGTATGATAAGCGTTATAGCTCACGAGATTGCTGAGCTGGCGAGCAACCCTTTAGTGAATGCTTGGTACGCCGGACAGGACCCCACTGCTCCGGTGGAGATCGCCGACCTTTGTGAGGGGATCTACGGCACCGGAGGAGGTGGGTCATACACGGGGCAGCTGATGGACGACCACGATGGCGCCACGTACAACATGAACGGAATCCGGCGAAGGTTTTTGGTCCAGTGGGTTTGGAGCCACGTTTTGAGTTACTGTACCGGACCTAATGCCCTCGATCAGTAAAAATATAAAATTTTCACTGCTTTCTATTTCGGGTCTTGCTGTTTTTCCTTTTTCAGGGTCTGGTAGTTTTTGGAGCCTCTCTGCTTTGTTGGCTAATGGCGTAATTCGTTAAAGTAGTTAAGGATGTTAATTATTATTATTGTAATAATGAATGATTTCTACATATATATAATTTTGTTGTATACTGATTTTTGTATACATATAATTATAGCTTATTCTGGTTTTTCTGTTCCCGCCTTTATTTTCGAGTTGGTGACGCCATTGAAGGTTTGTTAAAGGTGATGAGATAAATCACGTGCTGTGTGATGAGCATTGATATGGAGCAGCAGAGATTAGGAAGGAATAGTAGTATGCTTCAATGGCTTAATGAATTGTCTCTACTATTTCTACTATATTTAGTGCCTCATTACTCGCCTCTCTTGCGTTTGATGGAACTTGACCAACAACCCTGGCTTAATCAATCAGGATGGTCGAATCTCGAATGGTGCATAATTTGAGAAGTTTTCGAATTTGAAACTTGCGTTACATTGAAATTAAAACTAGAGTATTGAAAAGTATAAAGGAGTTTGGAACCTCTTTGTGATGCTCCTTTCCATACTTGAATTATATTAACAGTGATATTTTACCCAATTAAGACTGACATAAAACCTGGACATCGAACCAAAGTCTTAAATATTTAAAATATTTTTAAGAAATTTTTATTTTTGACGAACATCAATATTAATTTTCATATCTTTCTCATATTTAATCTATTTTAATCAAATATATAATTTTTATATAAATTTTAGAAAAAAATTCATGAATTTTCAATAATTTATCGATATATTCATTAAAATTTCTATTTTTCAAACCACCGAAATTTCTATAATTATTGATATTTTAGTCCTTACATCGAGCGGACTTAACTGTACACAAATCTACATACTAAATTAAAAAATTTGGAAAATGGGTCAATCTATCAGCAAAATAAAAGCCTCATTACATTATCCCTACTAGCAAAGTGTATTTACTAGTCTATTGACAAACATTATTTGCTTCAAGATGTATGCCTCCGAGTCCTGCAATAATTTAAAATACTATAGGAGCCAAACAATTTTCAAGGATGGGCTCACCTCACAGGTACTCTCTATGTTGGTTTATTTGAAGAATATGCTGATTTTGATTTGCCCCATCTAATCATAATTGCCTTAATATGATAATCACTACTTTTGGGTATACCCACTAAACTTGTTTTTTCTTGTATCATCATAAACTTGGACCCTTGATGATCTCACAAGAGAAAAGACAAGAAAATGTAGGACATTATATATTCATGATCTTATATCATCATCATAACCATTGCTATCACTTTGATTTAGTCTATCCCCATGAATGAGCACACTTACTGTGTTGAAACTTTTGAAAATTGTGATTCAAAACATAATGTGTACCCTTTAATCATTCAGCTTTAAATAAAATGGCTTAAAATAAAACTAATAAAAATATATTATACAAAAATTTTATACGATAAGTCAAAATATTTTAAGACTGATTAGTAATGTGACATAATCGTAAGTTGTAAGAATGAAGTACACAAATCGCTACTAGCCAATTTTGCCAATCAGACTTCCCATGTGAACAAGTAGATGTATGGTCGTATGGAGCTACAATTTCCACTCCATGATCTACCAAAAGGAGCATGAAGCTTGCACCATAATTTGGAGTTATGGAGTTTGGCCAAAATTGAAACCATACACACCTAGTTTTTTTACTAAAGAAGATCAAAGAATTTTCTTTCTATCCTCGTCACTCGAACCCAACTTCGAATCAAAACGTTTGGTGAATGGTGATTTCATACTATCCACCAGTTTCAGAGGCAAAGCTGTGCCATCCTTTAGATCGTTCATAAGAAAAGAGTATCTTCAATCTTCAAGGACGTCCCCACTCGTTGCTCTTTTCTTCTGTTTTTAAGCTCTCAATTTTCCTGGGTCGATCGACTTTACTGGGATTTGAGCCCTCGAGGCTTATGATGTGCGAGTCCACCTCTTCTTTCTTCTCCATAATTTAATCTTTGAATTTCGCTTTTTCCAGATTTTTATTTGTTCTTTGTTTCGCTTTATGAAAAGGATCGCACATCTTGTTGCGTACTGAGAACGAAACAGAGTGCAGTAGCTGCTTAATAATTCTGCCGAAAAGCACGACATGGCTTACCTACTGTTGAAAGTTCCACCATGTCTTTAACTTGCCAAGCAAGAACCAAAGAACACTAAAGAAGTAAGAACAAAGACCATAAGACTGTAACAAGCATTAAGAATTGGGCACCAGCTGTTATGCAGTGTTGGGTGTGTTTTTAAAGGTCGACGTAATGATCAGTAATGACTGCCTCTTGCTGCAGTGAGGAGGACAGAGGTGCCATTAGAGACGACGAGAGAGAATTCTCAATTCTATATTAATTTATTTAAGAATAAGGTTAATATATAAAGATACATAGTAATTTATTAAGAAATTAATATGAATAATATTAACACATTCTTAACACTACACATGTTAGAGACTCATGCCAACACTTTTTCAAGTTGGTACATACAAATTGTAAATGTCTAAATTGTCAAGTGAGTCATGAAAAAGTTTGGCTGAGAGGGTATTTGTAAGAATATCAGCTAATTGATCCTTTATAAGGACAAAAGAGAAATAAATAACTTGTTCATCTAATTTCTCTTTAATGAAATGTCAATCTACCTTCACATGTTGATACGATCATGTTGGACAAAATTGTGTGCAATTTCGTTTGCAGCTTTATTATCACAATATAGAGGAATGGTCTTTCTCTGTTTAAACCACAACATCTCACAAAGTCCTCTAACCATCCTCCTATATTATGCTTCAGCACTAGAACGGGTCACCACACATTCTATTTCTTACTCTTCCACGTGACTAAGTTGCCGGCAACAAATGTAAAATAACCATAAGTGGACTTGTGATCTGTGATGTTACCTGTCCAATCTACGAAACACAACAGACTTTAAATAATGTAATATGCGAAACACAACATCCATATAAGCTAGTCTCACTAGGGTGATGCATAAATTGACTGACAACACTTACTATGTAGGCCAAGTCTGGTTTAGTGTGTGACAAATAAATCAACCGACCAACTAACCTTTGATATATTGCTTTATTCATAGGAACTTGGTACAATACTCCGTTAACCGAAGATTCTGCTCAATATGAGTATCAACATGCTTAGTTGCTTATAGTCAAGCATACATGTTTCTACTAACAAGTCTAGTACATATTTTGTTTGACCCAAAACAATATAATCTTTCCCACGAGCGATTTCAATTTCCAATAAGTATTTTAAAAGACCCAAATCATTCATCTCAAATTCCGAAGACAACTACACTTGCAACCTATGTATCTCCTCACTATCATCACCCCTCACAATCATATTATCTACATAAATAATTAAGGTTGTCACCTTACCACACCGATTATTTAATAAACAATGTATGAACTGAGTTGCTCTAACGGTATCAAATTCTCTTCATAAACTTGCTAAACCATCCAAACCAAGCTCTAAGAGATTGCTTTAGACCATAAAGAGACTTCATCAACTTACACACCACCTGTTCTCCATTAGAAATACAATACCCAGGAGGCAAATCCATATAAACTTTCTCAAGCAAATTACCATGCAATAATGCATTTCAGAATAATGTTTATTTTAGCCACTGGTGCAAAAGTCTCATCATAATCTCCCCTATAATTATGAATATAACCTTTTGCTACTAACCTTGACTTATATCTGTCCACAGAACCATCAGAATTATGTTTCACTGTATACACCCATCGACAACCGACTGTCTTATTCCGTTTTTCAACTAGCCAATCAAACAACCACAAATACTAAACTCCAACTTGTTTACTTGATCTCCATTATTCTCATTTCCCGGGTCCCCGTGGAGAGCCACTGGAAAGCTCAGTCCCCGGTAGGGTTTCACAAAACTCCAACTTTTAGTGTTTGTTTGGTTTATCATATTCATGGTGGATATCTGTGTGGTTTAGGGAATTACGAAGCTTGTTGGAGACGGTAACACAAACTATTGGCCCTCAAAGTACTCGGGTACGGTTTCGAAAAACTGGGTTCTGTAATTCTGTTAAGATATTAAGAGAAGATAACTAGAAGAGGGGGACCTCGAGCTCATTGTCATCTAATTCTCTCACGCAAATTTGATGAAGCTGAGTCTCAGAAGCAGTGGATAGATTGGGAAACTGGAGCCAACTGAAACGCTATTACTGAATGATTGGGGTGGTCGTTTTGGATAGGAGTGACTGATCCTATTAAAGGCAAGCAGAACATGGCCTAGGTAACCAAAATCACATAAATTCGGATTGCTCAAGTTTGGAACTTGAAAGTGATTCTAGTATTGTGTGCAGTACCCACCAGCTGTAGGGTCTATCCACCAGCTGTACCTCAAAACTTCATGATCTTTGGTTAGCAGAAGTGGTGAGAGAGACTAGAAAATTAGGTGAAGGGTTCGATTCCTTTCAATGTTTTCGAAGATAAATTTTGCAGTTGGGTATATGAAAACTATTTGCTAGCACAGAGGTCAGAGTTATTACTTAGGTGGACAATGGATGCAATTGAAAGATCAATGACTAAATCAAGTGAATGAATGATAAGCAAATATAATGCAGACCACCCTTTCATCTTTCCAGACTGAAAAGGTACAGTAGGTTGATGAAGGTTTATAAAGACTACCAAGAACAAGAATTTAATGGTAAGAAACGCGGTATCTAGTCACAACTCACAAGCTCATAACTAGCTCAATGAATAGCTATGATGAGGGTAAGTTATAGTGGCATGGCTGGGTCACTAGGATAGGGAAGAAGATGGAAAATGGGAAATGAAAAATCAATAGTAGAACAGAAACTTGTAATACAAGAATGAAGTGCCTGTTATGGACTTATGGTACTAGAGAAAGATGACAGGATGAATGTTGGATGAGGAGAAAGATATTTCCTGGTTTCTAAATATGATCTTTTCAGTAGTATGGTCTAAACTGATACAAGTAAAAAGCCCCACCAAGGATGAGATGAAGATAGTGGAATAGGGACTAGAGATTGTGACATGCAAATATGTTTGGATTCTTACCCGAACTAACTGGATGGGTCCAATTTTATGCAGGAAATCAGATCATGAGGTTTCCTGATCCATAAGCATGGGGATTGAGTGATCCCACATGATGCGTGTTAAAATAAATCAAAGAGTCGATGAACAGAACTGATTAAACAAAGCACTATAGGTGGTCTGCAATTTCTCAGTATATTCATCTATCTATCAAGTACAACATTGATACCTACCAAATTGCCTCTTCATGTACATTAAAGTTCTCTCTACACTAAGTAATGATCATTTCTGACCTTTAAGTTCCTCATTCTGCAGGTACTTTATTACTCCATATGCAGTTGTCCCAGCAATAAACAAGAGGACTGTTGGTGTAAAAGATGGATACAAATACTTCATGAACAATTTATCCCACTCATCTGGAAGGAAGCCTGAAATGCAAATGAACAAATTAATAGGAAAGTGAAAAAGAGTACAAAGCATGCTTTTGTCAATTCAATTACAGAATAATTATCCTTCCACACATTAAGATCCATATCCAAATCAATTGATCATATGGACAACGTACTGCCCCTTCAAATATGTAAAGAACTGAATATTGCACGTCCATAACTGAGTAGTCAGGTTATATATACTCTGAAAGAAATGGTTATATATACTCTGAAAGATGTTATCAAAGACAGAAGATCTATGCAAGAGTTATCATTGTTCTAGTTAATCTCAACTGATGTCAGCATTACAGTGTGGTAGTTGAGACTTGAGAGTCTTGAGCCTCCAGGAAGGAGATCACAATTTCAACAATTGTCCCATTTTCACTATGCTTTAGGTTGAGCCACAAAATTAGGACAAACCATCCTGTGCAACAGCCACAACTGATACGTTTGGGCATAAAATACGGCCGGAGACGACTCAAGACATGTAATTGGGTTCCAAATGAGCCCTAACTAACCTAAATGTTTGACCAGGAGATCCAAAGATGCAACAACTGATCACTACATACACCAACCCCCATCTTTGTTTGGACCAAAAAATGCAAACTTGGGTCAACAGATAAGCCATTAGTAGATGTTGAGTTCAATGTGATACTCCTACTACATAAAACCCTTATTTCAGATACAATAATCTGCCTTCATCATAAGAACTATCATAGCTTAATCAACAATTCAACACTAAAGAATCGAGCTTCAAATTCTTAACCTAAATCTAATACAGTAAAAATTCAGAACAATGCAATCAAACTTCAAAAACAATAGAGTTTGAAAAATTTGAAGTAAAACCATACCCGAAGTAGCAAGAGCAAGACCTTCAACAAGAATCAGACCACCAAGCCACCACAAAAGCACTCTCATTACTCCCCATCTCCTTCGCCTTCGCCTCTTCTGCTTCGCTACAGCACCGGCGACCGCCGTATAATCGAAGCCCTCCCACCCTTCTTCTGCTTCGAACCAACACTCGAATTGCTCCCAGAACTCGCCGACGACCCGAATCCCAAGCCTTGCGAACTGGGTTTCTTCGCTGGGACTTCTGGCGACGGGTCTGTTGGGGTCTGGGACTTCACAGTGAAACGCACCGTTTTGGTGCATTGGAGATGAGGAAGAAGATGAAGAATAGATAGCGCCATTTTCGGTTTTAGTTCGTTAATGCTAAAATTTCGCTCCTGTAGTCCGTAACTCCGTATCCCCACACGAAAGACGACGTCGTTTTGCTTTCACACTCAGGTTGCCCCAACAATCCAATTTATTTACGTATACGTTTCCAGCCGTATGGACGCGTATCAGATGATATAAATTCGTATCTGGTAGTATTTGAGAATACATTTTCCCTTAAATCTTTTTTAAAATAACCTTGAACTTTTCATAGTTCTTGTTTCTCTCTAAAATCTCTAAAACTTTATATTACATACCCATTTTCACTCTTAATTTGAACATTAAATATAGAAAACTTGAGTTTTTATTACGGATATCACACTGATTATTACAAAAAAGTTTTAAGATTGTTGATGAGGTTGCCCAATGACAAGAAATATTTTTGGTAGATGTTGGATTATAAAAATTCAGAAGGGAGATTTTCCAATATTTTGTAATCGATCATGAAAAAAAGATACTTGCAAAACAAAAACACAATCCGACATTTAAATAAGAATTGATTCAGACAAATACAATAAAAGAAATTTGTTTGATACTTGTTACCATTGTAACCGGTCTTCCTCAATTGACTTCACTTTGTAGTGAAAATAGCAGGAAGAACACATTCTCCATAATCTCCTCATGTTTCACGTTTTTTTCTTCTTATTTACTTGTTGAACATTTTAGGTTTTGATACGTATAGCGATCACCCAGCTCTCCTCGCCGCCGCCGACCACTCCGGAGCTATTCCTCTCTATGTCTTCGACCGCCGTATTCTCTCCCTTAAGTCCCACCGTATACATACACACTCATCGGTACTTGAATACGTATAGCGAATTTGATTTGGAGTGTATGCGAATGTGTAGGTTTTGAAGATGAAAGGCTGGAAATGCTGGTGGCTGCTGTGGAGGATTTGAGAAACGCGTTGAGAGATAAAGGTACGAACTTGATGGTGAGATTTGGGTAAGCTGAGAATGTGATACAAGAGATTGTGGAAAAGGTTGTTAATTTTTGTGAATTTTAAAGAAGATTATATTAGTTTTCGACTTTTCCATTGGTTAATGTGTGTGAGAGAGTAGTTTAAGTAGTGAATGGACTAATTGTAGAGGATTGGAACAGGTTCGGGTTGTCAGCGCTGTGTATGCTGAGGAGGAGGTGGAGTATGGTTTAAGGGAGATGGTTGGTGTTGTTAAGGATAGATTGGGAACAATGCAGCATTCTGCGCCGGAGTTTGTGCTGTGGCGGACGCCTTTTTATAATGTCAAGGTAGTTTATATTCTTGATTTTTGTTTTGGTTAGTGTTGGGAGATGGCGGTTGGTGATTGGATTAGTGAGTTAACTTGGATGATGTGTGGTTATGTGATTTGTAGAGCTTGAAGGGCATTCCTGATTCCTACAATGACTACTAAACTTCTATTGCCAATAACCATGCCGTTTCCTCCAGCTACATTTTGCGGTAGTGCAATGGAGTTGGACTGGGATAAGGTTCCAGGGCTGTTAATGCTTCTGCTTATACTTGTACTTGAATTCTTGTTTACTAATTTTAGTGAGATGATAGTTTGTAATTAGTACTGATGTAATGGTATCTGTACTATGATTTAGGTCCTATGCCCACATTTGATGATTTGAAGGAGTTTGTAAACGCTAATCCATGCAAAATGCAAGATAGGTGGACTTCAATCAAGGTAATGTTGTCTGAAACTGTATTTATGAAGAACATTTTAAGCCTGGGAAATAAATGAAAACCATTTGTGGTTTAGGTGTGTTCAGGTTCAGTCAAAGAGTCGTGATGAAGTGTTTGTCACCACAAAAGGAAAAACTGTAGGAGGTCAGACGAGTACAGTGTTAAATTCTTTGGGTGCATAATTGAGATACTTGGATGGAGAGTCGCGGGATGACTTCTGGCAGAAGTATGTGGTCATATTTTCTGAATATTTTTATTTATTTTATTTTTAAAAAATAAAAGGTCCTAAGCCAATGATGTCATTTTTAAATTCAAAATTATATAGAAGTTCATTTGACATAATTATGTTGAAAGGTCCTAAGCCAATGACCGGATGCCCTATGCTGAAAGCCGGGATGGAGCTTCATTTAATACTCTTTTTGGTACATCCCTTTCTCTTGGCATCCTATCCAGAAGAAGAGTAAATTTTGAAGCTATCAAGCATGAAAAAGAACGAAACAGTGGGTTTCTATCTCCTCTTGGTTCAGGAGCAACAATTTCGGCGGCTGTTGATTCAGTGTGCTCAATGGAGGTGCTATATGAGTTATGCACAGATTATATATTATTTGAAGTGGTTCTTTTGAAATTACCTTGTGAGGTTGATAAACTATAAACGTCACTCTATTTTTGCATAATAGTTGCAATTATTAAGTAACTGAGAGTATTCTTGTGGCAGTGGTATTGGCTTGTGGCTCTGAAAAGTCAGACAAGTGATAATAGAAGATACCAGATTCGTATCTGGAGATGGAAAGGCTATCTGATCCAGGTATTCTGTTAGAAACTAATATTCCATGGCTTTAAAACTACTTGGCTAGAAATAGTTTTAGATTTGGCATATAATATATCGTAGAAGATACCAGATTCGTATCTGGAGATGGAAAGGCTATCTGATTCAGGTGTGCTGTTAGAAACTAATATTCCATGGCTTTAATCTTGCAAACTACTTGGCTAGAAATAGTTTTTTAGATTTCGCATATAATATATCACTGAGATACTATCCTGCTGTCAGTATACCGTTGTTGGTCATGAAGGTCCTGATATGCTGCTTGTGCATGGTTTTGGAGCCTTTTTGGAGCATTACCGAGACAACATAGGTCACCTCGCTGAAGGTGGTAACCGAGTTTGGGCCAATACAATGTTAGGATTTGGGAAATCAGAGAAGCCAAATATTGTGTACACTGAACTCATGTGGTCTGAACTGCTTAGAGATTTCATTCTTGAAGTTGTGGGTGAACCAGTGCACCTTGTTGGAAACTCAATTGGTGGTATGCTTTATATTAAAATGTATATTTCGTCTTTTATACAAGTCTTTATAATCTTCCTTTTCGCATGCTTAGACATACAAAAATACTCTGTAGCCTTTAGCTTTTCCATCTTATTGTCACCATTATTTTGTTTGTTTACAGGTTATATTGTTGAAATTGTTTCTCGTCTTTGGCCTGCTCTGGTCAATTCTGTTGTTATTAATAGTGGGGGTGAGGTTATGCCAGTACTCTTCAGTGCCATTCATTAAAGTAAGTATGATTAAAACTTGCAGGATCTTGAATTGAATATGATAGAAAACTCTATCTTATGTTCTCCTTTTCAGGAAAGAAAAACATCAGGGGCTTCATGGCTGGGTGCTCGATTCCTTCTGTTGTACCTAAGGTTTCAACTCAAGGACATAGTGCAGAAATGCTATCCAAATGTTAGTCTGTCTCTATCTCTCTCGTTTTGCACCATTTGTGTAGTTGCCTCTTTTTCTAATTTTAGTACCTTTGCCGACTTTCCTGCAGAAAACAGAGCGAGTTAACAATTGGCTTATTGATGAAATGCTAAGAGCAGTATCCTTTTTCCTATTAAAGTATATTTTATCAGTTGTGTAGGAACTAGGAATCACAATGAATGTTATATATTTCTAATACAGCTTTCAAGAGCATTTCTAAATTTGTCAAAAACTTCCTTAACCTAAACAACCGTCGTATGATCCTGGGGTGGCGGTGGTCCTAGAAAGTGTTTTTAGCTTCAATCTCTCACTTCCTCTTAATTATCTCATAAAAGGATTCAAGGGAAAGGTTCTTATTATCCAGGTAACAATTAGAGAATGACAGCTCTCTCTTCCATCATCTGATTTATCTTCCTTTTTTCATCCTTATTTAAATGATTTGCTATAGGGAATGAGAGATCCAATATCCAACTCCAAATCGAAAGTGGCTATGATTAAAGCATTGTGATGAGTTCCTAATCAAGGAGTTGGATGCTGGTGGGTAAAATACTACCTCATCCCCCTTATGGTTTATGCTCTAAAATTTTCTAGAAGTTAAATATTCCTCGGTGTTTTTGAAATGCCAGGTCATTGTCCCCACGATGAACTGCCTGAGGAAGTAAATTCAATTATCTGTGAATGGATAGCCCTGAGTAGTAAACGCCCTGTTGTGAGCTTTAAGTAGAATTGGAGTTCTTACACCAGTGGCTGCATATTCTCGGTGTAAAATTATTGTTTGTTTGTCAATCTGTCGCATAATCATTCAACCCTTGCTATAATTTGTTTTATCTACAAAGTTACTTGCACAAGAGCTGTTCTCCGAGAGCAAGCTAAAAGACGAAAACCTTTACTATGCAACTGAGTAATGCTCTCAATAGTCAATACCACTTAACGTTTTATTTTTCTGAAGGAAGAATGCTGCCTATGTTCACTATTGGAGCCCGCCTTAGTGTCACCTTTGGAACCCACCTCTCCAGAACCGCATAATTTCCCTTCATATAGATCAATATTTCTCCTCCGTAATCCATATATATTGGGGAGAATTGTATAACTTGTCCACCATCTTCCTATATTCTGCAGCACAAAGAGGAAGCAGCTGCATCACGGTTGATAGGCTTAGATTTGGATCTGTAAAGCGACACAAAATACAGAAAAATCATATCGTTCCAGATTACAAATAGCTCGACAAGACAATCTGCTACTTACATTACCGAACGTCGTCTCTCTTCAACTATGATGTGAGAGTTGGAACCAAAGTTTCTCAGTTACCAGAATCACATCAAGGAGCGATTTGTGGGCTGGAATTGTCCGCTTTCGGTCAGCTCTTAGCCAGTGGAGGGTCTGATAATGTAGTTCATGTGTGGGATGGCCGAGTTCCAACAAGGTGGCTTCACAAGCTTAAAGAGCACAATGCCGCTGTACGAGCCGTAGCTTGGAACCCTTTGAAGCGCCATTTGCTAACCTCTGGTGGAGGTGACGGTGATCATTTCATAAGGTTGTGGGACGCGAGCTCAGGTACTCCACATGAGAACGCATCAGTCGACACTGGCTCGGAAGTGTGCGGTCTATTCTGGAGCAAACACCATGTAGACACACTATTCAGCAGCACGCATAGCTTCGGTGGCTCCCAATCAGTGCGCGATAACATGCTAATTCTTTGGAGGTCACCGATGATGTTCAAGGTTGATGAGTTCTACGACGACGACGTACCCGCCGGTCAGGTTGCGAGACATAGAACTAGTTTTTTCTCTACTCAGGTAATAAAAGTTGGTATGGATGCATGGCTTAGTTATATACGTAAATGCTAGCTTCTAATGTCTGGTTTGACTGAATTGTTCAGAGCCCTCGTGGTTACAACGTCGCGATAGCCGGAGACAATTAAAAACTGCAGCACCAGCTCCACTACCGGCACCAGCTGCGAAACCACCTTTCTCAACCTATAATCACTACACCCTTCGCTGAGCTAGTTAGCTAGCCACTGAAGAGGCATTTATGTAACTAATGTTTTCACTTTTCAGTGGTGCATATAGAACGAAGAGGGCCGGGTTTATCAGTTTGAAGTAGGGTGGTGTGGTTGCAACTTGCAAGTGATAACTTGTTCTTGATCTGAGTGGCTTAGTTTGTTTCATTTCCTTTCCAATGTTACTTTGTAGTTGCGTTATAAGTGAGGAGACTAGCTACAATTTGAAGTCCATCCAAAATCACTCGAATCTAATCTTGTTTCAATGTACTATAGTAGTTGTATGAATTGTTCTCTCAACTCTTCAACAAAAACTTCATTTCGTTACAAAGACAGGTAATATCAGGAACCAATCCTCCATTACAGTCCCTTAGTATTCCTTCTCCTACAAGACCATTTAACATGTCAACTGGTTCTTTGGCGCCACCATGCTGTAAGAATCGGGTTCTTAAAGCGGCTCCGGTCGTTAACGAGAGTGGATCTTCCTGACACAGCTTCTGCCATATTGTAGCAGCAAAACATTTGGCATACAAGTAACTGTAGTAACCTGCAACAAGCATATATCATCAGCCAAGAACAATTTTACAGGATAAGAGGTCTCACTGACATAGATCAAACAAGGGTCAACTTTCAGTTCTGATGGAGATAGGATTATAACTGAAATTGCAACCAGGGATTGTAGCTACTAGCTAGCAATCTGATGGAGATCAGATTCCTGATCATTTGGAGTGATTTATAACTACCAAGATGCTTGTTCCTTGATTTGTTTTTTGTTTGTTTTTGTGAAGGTCTAGTAAACTCAACATCACTAACTGACAACGTCACTTTCTGACGTTCCACCAAAGTCGAAAAGTTAGCGAAATTTCACCTGCACCATAATTCAGGAGGTGAACGAACCGGGCCTGCCAATTTGTGCCCTCCACATGCTTCCAACTAGTATACTCTCTTTTCAGATCCTCGACAATAGACCTTGTCGGTGGACTTGGTTGTTCCCCAAACAATGATTGATCAACAGCGGCGTAAAAAACCTGATGAACACACACAACAAGAAAACATAATCAATATTCCTTCTTCAGTAGTTTTCATGTAGTCTTAGTGTCTTACAAATCAAGGGATCATTTACGGTTAATCAAAGGTCATTTGTAAATAACCTGCCGCTGCAAATCTGTGGCAGCAAACATCTTTCTTGCGCCCTGCATTGAATTTACTAACTTCTCTGGGATGATTTCCCCGGTTGAATAATGCTTGGCGAATGTCTTCAAAACTCGATAATCCCAAGCGTAGTACCTTCAAATATCAGTAGAATTACTATTAGGGTCATCCCAACCAACTCTACGAGAAAGGTTATAATTGTTAGACTTCTAAACACTGAAAATAGGGTTATAACCTGATGGAAGTAAACAGTTTGATCAGGAAATTCCAAAAAAAGACTACTGTTTTAAAAATTAATAATTTTAGATAACTAGACACATAAACAAGATTGATCACAAACATATTTGACTCCATTTTTTTATCAGATGGTTTGATTATTAAGAATAATGAACTCACTATAACACTCACTCAAAAAGGTTGGATGGTGTTTCTGCAAAATCAAAAACCACTCTGGTACCTGAAAAGTGTTGATATTCCTACAAGAATATATTACAAATGTTAGAATCTATAATAAATCCAAGAAGAGTTGGCATTCCAGTCTAAAGTATTTTCTAGCATACCGTTCTTGAAAGCAACGAATGAAGAGCATGTCCAAACTCATGAAAGAGAGTTTCCAATTCCCACTGATTTAGCCTCACGGTTGACGAATTATGTGAAGAAGAAAAATTGCAAACAAGGGCAACAGCCTGCAAGACAAATAAGAGTTAAGTGTCCAATGTACTAATGCATGATACAGAAAGTCACTGAACAAATTGAAAAGTAGCATCCAATCCAGTCCAGACATTTGAAGGATCAATTTCTGAACTGAATTGGCCAAGAGTTTCTCCAACACAAATGCAAATCCACCTTAGTGATAAATGATTTAAAGTTGTACAAAATTGACAACTGTTTTAAGAGTTCAGAAGAAGTATTTTGCGTCCCTAGTTTGCTTCTTGTTCCATTTCTAACGGTTTAACAAATCTAAGAATACAGTTAGTTCCTTTTTTAAGAAGCAAAACTCAACTAAAGCAAATATGTCTATACATACTGGAAGTTGATATTCTGTTTCTGAAACACTGCGACCACCTTTAATCGCAAAATGAGCACATCCTGGATACTTGTCATTTCTTGAGTACAAATCAAGGTAGAGATACCCTAAATCACCCTGTAATAAGCTCACAGATACTAGTCAACAATTATGAAGATAAACAAAAGCCAAAAAAACAGTGATATCCAGACATTTACACCTATTTTGACCATGTACATACCTCTTCAGGATGATGAAGAGACATTTTAAGCACATCCGGATGCCATGATTCACCTGATTCCATGGGCACACTATGAAATGTTGCACCAAACAAGGATTCCACCAGCACTTTCAAACCATCGATACATTGTGGCAGAGGAAAGTATGATGCTACAACCTGCATAGAGAGAAGAGAGTCAAAAACTTCCTTTTGCTTTCAAACCCTCACTATGATGTATCCGCAAAGAGGCAAACCCCAACAACACCATTACAAGGAAATGTTGCTGTCACCTTATTTTAAGGGGAAAGGGGGAAAAGAAGAAGAAAGAAAAGCAAACAGGCAAGGCAAACATACTGAAGAGTCAAAGTCATAGGCAGAAGACTTCATCTTTGCAGTGTAATATGCCTCATCCCAAGGTTCTACATCTCCATCTGTCTGACCACATTTGTCTCTCTTGAAGGCCTTAATTCTATTAAATTCCTAAAGTTAAATAACATCTGGTAAGTAAATGAAAGCTGCAACTAATCTCCAGCTCAATAAAAAGATATCCTTTCAAACAAGATAAATGTCATACAGGGGGTTAGTACCTCATTGGCACTCGGCCTAACCATGTTGCTCAACTCTTTGAGAAAACACATCACAACTTCTGGTGATGAAGACATGTTAGGTTTCACAGTAAATTCAGCATAGGATCTATACCCCATTATCTGCAGGTGTCAATAAAACCAAAGCACGCACATAAGTCCTGCTTATGATTGAAAGATAATTAACTATTACAGCAAACTAAGAAATAATGACTAGATCATGAAAGTCAATGCATAACTAAGAATAAATGATGTACAAGTATGAGCACACCCAATCACTGAAGTTTCATATAAAGTAATTCAGTGCATCAGTATAGACTGCTTTTCAATATATACACAATTACTCTAGCATGCTATTTGAGCACACACAAAAAAACCCAACATTGTCGCCACCTTGTTACTAATAATTGATATTCATCACTACATAAGATATTAGTCATGAACTAATTAGGGAGATAGTTAACCTGAGCTAGCTCATGGCGGGTAGCTATAAGATTATCAAGAACGCCAAGGTTTGCATGAGGAACAGAATTCCCTTTTATATATGCCAATTTCCTGACCTGAAAGCAAATTTAGAGTAAAAGAATTAAAAGAAGTTCATCGGGAGTTTGAAGCTAGATTCTAATATTCTATCAATTACATTCCACATGATGCTAAGTTCACCCAAGTTTATAGCAGGGCCCTTACTCCCTATTGCATTGAAGATTCAGAAAGCAGGAAGAGTACTTTTTTCAACATCGAAGTTACCTCATTATCTGAAGCACCTTGGAGAACAGATGATAAAGTGTGAGGGTCTGTTGGTATACAAAAACCCTTTTCTTTCATGGCACCACTATGCCCCATAGATCCTCTTACAGTTGTAGATCTGGAACGGTATATGGGCTTGAGGAGATGGTGCAAACTTTGTGGCATACGTGATGCTGGAAATATATCCACAGCACCTGGGTCAGTGACGATATTTTCACTGAACCTGTACCCAGAAGGAATTTCACTTAAAGTCTCATAGGCACTGTTTATTAACACTAATATAAATAATAATAAACAGGGCAGAATCAGCAAGGGTATCCAAACAATCCCCCACCACTTACAAACATCTAAATTCCTCAAAACAGTAACAGTAAATGGGCAGGATGGATCTAGCCTCATCCCACTAACAGACTAGATCTGAAGTAGCACTAATCATACAATGTTACAAACAAAAATGCATTTCTGTAAATGCTGAAGCAGTTATGAAAACTCGGGTGTGATTTACGTATCATCTCACAGTACATAAACACACAAGGATGGTACATCATGAGAAGTAACATTTTCAACTTTGGTACTGAGAAGTAACCTCAATTAAGTGAAAGTGAAGATATTTAAAGATATTGCACTTACTCTCTGCAAAGTTGTGAAATTTTTATATTCAGTTCGTTCACTCTATCTAATTTCTCTGCAAAGAAAAACAGAGAAGTTATTAACCAGCAAAAGAAACAAAGAGAGAAATAAATTCCACAGCAACAGCGCCGTTAAGCAACATGAAGAGCGTAATACCAGCAGGAAGATGAATTCCACCCCTCTCAAAGTCACGACGAAGGAAATGTGCCGCCCTTTGAGCTTCCTTGGTCAGCAAATGGCTCTCTTGCTCAGCCTTTCTCACGGCATCGAACAAAGTATGATTTGTATTGAGGTACTATACGACAAACAAAACTCAAATCAGACCCAAGCAATGACTCACTACACAAGAAAATGATAAACACGAATTCAACAACACACTAAAAAGTGAAGACGATTCACCGTCACGTGTCACCTCACATGTAGATATTCATTAATCTTCATTGATGCTTTGTTTGCCTCTACAACAAACTCCCTGATACAATTCGAATTATCCAAAAAACAAATCAAAATCTCTAAATTTGACAAAAAAATAACGAAACACCTCCAAATACAGAAACGTAATATCGAAAACGTCGAAAAATTCAGAGATCAATAACCTGTTAGGATGAGTATGTCTACAAAGTTCTGCAGAGTCCACCACACAGCAGACCTATCAAATTGAACAATCACACAATGCAATCAGCTCGTTTATCGGTAAAACTTAAAGATCAGTAAATATCAAAACTTACTGTGTTGGAGATCTCATCCATGGCTTTGATTATTTCAGCTGACGAAGGCATCCCGGAAATGAACTCAACCAGCTCGCCGGACCTGAAAAATTAGATTAAATCAAACTTTAGAGTGCGAATGAAATCCGGAGTTGATAAGATGGAAACTGGAGACGGTTTTTGAATTCTAGGGACCTTTCGATGGCGTCGTCGACGAAACGTTGGAAGCCTTTGGGGGATTTTAAGTGGTGGAAGCCGTAGAGACCGGTGGCGGTGGAGGAGAGGTGACGACGGGTCGGGTGAGGGGCCCAGTTGCATGATTTGGGAGCGGGTCGGAGTCGGAGCTTCGAGGCGGAGCTGCAGAGGAGGCTTAGCATTGTTGGCGGCGTTCGTGTTAGTTAACAGTGTGCTTAATACGTGTATACGGGTCGGGTTTGGTATGATGTCTAATGGTTTAATGGGCTGCAACCCCATCCGATTACGGTAGTCACGAGCACAGTGGAACGAGGCCAATTAGATGCTTAGCGGGAAGCACGTTTCAAACCCTTAACCGAGCCCATAACCGAACCATTTTCGCGCGAAACAATCCCCAATACACCGACCTTTCCCTTCTCTCTCTCTCAACCCCCAGATTCCCATGAAGAACCCGAACCCTTCTCTCCATGTCGAGCGATCCCAATCCAAACCCACCGCCTCCGACACCCACTCCGACCAAGCCGCCGCTTCCTCTCCGTCCAGGGCCAAGCTCCGTAAGATTCCTCCGATTCCGATTCGCCGGAGCCCTAGACATCTGGCTGAGGTTAACGAAGAGAGCGAAGAAGACGGCGACGACGACGACGACGACGACGATTTTAGGGAGGAGGCTAGAGAGACCACGCCGATCCTATTGGCTGCGTCGCTAGGGCTCAACCATATCAGGACTCGATCGGCGCCGTCGCCGCTTCGATTCTCCTCCTCCGCCGGCGGGCCTCTAACTCTCGCCGAGGAATCGAATCATAACTACACGGTCAAGCCAAAGCCCCATCCAGGTCTCAATTTTGCTGATTTAAATTGTTTATTAACTTTTCTGTTAAATTGTTGATCAGTATGTGCTTAGGAATTTTTCAATTTTGGAAATAATTTGCAATTTTGTTAATAGTGAAATTTGTGAACTCGAGTCGCTCAAAATCGCTGAAAATTCCATCAGCGCTCAATCCTGTGTTGGAGGTACATGAAATTTTTATATGAATTTGTGCTGAGATAATTGTAGGTTGGTGAAATTTTGGTAGCTCATGAGTTTGATTGCAATTTCTATTGTATGTATTGTATTGTTGGCAGGGTAGTCATGCCGGTCTTACAAGGGAAATGCAGTCGCCTCGGTTTCAGGCAATACTGCGAGCTACGAGTGAGAGAACTCCTGACATCAAGAGTTTCTCACATGAACTTAATTCCAAAGGAGTTCAGCCATTTTCGGGGTGGAAGTCACGTGCATTCGGGCATATGGAGGTGACATTACCCTCAGATTTGTATGTATTTTGTTTATGCCTTTTAGAATTTTGCCTAATTTCATTAAATCTTGTGGCTACTGTGAAAATTTTAGGAGGTTTTGGTGGCGCTCAGGGCAAGATTTGAGAGGTTAAAGGATGAGGTTGATGTTGATTTAGGTGCATTTGCGGGTGATTTGGTGGGTATACTTGAGAAGTCTTCAGAGTCTCACCCTGACTGGAAAGAGGATTTTGAGGATTTGCTAATTGTTGCTCGGCAGTGTGCAAAGATGTCTGGTAATGAATTTTGGATCAAGTGTGAAGGCATCGTACAGAAGTTGGATGACCGGCGCCAAGAGCTACCAATGGGGGCCCTGAAACTAGCCCATACTCGTCTTCTTTTCATTCTTACTCGGTGCACACGGCTTGTGCAGTTCCACAAGGAGAGTGGTTATGAGGAAGAACACGTACTTAGTCTTCACCAGCTCAGTGACCTTGGTGTTTACCCGGAACAGATTATGGATGGTGCAGAACAGAAAGTGAAAGATGCAAATGAGAAGCTTAAGAAGTCTCGTGAGCAAGAATTAGCTAGTGAAGTTGATGCTGTGGAGGTTAGCACTGCCAAGAGCATTGAATCTACTAGTAGCTATAAGATGTCATCTTGGAAAAAACTTCCATCGGCTGCTGAGAAAAAGCAGAAAAATGCTGATGCTGCCAGTACACCATCTACAGAGAAATCAGAACGTTTGCAAGGCAAAGATAAAACAAAAACTTGTGGTGACTACCTTACTGAAAATCCGGATACTCCATCATCCCCTCATGAACACTTAGAGATGTCCACAAGTGCGCAAACAGTATCTTGGGTTTCAATTGGGGAGCAGCAAAATGTTTCATATGTTAATTTGATGATCTGTCGGATATGTGAGGTTGAAATACCAACTGTACATGTAGAGGAGCACTCTCGAATATGTACAATTGCTGACAGATGTGACTTGAAGGGCTTAACTGTGAATGAAAGACTTGAAAGAGTTGCTGAAGCTCTTGAAAGGATAATGGATTCTCGGATAATAAAAAATGCTGATTCACACGAGACAAGTTTTGATGTCACAAAAGTGTATCCATCAACTCTCCATGAAGATTTTGATGCCAAAAAGAAAAAAAGTAGCCATGAAAATTTAGAAGTCAAACGAAATGACTTGCTTCCTCGTTACCCTGAGGACATGCTTGATTGTGCTCCTGATGCTGACAATTCTTTTGTCATGGAAGATCTTAATATTATGTCAGACATGTCATGTGAAGCACGTTCTGCTTTGACACCTGAGCAAGGCACCAGAACCTCATCAGCTGGAAGCTCCACGCCAAGATCACCACTTTTAACACCTAGAACCACTCATATTGAAATGCTGTTGAGTGGAAGGGGAACATTACCAGAACTTGAGAATTGTCAGCAGGTGGCATGCTTGTGTTTTCCTTAAGCCAGTAGTTTTTGCCTTTTTGGTTATACTCTTTTTCTCTCAAACTTGAACATAGTACTCTCTGTCTGATGTTTGTTCTGCAACTAAAAGTTGTGTGAATGCCCTTTCTTAATGGATGCCTGGCTTTTGCAAAAACCTTTTTTCTTTTCTTTCCTTTTTCTTCTCACAGGTTTTACTTGCATTCAATTTAATAGTTATTTTCACCTTCTAAGTTCTTAACTACACCCCTACAGTACAGCTCTTGTGCTGTTATGTGGCTACCCATGTCAGTATATACTTAGTGAGTGTTGTGGCTTATCGCCTTTGTTTTATTCCATAACATATAGATTTATCAATGAATTTTACAGGAATAGTTTCATCATTTGATTTCTCTTGGTGGAAATTATATGACTTTTGTGTTATGATGTTAATAAAATAATCAGACCATGGATTGACAGATACACAAGCTACTGGATATCGCTCGTTCTGTTGCAAATGTTAGCAATTGCAACTACAGTGCATTGGAATATATGCTTGAACAACTAGAAGACCTAAAATATGCTATCCAGGACAGGAAGGTGGATGCTCTTGTTGTAGAGACTTTTGGTAGACGCATTGAAAAATTATTGCAGTAAGTTGAACTCAAACTGTATAACTGTCATTTTTTTGGGTGGTTTGTACAAATGTAAATTTGCCCAGGTTGCGTCAATTTGGCCATTACGAAAGTTACTAACTTTTAGCTTCTATACCTATTATACTTTCCATGTTTCCTCAAATGATTGATTATTATTTAATATCTTTAAAGAATCTCTGATTTGCATCACATTTGGACTGTACAGGGAAAAATATATACATCTTTGTGGGCAGATAGAAGATGAGAAATTGGATGCATCAAATGGTATGGCAGATGAAGAAAGTTCAGTGGAAGATGATACAGTTCGTAGTCTACGTACTAGCCCCATGAATCCGTCTAAGGATCGAACATCTATTGAAGATTTTGAAATAATGAAGCCGATAAGCAGGGGCGCATTTGGACGAGTTTTTCTTGCCAGAAAACGAGCGACTGGTGACCTATTTGCTATAAAGGCAAGCTTAATTTTACATATTATAGATGGAAATGCTGTACACTGTTCCTTTTTCCTTTCATTTGAAGGGAAGAAAATTTAAGAGCATGGACTTCTATGCTGTTTTCTGCATGTACGTTTGAGACAGTCAGTTTTTGCAACTCATTATGGTGGAACATTTTTTTCAGGTATTAAAAAAGGCTGATATGATACGTAAGAATGCAGTTGAAAGTATTTTGGCAGAGCGTAACATCCTTATATTGGTTCGCAACCCTTTTGTGGTGAGTGAGCCCTAGAATGTGTTTGTACATTAAGAATGCATTACGAGTGGACATGAATCTAACACTTCTGGTGATAAGCAGGTCCGATTTTTCTATTCCTTCACATGCAGGGAAAATCTTTATCTTGTCATGGAGTACTTAAATGGTGCAGATCTTTACTCTTTGTTGAGAAATCTGGGCTGCTTAGATGAAGATATGGCCCGTATATATATTGCAGAAGTTGTAAGGACAATCTGATCTTTACCTCTCCAGATATTTCTTTAATGTCCACTCTAAAGTTTCTCATACTCATGTTATACAGCGTGACTGATATCCTCTTCTTTCTCAGGTTCTTGCTTTGGAGTATCTACATTCATTAAATGTTATTCATAGAGACTTAAAGCCAGACAACTTGTTGATAGGTCAAGATGGTCACATCAAGGTCAATATCTTGCAGTTTTACTTCTTGAATATCATGGAACTCCTTTTGTATATAGCTGAAGATACATTTGGCAACAATATGAGGATTCTAGCCTTCTACAATCATCAGTTTAATTTTGCATCTTTACATTCTAACTATTGAACGGATATTTATATCAATCAAAAGCAACCTCCAACAACCTGAATATAGGGTAAATTAGATGAATAATTTCATGTTAGCATGTTACTCTTTGTATATTGTATTTTCAATCATACTTGGCTTTGTTTCTCTGATTGATAATTTTTTTTTGACCATGGATTGATGAGTTTTCCTTCATCTATAGCAAATTCTTACAGTTCCTTCCTTCTTTTTTATTTTTATTTTTGATGTCCGTGTAATCTATGCACTACATGGAGATCTGTGTATTGTCAAAATTTGTTAGGACATCTATAGTTACTTCCTTGAATTTCCACACGTTCTGGAAGTGAAGTTTGCATCCTCCATGAAGACTTTACTTGTTCCCTCTGACAACTGCTAATGCATTACTGTTTCAGTTGACAGATTTCGGGCTCTCCAAGGTTGGTCTAATCAGCAGTACTGATGACTTATCAGCTCCATCAGTTGGTGATCCTGGTTTTTCTGGAGATGATGAACCGAAAAGTCCATCTTCATCTGAGAGGTCAGAGGGCCAGAAACACTCAGTTGTTGGCACCCCCGATTATTTGGCACCTGAAATACTTCTAGGCATGGGACATAGTGCAACTGCTGATTGGTGGTCTGTGGGTGTTATACTTTTTGAGCTACTTGTTGGCCTTCCACCGTTCAATGCAGAACATCCTCAGGTAGTGAATCCAAATCCAGAACAGTTTATATTGTTTATCATTGAGCCCTGAGCATCTGAATGAATTTTCATGATTCTTAGAACTGTGAATATTTTTTCAAGTCATAATCATTGGGGTAGAAAATTTGACAATATGCTTATGTGTCTTCTTTATTGCAGAAAATTTTCAACAATATAATAAACAGAGATATCCCCTGGCCTAAGGTACCTGAGGAGATGAGCAAAGAAGCATACGACTTAATTGACCAGTAAGAATAATTTGAAGAGATCTGTGCATTTTCTGGATGTACTAGCTACATCACTAGTGTGAATTTCTGATATTAGGGAAATTTTGTCAATCAGCCTTTTCATTTAAAAGAAATATTTTTATTGGATTTAAAGTACCTGCAATCCTCTGATTTTTCAAAGCAGTATATCTTCATTGCTCTTACTCTGCCTCTACACTCCTTGTCAGATTACTGACAGAAAACCCAGTACAAAGACTTGGAGCAACAGGTGCTAGGGAGGTAATTTACTGTATAACTATTAACAGAAGTTACATGCAAGTCAGATGAAGATTAAAATGTGTTCGGACTTCTCTGGCAGGTTAAGCAACATATTTTTTTCAAGGATATTAACTGGGATACACTAGCTAGGCAGAAGGTCAGTTCAAGATATATTTTTGTTAATGTTTTGAGATGATTGTTTATAAATCAGTGATATGTAAGACTACCTTTATTGGCTGCAGGCTATGTTCATACCTTCAACGGATGTACATGACACAAGTTATTTCATGAGCCGGTACATATGGAATCCAGAAGATGAGCATGTTAATGGACGCAGTGACTTTGATGACATGACTGATACATGCAGCAGTGGTTCATATATTCAAGATGAAGACGTAAGATGCTTCTATATATTATTATCTGTAATCTTAATGCAGCCCCCAAAGAACTGATTTGGAAGTGACTTGAAAAGCCTGAAATAATGATGCCTTGAAATTTGGCCATTAAAATCCTTGTTGAACCAACCATCTGATCCTCAGTCACCCAGTGATGTTACTAATTTGGCTGCCTGACCATCTATGTCTCTTATACAGGGGGACGAGTGTGGTAGTTTAGCGAACTTCAGTGCTCCGGCCCTTGACGTGCAGTACTCATTTAGTAATTTCTCATTTAAGGTAAGGGGTCTGACCTAAGATAATTCAACTTTAAGACTAAAATGATGCCGTACAGAAATGAGATGATGTCAGTTTGTGTAGATAGCTCTTTAGCTCACCTGATTACAATCCAAATCGAGCTGATTTTGTTTGTTACCTATTCTGTTCTCAGAACTTGTCTCAGCTGGCTTCCATCAATTACGATCTTGTCGTGAAGACCAAGGATTCACCAGATGCCTCCAAGTCATCTGTTCCATGACAACAGAAATTCTGATATGTGCCTTTAACCCCTACAGGCTCCAACCTAGGATCAGGTTACTATCACCTGTCTGCAGATATAGTTTCTGAAAGAAAGTTATCGACTTGAATGGTTCAGTAAGTGGCTCATCCGTTCGGTAAAATAACAGTTCTTCCAGTAGGCAAAGGTAGTGTGGTCTTGAATCTAGTGTAGTTAGTCTCATCCACTTATTTCGTTGCATTTCATTCCACTGCAAATGATCTTGTTTAGTTTTTCTTTCTCTTTCCACTCTTAATCACGCTAGTTTCTTGTATATATCGTTTTAGTAGAAGCAAATTTTGTAACCTTGTTTTGTTAGTGAGCTTTGAATTCGGCAAGTAGGTGATTATACTCTTTCTCATACATATATATCTTCTTGTCTAAGAGCAACTCGATCATTAGGTGAACATTTAGAATGCCTCAATTTGCTTTGCTTATAGTTTTTTAGTTCATAAATCAAGCTGTTAGATACAGCTTTACTGTGTAATGCTCCGTAAAGAATACAAAGTGGAGGACCGGAGGTTGTGTGGAATGCTTAGGTAAGAGTAACGGCAAGGAAAACAAGGACGCACTTGGCTTTTCTTTATTTTTCTCAGAAAAACAAGAAACATGTGTATATTGAACTAGGGATTTGATCTTTCTCTCACATTCGAAACGTTTGTTTTCATGTGGTTCATGTCAAGATTTAGACATACCATCTCTATGTAACTTATACAATCATCAAATATTGTTTTTACTTGTGATGTGTGTTAGACTAAATACAATTACGACTCATAATTAATAATATCAAGGTGAGAAAAACATACCATTGATGTCCATGGTTGTTGCCATTGCTATTAGTACTTGAACGAAGATGTAACGAGGATGAAGGTCTTCTGCTAGTCACCAGTTATGCTTCTTAATGGGCAGAACTGAATGCTTGTAGATTATGGTGGTGATAGCAGGGACCCTAACCTCTTATTTATACTAGTTCTAGTCTCAAGAAGACCTCCCATAAAGGTTTTCCTTGAGAACCTAGACTTGTACACAAGAATCCTAATGCATCATAGTTTAGGATATTCTTGTTATCCAAACAATGGATTCCTAATCCAATAATAAATACACTTACTCATTGGATATCTAGGATGGTTCTTTTCCTAATCCATGTCATAATCGAATAGATACTTAATGATTCCTTGTTACTCTAGTATAACTAGTAATTAGTCCAATCTATTCTTACAATCTCCCACTTGGACTATTACTGGTTATAGAAGAAAATCATTACTGTACAATATCATGTCCTCATACAACCAACTTAAGTGTGCACCAGAATAAGGAAAAGTCTCAAAATCCATTAAGCACGGTCAAGATGCAGTTACTCACACAGAGCAAGGAAAGGAATACATTTTAATCAAAATGCAGCACTTCCAAACCACAATATAAGCACCTACATCCCACATATGCCACTGAAGACAAATGATGCAGTATATGAACAATGTGTATTACAAGAAGATCATATACCTGGATGGTCCAACTGAATGTTTCAAAAGAAACTCAAGCATAACTAAACACTGCTGGCCTTAATGCTTGCACTTAAAACCAAATAACATGTTAACTGTAAATACAAGACCATCTGATATCAAGGCAATTCACAGAAATTTCTTAAATTTGCAATAACTTTAACATCAATGAAATACCTCGATTTTATTGAAAATCAGAAGTCAAAAATACATAGAATGTGATATGCATCACAAAAACCAAAAAATACAAGAACTCAGTAAACACAAAACTAAAGTTTGAATTTTTGCTCATAGCTAAAAAACTCCCACTGAACTTAAGTACCCAACTTATCTAAAATTCCCATATTCTCTGCATGTTTTTTGAAAGCTATCCCTGATAAGGCTTTGGTAAAGGGGTCTGCTAGCTGGGAATTTGTGTCAACACTCAAAACTTCTATCTCTCCACTTTTAACTCTTTGCCTTACACTATAATACTTAAGATCAATATGCTTTGAGTTCCCTGATCTCTTGCTGTTCTTGCTGAAGAACACTGCTGCTTCATTATCACAATAAATCTCAAGTGCCTCAGAAACAATGTGACTTAAAACCTCGGTCTGCATCAAAAAGTTTCTGATCCAAAGTGCTTCACACACACCTTCATAAATTGCAATAAATTCGGCTTGCATTGTAGATGTTGTTATCAGACCTTGCTTCATGGTTTTCCATGCAATGGCACCTCCTGCAAGCATGAACACGTATCCACAAGTTGATTTCTTTGAATCTGGATAGTTTCCAGCAAAATCTGAATCAGTATATCCAACAAGTTTTAATTCTTTCACTTGTCTATATACCAGCATATGATCCTTAGTTCTTTGCAAATACCTTAGCACTTTCTTTCCAGCCACCCAGTGCTCATGACTCGCATTAGATTGAAATCTTGATAAAATTCCCACTGCAAAGGATAGATCAGGTCTTGTGCAGGTTTGAGCATACATGAGACTTCCCACAAGCTCTGCATAAGGTTTAGCTTCCATGTTAGGAGCTCTTCTTTTGGTGAGCCTGTCACCTTTAGACATGGGAACTTCACCTTCAGCACAAGACTCCATACCAAATCTCTTCAGTACTTTGGTAATGTAATTTTTCTGAGATAATCCCAGTATCCCTTGTGCCCTATCTCTCTTAATTTCAATCCCTAGTACATATGATGCTTCACCTAAGTCTTTCATGTCAAAATTATTTGACAGAAAGATTTTGGTCTCTTTCAACAGTTTCATATTGCTGCTAGCCAATAGAATGTCATCAACATAAAGTACTAGAAAAATGAATTGATTACCAACTGTTTTGAGATAGACACATTCATCAACAAGATTCTCTGTAAAACCAAAAGATGAGATCACAAAGTCAAACTTCCTATACCACTGCCGGGAAGCTTGCTTCAGACCATAAATAGATTTTCTTAATCTACAAACCAATTCTTCTTTTCCTGCTTCAATAAATCCTTCTGGTTGCTTCATATAAATTACTTCATCCAATTCTCCATTTAAAAAAGCTGTCTTCACGTCCATCTGGTGTAGCTCCATGTTGAACTGAGCTACTAGGGCCATGATGATCCTAAATGAGTCTTTTGTAGAAACTGGGGAAAAAGTCTCATTGTAGTCAATGCCCTCCTTCTGAGTGAATCCTTTTGCAACTAATCTAGCTTTGTGTCTCTCAATGTTTCCCTGTGCATCTCTCTTCTTCTTAAACACCCACTTGCAACCTATAGGTTTTCGTTCAGGGTCAGGTTTAACCAATTCCCATACTTTATTTTTGTCCATGGACTGAATTTCATCTTCCATGGCTTTTTTCCATTCATCAGCCTCATTACTTTCAACAGCTTTATTGAAAGTTTCTGGATCATTGTCATTTGCCAGATTTTTCTGAACTTCTTCCTCTTGCAGATAAACAATGTAGTCTGAATCTTCCCCTCCCCCATATTTTGGTTTCCTTGCTCTCTGTGACCTTCTAAGTGGAGGGATTGGGACAAATGGTTCTGCAGGCTGGTTTAGGGGCTGATCTCTTTCAGTTTGTTCATTCTCTATAGGTAAGTTATGTTGTTCAATTTGATCATCCTCAAGGTCTATGGCTTGATCAATTAATTGATCTTCTGTATCATATGTTTCTTGAGGATTAATTTCTGTGTAGCTATCCTGAACCATAGGGAATGTTTTCTGAATATTTTCATTAATCACAATTTCCTCAAATTCTGAAGATAAATCTTCAAAAACTGTGTTGTGTATGCTTTCATCCAAGAATTTGACTTGATGAGTTTCAAAAATTCTTGGTGAATGATGAGCTGCATAAAGCTTGTAGCCTTTGGATTTTTCAGGATACCCTATGAAGTAACAGCTCACAGTCTTAGGATCAAGTTTGTTAATGTTTGGATTGTAGATTCTAGCTTCTGCAGGGCAACCCTAAACATGGCAGTGGTGTAGGCTTGGTTTTCGCCCACACCAAAGTTCAAAAGATGTTTGTTGTCCTATTGCCTTGCTAGGTGATCTATTGCAAATATAATTTGCTGTTCTTAATGCCTCACCCCACAAAAACTTAGGTAAACCTGTTGTGCACATCATACTTCTAATCATATTCAAAAGGGTCCTATTCTTTCTCTCAGCTACACCGTTTTGTTGAGGGTTATGAAGTGTGCTATATTGAGCTTTAATGCCTTGTTCTTGAAGATATAAGGCAAAAGGACCTCTGTGTTGACCAGCCTCTGTGTACTTCCCATAAAATTCACCACCTCTATCAGATCTAACATTCTTTATTTTCTTTTCTAGTTGTTTTTCTACCTCAGCTTTATAAATCTGAAAAGCCTTAAGGGCTTGAGATTTTTCAGAAAGTAGATAAACATAACAATATCTAGAAAAGTCATCAATGAAGGTGATGAAGTACACGTTTTCACAAATTGTTTGTGTTCTAAAGGGGCCGCAGATATCAGTATGGATAAGTTCTAAAAGTGTTTGGCTTCTGTATGCAGTCTTATTTCTTAAGTTTGTTATTTTCCCCTTAAAACATTCAACACAGTCTTCCAGATCAGAAAAGTCAAGGTCATTTAAGATATTGTTCTTCACTAAAATTTTCAGCCTCTCTTTGGATATGTGGCCCAATTTTCTGTGCCAAAGATATGCAGACTTTTCATTGTTTTTAGTTCTTTTAACACCAATTAAAGTGTTACTCAATGTGTTACTGTTTTCAACAAGAGATATTTCTTGCTGAACTGGAGAACAATTTAACTGAAGATAATCATTGTTTATAACACCAGAACCAATCTGAAGAGAATTTTTAAAAATTGTAATTCCTTTATTATCAATGACAAGTCTACAACCATACTTGACTAAAAGAGATACTGAAATTAAATTCCTTCTCATGGAAGGTACATAGAGAACATTATCCAAGACTAACAACTTTCCTAAACCAAGATCTAATGTTAAGGTTCCAATAGCTTTTACTGCAACTCTACTGCCATTGCCTACACACAGGTTCACTTCATTACTTGTTGGGGTTTTCTTCCTTTTGAATCCCTGCAAGGAATTTGTTATATGTAAGGGGCTTCCAGAATCAATCCACCAAGTTTTTGGTTCAACATTAACTAAATTAACTTCTAAAGAAAAAACTGAAGTTGAGAGCTTACCCTTTTTTATTAGCCAGTTCTTAAAACCAGTGCACTCCTTTTTGGTATGACCCACTTTCTTGCAAAAATAGCATTTATATCTAAAAGGCTTATTTCCCTTGGCTGCTGAGGTAGTGGCCGAATTGTTGGGTTTGATGATGGCCTTGTTTGGTTTCAATTTGTTGTGGAACTTCTTCTTGGTTTTCTCAACAAGATTGACTGATGTGGTTGGTTCTCTCTCTCTTTTAATTCTTTCTTCCTCAACTGAACAGATGGCTATGAGCTCCTTAAGTGACCACTTCTCCTTTTGTGCATTGTAGCTAGTCCTCAGCTGACTGTATGAATTAGGAAGGGAATGCAGTGCAGTGTGCACTACATAATCATCTGTATTTCCCATATCTAACTCTCTTAGCTGTGCATTAATGTTAATGAGCATCATGATATGCTCCCTAACATTACCATTACCATCATACTTAGTTTCCTGAAATTGTTTAGATAGCCTTGCAGCTTCAGCTTTATCACTTTCTCTGTACATGTCCTGTATTGCACAGATGAAATCAACAGCCAACTCAGGTTCCTTAATGCTACCTCTCACTGTGTCTGAAAGAGTGTTCCTAATCACAGTTTTAGCCATCTTATTTGCTTTCCACCACTCTTTAAAAAATTTCTTATCCTCTTTAGTGCTTTTATCAGTCAACTCTGCAGGCTGCTCTTCAGTTAGGCAGAGATCCATATTTTGGTTCATGGCTAGGTAGAACTCTACTTGAACTTTCCATTTCTTGAAGTTATGTCCAGTCAAAAGCTGGATGGTGTTGAGGGTCACAGATGGGATACCTAAGGAGCAAAAAACAAAACTTTGTTTAAGTTTTCTTGTCTTTATAAGGTTTTAGTGTTTTGAATGTCTTATTCTTTTCTGTGTCTTATGGAATCAAAAATAAAAACACAGACCAAAAACATTCATACAACAAGCAATATCACTTAATACGCATAACATGTGAATCATAAAAGCCCTTAACCAAAAATAATATTATGCCACACTTTTGAGCTGAAAACATAATATTCTGCAGTTCTGTATCAATATGCCATAGCTTTTGAGTTCAAGTTATTCAAAGAAAACAAATAACATCTTTAGACAGAAATTTGATTTCTAAGTATCCAAATTTGAAGTCAACAGACATGCATATTGCTATCTTTATTGTTTTGAAATCACACAGACACTCCTTTGGGAGATTTGCTTGAAGTATGGTTTTAAAACACAAGATACAAGTTTGGATTTGTACTGGATGTTCTCAGCAAGAGTTAAAGAAAAATTGCTTTATGCAATATATTCAATTACACCTACAGAAAACACAAATCCAATTGAGCTTGAAAAAACTTTATTTCATATAAGAAACTAAGCTCTTTTGTATCTGCAACAAATAATAATGCCTAAAAATTTTGGGAGAGTTTCTTTATGCATTCATATTCAGTGTCACAAATACATCGACCAACACAGAATCAAT
The DNA here is from genome assembly GCA_951800085.1 of Comarum palustre. NCBI lineage: Eukaryota > Viridiplantae > Streptophyta > Magnoliopsida > Rosales > Rosaceae > Comarum > Comarum palustre. The sequence continues at coordinate 29,324,764 of OX637575.1, read as the reverse complement.
CATGAACAGACATATGTAATTTTTGATTTCATAGAATAGATACAGAAAAGTAAGTTTCCTCCGGCCATCCCAAGACTACCCTAACCTAATTGCACACCGGGAATGCATCTAGGGTTCTCGCAGACAATAAGAACATCATTGGAATCGAAAAAACAAAAAAATTTTCAGAAAACTCTAACCTTTGCTTTCTTTATGCTACTGCAATTTCTTAAACGCGGAAGCATGAATTTTAAGTGCAGCAACCTTCTTAATCCCATGAAGAACAAAACGCGCTTCTCAATCCCAAATCCAAGCTCAGCCCCTTCTGCGATATCGAAAAACCAATCTGCAGGTTTTTCTAAAGTTGGGCCGGGTCTTGGGCTTGGACATGCGCTGATCCATGGGTTTTTTTTTAATTATTTTAAGCAAAAATTGACTGAAAAGAGTTTTCGTAAAAAACTTGATGAGCCGTAGCTCTGATACCAATTGTTAGACTAAATACAATTACGACTCATAATTAATAATATCAAGGTGAGAAAAACATACCATTGATGTCCATGGTTGTTGCCATTGCTATTAGTACTTGAACGAAGATGTAACGAGGATGAAGGTCTTCTGCTAGTCACCAGCTATGCTTCTTAATGGGCAGAACTGAATGCTTGTAGATTATGGTGGTGATAGCAGGGACCCTAACCTCTTATTTATACTAGTTCTAGTCTCAAGAAGACCTCCCATAAAGGTTTTCCCTGAGAACCTAGACTTGTACACAAGAATCCTAATGCATCATAGTTTAGGATATTCTTGTTATCCAAACAATGGATTCCTAATCCAATAATAAATACACTTACTCATTGGATATCTAGGATGGTTCTTTTCCTAATCCATGTCATAATCGAATAGATACTTAATGATTCCTTGTTACTCTAGTATAACTAGTAATTAGTCCAATCTATTTTTACAATGTGCATATAAAGCCAAACTAAAACAACGTGAAAGGAAATAAAGTGATTGGAAATGTGTTATATGACTGGTGCTCTGAATTCTGGTATGGTCGGTATATTTTATTTTGCACTTGATTTATTTTACATTAAACACAATCATAGACAGCGAAATTGACCTACCTCTTCCCCTTTATTAATTTTTCATTACAATTAAAAGTGCTAATTAATAACTTTGTATTGCTGCCTTATTGTATTCTTGAGATTACTTGGTAACCTACATATCTAATCCATAGAGGTGCTGCTTGTAAAGAAAATTGGCTTTTTATACAGACAAAATAATGCGAGAGTTGAATCTCTTCCTCCATATGATACGTTTGCAACAAGTTTGGCTGTTTCACCATAAAATTATTAAGAAATTGACAATTTGACCATCTAATTTTTATATTATGAAGAAAGAACTCTGTCATTTCATTGTTGTAAAGTAAATAAGTTGTCCAAATTGCCGGTTATGACAACCCTTACTAATCAGTGAGATGGAATTCTTCAAATTTGCATGCTCATATAACTATTTGCGATGCATTAAAATTTGTAATTTGAGTTTTTATATCTTGTCTCCACTTCTTATTATAAAACAGTTTCAATAATTAAAGTTTGTGACTGGAGAGAAGCAACACTTGTTCTTAATGTTTTACTGTTCATTTTTCTTTTTTCTTTAAAAAAAGAGATATTGTATTATTCATTTAGTGCAACACCATGAAAGAAGGAGAGATGCAAGATATACTTTGGATCAACCCATGATTCTCTGAAACCTTTTTCTTCATAACTCCTCTATATAAATCAATCATACTAGATATACAAAATGTTTCATAGCTCCAATCGTGTAAACCCTAGGAACTATGAAGCCATTTTAGGGCACCGAAGGTTACCCAGATCCACCGGTTCCTCTTCACTAAGCAGAGCAGCTTGATATGAGGTTTGCTGTGACAGAAACAATTGAAACCGCAGCCGTCTTCGTCATCATGGAGATTGCAGCCATGTAACGGTGAAGATGTCGCACTAGAAGAGCAAGAGTTTTTTGGAGCCGCAGTATTATGAGTAGTTTGGTTATGATTGATGATATGAGATGGATAAGGCACAAGTAGAAAAACGGTCTTAGACGACGGAAATGTTCCGTCGCTTAAGCCCGACTTTCCGTCGCCTAAGCGCCGTCGTCTAAGCTTGGTCGTATTTTTTCATGGCGACGAAAATCCATCATTCCGTCGATTAAGCCATGTACCTATGTGACGGAAACAGGCCTTAGGCGACACAATATTTCCGTCGCTTACGGCTTAGATTTTTTTCAAAAAAAAATTTCTTCAACGTATTTCCGGTCGAATTTTTTTTTGTTCTACAAAATGTTTCTTCTTCTTCTTCTTGTTTTTCCTCCGCCACCACAACCACCATACCACCTCCTCCGCCACCACTACAGTACCACCACCGCCTCGGCCACCACCTTCTTTTTATTCTTCTTCTCTTCACTGCCTCTGCCACCACCCACCGCCTCTGCCACCACTTCTTTTTATTCTTCTTCTTCTCTTCACTGCCTCTGCCACCACCCACCGCCTCTGCCACCATTTCTTTTTATTCTTCTTCTTCTCTTCACCTGCTTCCTCTTCTTCTTCTTCTTCTGTTCTTCACTTGAGCAGGATTTTAAAATTTGAATCATTTGCTTAAGTGACGAAACTTTCCGTCGCTTATGTAAGTTTCAAAATTTTTGAGCGCCAAATAATTAAAATTTGAAATTTTACTTAAGTGACGGAACTTTCCGTCGCTTAAGTAAATAATTTTCATTGCTTATGTAAGTTTCAAAATTTTTGAGCGCCAAATAATTAAAATTTGAAATTTTACTTAAGTGACGGAACTTTCCGTCGCTTAAGTAAATAATTTTCATTGCTTATGTAAGTTTCAAATTTTTGATTTATTTTTTGAGCGTCAAATGGTGAAAAATTGAAATTTTACTTAAGTGACGGAAAATTTCGTCGTTTAAGTAATATTTGCTTAAGCGACGAAACTTATTTATGTAGTAATGAGGCAATTGTAACAAGGACTTTCATTTGGCTATGATTGAATTAAAGTAGTAGCTAGCTAATGTGGATTTCAAAGAGTGTTGTGGATGAATGATGCTAGATTGAGCACATTTATATGTCATGCCCTCTGCATGCTGTAATATAAATATATTTATGTGAAGAAGGGAAATGGAATTTAGGATCCGGTCTTTGTGTTCTTATACGTGTATCTCGTTCTGCTTGTGTTACTTGAACCAAGGCTAGCTCATAGGCAGTAGTGTGAAATAAATAGATAGTACCCAGCCAGCTAATGTGGATTTCAAAATAGAGTTTTGCGTAATCTAGGGTAGAGCATAGTGTAACCAGTGCTGCAGAATTCATTTACAAATGAACTGATTTCAATGCCCTTATCTGATAACGTTTCAAACACAACGAGCAGATGTATTACTTACCAGAATTAGAAATTAATACGAGCGTTGGTATAAAGATAAACAAGTGCAGCAGATAAAAATTGGATCCAGAATTGTGAAACGCTCTGAAAGTTGGAACAATATAAATGCCAAGTTGTACAGCAAGATACAGAACTGAGAATCAATGAATGACAAGCCCCTGGAAAGTTGTTGAGATTCCGAATATTAATATAGTTTTGATACTATAAAGCAAATATTTTTCATAAGAAAGCTCCACAGTTTTCATCAAGCATAACCTGCAGATCCAAGCAGCGGCTGTGAAGCCACTGTAAGGCAAGGGAAGTCGATTGAGCCGTCTGTGTTCCCTCGCTTTTCATTATCATCAGTGCGGATTAATTTCAAGGGAGAGCCTGTAATTAATTCTTACGCATGGAATGTGTGCTATCCCTCGCTTTTCATTATCATCAGTGCAGGAGCCTGAGCTGTCTCTTATACGACTTCGCCTTTAATTGTTACGCATGGAATGTGTGCTATCTTGGGCCGGTATATTCCTTTGATTCTATCTTCAAGCAGAGGACACCCATCATGAATGTCAAGTCGGGTAAGTGAAAGAGGCAGGCCCTTCTCCACTGGAAGGGTTGTAAGCTTCGGACAGTAATGGATTTGAAGACTCTCAAGAGAGGTGAAGAATTGGAATCCCTTGCTCAGTTTCTTCAGATTTGAGAAGCCTACGATTGTCAAACAAACAAGAGATCTGGGGAGCAGTTTCTCCATCTCCTTTGAACTCTCAGCAGGTGGAAATGACACCATACCTCCATCAACTTCACCACATAGCATCAAATCTCTCAAAGAGGCGAGTCTCTGCAACACTTGAGATTCCATCAACGCCTTACAATTCTTGATCTTCCAAATACGCAGTGATGTCAGGTTGGAGGGAAAGGAAATAGTCAAACCTTCACAGTAATCAATAGCCAAGATCTCAATATTAGTAGCGTGCATCATGTCTCTCGCCAACTGGGCACTATCCAATTTCTCGCAATTAATGATCCGAATCACTCTTGGCCACACATTCATTCTCGGCAACGAAACCAGACTTTGACAAGTCCTAATATATAATGACTGAAGATTGGTGAGGTGGCACAGTCCCTCGGGTACGGATTTCAGGTTTCGGCAATCACAGATTTCAATGGATTCGAGTTGGCACGTGTCATCGAGGGACCTCTCAGTTATTAGCTCCAGCTGTCCACAATCCCGTATAATAAGCTCTTTAAGAGACCGGGGTAATTGGCCTTTGCGTAATAAGCACATCAAAGATGGACAATTCAATATCATCAAACGCTCAAGACAACAAGAATCGTCCCCCACCTCCTCTTTCTCTATCAATGACTTCAATTTCTCACAGTCCCAAATCTCTATTCTTTTTAGGCTTGGAGGAATCCGGTATTTCGTAAAGTGCAGCAGAGAATTGCAGTACCCAATCTCTATGACTTGAAGACAAGGTGGCAGGCCAACATCCGGAAAAGAAACAAGACTTGAACATCTAGTCATGTGGAGCTCTCGTAGAGATGTAAGGTGATTCAATCCTTCGGGGACCTTTCCGCAATTGTGTAATACCAGAAATTCAATCTTGCAATCCAGTATTTGCAATTGCACCATCTGCTCTGCTTCTTTCCCTAGCCTTTCAACAAGGGTCGAGTTGTCTTCTATATACAAACGGCCAAGAGAAATCAAGTGTTGCAGTAATCTATGCTCATTCTGGAAAGAACATGTCAGCTCCTCACAACCAGTAATCTCCAACTCTTTAACATTTCTCAAGCTTTTCATGAACGCCTCTGTTTGGAATCTTAACTCTGGTATATTTGAGAATGTCAGAATCTCTAGTAAGCCGAACTGAACTGCACTTGTGTCGTAGACCACCGTCTTGCAATTTTTGATATTTGATTTATGAAGCTGTTTATAATTGGATACTGAAACCACCAATTCCTCACATCCAGATATCTCAAGCTCTGATAATGAATCAAGCTTCTCCGGTAAATCACCCTCCAATTTGGGACAGCCACTGATGGAAAGCCTTTTCAGGCAAGAGAAAACCCCCACCCCCTCATTTTGTTGGGAATGAGACCACTTCTTCCAGTTTTTCAATCTTCCAAACTCAAGGGTCTCTAAAACATGAAACGGCCCTTCTCCATAAAACTCAACGCCAACACTCTCCACTGCATCCATTTCTTGTATATAAAGTTCTTTGAGACAAGGCAATTGTCCCAATGGTGGCAAGAATTGACAATGATTACAACCTACTAACCTTACCCGCACCATTTTAGTGAATGAAGGATTCCCAATCCATGTTGAAAATTCCAATCCAGCATAACCTTTGATGCTGAGCTCTTTGAGCTTGCTATGAGGTTGTGCCATGTCAAGCACAATTGATGCGTCTTCTGTTGAGACACTTGAAGAAGACCATTCAAGAAATAGGGCTTCAAGCCTCTCCTTGCTCTTTAAGTCGGCACTCTTAGCATCCTCGACACAAATCACATTTTCTAGTCTTGAGATGTGCAATGTCCCTTGCAGATGGGACAATGACCCAATCTCTCCTACTCCTGATCCACTACCTTTGCCAATAACAAATTCGGGCAATGTTTGGAGGTTAGTCAATTGACCCAGTTGAGGAGGCATTTCTTCCAACGATGTATGTGAATTGTCGAGATGACGCAAGTTAACTAGATTCCTCATGCTTGTGGGTAGTGCCTTCAAGCGACGACACGTTTTCAATATCAATGTCTGCAAGTTGTAAAGAGTGGTTGTTGAGTCTGGCAAACCTTCTATTTCTGTGCAAGAAAGATCAAGATACCGTAGATGCTTCAATTCACTGATTGTATCTGGCAACTTGGTTATTTGATATCTTTTCAAAGAGAGCAGTCGTAAGTATTGGAGTTTGGGCAATAAATCAGAAGTAACCTTGTGAGCCAGATAATGATCATAGTAGTCATATGCCACTTGTTGAAGTGGTAAGAATGTCCGCAAACATGTAGCTTCAGAATAGACCTCAAACTTCTTAACCCCATCATACTCACCAAGAATGTAAGACGAGTGACGAACTTTGGGCGAGTCGGAATTCTGCATATCCTCCAATCTGGAACACGAACTTCCAGAAGCCCAGCGTGCCAAATCAGTAACAAGGTCATGCATTATGTACCGCGACTTTTCTTTGCTTGATCTTTGAAATAATGACCTGGACACCAACTCTTGAAAATACTCACGGCCTAAATCTTCCATTTGTTTATGTTCTTCATGTTGATGTGGAATCAAACCCTCTGCCATCCACCACATGATCAATTGCATCTCCTCAAATTCATAATCATTTGGAAGTATTGCGCAGTATGAGAAACACCGTTTCAAAGTCGAAGGGAGATAATGATAACTCAGTTTCAATGCTGGAAGTATATCCATCTTGTTCTGATGTGATAGAGTCCACATCTTGTGGTCTAATATGTCTTCCCATTCGTCTACATCTTTACGACGTAAAAGACCACCAAGAGTCCTTGCAGCCAACGGCAATCCATTGCATTTTTCTACAATTTTCTTCTTAAGAAACTCCACATCTTCGTCAGGTCTGTTGTTTAACAATGCATGGTGCTTAAAAATTTCCCAACAATCATCTTCTGATATCAACTTCAATTCATAAGGGCTATTGTCTCCCATCATCTTTGCGACATCAGCGTCGCGTGTGGTCACGATGATCTTACTTCCAGCTGCTCCAACACAAAAGGAGGACTGCAGTGTTATCCATTGATCATAGCTACAAGTGTGCCAGACATCATCAAGAACAATTAAGAACTTCTTACTGGCCAATTCCTTACTTAACTTCTCTAGAATTGAGTTAAGCTCCTTGAACTCATGAACATGAGATGATGTAACTGATTCAAGAATGGCTGCGGCCACCCTTACAATGTCAAAGTCGTCTGACACAGACACCCATCCCTTTGGGGAAAACTGGTCCGTAGCAGCATTGTTGAATACATGTTTAGCAAGCGTAGTCTTTCCTAGTCCTCCAGTACCGACAATACCAACCACATGATAATTCTCATGTTTTGAAAGCAATCTCTCAAGAATCTTAGCCTTTTCTTCATCCCTTCCGATCACAGGGCCATCAAGCTGAGAAGTAGTGGGGGGCATTTTCCATGGCTTTTTGGACACTCCAAGTTTCTGCAAACCAAACTGCTTCTCTCGAGTAGTTATCTCCTCAAATCGATCATTTATCTTCTTAATTGCTGAGTTCAGAGTGAAATTGGACTTGGCTTTAGAAAGTGGGCTCCATAACTTGCTTTTGCTTCCATGTTGTCTTTCTATCCTCCGCTTCAGCATCTTAGTATCAAATATGTCCAATATGTCTTGAACATCGTAAGCCAAATCTTTGAGATCATCTAGCCACTCTTTCACCGCTCTTTGTGTTAGTTGCTTCTCTTCAGCATCACTAAGCACCGCTTCAATTGCAGTCAACGTTCTAGTCCATTTCTCCAACAACTTTTTGTCGACCCCCTTAAGGCGTCTGAAATACTCAGTAACCTCTCGATCCGCCAACTTCTCAAGTAGTACTGGGAGGAATGCCCCAAGAACAGCCTCCCCCATAGTAATTGTTTTTTTGGTACGATTGATAGTATTCAAAACTGCAGAAAGTGAAGATAGTAGTTACTTAAGGTGCAAGTCTAATGTATGCAGAAATTAAATTTAAAATGGATGTTTAAGTTTGATGTGTTTGGAAGATCGGAAAACATGTACTTACATGAAAGAGTCGATTCTTCTTTTGAGATCACAACGAAAGCACTTGAAAAGTCAACTCTTACACAAGGTGAGTCAAGTCTCTTTAGAGTCTTAGATCATGACCGTGACAAACTTTCTTGTAGCAGATCGATCTGATACTACCGCACAAATCAATAAGTGGAACCGGTTTAGTTCATAATCGAATGCAAACTATTATGCAAATCTGAATACATATTGGTGCATGCAACTATATGATGTAATGGATTCCAGAAAGATTGAAACAGAGAAATATAAAGGCATGGATTCCGGAAGAGCTTACATGGAAGTGTCGATGATCAAAGATTATCTGAATCCAAAATCGAGAAGCGGTTTCTGTGAATGAATAATGCAAGGTGTGCACTGTGTGTATAGAATAGACAGATCAAGTTTGAATGGGCAGCAGCTCCTTTGGCCAAAAGTATAGATAGGAAAACCACTTGCACTTTCTCAAAAGTAGCTGAAACAAAAGTTGAGCCACACAACACGAACGACGAGAAAATGCAATAATGGAACACAAAGGTTTCACCCTGCCGACACAAAGGTTACCGTTCTACTGTAACTGTTGTTTGGCTGAAAAAAAAAAACTTCCTTAGTCTGGCACTCTCTTAGTTCTTTTAGAAGGATTGCCTTCTCTCAGTTGACATGGCTCAAAATCAAATAAACATTGAAGAAACTTTGAAGCATCTTCCTTGCTTAATCCTGATGTTTAGTCAAATTTACATATCTAGGCTCTAACATATATTTGAGCTCCCTCCGATCATCTTATACAACAAAAATGACTGAAAAATGGAAAGCTTGAACAAATTTGGCGTACAGATTTACAAAGCTCTGAATACATGCAGGTTGAGCAGAGGACTCAAAACAGGCACAACACTGGAATGCCACCACCATGGAACACTACTCTAGACCAGTTTTACATAAACACTTGTACCTAAAAGAGAGCTGGAGATTGGTTGCATAATCATTCTAACACATGTAGTGGACAAACAAGGAGTTTCTCATACATACGTTGAAGATGAATAGGCCTCACAGGAAAGGATCATTCGCCATGGTAAAGCAAAACATCTGAACCAAAAGAGAAAGGTTCGACTAATCAGAACAAGTTATACTTGATATGATAGCACGAAGAAACTTTTGTTCAATGCAAAGCTACAAGAGAAATGAGCATGGAAAGAAAACAGTAGAACTGGCCATTTAGTAAAGAAATTGGAGAGGTACCAGCATCACTTGTTTTGCTTAGCAACGGTCCTTTGAACAGTTGAAACTGCATCCACAAATTTTGTCTGGAAAAGGACGTTAGCATTATTGAACATGCCCTCTTTCAGTGAAACCACAATGAACTGAAAAAATGGTAAACGAGAGAAAGGGTAAGTAAACTTAAACGTCGCGTATTATCTTTACAAGTTATGCCACAACCAGCTCTCTGAACTTTTCAAGATTTGTAAAATTCAGATAGTATTACTTATTTACTTGCACAATTACGGAAAAAAGTTATATCGTAGCTAAACAAAACTTACGGATTACTGGAGGAAAAGATGGTACATGTCAGAAGAAAATTCCAGCTAGGTAAAACATAAATAACCAGATGGCAGAATCCACTGACCTGGGAGTGTGGGAAATGACTTATGATCATTCTTCCAATATTCTGGGTGTGACTTAGATCAAGAGCTGCATCAACCTGTCAGTGAATAACAAGATGCTGATAACTGTTTCATCTTAACAACTAGAGACCAATACAATATAATGAACCAACATTAAAGCCTTGCTGATACCACTACAGTCTACAGACGCTATAAGCATCCCACTAGATTACTCCAAAAAAGACAAGGAAAACTTTGAATGACAACTTCCACGCATGGAGTAGCTATTTCAAACAAAGAAACAACATGAAAAAGCTAAAATTCAGGTAAATAAGAGACGAGAGTCGTCTATTAAACACATAAAACAACAGAGCAGCAAAGTGGTAGAAATGTTTTGGTAGAGAATCCACAGAGGAAGCTTCCAGTCTAATTCTAAACCCAAATTGCACCCACACACCCAGGGCAGTGAATAAACCCTAAAAGAAAAGTTAAACATACAAGCTTTCCCATTGTGCCGGGTAAAAGGGTAGAAAAGATAGACCCAAAGTCTCTGAAGGAAGAAATTTTTTATCAGTTTCAGTTTGGAGTCAAAAATAAATAGCATTGGAAGTATAGAGAAGTTGTTGAAAAAACTAAGTCAACTAAGAATGACTCACTTGTTAACTTTGACCCAAGTAACGTTCAATGTTTCCTTTTTTTTCTCATCCAGCTCTTCAATCACCATCTTGATCTTAGACTTGTCATTCTAAGAAGGCAAATTTAGAAGTAACTAAAAGGAAAGGAAAACAGCATACAGACAGATCAAGGTTCACCAACCTCAACGGTGTTCTTCTTAGACATTAGGTCAGTGCACTCATCTTCTGCTTTCTCAAACATTGCCATAACTTTCTTATTCACCCTTTTCTCAAGGCTACAAAAGGAAGAAAAGAATCAACTCTCAGCCTCATGGAAGGAACTTATAACAAACTTCAGAACATATCAAAAATGCAAATACTACAGTAAGTATAACAAACAATAATGAAGACGAAAAATTCAAGTCACGAACCCAGATTGTTGAGCCTGAAGTTTCTCTAGTTCTTCCCTTGCATTGCAAGGATCCCACGTGGCAAAATCATAATCAGTACAGTTTTTCCAAATAGCTGTTTCTCAGTAGTTATCCAGGCATGCATGCCTCTCTATCAACTTGTCTACTTTTGTGGAGCAGTCTTTCTGTTCTGTTTCCATTCGTTTTACCTAAATAATGTTTTCAGATAGATTAGAATGAGTTATAATTATGGAGAATACTTAGAGGACCATTAGCAAAGTACCTCATTTCCATTCTCTTCCGTTCAAGATTTGTCTCGCGAAGTTTGTCTTGAAGTCTTTGCTGCTCAGATTCAATGCCATTAATTTGGGAATCACACTCCATCTTCATACTAATTGAATCAAGCTGGGACTTTGCATGATCGTGCTTATTTCTTGTAGAATTTACCTGCAAAAGAGAAGTTTTCAGCATGAGATTGTACACAAATATGAGTCATAAAAAGTATCAGAGTTTTTACCTTCCCTTTCTGTTCTTCTACTTCTGAAATGAGTCCATCAATATGTGCTCTCAAAGAAGAGAGCTGAGTCTCCAAAGATGCAAGATCTTTTAAAACAACATCCTTTTCCATAATAAGCTTCTCCTTTTCATTTTCATGTCCCTATCAGTCAGTAACATCATATCACACAAAAATTAAAGAGCTGATGAGGAATCAGACAATAATAATCGACCCAGAAACTGGAGCAGTTTCCCAACAGAATTAGCCACATGAAGACTTCCAAATAACATTGGCAGACAACTTCCAAAATGCTAATCTTTTACTTGTTTCCTGGATGTTTCAATTACAGAGGGAGCATCTTAGTTAAACAACTCCCGCGTTATGTAAATTGGACTCAAAAGCATAAGACCTCATGATATGCATAACTAAGTATTTTTATTTTTGTTTTATATATAAGGACGGCGAACATAGAAATTCTATTAGGAAATTACACAATAATAATATGAGATCCAAAATTCGATAGGTGGTTTCAGCAGGCCAGCCAAATGATCACGGGAACCACTATCTAATAACAAACATCATCAAACAAGTTGTTTCAAATAAAGTAAGCTCAATAAGATCCATGGACGATAATTCTATTAAATCTCAGCAATAATAAAACTTACCTTGAGATCCTTTGAAGCTGACTGGAGTAGAGCTTTTGTCTCTTTGATCTTCTTTTCCAAATCTTTCAGCCTTCCCTCCCGACTGTTGTCATGCTCTTTGATTGATTTCTCAAGAAATGACACTTTATTCACACAATCTTCATGCAAAAGTTTCTGTTCTTTGGCTGCAGTATTAGCTTCTTGTAGCTCTTGCTCAATCCTCTTTACTAATTCACCAAGCTAGATAGCAGAATAAAAATAATTGAAATATTAGGATTCATGTCATAAATCCAGTAAACACAGTCCACAGCATAGTTTCTGCAACTGAATATGCGAAAAGAGAAAAACAAAACCTTATGATGCTCATTTTGTTCAGCCCTGCCCTGAAATAATTGAAGGTCATATGATTTGACTTCTAACTGTTGTTTAAGCTCCATGAACTTCTTGTAAAGAGGCTGAATCTCTCTTATCTGCAAATACTAATACATTAAAGAAATTACTATGGAAATGAAGTTCCCAATGACATAAAACAGCCACAATATGACTTTTCAGCAATCTAGTAAACATTCATAGAGAACCAAATTGGGTCATGCCGCTTTCCAGATTAGATTACAAATGTTTAAAAGGACATATTATAAAATCAGCTTACAGCACGGTCAATCAACCTCTCACCTCCTTTGCAGCATCAATAGTCTTGCGCACAAAGGTTGAACCGAAGACATATTCCATAGCACTCTGCAGTAAATATTTAAATAGTAAGTAAAAAGAGCAATTATCATATTCTGATTGTCTGCAATTTGTTTATGATCAAAAGATACCCTCAGTTGCTCATCATAGCCAACCAAAGTAAGTGCAAGTTCAGCATTTTCCTTGCCAACCTGATCATAGAAATCAAGGTTTTTAGAAAATAAACCACCCCATTGAGAGGAAAGAAAAGCCTAAAACGTCAGGCCAGGACAAACTATTGGCAAAAGATTATAACCAATTTGGCAGCAGCATTTTGAACACTAGCAGGAACTGTGAGCTTGAATTTTGTTCAAGGGTATGATTGTTACTCTTCTTCGAAGATTGCCATTCTGAAGAAGTTGTTTTCCAGTACTTTCTGTGTCTACAACAACATTAAACAACTTTCCACCAGCAGTCACCTAGATATCAAAGACATGCTAGTTAATAACACATTCTATAAGTCATGGGATGAAATCTTCTGTAATAACTGCATTTTCACCTCTAAGGCAGTCATAGTGGAGCTATCCTTAACTTTGATAAGTTTTGCAACTACACCCTTGAGCTTAGACCTATCAAAATTGTTCACAGGATCTCTATAGGAAAAGTCAACATTTCCCAAGTGTCCTGAAAGATTACGCATTTCATCCTTCAACTTCTGCACACACTCCAACTCAGATGATCGGTCCTGAATAAGATATTCATTTAGAAAATGATCCAAAGTAAGAGTTAGAAACTGTCTAGATGTAGAGAGAATGATCAAACAGACAGCATGTTAACCTTTTGCAAAGCTTCCATCTGACCTCCTTATATGGAAGAGATTCCAGCACCACTTCAACATTTTCAACATCTATTTTCCTAGCTTTCAGCTCACTCTCTACAGCAATAGCTTCTTCACGCTTTGACACTAGTTGAGAATTTTTCTCTTTCAACTCCTTCTTCACGCACTCCCTACAGCTCTTTTGGCATCACCCAATTGATCTTCGAGGCATTTCCCCTCATTTCCACTACTCTTGCCAGCGATTACACCCTGGAAACATTAATGGATCAAACATCATAGTGATTCCAAGAGTAACTTGAACACCATGCAAGCCTAACATGTGACTTAGATGAACAAGGTATAGGCAACCCATAGATACACTGTTTACCTGGTACTGAGTCTCATACTCATTCTAACTTCTCTTAACAATACTACCAACTTATTCACTAAATTCAACTCTAACAACAGTATTAAGCAACAAACCCCCAAAATTCAGCATCAAAAACGACATAAAAATTCCACAAACGACACACACCTGTCGCGTGACGGTGAGTTCCGAGAGGACTGCGCGCCCGGTCCGAATTGTCGAAGACAACAGACACGGTGTAATTCCTGCAGATTGGCGGCCCTCACTTGCTGTAAATTGGTGATGCCCAGAACGAAGCAAATCGAATCGAGAATGTTGGACTTACCCGACCCGTTTAGCCAGGTTAAAATGTTAAAATGTTAAACCGATAACTTTGAGGTCACGAGTTTAAACTCTCCATAATGATACCACTATGCTCCAGACTTGACCACTGGCATTTATCTTTCTGAACATAATTGCCTTCAATTTACTAGCAGCCAAACACAACAAAACATTACACATGTTAACTAATGAACTTACTCAGTAAAGCACTGATAAAAGCCGATTTCCCAACATTTGCAGAGCCCTGTAGAAAAGGTAATATAAACTATCATATATGCAAAATAGGTCAATCCAAGTATGCACCAACTCCTTGCATCTTGGCCATTGGCACACACAGATCTCTTGGACAAGTAGCAATCCATCATAGAGAATTTGAAGAACTAAATTTGAAGTTCATGTAACTTATAGATCATACCTATTTCATTCAACAGAACTACAAATTGACAATGTATAATCTTATATCTTTCGCTGGCTATATTAACTACCTGATATCAATGGCTTTAGTCAGGTTAATAAATTTCACACATGAAGATGCACATAAACTGAGAAGTAAATACCTTCCTTTCCTTTTGAATCTCTGACGCAACTCCATGCTTTGAACTCGTCAGATGAACGCTCATAACACTGCAAATAAGCAAGTAGGACACTTTTCATATTGATACTATATGCATTAGTCAAAACACAGCCAAGGAAACAAATCTTACTTAAGCTTCTTCTTTACGATGGCCTCCGCTACCCAATCACCAATGCAATTAAAATCAGTCCCCTTGGGAAGTAAATCGATCTATCATTAGAAAGTCCAATTAGAAAGCCATATGCATCAATGTAATGTAACATTATACAAGTACCAATGAGCAGCTTAGTGACTAATATTATGGGATTCGCACCAGCCAAATCATGCATTGAAGTCCACAATATCAACCTACATTCCAATAACCATTTGAAACAACATTTCTCAATCTGACTCACTCGAAACCAAATGCTAGTCAGTAGTATTCCAATTTAACAATCAACGCTCTCTCGTAGCGCAAATGCGAGAGCTTCTCCCGAAGCTGCTCCGCCATGATGAACTGCTTCCCGCCAGAATAACCACCATTCCCGCCCACAGCAGTTATCATGTGGTCATGTGATAGAAGCTTGCATCTTCCACATATAACAGTTCTAAGTTGGTGATGCTTCTTCTTCTGCCCATCAAACAACACCGAAACATATCAACACTACATTTTTAGCAATCAAATTTCATTTCATTCAATCCAAGACAAAATCGGAGCGAAATTACGAAACATTAGGTTAAAATTGAGCATAATTTATACAGATCCATAAGTCTCCCGGTCGAAATAACCCGGCGCATCCGGCTCCGAAGAACGGAGCTCCGCAGCCGTAACAGCAAGCAACGGAGGTCGAAAGCTTGAGAGCCTTCTCCTTGAGTACGGATGGCAATAATACCCGCGGGTAGGGTAACCACCAGTATTCGATCCTAACGGTGGAGATAAACGAGGATAAACGGGTAACGGGTATGGACATCATCAAACAAGTTGTTTCAAAGTTCTGAACCTGGCTTTTCTTTAGTGACTACATAAGAGGTTCTAGGGGTGTCCATGTCTTCCGGCCTTTCCCAACAAGCATGATCTGCGTTGGGGTCACCTACTACGCCAACCACTGAACCAGGTTCATTTGTGGATTTAAGCAAATAATCAGTTGCTCATCTTAAAGCTTCTAAAGCATGTTGAAGATCATGTCCCATCAAATTTCCGAACTCTAGAATGCTCCATGATAACATTGTTGTTGTGAAAGCCATGGGGAAGTTGAACTTCACATTGTCACCACCATCATAATAACCGCCCATCAGATCCCTCTGAGACAGTGTAAGAAAGACAAATAATGAGTTTAACAAGGTATAATTTATATGAAAATAGATGCATAAACTTTGGTTTTGTAAGTAGATCGGCACGCTCATCATGCACTTTATTTTTTTAATAGAATGATATACCGCGACATGACATTTGATAAGCGAATTTGGTGAGACTAAAGAGACTTACTTGAACAGCATTGCCATCATGTAGGGCAGAATCTTTCCTCCAAGTCATTCTTTGAAAATTGGGTAACTTGCCAGATCTCTGGCCATCAAAAAACAAAATGGACTTCGACAAAGCATCTGCGTAGTTATGTGCAGGCCCTTGTGCAACGGTTGACATTGCCAACAATCCTGCTGCTACCAACAACCTTACTAGAAGGGAATTGGTAAACATAATTTTACTCTTCCAAATCACTACTCTTCATCTCTGCTATACTGAGTGCATATTATGATGTACAAGTCTGTTTATAAAGACCTACAGAGGGTTGGTGAAATGATAAGCTGAATGCAAAATTGGAAACATGGGCTGTGAATAGGACGTACGTGCCAAATCTATTTTTCAAAACTTACATGGAAATATAATTTACTACAAATTCTTCGAATTTACTAAATATATCGTAAGCTATTTAGTGGTGAATTTCTGGTCGGTTACTATGTAAAGCTAGTAAATGCAATTCTCAACTGTTCTTTTTCTTCCTAAACGTCTTAATTCACAAGGGCTTATGAAACCTTTTTTTGGGTTATTTGATTTGGGCTTGTCTTTCTTTGGGCTTATGGCTCGTGTGGGTTATCATATGAGGTGTGAACGTTGTATAAGTACAAGGTTGGTCTTCCCGTCTAACCAGTGTGGTAGCTACGAATTTTTGGCTAGTGAGACATAAATAATAATAATAATAATAATAATAATAATAATAATGTATTTGCAGTGATATTGGTTCTCGACGAGTGTTATAAGTTTAAGATTTTGCCTGATAGCTAGTCTCATTAACTACTAGAGCAAAATTATCATTCTAGATATATGAAATCAAACAATCATTCACCGAGATTGTACAATGTTTATAGCATAAAATAAGTGCCTCATAATCTTGGTTTTCACAACTAATAAATGCATTTAAAGGTAGATAGACAAATTAAGGGAATTCTCAAGATGATTAAGTGAGTTCAGTCTTAAAGTTCATCTGTGAGTGAGACTCTTGCATGTTTTATTTTTTATTTCGAAAATAATCCATTTGAAATAATAAGTATCTGTGAATATATAGAATAATTGTGAATATATAGAATATCTGTGTAATATATGTTAACATGTGGTCTAGTTGATCATCCTTAGATTTTTCATTGAGAGGTGAGAGGTTTGACTTCCGTATGATGCATATTTTGTTGTTTTGTTTAGTAGGTCATTGGTGAGACACTGATAAACTAAAATTTGTGACTGAAGGGTGGATGATGCACGGGCCCATGGGTCCTTGTATGCATCCGGCCTTGCGTCTAACCTTACAAATGTGTTAATAGCATCAATTATATTGTAAAGTCTTTGTTTTGAGTATTAAAGTGTGTGGCCCATGTTCACCCTTCAGTAAAACTCATTTTCAGTTTTTCACAAGACAATGGCTCTTGTACTTGATTGCACAAGAGGGTGAACTATGTTCTATTCTTCTTAAACTAAGTTAATGTTGGTTCAAGAATTGAAAAGATGAACGGACCAATGGCTAAGCCAGAATTTTATAATGGGATGGACTAGAAATTTTTTCTTTAATAACATATGGACCAAATTTAGAAATGTAGGGTAGGCTAGATTTTATTTTTCAACATTTTGAACTAAAATTTAGTTTGAAATTAATTATTTTTTTTAAATTTAAGGTGGACCACCGGAGCTCGTGTGTAGCTAAGTCATTGGAACTGTCACGCCCCGGCCCAAGTTTACCTCTCTAAACCCGGGATAGGACATGCGGGACCAATATCAAGAGAGATTTACTCGAAATCCCCCTTGAGGATAACCCTTTTTTCCCAAACCATTTTAAATAATCCAAACGATACTGGGATAGACCTCACAGCCGGAGGTTATCCCGATTTCCGCATTTGGATTTCAAACCAATTACTTTAGAAGACCTAGGGTTCTAATATTATTTGTGACTGCACCCGAATCCCGGTCAAGCTGCCTACGGACCATGTCCTCAGGGATCAAGCCACACATAGCTCTTATTTTAAATTACGTCATAACCGGGAAAATCCCGCTTTACTACTTATCGATCGACTTAACAATGGATTATAAACACCTAAAGCATAACCAGAGTTTAACCCCTCAGCAGAGATATTCACTGACCAGCTATCTTTCGGGATTATCTCGAACATTCTAGCATAAATAAATACAACATTGACACATATAAACACATAAATATAAAACAAAGATAACCACGAAAATATATAAATCCCCCAAGGGCAAATAGGTAAAACCACTCCAATATACCCTTGTAGTTAATTTGAATTCTGAATAGCAGTATTGTCAAATCACTCTTAATGACAGCTTGGTACTTATGCTAAGCTACCAGGGCTATTTTAGAAATTTAAGCCTCAGTGGCAGCCCTTGTAAATAGCTAAAAAAGCCAAGGGCAGTATAGTCTTTTTAACTTCAGTTGCAGTCTCGTAAATATACAAATCTTCCAAGGGCATTTCTAGAATTTTAGTCCTAGTGGCAGTCCGGTAATTATTTCAAACTACTAGAGGTATTTCTAGAATTTCAGCCCTGATGGCACCCCTGTAATTACCCCAAACTGTCAGGGACAGTTATGACATTTCATACCACGATAAAACATTAAAAGGTAACTCTGTCACGGTAAAACTAGGGGTTTTTCCCTTGAGTTTCCCGATCGCCTGGTTCGCCGGCCAAACCAGGCTTCTAAGTCTCCACAAACCACTTCTACACCCATCCAGCAACCTAAAGAGGCTAAAATCGAGAGAAAATGCGAAGAATTATACCTCGAAGTCTATCCACTGGTTTTTCAGCGAGTCTCCTCCGACGGAGCTCCATAACGCTCCTCCTTGTGGGCAGTTCCTGGTGCTGCCTGGAAGGCCCAAGCTCTTCCTCTCGTCTGGTCTCGTCTCGAGGTAGAGAGGGCAGTCACCCACCTTTCTCTCTCTTCTGTTGGACAACAACCATGGCAGCGCTAACTCAGCTGGTGGTCAGGTCGTGGTCGTCGGAGCAGGGCAAGCCTGATGGCGGAGGTGGTGAGGCAGGACGTGCGCGCCGGTGGCTCCGCTGAAGAACGAAGCAGAAGAGAGGGAGCGAGAGGAATCGAGGGGGAAGAAAGAGAAAAACTCTCCGGTCAACCCCCCATATATATACTTAAAATCCAACGGTCCATATCAATCTCTGATTGATTTGACGGTCCAGATTGGTTTATAAAAAGTTACCATGAACTGTAAATAGATATTTTATCATATTTACGTCACGATAACAACACATTATCCCTAATAACCTTCGCATACGAACTCCGATTAATTCATATGACATACCTAAGAGTTCGTATTAACGTCCTCTACAACTTCCCTGAAGGACGTTTCTCTAAATTCTCGAATTATCATAGTCATCTTTTTATGGTAAAGTAAATAACATTTATTACTTCTGTAAATTAAATAAATCCATAATAAATAACTCGTATCTCCGAAAAATATTCCAGACATACTGAAGGACTCGATTTAACATAATCTACCCCTTGGGACATTAATTCTACCTCCCTCCAGAATTGAGAATATCCCGTTATTAAACTCGAATAGTAGTTCGTGAAAAATTAACAGAGTGGTTGCAACCCTTGGTAACCCGTCTAATCTCAGTAAAAAGGTAAATTTCAGGACTTGGTGTTACAGGAACAGAACACAAATAGGTACTTTATTAATTCAATTCGCTGTGTAGGAATAAGAGATTCCAACCAATTGATCAGTTTCTTGAATTCAGCTAGAGAAATAGTGATTTAAAGTAAGCCAAAACATCCACAAAGGGAGAATTGATGTATGTAGTTGGCTCTGATTGTGGAACATTATTTCGAGAATCTTGGAATGTATCATCTTCAGCACGTCCTCAACGGCAACCAATGTATTATGGATGTTTATCAAGGCATATGGTACACCTTCGATATGGTAGAACAGAACCCGGTGATGTATTTTCTTAGGAAACTTTGGCCCGTATCCGACCAAGTATGACATGCTCAATGGGTTGTTTCCCTAGTATATAATCAACCTGTACATATAGGTTTAGTTTGGTATTAGGATTTAAAAACTTGATTTAAAAAAAACTCTTTAAATAAACAATTTCCAAACTGTTTTTTAAAATCATGATTATTTAAATTAAAAATATTTAAATAAACAATTTTTAAGATTTTGTGAAACAAAAATTCTCTCCATAATGATGATTATAAGTGATTATAATCTTCAAAATTCAATACCAAATTAGACCATAGTATAACTTCAGCCCTGAAATGTATCATCAGTTCATCACCATATGCGCTACTGTCTCGTTCTCTAAGTCATACCTGTCCTTTGGTGAAATTCACTAGCCGATCTGGATTGATGACAACATCATTACCACAGTTCACGACTTTGTTTGCAGCCTTCCTGTATCCGGTATAAACCATAATTAGAAATGATAAGCAGTTGAATGTTGCAGGTTACTTCATCTGCATATTCAAAGACCTAAGATAACACAGAGAAAAGGTTAATGATGAAGTATATATAGGAGGCGAAAATGGAAGATTAAAAATCGTTGATCGGCTATAAATGCACCTGCATTGATCGGTTAAGAAGCAAAGTTGCGTAGTTAATGTCTGAAACTTTGAACACCATGGAAGAAGCTGCAAGTGCTGTTGCGATTTCGGCTGAGACTTCGGAACCTGGCGGCTTTTCTTTGGAGACTACTTTGAACACCATGAAAAAACTGATACTAACCTAATCGCAGATCGCCGAGAGAGGCGATTAGAGGAATCGCAAAGCTTCGCTGCGTAACCACCCAGAGTCCCTCCCAGACTGAAACCGATAAACAGAGAGAGGCGATTAGACAAGCCTCTAATCGAAGCCCAACGGGATCTGCGAAGCTCTAATCGAAGCCCAACGGGATCGCCGATCTCTGTGCCCCGAACTCCGATAACGGCCTTGATTGGGAAGTGAGGTAAGAATAAGAAGTGTGTTTAGACTGTTTACTATGTTATGGGATTTGAGGAAAGACGTTCTGGGTAGAGATGGTTTGGGGGTTATGGAGGGGTTTAGAGTCTGCATTAGTGTAGAAGGGAGAGTTTGGGAGAGCTCCGGGGGAGTGTTATCTGTTGATATTTTCTTTTGATATTTTTGTGTTGGATTTTTTGAGGGACATGAAAAAACATACCACCATTCACATAGATGCATATCACTGTTCTGGGGTGCTGATAAACAATTTTTTGTGCTAGTATATAACAGTAGACTAATCACATTCACCATGACCTGTTTCAAACTGATATTCCCATAGTGATATTTGCACCGATACTAATCTGTTGATTTGTAAATTTGAGTGCTGAATGACTAGCAGTATTTCAATTCCTGTAAATTAATCAATATCCACACTAGTCACTGAAGACTTCCTTCAATCTGAGGAAAGTTTTCTGGTCACGATGATCTGTTTCTAAGCACTTCTTACATATGTTAGTTATGTTGACTCCTAAGTCCTAAACAGAATGAATCAGTGATATTTTTGTTTTTCTAGCTAGTTAGGAAAGTTGCATTTACTGATAATTATAGGAAGTACTACATATTTTTGTTCTTCTGCTAGTTAGGAAAGTTGCATTTGCTGATAATCTATTGTTCTGGTACTTTAGGCTACACATTACCACTTGTCTCTCAAACATAAAATGTCTGTGATTATAGTGTTAGTATTTTGGCATTCCTATATAAAAGGGAATCATATCTTTCGGATCCTAATGGACAAATCCTTTCATTAAGATGTTTCCTAGTAGGAAGTCCATTAGGGTTAGAATTCTAAAGTAAGGGGGAGTTTTGACTCTCTATTTAACAGCTGCCGTGCACAAGACTTCTGCATGCCTTGGGAATCAAGAAAAAGAGATTAGCTGAGTATCTCTAACGTGAGCATGTTGAGTTCTTGTTCTTTCACTGTTCCATGTTTGAGTGAATAGACTTAAGGTTTGATTTGTGTAGTTCAATCCTTCAAGAAAGTGATTCCCATGAGAGAAGATTAGTGAGTGATTGATAGACTAGACGAGTCTGCAAGTGTAATCACACAGTTGTAATCTTCTTATAGTGGATTAAAGTTCTTCTGGGCTTGTGCCTCGCAGTGATGTTTCCTCATGTTTGAGGTTTACACTGCGTAAACAAATTGTTGTGTTCTTACAAGTTTCAGCTTTCAGCATCATAGGGATTGTTAGTGTTTAATCAATCCCTGACACACGTTCCAGTATTTTCAATTGGTACCAGAGCAGGTTCTAGAAGTTTCTAGTAGATCAGGATGGAACGTGACAGAGCTGCTGGATCGATCAACTGTCCTCCGCTTTTCAATGGTGAAGATTATCTTGAATGGAAGATCATGATGCGAGCCTTCTTGTATTCTCAAGATGAGAACATATGGAACATTGTTGAGATAGGTTGGGAACATCCAACTAAAGCTAATGAGAAGAAGATGGAAGAAACCTCTGTCGCAACAATACTGAAGCCTAGACAAGAATGGACTGAAGCGGAAGTACATGATCGGAATTGCGACTTTAAGGCAAGAAACAGCTTGTTCACGGCCTTAACAAAAGAGAAAGAACTCGTATTAGTCATTGTGACACTGCAAAGAAGGCATTGGATCTATTGGAAGCTACTTATGAAGGTAATAAAAAGGTATGCTCACAAAAGTTGCAGAGGCTAACTCAAGAATTTGAAAACCTGACTATGGGAGAAGATGAACTAGTAGATGATTGTCATGCTCGTCTATTAAGGATATCTAGTCAATGTCAAAGTCTTGGTGATCCAATTGAAGATCACAGAATCGTCAAGAAGTTTCTCAGATCTCTTCCTTCTAAGTTTCAAGCTAAGCAAACAGCAATTGAGGAAGCTCAAGACCTAGACGTTTATCCTCTTGATGAACTGGTAGGCAACCTCAAGACCTTTGAGATGAGAATCAGACCAGATAAAAAGGTAAAAAACGTTGTTTTTTCCTCTATTAAGAAGAAAGAAAATGATGAAGATGAGGTAATTGACTTAGCTTTGCTTACAAAAGAGTTTAAAAAATTTCTGAAAAATAAAAATGCTTTTGGTCCTTCAAAAAATTTCTCTAATCAAAGAAAAGTTTTCAAC
This sequence comes from Comarum palustre, assembly GCA_951800085.1. Lineage (NCBI taxonomy): Eukaryota > Viridiplantae > Streptophyta > Magnoliopsida > Rosales > Rosaceae > Comarum > Comarum palustre. The sequence continues at coordinate 29,301,514 of OX637575.1, read as the reverse complement.
TCTGAAAAATAGCTGACAAACCTTCTAGATTTACTCAAAAGAAAAATTTCTCAGAGAAATTAAAATGCTTTGAGTGTGGTGGTTTTGGTCATATGACTGCTGAGTGTGCAAACAGGAAACAAACTTTCAAGGATAGCAAAGCTTTGACATCCACGTGGGATGATAGTGATGAGGAGTTCTTCGATGACAATGAGGTAAATGATCTTGCATTAACAACTTCTCTCAATCCAGAAACTTCAGATGATTCAGAAAGTGATGAAGATCGTTCTGATGAAGAAGCAAATAATAAATATTTGAAACTGTACAATGCTACAAAAAGTGTACAGAAGAAAAATCTTGCTTTGGAAGAAGACATCAAACTTATCAACAAAGAGAAAAGGAGAGTTGAGGTAAGTCTTGAGTCAAATTTAAAATCTTGGGAAACTGAGAGGACAAATTTGCTTGAGAAAATTCAATTGTTGCAGCATAAAGCCACATCTCATGTGGATAGTGATGGTAAGAATGAGCTTAATGATAGATTGAAAACCTTGCAAGTTGAGCTCAAAGCCCAAACAAATTTAAATGTCTTGTTAACACAAGAGAATGAGAAACTGCAGGTTGAGCTTACGGAGGCAAGGATAAAATTCAGCAAATTTGAGATTAGCTCAGAAAAGGTGTCAAAAATGATTGGGCTTGGTAGAACTTCATGTAACAGAAAAGGTCTCGGATATGAAGATGCCCACACAGGTGTTACACAATTTGTGAAGAAACATAATCAAGTACTTGAAGAAAAGGATGATAATATACGCATGTCAAAACCTGAAATCAACTCTGGTTCAGAACTGGGATCGATGACATACTATCAATCCCCTCAGGTAAGTAAAGATACAAAGCTGAATGCTCATCAGTCCATGTATGTTCTCAGACAAACATCTTTCACTCCTACATGTCATTTTTGTGGAAAACCTGGACATATTCGTCCTCGTTGTAATTTGTTGCGAAGAAAAATGCACAATGAAACACGTGGGTCTGAAATTAACTCTGCTTCTTTATTACAAGCAGAACTAAAGGAACACTTAAACATTTTAAATAGGATTGCAAAGATGGTTTCAATCCCAGAAAGTCTGGAATCAAAGACCAAGCAGACTTGGGTCAAGAAAGGATCACATAAGTGTTATTCAGCTAAGTTTAGTAAGTGTCGTGCATTTCCGGAATCAGTTGACGAAAAGTGTTTGTTTTCTTCCTACAGGTGTCAAATTGGTCACGAAGATGCTACATGTCTTGTTGCCCTAACAGCCTTATCTGAAAGGAGGGAAGATATTTGGTATGTAGACAGTGGATGTTCAAGACACATGACTGGAAACAAAGGCTGGTTCACCACTCTCTCAGACGAATTCACCAGCGGAACAGTCACATTTGGAGATGGAAGAAAAGCACCGGTAATGGGTAAGGGCACTATAAATACTCCAGGTATTCCAAATCTTCAAAATGTCTTACTTGTCGAAGGTCTTCAAGCAAATCTCATAAGTGTAAGTCAACTCACTGATGATTATGAGAATGTAAACTTCAACAAACTAAGATGTATAGTTCTTGATAATAATGGAAAAAATGTCATGGGAGGATTAAGGTCCAAGGATAACTGCTATCATGTTCATGCTAATATAAATGTGCAGACTTGTTTGAACACCAGATCATCCGATGTTAACCTTGAATTATGGCACAGACACTTGGGTCACGTAAACTTTCAGGACTTAGTAAAACTCTCTAAAAAGGAAAGCGTGCGTGGAATGCCTGCTCTGAGTGGAAAATCTACTATCATGTGTGAAGGCTGCAAAATAGGTAAGCAAACTCGTGGTGCTCACAGTTCACTAAATTTCTTGACTACCTCTCATCCCTTGGAGTTGATTCACATGGATCTTGTTGGACCTTCTTCAACTGAGACCATTGGAGGTAAGAAATATATCTTAGTGGTTGTGGATGATTTTTCTCGTTTTACCTGGGTAAACTTTCTTAGAGAAAGAAGTGATACATTCGAAAGCTGCAAAGGTCTCTTCAAAAAGGTAATAAATGAAAAACAATCTTTACATTTGTCAATTGTACGAGTAAGAACTGATAATGGAACTGAGTTTAAGAATGTCAGGTTCTCTGATTTCTTTAGTGAACTTGGTATCTCTCATGAGTTTTCAGCTCCTATAACTCCACAACAAAATGACATTGTGGAAAAGAAGAATAGGGTTCTACTTGACATAGGAAGAGTAATGCTTCACTCTGCTGGACTTGGTCTCAACTTCTGGGCAGAAGCCATAAGCACTGCCTGCTACACAATAAATCGAGCATTTCTTCGTCCAGGTAGTAACAAAACTCCATATGAACTATGGAAAGGTAAGAAACCCAATGTAAGTTACTTTTGTACTTTTGGAAGCCCTTGCTACATTTACAGAGATAGAGAATATCTTGCTAAATTTGACTCCAGAAGTGACAAAGGCATCTTCCTAGGCTACTCCCTGAACAGTAAAGCCTATAGGGTGTATAATAAAAGAACCAAGTCTGTTATGGAATCTTATAATGTGTCTATTGATGATTCTTTCATAAGAACAGTAAATTTCATTGAAGAAGAAGATGGATTCTCAAAAAGGAAGATGACTGTGGAAGTAAATGAAGAGGAAGTTGACGAAGTTAATGATCCCATCTTTGATACTCAACCCAATGTAAGAACTGGGTTCAAGCAAGTTCAAAAAGATCATTCATCTCAAGATATCATTGGCAACATGGATGATGAAATCATGACACGGAGACAAGCCGTAAGTGAGGTAAGTAGAAATTCTGTTCTTGCATGTTTTTTGAATGATAACAAAAAGGATATACACGTCATTAGTCATTTTGGTTTTGTTTCTCTTATTGAACCAAAAAATGTGAAAGAAGCTTTGCTTGATGATAATTGGATTAATGCTATGCAAGATGAACTGAATCAATTCACTAGAAATGATGTCTGGTATCTTGTGCCTAGGCCTAGTAATTGCAATGTGATAGGTACTAAATGGATTTTTCGAAACAAAAATGATGAATTCGGTAATATCACTAGAAACAAAGCTAGGCTTGTGGCGCAGGGATATACTCAAGTCGAAGGAATTGATTTTGATGAAACTTTTGCACCTGTAGCTAGACTTGAATCTGTTAGACTCTTGCTTGCTATTGCTTGTCATCTTCGTTTTAAATTGTATCAAATGGATGTGAAAAGTGCCTTTTTAAATGGAGTCTTGCAAGAAGAGGTGTACGTTGAACAACCACTGGGATTTCAAGACCCTCACAATCCCAGTCATGTCTACAGACTTAAAAAGGCTTTGTATGGGCTTAAACAAGCTCCAAGAGCTTGGTATGAACATCTATCCAACTTCCTGGTAAGCAAAGGGTATGTTAGAGGCTCTATTGATAAAACTTTGTTTGTAAAAAATGATCAAACACATGTCATGATTGCTCAAGTTTATGTAGATGACATTGTGTTTGGATCAACTTCTGAATCTTATGTCACTGAGTGTCATGTCTACAGACTTAAAAAGGCTTTGTATGGGCTTACAAGCTCCAAGAGCTTGGTATGAACATCTATCCAACTTCCTGGTAAGCAAATGGTATGTTAGAGGCTCTATTGATAAAACTTTGTTTGTAAAAAATGATCAAACACATGTCATGATTGCTCAAGTTTATGTAGATGACATTGTGTTTGGATCAACTTCTGAATCTTATGTCACTGAGTTCACTAGCATCATGGAAAGTGAATTTGAAATGAGCATGTGTGGGGAATTAAATTACTTTCTTGGGCTTCAAGTTCGTCAACTAACTGATGGTATGTTTTTGTCTCAAACTAAATATGCTGAAAATCTTGTTAAAAAATTTGGTCTTGATTCTCCAAAACTCGTGATAAATCCCATGAGTACAACCACCAAGCTCAGTGAGGATCTTGATGGTAAGTCTGTTGATCAAAAGCTTTACAGAAGTATGATTGGAAGTCTCTTGTATCTTACAGCCAGTAGACCAGATATCTCCTACAGTGTAGGTGTGTGTGCTCGATTTCAGGCAAATCCCAAGGAATCACATCAAGAGGCTGTGAAGCGCATAATTCGATATGTTTCATGTACATCTGCTTGTGGTATCTTCTTCACATTTGATACAAATGTTGAAATTGCAGGTTATTCAGACGCTGATTGGGGAGGCAATATGAAAGATAGAAGAAGCATATCCGGTGGCTGCTTCTTTGTAGGAAACAACATGGTGGCCTGGCATAGTAAAAAGCAAAATTGCATATCTTTGTCAACTGCAGAGGCTGAATATGTAGCTGCCGGTAGTTGCTGCACCCAGATGCTCTGGATGAAACAAATGCTACAGGATTATGGGTTCATTCAAGGCAAGTTAAGTATTTTCTGTGATAACACAAGTGCGATAAATATTTCAAAAAATCCTGTTCAACACTCACGTACAAAACATATTGATTTGAGATACCACTTTATACGTGACTTAGTTGAACAAGATATTTTAGAAGTATCCTTTGTATCTACTGAACATCAATTGGCTGATATCTTTACAAAACCACTGGATACTGAAAGATTTGAGACTCTTAGAAATGCAATTGGTATATGTCTCAAGCGCTGAAATGTAAAAGCACACACTGCACCGCTTGCATTCATTCTGTGTTATTTCTTAGTAGCTTCGTAACTTTATTTTTCTCTCCGGTTTAAGTGTTTTCATGTTTACTGGGATTGCATACAGGTTAAGTATCCCACACTACTCTGTAGAAATCAGTTGAACTTAGATTGACAAAGATAAATCTCTTAATCTCTTGAGTGTGCGTATTACAAGTTGTTTGGTCATTAAAAGTGTGTGCTCTGTCAATTTCTCTGAAGAATAGTCATGCATCTCTCACATTGTACTCACTTATACATTGCTCTCTCTTTTGGAAGACTCATGTGGGGTAAGCATAATCTTAAATGTCTCAAGTATTGTATATTTTATTTTGTTGGCTCCAGTTTTAAAATAAAAATGCATTTTGGAGTTTGTTCAAACTATTCCCAAAGTAACTACGCCCTGGTCGTGATGAACGATATAGGGATTAGGCAGAAACGGGAATGGTTTGATGGTCAGACTATTCCCAAAGTAACTAGGCCCTGGTCGTGATGAACGATATAAGGATTAGGCAGAAAAGGGAATGGTTTGATGGCCAGGCTATTCCTAAAGTAATCAGGCCTTGGTCGTGATAAACGATATAAGGATTGAGCAGAAAAGGGAATGGTTTGGTCACCCAGGTGATGGTTGATGAAGTAATTCTTGACAAAAGGCAAGAGTTCGAAAAATAATAATACAAATATGGAGATATAAGGAGAATTGTTACAAATATAAGGAGATATAAGGAGAATTTGTTACAAATATACTGTTACTTAGGACTTACTAGTTGTTGTGTGTCCCACTGTCTCTGACAAATCACTCTCATCACTCACCCATTGAGATGACTGAAAATTCTTCATTGTTAAATTGCTGAGCACATGACTTTTGGTGAACTTATACCTTGTTTTGCTCCCATGATGTGTTATGGTTATTCTTTGTCTAAAAGCTTTGCCTCTGTTCTCAGATATACGTGTGGGAACTTCTCTTGGCTTTGTGTGGTTCCATATTTGGTTTGTTAATCATAAGCATACACAATCTTACTTTTTCAGCTCTTGGATTTTATCGTGTTGCTTTTTAGGAGTATTGTTAATAAAAAATAATAAAAAAATCTAGCTTCTTGTCTGTTTCTTTGTTTTTCTCTTCGTCTGTCTGTGGTTCTTTCTGCTTTCTTTTTCAGATTCAGATCCGATTTTGTTGATCATGGCTCCCAAAATGCGCAACTCCGGACTCAAGGTTACTCCTCCGCGTCGATCTGGTCGCCTTCGCCGTCTCGGACCTCCATCCGGTCCTCCCACCTCTGCTGCAGCTCCTCAAGTTCTTGAAGACTCTCCTTCCGCTGCCACTTCAGCTGCTGATGGTTCTCCTGTCAACTCGTCCACTCATAGTGGACCTTCATCTACTCATAGTGGACCTTCATCTCCGCCACCCCTCACTGCTGGTGCCACACCTTCTACTCCCATGGAGTCTCCTTTAGAGGCCGCTCTCAATCAGGCATATCGCAGTCGCACTCTTCATCAGGTTTTCCAAGCTCGCACTGCTGCCTCTTCCTCGTCAGCAGATTCCGCTGCCACTCAAAGCCCTGCTGTTGGGCGCTCTAAAAAACGCAAGACTTCCTCGAAGCCTTCAAAGCCTTCGAAGCCTCCTGCCAAGCGACTCAAGCCTTCAATTGGTTCACGAAAACTTCCTTCAGTCAAGAAACAGTCCAAATCGACAGTTTGTAAGCGTGCTCCACCCTTGACTTGCTTTGTCAATTCTACTGCCCGTACCTTATACATGAACATTACGTGCAATCGTCCTTGTGTGTTTGAGCGTTCATTTGATTTCTCTTCTCTGCCACAATTATTCATCACCTTAGTTGCACGCTTGGGATGGCAGGAGGGTCTGCAATCCCTACCTCGACCAAATCTATCTATTGTGCATGAATTTTATGCTAACTTTCCAAGATCATTGCCTGAGACTAAGGATTTATTCACTTCCTCTGGTGGGGTGTTTGTTCGGGGTTCCTACATTTTTGTTTCCCCTACTGTGATTCGTCATATACTGCATCTTCCTCTACCTTCTGAAGGCACAGTTGCTGAAGCCACTCAGTTTCTTTCTGCCTGTGATATGTCTCTGTTGTTGGACAAGATGTATGCCAACATTCCTCGAATTCCTCCAGCATTTCTCTCCAGTGGACACATGGATGAATGGTTTCGGCTGTTGGGCTTTCTGGTTCGATCTCTTTTGCATCCCACTTCACAGACCAGCAAGATTACAAGGGAGATTGGTGCCAAGATTTATGCTATTCATAGTCACAAGGGTTCTTATCTTCCACCTGAGTTTTTCATTTATACTGCCATTCGTTATGCTGCCATTGTTGACCAACGTAATTCTCAAGGTGCCTTAGTGTTTCCATCTATTATCACCTTGCTGTGTAGCTCCTTTGGTGTTGACTATCAGGATGGTGATGTGCTTGGCCCTCCTCTCAATCCGGTTACTCCCTCCACTCTTGTTAGAGGATCAAGTCAGGCATTGGATGGTGGTGTGTCTGTTGAGACTACAATGTTAATGAAATGGATGGAAGACAAGTTTGATACTCTATATGCAGACTTGGACTCTCGGATTACTGGCCTTGAAAATTTGCTCAACACCTACATTGCATCTTCTGCTCCAACTTCCTCCACTTGGGTTCCTGCTGCTACATCTCCTCCTGTGGTGTCTCCACCTGGTCTTACTCCTGCTTCTGCCACTACTGATGATGAGTTTCCCTTCCATCTTCATATCAAGCCCTTCTGCGTGGATGTTGGCTATGGTTATAGGTGTTTTCCTTCTGGGATCCTTCTTGCTTATTTGGACTGACCCTTTGTCATTCCTAGACAAAAAGAGGGAGAGTACTTCTGTTACTTAGTGCTTCTGTTTCTTATGTGACTCTATGTCCATTTTCAGTCTTGGAATTATGTATCTTATTTAAGACCTGCTCTTATGCACCTTTGTCTATGCTCTCTTTTGAAAATCATTGACTTGTGGTTTGTGGACTTGTGTTTTGTGTAGGAATGCCAAAGGGGGAGATTGTTAGTATTTTGGCATTCCTACATAAAAGGGAATCATATCTTTCGGATCCTAATGGACAAATCCTTTCATTAAGATGTTTCCTAGTAGGAAGTCCATTAGGGTTAGAATTCTAAAGTAAGGGGGAGTTTTGACTCTCTATTTAACAGCTGTCGTGCACAAGACTTCTGCATGCCCATGCCTTGGGAATCAAGAAAAAGAGATTAGCTGAGTATCTCTAACGTGAGCATGTTGAGTTCTTGTTCTTTCACTGTTCCATGTTTGAGTGAATAGACTTAAGGTTTGATTTGTGTAGTTCAATCCTTCAAGAAAGTGATTCCCATGAGAGAAGATTAGTGAGTGATTGATAGACTAGACGAGTCTGCAAGTGTAATCACACAGTTGTAATCTTCTTATAGTGGATTAAAGTTCTTCTGGGCTTGTGCCTCGCAGTGATGTTTCCTCATGTTTGAGGTTTACACTGCGTAAACAAATTGTTGTGTTCTTACAAGTTTCAGCTTTCAGCATCATATGGATTGTTAGTGTTTAATCAATCCCTAACACACATTCCAGTATTTTCATATAGTGTGTTGTTACATGTGTGTTGTTCTAAGAAATTAGAAGGCCGGGTGCATTATGTTCAATATGCCATTGTTTTTGTCTAGATTCATATCACTGTCTTTAGTTTTCTAATGCTGCATCTGTGTTATGTTATAGTTTCTTTTATTGATGGAATGACTTTTTACACTTGTGTGAGCCATTTCTAACATATCCAAGAACCTATAAGTTTAATAAAAGGATGAACTTAGAACCTAGTGTCGAAAAGAGCTCAAGATTTAGTCTATGTTCATACGAACCTTAGACTTTTGGCTTGGGCTAATCCTAGCTATTATAAAAACAAAGATTCAGTGGGGGATCTTGCGGGAGATGAGCATGACTTTATGGAACCAGGGGGTGATGATGTGCTTGAGCTTGCAAATTTGTCTTTTGATGAACCGACATTGGAGAGGATGATTATTGATGATGAGATGATGTCTTGAAGCTTATAAGTAAATTCTAAACTCATTGTTTATGTGATGGATGGATTATAGACTAATTGAAATCTTATTGTCTATTACTCTATTATTAGATGTTGTTTTGGAGGTCTGTTTGTGCTAAGTTGCCGTCCAATTTTTTTTATTTATACTACCTAGTTTTTATATCTATATAACTACTACTGTGTTTTTAATTTATTATGGATTATGAACTTATTATGAGCTTATTTGTAATATTATAAACTTATTCATGTAGAACGTACATCATGCTAGTAATATTATGAATTTATTTTATATTTTATTATATATATTTTTATATTAAATATATTATTCTATTTGTCGTGTCCAAGCCGTGTCGGGAATGTCATTTTTAAGGATTGCCGTGTCGCGACGTGTCGTGTCGCCGTACCCGTGTCCGTGCAACATAGCCGAACGAGGGAACAACCTTTTAGTGTTTTTCAAAGAAGTGCCAATATATGAACATATTGCGAGCAAATCATATGGCTAATCAAAAATTCATAAGCCAGAAAAAATTGAAGATGGAGTGAGAGCTAGGGAGACTTACACCAACATCAGAGCCATCCTTCAAGGCTGAATTCTTCCTCCAATTCATTCTTTGGGAAGGCAGCAAGTCCCCGGATCTCTGCCCTTCGAAGAACAATACGCACTTGGACAAAGCATCAGTGTAGTTGTGTGACGAAGCCAAACTTGTTGCTGTGAGACTGAGTATCCCTGTCAATACTATTAACACCCTTGGAAGGGTACTCCTGCACAGTTTTACTCATTTTCACTGCTATCAGTCAATTTCTAGTACTAAAATCTCAAGAAACTAGGCAATCTCAAATGGTCTGTATAATCACTGAATTTATAGGACAGCCTTGACATCATAATTTGAATGTCTTTGTTCATGTACTATGGCAATGCACTCCCACTGTTTGCTTGTTCAAAGGTGGCATCATAGTATGAAAATCTATGAAAGATAATTTTCCCTTAGTAGCCTCTTGCTATTTATAACATATGTACATTATAAATACCAACAGGCTACAAAGGGAAATTATCTTTCATAAATTACTTTCACATATATACATTACTTTTAAAAAAACCGATGTATATACATTCTCAGGAAATTAATCAAAATGGAAATAAAGTTAATTCTTTCTGGCATTTTTCTTCTTTTAGTGATTAACCAATAATGTACTCCTAAAATTGAAAATGATCGGCCAACATGATAGATTAATACAGTAAAACTTCGATAAATTAATACTTAATTAATTAATAAACTAACTAAAATATTATATAATATGTAGTTTAAAGAGTGAAACTACCGTATCCGTCCGCTGTCCCCTCTAATCTCGTTTATAGTTTATTCCGGAGCGGACAGTTGGGTTGATCCGTTGATAGAGCAGACAAAACTAATTTAGGGACCCACCGGATACCATGGGCCTTTATGCAATTCTATAAGTACAAACATCGGGCTTTACTCGGAAATAGAGGTTCGATGTAAAACCCATTCAAGGGACAACCACACTCCAACATCTTATAACTACACCCAACTCATTCACAATGCGGGTGTAAGTTGTTGGGAACATACAATCGATAGTGAATATCCTGCTCACTAATTAGCATAAGTGCAATTTTGCTTTGTGCTCATAGAATGATAGAATTAGGTGATTCATCTGCGATAGTGACTCAATATAGTTCTAATCATTTCATTTTTCACTCTCCTAGCTTTATTTGTTGTCATTTCTTATTCACATGATCATGGTTATCATAGGCATTACAATTTTCGAGGTGACATATAAACCAAAATCCAATCATATATTATCCTGTAATTGCAATGATTGTAATTCTAGGTAAGACTTTCACATTTTAAATGAATGATCACAGCTAAATATAAAACACAATTATTTACAATCGTATCCTCGTAAGTCAATAGATATTTTTTCCTTTTATTTTTCTGAAACAACATGTTGAAGACGCACAAACAAAACTATCCACCATATGTACCACAGTTATATTTTCAACGCCAATTACCGCATATACAAAGGTCCTACGAATCATAGGCATGATTAGATATAAACAGCTACATCGGAGTGGGGCCCGAGAAGTATTACTGAAGCCGCTTCCTTATTGGTTGCGGTCAAGTTCTGCCACCCATATTGCGCCGGGTTGTACCGTCCGTCTAGACGTTGGGATGATGATGATACACATCCGTCATCATGAGCATACGGACCAACCTCTCTTCCATCATTTCTTCTACAAGCTCGTCTAGCTACTTCATTCCCACTTAGCTCATCTCCATGGATCCAAAGCTCTTCCAAGAGCATGCTCCAAATTCGTATGAGGATTCAAATTTTGAAAAAACTTGTAATGTTATCAAACTTAAAGAGTCATACTCAATTGTATCGATATTTAAAATGTATCAAATTTAAAGGATTAGATTTGATTATATTGATAACTATCAACAGTTGTTTAATCTTTTAAATTGTATATAAGTTACATTAAACGGAATAAGTCTAATTTGGGCATCCATTTGATTTGAATGCTTTAACCTTACATTGCTTCACAAATTTACCCCATTAATCTCGGTGAAATAATTTTTGTTTCACTGTTGGGACTTTTTAGTGTAAGAACGCACGTGGCTAAAAATATAGTTTCTGGGACCTACCAACGCCCGTTTTTTGGGACATCTGGTGGGGTCCACCTACCCTCAACTTGCGAGCTCAATCATAGCGGCTAGACCACGCCGGATCAGCAAGCCGCCAGGCCATCATTCCCTCCGTTGGGCCCCACTTTCCACCACAGATGGTTGTCGCGCGTTTCCTCTAAACCAGCCTGAACCGGCTCGGCTCAGCCGGCTCACGAATCAGCCGCAGCTTAGTATTTGGAGGACTGTCCCTATCAGGCGGTTGAACGCCGGTTAGTGGGTCCCACCTTCCTTAACCGCTCGTGCAACAACGAAGGGAGGTCGACAGATAAAAGAATGCGGATCCAACATCTATCGAATAGATATTCGCCAGGTGTACACCCGTGCAGTTGTTCTTTCATTATTACCCTTTACTTTGTACGCTTTTTACATTCGGGTCGTTTTCGAGTTCAGAACGGAACGGGGAAAATGAAACGTACAACCGTCGAGCTGTTGAAACGGAGCTCGAGCTCCATAACGGCCGACTCAGCTGACGGCCGTATATAAAAACCGCGTAGAATGATGACAGTAGAAACGTATTGATCACGAGCAAGATTGTTGAACTCATTGAAATGGGGTTTAGGATTATAGAGGAGGGGCGGTAATAATATTTAACCTAAGCTAAGGTACTGAAATATTTCACTAATTTCTAACACGACCACTGAGCTAACCTCACCCACAATTGCACTCAAAATACATGATATTGTCGAAAGCATATTCATGAAATATCACGCTAAATAGAAATCGATGTGTTTATGAGCTCCTGGTCTGGAACAGCTGGGATGATGAAGTACAGTTTTGGATGATGATTATATGAAAAGATGATGGTTCAGATAGTTTTTGAGCTAGCTAGAATCATATCTACCGAACCAAATTACGACTTTCTTCAAAAACACTTGAAAAACCATGCATATCGCAAAGCTCAATTTTCACTTTAATTATAGGAGTAATTATAGAACTGAACAAACTTACTTATCATGCATTAACCAAACTAAAGGTCATTACGATCGATAGATAGAACGCTGATCGATCACCATTTTGGACACAGAAAAGAGAATGTAATGAGAGATAAGCCCTAGCTAGCTCCTTCCCACACGTGTTACCGATCACTGATCTGAATAATTATTAGTCCAGAGTGTCATGGAAAATACCATGAAACCGTGGGTCACATTGACACAGCTAGCTACAGGAACATCATCATCGTCATTTTATTGCAGGGAAGACTTAGAATGCCATGGAGAAAATGTAGGGACTAGGAATGGAGACGAAGTTGATGATAGGGCCACCATGCCTCATCTGTGCAACCCCAGCTTTTTGGCTGGTTGCTGTTCTGTTGAGATATATATCCCACATCGGGAATATGAGACCTTGCCTGTGGGTTTATAAGGGTTTGAGCTACTCTCTCTATTACCAATTGGTTTTAGAGTTGAACCCCAGACTACTTTATCATGGTATCAGAGCGGGTTGCCCACGTACACGTGTGAAGCCTAAAGGCCACACGAACTCCACGACCACCCAAGTTGTTGTCCACGTGTTAGGCTTAAAGATTCGCCACACGTGCGGGGGCGTGTTGAGAAGTTGTTGTCCACGTCTTAGGCTTAAAGATTCGTCACACGTGCGGGGGCGTGTTGAGATATATATCCCACATCGGGAATATGAGACCTTGCCTGTGGGTTTATAAGGGTTTGGGCTACTCTCTCTATTACCAATTGATTTTAGAGTTGAACCCCAGACTACTTCATCATGTTCCATTACGTCACAGTACCCGCCCATATAATTTTTTTTTCAGTTTAATTTTTTAGGGGTCTTGTTCTACACTCTCAAGGGGGCTTGAATTGTCTTTTTAAGATTGGTGACTAGTCTCGGTTATTTGCTTCTTCTATCAGATTCGCAGAGATAGACAGAGAGTTTCAGAAGTGAAAGATATTCATTCTTTCTTTCTTCTTTGAGTCTCTATCAGTTGCGGGTAGAGGTGGCAGTAGAGAGAAGCTTTGCTTCCTGCTCTTGATATCAGCCAATATTGCGCCACAATTTCTTTCTCTCTCCCACCCAAATCTTTCCCACCAATCCAGCTTATTTCCGATAATGAGAGTGAGAGATAAGGAGAGCTTAAGGCATTGATCAGAAAGCTTTGTGTTTTTTTAATACTAGCTGATATTTGGTGGCGTTTTAGGGTTTTGGCTTCTCTTATTTAACTACCCTCTTCTCCATTTTTCCATTCGTCAACTTTTTCCTTTCTTCGGGATCGATACCCGACAACTCGCGCCACAATATCATCCTTGGATCAAGCTTTATTTGGGCACCAGAAAACAAGTGCGGGCGCTTGTTCAATTCCCGAGGGTAGTACTCATGCATCACCTTACATGTTTCTGGTTTTGCCGTCTTTGTTTATTTCTGCTTTGTCTGGTTTTTAATTTTAATTTCTTTGTGCTTAGAGTGAAGAGTTTATCAGAAGCCACAAAGAACGAGTAAGTTAGCTACAGTTTGATTCATAACACCATTCAATACCTTTGAAGAAGAGGAAGGATTTAGTTTCCTGTTTTGGAGGAAGATTGAAACACTGACCAGATCTGTACTGGGCTAAGAAGGTACAGACTCTATAATCTGTTAGCTCTTTATAGTTCATCTCTTAAGGTACAGACTCTATAATCTGTACCAGATCTTAATGATACATACATACACATATCAATTCTTCATCTTTCTATAAGATCGATCGATCGATCTTGGAGTTAGAGGGTCAAAATTCAGCTAGTTAGGGCGTTAGAAGGTTGGTTTCCTTTGATGATCGATCCCCATATATATATATAAAATACTTCTACCTAGATAACTAGCCTTGTGTACTTCTGAGTCTTCAGTACTGTGTTCTGGACTTGTCTCTGATGTTTCAAAATTTCTCAGAAATATCATATATCTATAGTCTTTTGGCTAGTTTTCAAACTTTTTCCATCGATCAGTTTTTCTAGATAGATGGTGATCATTCAGTACCATCCGATAAGTACAAGTGGCATCTGGTAATTATTAGGGATTATGATGAACATGTATGTTCTGTAATGCTATGCTGGTAACTGATAAAAGCTTTCTTTGATTAGTTCATTTATCAAATTGTATTGTTCATGATTAAACGCCACTTTTCATCATCTCATGCACAAAAGATGTGATATTTCGGGATCATTTCCCACATATGTCAACTGCTTTTAAGATATTTAGGCATAATTCAAAGAACTTTCTGAATCATCAAATTTATAATCTCAATGATCATAGTTGATTTTGGAAAACCAGACAAATTAAAGTTTGGGATACTTCATCGAGCACATTAGATTTACTTTATCATATCATGTATTACATACTTGTCTTCAAAGATACTACACTGCCGTCATATAGACTTGATGATCAAGAACAATGGAGGACCATTGACAATATTGTTTCCGAATTTATATAGTTAAGGACCAATGACAATGCGTTGCCTCCTATATATGATGGGTTCAATATCAAATATGTAGATTCTGCAGTGCCATCTTGTTTGGATATATTGACGTTTGTGGCATACATAAGATATGAAAGTCCAGGGTTCTTCTCCCAATTAGATGCGAGAAAAAAGAAACTGTGGTCAAGTTTCACGTATGCCAGACTGACATTGATATTTATTTGGTTGAATGTTGATACATTAATTCAAGCATATAATCATAAAATATTTGAATTTCAGGACTGAGCAACAAGAAACTGGATAACATGAACACATTCTCACATGTTCCCCCTGGTTTCCGGTTCCATCCAACTGATGAAGAACTCGTTGATTACTACCTTAGGAAGAAGGTTACTGCCAGAAGGATTGACCTTGATGTCATCAAAGATGTCGACCTCTATAAAATCGAGCCATGGGATCTCCAAGGTATGTAGTTAATGGAATAGATATATTTGGACAAGATATTAACTGTACCTAGCAATTAATATTAATACTGTCCAATATGAATGTACAGAATTATGCAGGATAGGGACTGAGGAGCAAAGTGACTGGTACTTCTTCAGCCATAAAGACAAGAAGTATCCAACTGGAACTCGAACAAATAGAGCCACTGCAGCTGGGTTCTGGAAAGCCACTGGAAGGGACAAGGCCATTTATGCAAAGCATGACTTAATTGGGATGAGGAAGACCTTGGTGTTCTACAAAGGTCGAGCCCCAAATGGACAAAAATCAGATTGGATTATGCATGAATATCGCCTCGAAACCGATGAAAATGGAGCTCCACAGGCAAGTACTATAATCAAACTAATGAATTTCTTACATTGTTCAACTGCAATTGCCGCTCAAGTACTTGGATGCCCTAAGCTAATCAAAATTGAAAATTGTTCAACAATACTATGGATCCAAGAATTGAAATACACTGTTGACATAATATTGGTGAACGAATTTGATGAGTGTAGCTGTGCGCTCATATATAGATGATAATTAATAGTGAGGTTTTGTTTGTGCAATTGATGAAGCAGGAAGAAGGATGGGTTGTGTGTAGGGTTTTCAAGAAGAAACTCCCAAGCATGCGAAGAATGAGTGAACACGAATCCCCTTGTTGGTACGATGAGCATGTCACCTTCATGCCAGACTTGGATTCACCAAACCACAACAATTCCAACAGCTCCATGAATAACCAGATGGCATACTATGGCCACTTTCCGAACTACCCTTGCAAGAAGGAGTTCGATCACTTGCCATTTCAGCACCATGTTCCGAATGAGCACTTTTTCCAGCTCCCGAATCTAGACAGTCCTAAACTACTACTACAATCTTCAGCTAATGCTGCTGTGAGTTCAAACTCTATGACAGCGGCTGCATATAGCATTGACATTAACCAAAACTTTCATGCAGTCTATGGTAACAACAGAAATGAGCTACAAGCTGTAGATGATGATCAACTGACAGATTGGCGAGTGCTTGACAAGTTTGTAGCTTTACAACTCAGCCAGGATGATGTTTCAAAGGGAAATAGCTATTCATGATACTCGATCGGGACAAGCAAGATTTTAACAATGCGTGCTGCCAGAAATGCCTCAGTTTGACAACATTTAGCTGTCAAGTTGAAATATGGAAATGGTAACACCTTGATCGAAATCATTGAATAGTGTATACTCTCTGATCATAGGATTTTAAGCCCATAAGGGAAAATGGAGGTTATTGATCATGATCTCAAAGTTCCTGTACATTAATAATCTAAAACATTATAACCTAAACTCTGATGAACTTCTTGTCTAAATAGTAAGTTAAATCCACTATACCATTGTTACAGTTGTAAGATAGGTATATATATAGTTACCAGGTGGACTTGGAAAGTGTATTTGATGTAAGTGAAGCGTTAATTAATTGTATTTGGGATGTAAAATGGGCATTATTTTCTGGCCCTATGGTCTACTTAACAGCTCTATGTGTGCTGTAACATGGACCTTATCGATGAGGCAGTCGATCTATTGCAGATATATATCTTTGTACGTTCTCTTATTCATTTCAATAAGAAAGTTCTTTTTCTGTGTTATAATTTTCTGGTTTTTGTGAAAATATATGTCATTCCTCGTTTACATGGTTCGTTGCTTTTCCTTCGGCCGATTGTTTTTTCTTCTTTTCGCCTGAGAATAATATGCAGATTCTGATAGCTTCTTGCTGCAAGAACTCATTCTTCTTCTTTTTAATGAAAACAGACAAAATTTCTCACACATTGATTAGCCAGGTCTAGTACCCAGAAAAAAATGGAAAAGAAGACATAAAGCAGTATATATCATGAATCATGATGATAACTATATATATGAATGCTTTGCAGTGAAGCTTGGTTAATGCATACAGACTTGGTTCTTTCAAAGCGTAGAAGGCAAGTACATGTGTATTTCATTATAATATCATCCTATAGTTGGCACCACAGGAAAGGTAGGTTCAAAATGCTAACATAATATGCTTGGACTTAGAATCATACCACAATGAAACCAACAATCCATACTATTATTCCACTGTTATCATGTTCTTCATTTGACTCATCTGATCTTTGTTTTCACCATAACTTGGTTTGGGTGGAAACCTAAGGTTCATAGGTTCCCCTGATACTGAATGAAATACGTCCATTATGCTTCAGAGGAGAAACAATAATTCATGTAATATTTATATGATGCATCACAAAAAAGATTGTTGTCATCTGCAAAAAATATAAGAAACTGATGGTGCCCCCTTGCAATAACCACACCATGAACTTCTTTTGACCTTTCTGCACACCTTAGGAGGGACGAAAAACATTCAGCCACTGGGAAAAACAAATACGGAGAAATGGGGTTCCCTTGTCGAAGCCTCCTGGAGGGGACAATGCGACCAAAAGGTCTGCTTTGTATGAGAATTGAGTAAGAAACCGTTCTCACACATTCCATAACTAAATCACAAAACCTCTAAGAAAAACCCATAGCTGACATCATTCTCTCTAATTAAGAACTCTCATTCCACACGATTATAAGCCTTTGCCATATCCAGCTTATCAACAACCTTCTGCCGACTTTTCTTCCCCCTCCTCTTCAGATTGTGTATCGTTTAGAAAGCAGCAATTACATTATCATGAATCAATCTTCCCGAGACAAAAGCATTTTGAGAAACCGATATTAAATGCGAAAGAACCTGCTTAATCTTGTTTGTTAGGACTTTTGGTATCAACTTGTAGATGGCATTACATAGGCTGATGGGGCGAAACTCTGTAACTTTCTTTGGATTCAGAACTTTTGGAATAAGAGCAATCAAAGTGTGGTTTAAATCCAGTACCTTCCCTTGCCCATTCACGAAGTCTAAGCAACGTCCCACAACCTCATCGCCAACCATCCCATAATACTTCTGGTAAAATAATGGGGGCATTCCATCCAGCCCCAGAGCCTTTGTCAGACCCATATCCTTCAAAGCTGTTTCAATCTCCCCTCTAGTATAAATGTATGGCAGGGCTGCTCAACTGTAGGATACGCGTGCGGGACGAAACGAGACAAAAAGGCGACATCTGTCTGATCTTTAATGAATTAATCAAACAGATAAGATCAAACAGACTCAAACAGACATGATCAATTCATTAAAAAACGGACGGTTGTAGCCGTTTCGTTCTGCACGTGTATCTCGCGTCTGAGCAAACCTGTAAGGTATGAAAAGCTTTGTTGCCTGCTCCATTGAAACTTTCCCTGTCACTAGGGGTGGCCATACGAAACCGAAAACCGAAAAAAACCGAACCGAAACCGAACCGAAAACCGAAAAAAAAAACCGAACCGAAGACAAACCGAACCGAAAAACAAAAACCGGACCGAACCGAGTATGTATGGTCCGGTTTGTGGTTTGGGGTCCGTAGAAACCGGACCGGACCGAAAAACCGGAAAAAAATAAATAAATAAATAAACTTATGAATTAAAATGACTTTAATTATGTAGTAGGAAGGAAAAAGACTTTAATTATGGAAGAAAAATTATCAAAAATCTCGTAATATAAGATGTGTTAGGAATGGTGAAATACGGCTATGGTTTAAAAATCATGTAATTCGGGCAATGTCTCGGTGCCGATAGTAGCGGTCAACCCTATTTACAATTATTATTTCATTTGAGGAGCCCTATCGTCAGAAAGTAAATGTCCCAAAAATTTTATATGGGCGGTTGCGTCTCATCTACGTGAGTGTTTTTCATGTAGAAGGTTTGACAAAAATACGTAATATAGAGGTAGATATGAGTGTTTTTGTGTGATAACACTACCAGAACAACCATTTTAGCCGACGAAATTTTTTCGTCGGCTAAACCTTAAATTTCGTCGGCTAAAGTCTTAGCCGACGACACGTCGTCGGCTAAGAAGTCGTCGGGTAAAATCCGTCGGCCAACACTATAGCCGACGAAATTACTGTTCATCGTCGGCTAAAGTCATTTATTTAGCCGACGAATAAATTTTTCGTCGCTTAATTTCTGGACTTTAGCCGACGAATTTTAATAAAATTCGTCGGCTATAACTATTTTTTTAATTTATTTATTTCACTTTAGCCGACGAATTTTATTAAAATTCGTCGGCTAAAGTTATAATTTTATAATTTTTTTTATGTAATTATTATTTTTTTAAAATTTTTTTCTTTTTTTTTAAATTTTAGCCGACGAATTTTATTAAAATTCGTCGGCTAAAGTTATAATTTTATAATTTTTTTATGTAATTAATATTTTTTTAAAAAAAAATTTCTTTTTTTAATTTTAGCCGACGAATTTTATTAAAATTCGTCGGCTAAAGTTATAATTTTATAATTTTTTTTATGTAATTATTATTTTTTTAAAATTTATTTCTTTTTTTTAATTTTAGCCGACGAATTTTATTAAAATTCGTCGGCTAAAGTTATAATTTTATAATTTTTTTATGTAATTATTATTTTTTTAAAAAAAAATTTCTTTTTTAAATTTTAGCCGACGAATTTATGGTATTTCGTCGGCTATAGTTTTTTTTTTTTTTTTAATTTTTTCATATTTTTTTTTAGAGAAGTAGGAGAGGAAGGAGGAGAAGAGGAGAGGAAGGAGGAGGAGAAGAATTTAGAGAAGTAGGAGGAGGAGGGATTTGAAGGAGGAGGAGAAGAGGAGAGGAAGGAGGAGGAGAAGAATTTAGAGAAGTAGGAGGATGAGGGATTTGAAGGAGGAGGAGGAGGTTAGGAGAGGGAGGAGGAGGAAGGAAGATGAAGAGGAGGAGGAGAAGGTTAGGAGAGGGAGGATGAAGAGGAGGAGGAGGGAAGATGAAGAGGAGGAGGGAAGGAGGAGGAGGAGGAGGAGGAGGAGGGAAGGAGGAGGAGGAGGAGGGAAGATGAAGAGGAGGAGGGAAGGAGGAGGGAAGATGAAGAGGAGGAGGGAAGGAGGAGGAGAGGAGGAGGAGGAGGAGAAGGGAAGATGAAGAGGAGGAGGGAGGAGGAGGAGAAAGGAAGATGAAGAGGAGGAGGGAGGAGGAGGAGAAAGGAAGATGAAGAGGAGGAGGAGAAAAATGAAAGATATAGAAAATTTTGAACTTTAGCCGACGAAATTTCGTCGGCTAAAGTTCAAAATTTTCGTCGAAAAATTTTAAAATTTCAAAAATCCCCGCCAAAAAATTTGAATTTTTAATTAACTTTAGCCGACGAAATACCCTAATTTCGTCGGCTATAGTTATTTATTTATTTATTTAACCTTAGCCGACGAAATATCCTAATTTCGTCGGCTATAGTTATTTATTTTATTTATTTATTAATTTAACCTTAGCCGACGAATTACCCTAATTTCGTCGGCTAAAACCCTAAACCCTAAACCCTATACGTAGAAGCTTCAAACGAAAAAAGTCGTGAAATAAGATATGACCGGAATGGTGAAATACGTCTATACTTGAAAAATCACGTAATTCCGGTAAAGTCTCGGTACCGATAATTGCGGTTAACTCAATTTTCCATTCTTTCTCCCTAGAGGTAGCCCTATCTCCGGTAGTTATTTTTCATAAAATTTTTATACCACTGGTTGCGTCTCATCGATTTGAAACTATTTTCAGTTGAAGGTCCGGGAAAAATACGTAATTTAGACGGTCAAATGACCGTTTCCGTGCATTAAGGGGTTTGACTTACGTGATTGACCGTAAGGATCGAGCCCTTAACGTTGTCAGATTAAGTTAAATTTTTTCCTATATACATATTTCAACATAATGATCATATCTGACGGTCAGAATTTTGTTTCTCAACTTTGATCATCGGAATCACAACATGCGTACTAATGTTGTATAACTTGTTTACTAAGCTTTAAGTAAATGTTTCGTTTCTAAAACAAACTGTACGTAGAAACTTCAAACGCAAAAAAGTCGTGAAATAAGATATGACCGGAATGGTGAAATACGCCTACGGTTGAAAAATCACGTAATTCCAGTAAAGTCTCGGTGCCGATAGTTGCAGTCAATACAATATAGAGGTTTGACTTACGAGATTGACCGTCTAGATGAAGTTCTTAAATTTATCAGATAAAGTTGAATTTTTTACCAGAGATATATTTCAACATATTGATGATATCTGACGGTCGTATTTTTGTTTGTGAATTTTGATGACCGGAATCACAACATGCCTACTATTTACCATTATTTATCTATACGGGAAGGCCTATCATGGAGGGGTAAATGTCTCAAAATTTTTAGATGGACAGTTGCGTCTCATTATGGTGAGTGTTTGTTGTGTTGAAGGTTCGGCCAAAATACTTTATATAGGCGTAGATATGGACATTTTCGTGTATTAAGCGTTTAGAAAAACATCATTTTGAAGCCTTAAACAAACTCGGATGCCCAAAAAAGCCTGTATGTCATGGCAAAGCAATGAGTTTTACTCCTGGGCCCGTTCTGCTTCCAGATTGATATCACAATAGTCAATCGGACACCGAAATATCCGTAGTGCAATTTTATAACTAAAAGTTACTTTAGCCGACGAAATACCCTAATTTCGTCGCCTAAACTTAGTAGAATTTCGTCGGCTAAAGTTCACATACTATAGCCGACGAAAAAAGCACTTTAGCCGACGAAAATTTTTATCGTCGGCTAAAATCCCACTTTAGCCGACGAAAAAACCACTTTAGCCGACGAATTTTTTTTTCGTCGGCTAAAATCCCACTTTAGCCGACGAAATTTTAACTTAGCCGACGAAAAAAAAAATCGTCGGCTAAAGTGGACTTTAGCCGACGAAAAAAAATTTCGTCGGCCTGTTAATTTTTTTTTCGTCGGCTATGATACTTATTCTGGTAGTGTAACTGACGATGGATCAGGGTTGACCGTTTCGATCGAGCCCTTAAGTTTGTCGGATCTAGTTGAATTTTTTTTCACAGACATCTTTCGTCAAAATGATCATATCTGACGGTCGAATTTTAAATTTTGACTTTTAGTCATCAGAATCACAATATGCATACTAATGTTGTATAACTTGTTTGTTAGGTTTTAAGCAAATGCACAACTTTATGAACCAACTCTACATAGAAGCAAAATTATCAAAAAACTTGTGAAATAAGATGTGTTCGGAATGATGAAATACAGCTCTGGTTAAAAAATCACGTAATTCGGGTAGCGTCTCGGTGCCGATTGTAGCGGTCAACCCTATTTACCTTTATTATTCCCTAGGGGGAGCCCTATCGTTGGAAGGTAAATGTCCCAAAATTTTTATATGGGCGGTTGAGTCTCATCTACGTGAGTGTTTTTCATGTAGAAGGTTTGACAAAAATACGTAATATAGAGATAGATATGAGTGTTTCCGTGTGATAAGTGACGATGGATCAGAGTTGACCGTTTCGATCGAGCCCTTAACTTTGTCGGATCCAGTTGAATTTTTTTCCGCATACATCTTTCGTCATAATGATCATATCTGACGGTCGAATTTTAATTTTTGACTTTTAGTCATCGGAATCACAATATGCATACTAATGTTGTATAACTTGTTTATTAGGTTTTAAGCAAATGCACAACTTTATGAACCAACTCTACATAGAAGCAAAATTATCAAAAAAATCGTGAAATAAGATGTGTTCGGAATGATGAAATAAAGGTCTGGTTAAAAAATCACGTAATTCGAGTAACGTCTCGGTGCCGATTGTAGCGGTCAACCCTATTTACCTTTATTATTCCCTAGGGGAAGCCCTATCGTTGGAAGGTAAATGTCCCAAATTTTTATATGGGCCGTTGCGTCTCATCTACGTGAGTGTTTTTTGTGTAGAAGGTTTGACAAAAATACGTAATATAGAGGTAGATATGAGTGTTTTCGTGTGATAACTGACGATGGATCAGGGTTGACCGTTTCGATCGAGCCCTTAAGTTTGTCGGATCTAGTTGAATTTTTTTTCACAGACATCTTTCGTCAAAATGATCATATCTGACGGTCGAATTTTAATTTTTGACTTTTAGTCATCGGAATCACAATATGCATACTAATGTTGTATAACTTGTTTGTTAGGTTTTAAGCAAATGCACAACTTTATGAACCAACTCTACATAGAAGCAAAATTATCAAAAAACTCGTGAAATAAGATGTGTTCGGAATGATGAAATAAAGGTCTGGTTAAAAAATCACGTAATTCGAGTAACGTCTCGGTGCCGATTGTAGCGGTCAACCCTATTTACCTTTATTATTCCCTAGGGGGAGCCCTATCGTTGGAAGGTAAATGTCCCAAAACTTTTATATGGGCGGTTGCGTCTCATCTACGTGAGTGTTTTTTGTGTATAAGGTTTGACAAAAATACGTAATATAGAGGTAGATATGAGTGTTTCCGTGTGATAACTGACGATGGATCAGGGTTGACCGTTTCGATCGAGCCCTTAAGTTTGTCGGATCTAGTTGAATTTTTTTCCACAGACATCTTTCATCATAATGATCATATCTGACGGTCGAATATTAATTTTTGACTTTTAGTCATCGGAATCACAATATGCATACTAATGTTGTATAACTTGTTTGTTAGGTTTTAAGCAAATGCACAACTTTATGAACCAACTCTACATAGAAGCAAAATTATCAAAAAACTCGTGAAATAAGATGTGTTCGGAATGATGAAATACAACTCTGGTTAAAAAATCACGTAATTCGGGTAGCGTCTCGGTGCCGATTGTAGCGGTCAACCCTATTTACCTTTATTATTCCCTAGGGGGAGCCCTATCGTTGGAAGGTAAATGTCCCAAAATTTTATATGGGCGGTTGCGTCTCATCTACGTGAGTGTTTTTCGTGTAGAAGGTTTGACAAAAATACGTAATATAGAGGTAGATATGAGTGTTTCCGTGTGATAAGTGACGATGGATCAGGGTTGACCGTTTCGATCGAGCCCTTAACTTTGTCGGATCCAGTTGAATTTTTTTCCACGGACATCTTTTTTCATAATGATCATATCTGACGGTCGAATTTTAATTTTTGACTTTTAGTCATCGGAATCACAATATGCATACTAATGTTGTATAATTTGTTTAGTAGTTTGTAAATAAATGTGCAACTTTGTGAACCATAATTATTTTTCACTATAATCATAATAAGAAAAAAAAACCAAAAAAAAACCGAACCGCACCGAACCGTAGGTGTGGTTTGGTTTGCGGTTTGGCCTCTTGAATAGTAAAAAACCGAACCGAACCGGACCGAAATATAACATTGGTTTGGTTCGCGGTTTGGGGTATAAACCGAACCGAAGTGGACCAGAGCCAGCCCTACCTGTCACTTCCCCAAAAATATTTGTATTCATTTCAAATCCAGGAAGACACGACCAACATCAACAAAACAAAGGTTCTCCATCTGTTATCCTCTCCTAAAATGAAAATTACTCGATTAGTACAAGCTTGTGTTGGAAAAATGATAGAAATAAAAGATTTTTTTGTAATCATTTTGATAGTTAAATGTGAATGAAAATAGTCACCAAAATAATGCATGTAATGGTTGATCTTTCAACTTCCTTGTCTTTTGGTTTTTGTAACAACATGAATCAATGACATTGTAGTGGGCTAATGAAAGGTTGTAACCTTATTCATGACATTCAAGTTTTTCCTCCAATCCCACCAATATAAATAGGTGACTCCATCTCTCATTCTAAACACACCAACTCAAAACATATCTCCTTACTTAAGTTCTCTCTCTCCCTCTCTAAGTTGTGTTCTGGTGATAGACGAAAGTACTTCAAGTTCGTTCAGTGTCCTTAGTAGCAGTACAGCTTCAAGGGACAAGCCGTCTTTGTATCCTGGGAGACAAGTGTCATCAAACCTTTGCACCGAAGAGGCATAACTTGTCTTAAAGAAAGTATGTGAGACACACGACTCGACTTCCTTCAACATCCTCCTATCCTTGAATCCGAGTTGGTAACATTGGTGTTCATCATCATGTTTGTATTATGAGTTTTTAGTTATAATTATTTATTTAATTATAATAAATTTATGTTATTATATATTTATAATATTTGACATATTTTCTAACCGTTCATTACCGTGCAAAAGTGTGGAAGAATTTGGTATTGCGGTCACCATGAGTTAACCAATTAACCCTCGACCCTTTACACCACATAATTTCCTCCTTTTCCAGAACTTTGTCCAACTGATCCTCAAAATCCCCCTTTTGTTGCAACACTGCCCCAAATGGGAACAAACGCTGAAGTTCATCTAAAATTCTAAATCCTCTGAGCTTTCTGATTTTCTTCTGAACACTTCCAAACTTCTCACGGTCCCATAATTTAAGTGCATCATCTACCACCTTCAGCCGATCTTCTATACTCAAATGAAATCCCCTCTCCTTCACATCTATTATCTCAAGTAAACTCATAAAGTCCACACTCTTCCAAAACAGTTCCAAAATTATCAATCAACCTCTGATAGCGACAATTGTCCCCAGTTTTCTCATGGAGAGCTAGAATCTAATTAAAGTCACCACAACATATCCATAGGCCATCCAAAACTCCTACCAAGGCTCTCAGCAAATCCCATGATAAGTGCCTTCTTTTTGCAACAAAATCTCTATAAAACCCCATACACCGGAACACATATCCATCTTCCATCGTAACCAAGACATCAATAAAAGAAAGACTAGAATTCAAATGCGAGACACAAATACAACTCCTCCACATCATACACAAATTCTTGCTACAACCACCATTATCCTCATTCCTCCCCACCCCTCCATACCTAACCGAGATTTCAACTTTCCCATCTGACACTGGATCATTTTCGTCTCCAACAAAAAAATTACCTCCGGTTTATGCACAAAAAGAAAGTCTGTAAGGTCCTTGAACATCCGGATCCCCCCATTTCTCGAATGTTCCAACTCAAGACCCTCATTGCTCGTGGTGGGACAGAACTGCACTTCAGAGACTCGTTGACAGTATCACTTTTTTATTTATATGTTCATCATCAACTGAGACATAACTCCACTCCAGCTTACGTTTCCCACACAACTCTTCTGACACCACAACCACGTTCTGCTTCTGTAAAACAAGCTTTCGCTTCGCTGATATAGACAACATCTTTCTGTCTTCCTTACTCTTCCCAGCTGGGCACAACTCCCTCACAGCCCCTGTTGAAAAATCCTCTGACTTGAACCAACCATCAAAGCCCTTGGCCATTTCCAACATCCTTGTGTTCTCTACTCCCACCGCATTGCCAAAAGTAGACTTCAAGACCCGACTTAGCTTCCTAACCACATCACAATTTATTTTATGAACCAAGACCTCCCCCTTCAATTGCGGACTCTGACACGACGAGTTAGGCATAGAAGGAGCCTCAACGCTTGAATTGCCATTTCCCAACTCAAAACTAGTAGGCTCTTTGTTTGGTATACAGAACCAATTCCCTGCCTTTAGTACCAACATCATCTACAAGCTCTTCCCCATTCTGTTCTCCATGACTCTTCTTAACCGGAGACGAAGCTGTATCCTTACATGGATCTTCGAGCTCCAATGAAATGAGAGCAGAGGACTGCTTACCACTCACAGATTGCTGATTGCGATGGTACCTCCACTCCCACTCTACTCCCTTCTCCACTCTGCTTACAATCTTTTGTACGCCTCCGAAACCTGATTTCTTTTCCAAGTGGCCTCCTCACTAGCATGAGAATAATTAAGAGAACCACTAAGCCGAATCACTAACGTTTTATTTTCTTTATCATTAAAAATAAAATTAAAATTTAACTCTAATTAACATTGTAGGATTCGATCTTAGATATGAAGGTTACACACCTGACTCTTATAAACTCAAGCACTTATGCTAGTTGTAATAATATATTTAGTTATTTACCAAAGGAAGAATATCGAGTCTCTATATAAACTATCATTTGTCCCCTCGATCTTGTTCTCAATCGAAGCAATAACTTTCCGTTCATCCAAACAACCGATCAGATCCTCAGGTCACTTTACCGTCTCCGGTCGATTACTTGCTTGGATTCGTTTGTCATTTCATCTACATCTTTTCTCGTGATTTCATTGCTTGATAGGTCTGTAATAACATGTTCACTGAAAACACAGCAATTTTTGTTCGATCTGATTTCGATTTTGTACCATGAATTCTAGTACAAAAAACATCTATCAGCAAGGCAAACACTATACCAGCTGTTCGTTTGATCGTCATGGACACCATGTTTTTACTCGCACGATCTTTGTGACATAACAAAATTTAATGGCAAAATATGTTTCCTTCTGTTTTGGATTTGGGTTTCTTACATTCATGCATTTATAGCTAGGTTGCGATTATGATTAACTTAATCTCTGTTCTCAGGTTTTGTTCCTGTATAAAAACTTAGATTCTGGATTTTGGTACTGTCTAATTTTAGACAGACATATTAGAGTAGACTGTCTTGCAATTGATCGATGAACTTGCTTTGTTTACTATAGTTTGTTTTATCTAACCAGTGAACTTGGCCATGGAGATGATGAGTACAAACCAGCAGAAAGACATATCCATGTTTGTTTTGGTGAGTTTCGAGTCTGGTCTATACCATGGGGCACTATATGAAGTGAAACTTGAGCGTGGAAAATCCAATGAATCTTCGATCGGTGCCGTAGTTGAGTCACTTGTGCCAGCAACCAAGTTTTTCGATAAGTGTTTGGATCTGCCAAAGAACTGTTTGTTTGAGGGTGTGAGATTTGGAAGCTGCTCCAAGTTACATATACTGGCAAATGGACACGGTTTTCCTCGCAAGCCGGTAACTACCAACAATTCCTTAGTTTTCGACACAGATACGTCAGTCTCAGGCCTCCAGCACTTCTCTCAGCCCAAAAAGTCTAAACCGTATGGTGTTGTTATATCTGCATATGGGATGCTATATTACTTTGCAAACCGATCATGCTCCCAACCCTTTGAGCGATATGATCCAGCCTCGAACTCATGGGAGTCCTTGCCTCCTCCAGACAAACCAAAGCCAAGATTGACCGTAGTTGGTTATGCTGTCTGTTACGGCTACATTTTGATTTCAATGTATGAAAGAAAAGTTCGCCGCGTGATGGCTTTTCATGTTAGTACAAAAAAATGGCATGAAGTGAAAGTCCCCGACTCCAGACACTATCCTTTGTGGGGAGGGCAGTTGTTGTGAACAGGTGCTCCTTTCCATTCCGACAAAAGTGGCAATTCTTGGCTAGATTTGAGGGCACATTAACATAGCTTTGAGAGACAATTTGGGTTATCATTATTACACAATTTTTTGTATTTGTTCTTCTTGCATTCCATATATTCACAAAAAAAATTGTTTCAATTTCAATCATGCTGTGTTGATTGGCTGTCAATGAATGCAACTGTGAATGAAGAATGAAGCAGGGAATTTTGTTAAAACAGATCTAATTCAACTGGCTTCACTACTACAAATATTGCACCATCATTGAACCTGGCCTAATGGGAGAGTTTGAATGAAACTATGAAAGCTGTTTAATTAGTTGACAGATCTTGGATCGAGTGTTCTTAGCATGTACTCCTGTTGCTGTCTTGAACAAAAATTGGCAAGACTGAGTGATCAAAGCTCTCTACAACTGAATCATCAATCTGCAAACATTCAACACCCGACAACCTAACATGTTAGACTATTTGGTACTCGTTATACTAAAGGATTCCTATGCTAAAAGATCTATAAAAAAATTTACTCGTTACTCGTTACGCAAAATAATTGCCTATGAAAAAGCAGTAATAATGATGCTTACTAAAGTGATCGAATAATAGATGCCAACTTGCCGAGAAAGGAAACTTACCATTAGGATCTGATGAAGTAGAACAAAGCCAGATTCGCCCGCAGCAACACAGGATGAAACAAAACAAGGAATCGTGATTAGTAACAGTAAAACACGACCAAAATTAAACTAATGACATATCAAAATAACAAATCATAGAATTTGGATTCAGGAAAGCGAATCAATCATTGAAAAAAAGTGAAGGAAACTAGCTGTGAAGCGGGGTGTGCTTAGTACCTACCATTCATCCAATTCTCTTCTGGTTGAAAGTGAAAAGCTGTTCTCTGCCAAGAAAACATAGAATTGGTGCAGTTATACAATAGCTCGTCGGAGAACGGCGGGTTCGACTTGGCCGAGACTCCTAGTGCCTTCCCTCTCGGCTCCCACGACGTCGACGTAGTTTCCGAATGTGGAGTAGTTGACTGCGGACGATGATGATGTCCATCTTGTTTTTCCGGCACTACATTTGGCGGACCTTGGTGGATGATCAATGTCAAGAGAAACACGACGGAGGCCAAGATCACGGCGAACCCCTTCCAGCGTCGTCGTGAATTTGTCGGGGAAGGACCGGATAATAATGGCCCCACCCCCCGCAATGAAGCGTAGGAAGAATCACTAGTGTCGACCATGCTGTGGTTTTGGTTTGGTCTTGAAATTTGTTATGGTATTTAGCAATATGACTTCCCTTTAGGAAAGGAAATACAACATATGAAAAACATAATCGTCACTAATATATATATTAAATTTATTTTGTAATTTATCGTAAATTGGTTGGATGTAAATAAGTTTAAAAGAAACCCGATGCTAGTAACGTATTAGATGTGTAACCATGTCAACCCTTGTCCACTAAAAATGGATGGCTTAGCTAGTAGTCACTTTAAGTTTCTCTCTAACAAATTTATATAGTATGTGTAAAATGTTACTTATATCGTTATATAGTTTGATTCCTCAAAGAAGATCTAATAAATTTAGTAAAACGCTTTTGAAACGTCATTTTTGAATCATGAGCATAATGACATTTCTTCGACTTTAATATAAACCGGCCAAAACTCTAAATTAAAAAACTAGTAACTAAGTTCATTAGACTCTTACAATAATAACTTGGCTCAAAAGTCTATTACTTGGTTTCATATGTAATGCACGACATAAATGTGTCAAATTTAAAAAGAAAACAATAAAAATAAAGAAACGGCGAATAATAAAAAAATGATTTGAAGATCGGTAATTATCGTGTCATGAGGATGCTAACATGTGAAATATCTAAGAACATGTTTTGGATTTTTAGGGTTTATCGCGCAAAATCTGATTTGGATCAACTTTTTGGCAAAATGTCCATTTGGGAAAACGACGAGATCTACATGACTCATTTTAGTGAGTCATTTTCAGATTTAAGCCAAAAGATGTCGTTTTAAACATCTGATTCAGCATTTAGTATTTATTTTAGTTTTCTAATTTATTTAAATTTTGTTTTCTTTTAATCCATAGATTTTATGCTTGCTTGTTAGTAGCATTAGTGTTTGTTTACTCCTATATAAAAAGAACCTATATAAGTTATATTAGATATCTTAGATAGAATTATGACTAAATTTATTAGATATCTTAGATAGAATTATGACTAAATTAAACCCGTCATGACTGAACCCGTCTGGACTCTTACGATTTTGACTGAAAACTTCATAAAGCCAAGTCGAACAAGCCAGGATTGGATGATCAGCTTGAAAGTACCCCTAAAGGGCTTGGGCCTTGTTTATTGAAATCCATTTGACCAAAAAAAAAAGTTTTGAATATGAATCAGTTTCCTCCTCCAAGAAAATTGGTGAACGAAATTATGAAATAAAAAAACTGGAAACAGAACAAGGCATCCACAGAACAATCATGCAAGGGACTTTTGTCTCTGCTATAATAATCGGAAAAGGGTTGCCGTCAGAAGGGTCGACACTCAAATGTGGCTAACAGTGTAACACACAGTTCCATGGAACTGGATGATCATGCATGAAGGGATGTAGACTATATATGTGGGGATGCTCAAGAAACACCAAATTCAATTGCATATATTTGATAGACAAGTAGTGTTCGTTTTGAAGTGTGAAGGTTTAAAAAGCAAGGGACTGATAAAGTATATTAGCAGTTTGTGGTTCCAATCTAAATGTAGATATTTTCATCCTCCAAATTTGCAACATCTATAGTTAATCCAACCCATTATTTTCACACAGGCCCATAATTTATAACAAAAAGAGATAGCAAAATTTCAAAATAAAAAACCAGAACACTGGTCGCCAAAGATCAACCTTAATTGAATCTGTTCTTCAATTTAACCGTGGATCAACATGCACAATCAAAACACACACACTTATACCTACATATATGGATGGACTGGAGGGATAAAAACCATCACTTGCTAGTGTAAGCAGACCTGTCTTTGATCAGACAACAATCAAAGGCTTTTCTAGAAAAATAGAAAGAAAAGAAATATCAAGACCAGAACACAAGTTGCCAACCTGATCAAGTGATCAACATTAAGCAAATTGATCTTCAATTACTAACCAAACCTAACTCAAGTTCAACAGTTCAGTATCTCTTACCCCCAGCATTTACAGTCAAAAGACTCAAAACAAAGACACAAGTGACAAAACAGCCATAGTGAATCCAACCCATTATTTCCACACATACCCAGCTTTGATCCAAAAAACTACAATCAAAAGGTGATCTAGAGACATGCACAAAGTTCAAAATTAAAACCCAAACCACTAACATCAACCTGATCAACCTTTTCACCTACAATATCTATCAAAACCCAACTCAAATTGAAAAAAAAAAAATCATTCCTTTCGTCAACATTCACAATCAAAACAATCACACTTACATTCACATAAATAAATAGAATGATCTCCAGATTCGAACAAAACCCAACTCGAATTGGAAGCAGTCCACTCCTTTTCCCCACAATTAATTTCACTCACACCCATATATGATCACACACAACAAAATCAAAAGTGTGCTTCTGGAAACATTCAGAAATATCAAGATCAAAACCCAGAACACTATTTCTATGTTGTATCAACATAGCAACAGCTCTTCAATTTCCAACAAAACCCAACTCAAATTGACAAAAGAGTTCACACCTTTCACCAACATTCACAATCAAAACAATCCCACACACTCATAACCAAACTGACTTAATAGACAAATACAAAGAGCATTACTTACTCTCACTCACTAGTGCTCAAGTTGCAGTGTGAGGCTCATTCTCTCTCACGAAATATAAAACACATAATCAGAGATGACTTGAGGGGTTCACCTGGAGAACTGAGAGAGGAGTTGGGGATTGCATGGAAGACAAATGTGAGACGATCCTCAAGGATCGAGCTGCCACCATGCGTGACGCCATCATCAGTGTCATCTATCTTTGTCTCTTCCTCCCTTCTCTTCTTCTTCTTCTTCTTCTTCTTCTTCGACTTCGAGGAACTCTCTCTCTGGTCTTATACTGAATGGTTAAGCTCCAGACTCTCACTGACTCCCTGAAAGCTGAAACTCTGTCGTATCGGTTTTGACAAATTGTTAAACGTAAAAGATAATGATAGTTAACAGAAATTTAAGACGTGTACTATCCATTGATAAGAGCCTCTGTTTAGAATCGTAAATCCACTGTCGAGAGTCGAGAGACACACAACATCCATGATCGAAATGAAGATGACAAGTAGTGTTCGTTGGTCAGCAATTGACATCTAGAGATGACTGATTATTGTTTTCTTAGTCAGTTTTTGTTGGTCTGTTACTTAATGATCAGGAAAACATGAGTTACCGATCTATAAAGTCAGTAAAAAAAGACCGAATAGAACTGTAGAAATGTTAAGTACAAGCCATGGAAAGCAAAGAGATTTCATATAAAATGACTTGAGTGATCTAAACGACGATACACATATCATGTATTCGAACATGCCAACATGTGGGTATGTCTCTGATCTAGAACTCAAGAACATGAGAGACATCAGATCTTGAAGTGTGTTATAAACTAAACCTCTGTTCGATCTGTTCCAAATGTCACAGAACACCATCTCCCAGACCTAACATTCTTCAGAGTACGTACTCTTGATGAGTTTTTAGAATGTTCATTGAGGCATGGAATGGTAGGTCAAATCAAATATATTGTGTATTTTAACTAGTTGACTAGCTATTAGAAGGGAAAGTATCGACCAGATTGTGATTTATGCAGTGGGTTTTGTCCATTATGTACTAATTAAGCACTTGCTTATTAGTAGTTTAGTACTTGCATCCTTAGATTAAGATGCCAAATCTGATATATAATTATGTTATGTGGCTCTTTGAAAACGGTTCACGATCTGAATCATTTTTCCTTCATGTATATTGAAAAGAAATCAGATCGATTCAGTTTATGAGGATCTATCTAGGGTTTAAGCCGTAAGATGTAAGTCACTTTTCGGACAAATAACTTTATTACGAAAATGCATCTATCTATGTCTCTCTTTTTCTATGAGATAAAGTAACCACATGCTATAAAATGTAATTGAGATTCATATAGCTTTGTCATCCACACTTATAATGCAAAAGAAAAATGATTTCTAATCGTGAATACATTTTCTCATAATTCACTAATACTTTATTCCATAAAGTTTATCCACACACACAAAACAAAATACACACATCATGAGTGGTTAGCTATACTGAACTTCGATTCTGATGTGCTTCTTTCAGAACAACAATTAATAGAACTCATGATTCATGCTTCTATTTTGTGTGAGCCTTCATGATTATATCACTCTTTTAATGGGTGTTTGTAGAACTCTCGTAAGCGTGCGGATCATACTAGAAGCTTTGGGGTTGGTTATGGGCAACATGTGAAACTAACACTTTATCATCAAGACTAGATTCTGATCATGATTTCCACAGAAGCCATGAAAGCTACAACAAATTTTCTTTACAATTCTAAGCATTACCTGGAGAGAACTACACAATAATTCTGATAGTGATAGACTTGTATTGTTCTTCACTACTGAAGATTTGAACTGGGAAATTTGCTGATTGGGGCTCTTTTAGATCTAATAATCATGTTTCACTACAACATGTTCTTTTCATGTTTGAGAAAAAGGCCAAGGAATAGGAAGGCAGAACCTTCAGCTACAAGCGATCATAGATCACTCACAGGGCAGTCACTAAGTAGAGGATGTTTCAGTCACAAAATGATAGGAACAATCCTCCATCCTGATCTAGCCCCTCATTCTCAACGTGAGGGTCATTAGCATTCATGCTTGATTGTGTTTCAAGTATCGAGTAAAAACTAAGACATGCGCCTCATTTACGAATATAACCGATAAACTCCTCATTCTGTTGCGAATGACAGTGAAAGAGTCGGTCTATCAAAACATCTAAAGAACTGAATGTGATTCATTCAAAATAATCAAGGAATAAATTAGATATCTGTAGAAACCTCACTGAGGGACAGTATACTTGAATCAAAAATCGAAAAGGAAAACGAAGAAATGAATAATAATACATCTCAGAATTGAGGATGAACCTCGCCTTCACAAGAAATAATGATGGCATCCCTAGGCATAAATATTGAAGAGACCCAGAAATAAATAATCGCAAGGAATTTACAAACTGGAGCAAGCTTTGAGCAGAGGCAGAGGGACTCAACTAGGTACCAACATCTTCGACGTTGATGATATAATAAAGGTCTTCTTCTATCCAATATAATCCTACTATTCCAGTAACTTGGTATACTTTCGCATTCTAGACAAGTCAAAAAAAAAACCGACCAGCACACTTTGGCTTCATCATATCATGTATATATATGACTCGGGCCAATGATCCTGTATTAGTATTACATTTATAGAGCACTTGACTTCCTCCATAGCACCAGTGACTTGAGAAACTCCATTACCTAAATAATGTACAACACTTCAGTGAGGAAACTAATCCTAGATCTCTGATCTGAAGGAATTGTAGACCAAAAAGAAGGAAGCCTACACAGCAGCAAATTTTTAAACACAATAGACTTTGTACCTCTGAGGGGTCCCTTAGTGAGTAAAATGCATTGCTTTCCTTTGGCACAGCAGAGACTAAAATACCATAACCTTTGTTTCCTTCCCTCAGAACCTGTTACAAGTCCAGGTTGGTTTATTTGATTACTATTGAGAATTAGATTTCACATCCATCAGATACATCCCTCACAGCTTTTCAAAAATTTACCTTGAATGCGTCTTCATCTGTGCGGTCATCTCCAATATATATTGGGAGCACATCTTCACAATTGCTTAGCCCTAATACAAAATTTAAGGTAGTGGCAAATTAGATGGAATTCAATGATGATGAGTATACCCTTCAGCACAGTAAGTGATATGAAGAGAAAAGAATGCTCATACTCACCTAGAGATTCAAGTAAAAATGTGACTGCCTTCCCCTTATCCCAATTGATCACCGGTCGGACCTCTAAAACCTACAAATACAGAAACAAAAAATTTAGATAAATGAATAACTAAACTTACAAAAGAACAGAAAAGTTGAACTCTTGATTTGACGATTCATACCTTCCGTCCATGAGTCAAATGCAAGTGTGGGTAGTTCTTAAGAATTTCGTGAACCCGTTGTGCAACTACAGTCCAATTCTGGAAACAAAAGTGTAAAGTAAATAGAGGTTAGCAAGAAGTATGAATTTTGTAATGGTCCCAGAGTCCCACTGCTGAGCTAAACGAAGAATAAAAGAATATCCCACTCACTCAGTATAATCAAGATTACCTTCTCATCTACATTGCGGTAGTGTACGGAGACGCAGAACTTGTTATTCTCAACTTTAGCTCCTTCAATGTCTTTGGTAGTTTCTACTAGGGATTTAAGAACCTGTTCAAGCATAAGCAACCACAGGCTAAACTATCACGTAATTGAGAAGGAAAAGGGGAACTACTGGTTACTTGCAATAAAGCAATCTATTGCAGATACTACACTTAACAAACCTCGCGAATCATAGGTAAAAACTCTGCTGCAGGCTGGAACAGATTAACATCCTTGCACTGAAATTTTCACAAGGAAAATTAACATAATAGATAAGAGAACAAAAAACAAATCAAACAAATTAGTCTTATGAGATCCTTGTAACAATTACCTGTTTGTCAGTAGACCTTACGCCACGTCTATAGTCACCAACTACTGATTGTCGAACAGGGCCCATTATGTCCATCCCATGACTACCCGCATAATATAGTTCATTTAGTCCAACAAACTCATACACCTGATAGAAAAAGTTATTGGACATGCTAGAGTCAAAATCAGCACATCATGACAGATTGTTGAAATTATATAATACGAAGAAATTATCAGAAATTACTCAAAGCATTAAGTAGAGATTACCTTGTCATGGCTTCTTCCACTAATTATTGCTGTTGGGAAATGTTTTGCCACTCTTTTTACAGCCATTCGCATCTGAAATGATTAGAACACCTTCTATGAACAACCGAGTAATGGAAGTAGAAGTAAAAGGGGTAACATTTTAGACAAAGATTACACAATCTAGATATTCTTACAGCATCAGACATAAAGGCACATTCAGGGTTATCTACAATTGGCGAAAGAGTCCCATCATAATCGAGAAACAATGCTATTCTCTTTCCCTTGGCGTAATTAGAGATTTGCTCAAAGGATGTAAGAGCTGACGGATACTTAACCTGCAAGATTAGACAGATGTGGACTACTGCATAAAAAACTTGTTTAGAAAGTTGCCAAAACATCACAGAGATAACACACATGAGATAAAGAAATAATTATTACCATCCATGTGCGATCGGCAATATCATACTCAGTTGCTGCAGAGTCATTGTTAACATCCTTAGTTATCTTTCTGTGAGGAGGCGATGAAGATTTCATAGCATCAAGCCAAGAGCTAGAGCGAACATCATCAAGAAAAGCATTCTTCCTCCTAGGGATGGTCAAGAGAAGGTCGGCTGGAAAAGCTGTTCCAGGAGGTGAATATGGTAACAGACTGGAATGTACACCAAGTCTTGACTTGCCTAAAGGCGCAGGATCAGTGAGAACAGGAGAAATATGGTTTGACTTCAGGTCCATGGTATCCAGATTTGTTGCTGGTTATCCAAATTAATATTTTACAATTAACCAACAATCTGCAGTGTATGCAGTGTTAATTAGTTTCTAGTTCTATTATGTCTTCTTCACTGTCTTCTTGTTGCTTCTATATAAGCAAGCTATCCATCAAGCGCAGAGTTCTTAGATCTAGCAGACCAAATAAATAACATTAGTGAAAGACCAATCAATTTGATATATAATTACATATGACAAAAGAAATTGCACTTCTAATGTATTTAGCAACCAACGGAAGCAACAAGGAAACAAACTTCTTAGCTTTCTATTTTCAGAAAATAGATACAAGTAACAAAATATTATTAAGACAAGGAGAGATAAGCGAAGGTATGAAGCACATTTCCAAGCAATATTGGAAAAGTATCACAATGCTTTGATGGTTCTAATTTTGGTTGAAAAAATGCTAAAAGGTAAATGAATCTCACTTACAATTCAACCTTCTCGTGGGATGAAGCTAACGTTAAGAACAAAGGTGTTAAAATACTAATGACTAAAGCCCTCTAAAAATTAAAATATAAAGAAAAACAAAGAGAAGTATTTAAGTGGACGTCAATATATGTTATCTTCGAATAATGATATTTCCATATAAAGTAGTGGCGACTGTTCTGTTGTTTCTCTGAGTTTCCCAATCGAAGAAGACACATGAAGATTTTCAAAAGGGAAAAACAGAACACTCATATACATTCAGCGAAGGTGATGACGACAAATTCAGGGAAAGAAGAAAGAACTACCCACTAAGGTTAGATAAAGAAATGCTTCAACCAGTACTGTATACATTGTAAAAGTAAAATGCAAAATAATTTCGTATACCCCAAATAGGTCGAGAATCATCTACTAAACATAGACATGTTTCAAAGTGGTATTTTCATATTGAAAACTGCCTTCATTTAACATAAAAATAGACTACACAAGTAAACAGCACAGATTCTTCTGCTTGAATATGAAAGAACACCAGAAAACTGGCACCATAAAAAGTTTGCATGTCCCACATATATGGAAACATTCATATACAACCACAAAAGAAGGCCCTACTCAACATGGAATCTTGATAACACTATGGACACAACACATAAGATTGAGGTATGAAATAGACAGAAATAGATGGAGGGGCAAATGTGACCCACCAACAAAAACTTCTAAAAGAGAAAACAAATTTCAAAAGCTTCTATACGCTTATACACCATTCAACCGTGTATAAGCATCACAGAATATACAGTAACTTTCTGGGCATTCATGAAATTACCACCATGACCAAACCAAAGAGGAAAAATACTACATACATTAATCTTTTAAGGTCAAGATTTCCCCAAGCAAAAATATGACCACAATGATTATGACTCCTCAATTTCCTTTTGACTACCTGCCTTCCTGGTTTAGAATAGTTCACGCCATTACGACACAAATCGACACTTGACCAATCAATAGCCTAGAAGCAAAGAAAAAATATACATAAACAAAAATTTCAGCATTTTAATCAAAGCTTCAACTTGGAAACATTAATGCAATATCTATATCACATCAGCTCAACTGAAAAACAGCTCCAAGACATTTCCGACAGATTCAGTTTTTCCGGTTAACAAAATCAGAACTATCAATTCCTTAAAGTCCCAGACCAAAAACACAAAATCTAACACAAACCCAGTTCTCCAAAACTGTTAAAGATCAAAACTTTAACACCTAAAAAGCCTTTAAACACAAAAAGGTTCAACATTTATAACAAAAAAGAACCCAGAAGTTTTAAAAGGGTGAAACGACGACGTACCGAGTTGTGGGGAGCTAGAATCCACAGATTGAAATGCAGGTGGCGGCGGAACTCAGGAACCTTCAGAAAAACAAAACTAAAAGCTTTAATAAGCTGGGTGGAAAAACCCAGAATGCTCTGTTTGGAGCCCAAGAAAACAGAGTAAAAGATAAGACGAAAAAGAATAAGAAAACGAAAAACTCATTCTTCTGTAAAACCCCAAAAGAAAAAACTCAGATTGCAAAATCCCAGAGCTTCAGAATTTCGAAATCCAAGTTAAGCAGAGAGAAAGGCAGAAATGGAAAATCGAATACCTAAAATCAGGAAAGAGTCGCAAATTTGGAAATAAACCCCAAAAAGAAAAACTAAAACCCTCAAAAACGCCCAATTAGAATACCGAAATTTCGTGAGAGGGGAAAAGAGACTTCGAAATTTAGAGCTCGGGTATTTATAGTCCTTACCAACGTGCTCAACAATCCAACCCGGAGAAGCAACCCCCAGCCGCGTGGAAGCGCGTGGAAAACACGCGCCAATGTAAGGGCGATTATAATTGGGTTTTTTTTTGTGTATTTCGGTTTATAACTGACGGACCAGAATGATTGGTTCTAATTTTGAGCGAGCTAAAATAATAATAAAAATTTGGAGGGATGTGGGTCCCAAAGGATCCATGGGAGACACGTACGCGGCGCGAGACTTTCGCGGGCACAAGCGCGTGAAGACACTTGTCTTGTGGGGGCGGGTCCCGCGATGAAGCGACGTCACTATCAGTTACAAGTTGGTGTCGTCGGTGGCGGTGGGATCGAATGACGGTAGTGCCCTTGTAGGGTGGGGCTCAGAGGGCTTTTTTGCCACGCGTTTGCAATGCGGGGCGGTATGGGCCCTTTCTGGAGACCACGGATATAATGGGGACCTAAAAAACGACAGAGAGAGGAAAAAACGACATCAATTGGTGGAACTCTCGCATGTGAGTGGTTTGAGGAAGAAAATGGCACCTGGCAGTTGCCAAATTTAGTAAGTCGCAACCCTCAATTATTATCACCAAAATAATACTCTATACGTCCTTCTAGCTTACATACATGTCAGCACGCTATTCGCCGAAATCTTTATCATTTCAGTAGTTTCTGATTTAATCTTCCTACGTCACCATTTTCCTACTAGAAACTTGAGCACGTGTGGGATACGGCTGGGCCCATCCGAGCTAGAGACACATAGATTTGCGTTCAGTTGGTCAAAGACAGCGACAATTGGAGGAACCAAAGGGGAAATGGAAATTACGACGAAGACTGGGTTTAATTAAATAAGAGTTGCCTTTTCAACAGGTTTGACTGACAATTTTTAGAAAGGGGCAATTAATTATTCATTAAAGATATTAAACACCGCCGTGGGGCCTAATGGCGGTTGGTAGCTGTAGCTTTCAGGAACCAACGGCCTAATGGGGTGTTAAATGTTGTAATGAACAGTAGAGTTACGGTTTCGTCAATCCTTTCTCTATATTTTTGTAAGTCAACGTTGTGTAATTAACTTTTTTATTTTCAATTTTAACATAATTACAGTTCTACCAGTTTTTATTTTTTTTATAAATGATTCGTTTTTAATTTTTTTAATTCAATTGCATGAAAAAAATATTTTTTTTAAAAAAATATTAATGATAATGATAATCTTCATGATGTTAATAATAATGTAAAAGAAATTGAGGTGCTTTAAACTTAAATAATTATATTAATCAATATATATTAATTGTTTAATGTTTATAATTACTTCTATAAATTTTTTAAAATAGTAGTTTTAGCGGTGCATATTAGTGTTGGTATGTGGATTTATCTAGGTTTGGTTTTGAATTTAAATTGGGTTTCGGGTTTAGAATATCAATTAATTTTTCTATTAATCTAGTTTATCAGTTTCACTTATAACATGTATTGATAGGTGTTTCTTACTTACAATTCCAGACATCTTGGTTGTTAATATAAATTCGATGTAAATTTTATCTCAATCAATTGTGTTATTTTTGTTAGAGTTTAAGAGAATTGTTGCACATATTGATCGAACTACGGAAATTTCACAATAATTAATCGAATCTACATAAATGCACTTCGGCACGCACGGTAACTCTTCTAGATTTTCTTTTTTCTTTTTGAGAAGAAGAAAATGGTAGGGTTTTCTTTACAAAAAGAAAAGTAAATAAAATTTATACATCTAACATACATCTATGCTTAACACGTTTTACCAATTTCGATATTTTGACTTACTGCCCTTTATTACATGTATTCTCAAAATTTATCAATTTTGATATTTATTGATAACTTACTACATGTAATTTAGAAATTTTCGTTGTTGATTATTGCTCTGTTTTCTTCCAAAATGAAATTTTCATTTGTGAAAAAACTGCACATAATTGATCAAATAGCAAAAATTGCACAATAATTTAATCAAATAACAAAAAATGGACAATAACCAATCAAACCGATGGAAAACCGCACTTCTAATTCAAGTTTTTCCTCTAATTCAGGTACTGAGCCAAGTAGATCAAGGTTAAGAG
Source organism: Comarum palustre (assembly GCA_951800085.1). NCBI lineage: Eukaryota > Viridiplantae > Streptophyta > Magnoliopsida > Rosales > Rosaceae > Comarum > Comarum palustre. Next base: position 29,260,090 of record OX637575.1, on the reverse strand, counting down.
ATTTTTTTCTTCTGTCACTATTAAGTATTATCATACTAAAGTTAAAATATATTAACCGCGAGTTATTTAAAAAAAGAAAAAAAATCAAATCAACTACGCCAGGAAGGCGCGGGCATCAATACTAGTCAAATTAAACAGAAATGCCGACACACGAAGAATATGTCATTGAAAGTCTGAAACACAATGTAGCGTCTTGTAGGGGAAACTACAATGGCCACGAATTTAAACCAATAAGAAGCCAACACGTCCGAATGACGCGCCAACAACTTATTAACCTAAAGTCGTAGGCTTTTTAGTAAGTAAAATAAAAATTAAACTTTAAACTTTGAGTGGCACCACAAGAATTTCTTAAAACATTCATCAGAGGTTTTCCAATTTCATGGAAGGTGGTCAAATTAAAGGGTCAATTAAAAATTTTAGCGACAGCAATAACAATATACAACAAGGTTTATAAATTAGGGAGACACCTCTACTGTTTATGTCAAATATTCTGGTAAACGACCGAAGTGTAACAGTTGATTTGATCGTCGATCTCACATGTTCTAAAGCCATGTAACAAACTCGTACTTGTCACGTTCTCGTCCTAATCGCAATGACGAGATATGCTCAAAACAAGCTGTCATATCCGCTAACGTATAGCGTCACAAAGTCCTCGCGTCAAAACGACTTTATCAAAGGGGATGCACAAATACCAACTGACAAGTGATGACACACAAGATCACGTCTTTCTTTACAACGTCGTGTTTGCACGATCGATAAACCACAAACGATGTCTCAACATCGAAGAACCACTAATGATGAGCTAAGTCAATCATGTTGCCGTACTTTTCAACTCTTAGATGACTCGTAATGATGTCGTCGATAGACTTTTCCTTAAAGTCGATATCGCGAATTTAGTATCCACGTCATCGAAAATTGGAACAGACACTCGCAGATACTTTCGCTAATCCACTCTTTTGATGCCACTATGACGATGATTCGTCTCATGTGAGTGTTTCCGTCAGGCTCCATCAAAAAGATAACGGTTAGCCTTGATAACACGTTTGAAATGATCAGAAGACGTCTTTGTTACCTCATCCTAATCAAAGGATCAGTACGTCTTCGCCTGTGAAGTCGTCAGGTCGCACCTCGTACGATGCTCTATTAAGATAGAATTTTCTGGTTCCACCTCTGTCAAGAGGGATACTACTTGTACCACCAACGTTAAAAAACGTTCACCTGGTCTCTTATTTATTAAACACCTCCCTTATTATCATGCCTCGTCATAGACTCACAGCGTTTCTAACTCAAACCAAGCAACGCTTCATTTATGAATCAATCTTATAGGCACCAGAAACCTTGAAAACGTAATTTATTACCCATGATCACTTATTGAAGAAGTGAATAACTCAAGGGTAATTTTCACCTCGAAGTCGAACACTTAGTTGAATTGAGACTCTTTGATAATGTTCTCTGGCCACAATCTTTCTCATCTGCTTTACACTTTCATTTTTCAGTGGCCCGCTATCAAGTTGCGCTGAAGTGATGTTTCCTCATGTCACAGACATACATAAACTCGAACCTGACCAAGATTTTGATATTCTGAACATCAGTCAAACTTAACTGCATAACTATTGCAGGAAAAAATTAGTACCTACTACCTTGGCTACAGGCTAACAAGTTATCACCAAAATTTATGGTACTCTTCCTTCCCTGTCTCAGATCGTTTGTTCAAATCATGTAGCTACCACTTGGTCATCAAACCATGCTTTACACTTTTGCTCACTTCAGGCATTCATGCATAGAGCTCAAGCAGAAACATCAAGTCCAATTACACCCATGGACATTTGATAAAGTTGCAAACTCTAAATGCAATTAATCAAACTGACGCACAAACCTGAGTTCGTCGTTCCAATCTTCTACAATTCGGTCGTACAACATCTCTGACACCTCATTCAGTGAGAACAGATTCTTAACGCTCCACATGGCTTCAATAGCATCAAGTTTTCTTAGCCATGGAAAATCACTTACATACTGATGTCTTAACGAACCAGCAAGTCAAAAGAGTACGTGAACAAGTACAAAACCAAGTCGCAAAGTACTCCCAAGAAAACGGGAATGAATTACAGGTCTTAAATTGTCTGCTCCCAACACTAGCAACATCTTGAGACCACTCTTACCTCATTCAACATACAAAGTCAAGGGTAAGGCCTCACATATACATACTATCATGTTCACATCACATACTCTTAATTCGGGACCCCAAAAGGTCGATACATATTTGACCAATGTCAAAGCTTCACCACGCGTCGGAGTAACCACAAGCGTCGACACTAAGCTTTTATAATACACTAGGAAGGATACGATACTCATCACTCAATTGACTTCCTCGATTCTCTCTTTCACATTGCGAAGGATAATACAAATTACCTCAACGCTACATGACAACTTCCCACATTAGGGGAGAGACACCACTGATTCGTCGTAACTTGTGCTAATACTCAACCAAGCACATACGACAAATGCAAACTCTGTCTCAAAGACTATGAGCAAACAACAGAGTCACCTAACTCCAATAAGATCTGTGAAACCACCTTGGGTTCCATCAACAATAACATCTTTTTCAATCATGAACTTTCGTTACAGGATCTACCACTACGGGATCCGCAATCTCAATTTTAAACTAAGGATGTACCACTACGAGATCCTCAATCTCAATTTCAAACTCAAGGATCTACCACTACGGGATTCTCAATCTCAAACTCAGGGATCTACACTACGGGATCCTCGATATGAATCTCAAACTCAAGGACCTCATCTCCATTTCACTATCTCAGCAAGGAGGGTCCAATAACACAATCCAGATACCATGCTCGTGCACAACAAATCTCATACCCTGCGGCTCAAATAACATGCTCTGGCCCTACATGCAATCTCATAGCATAAACCATATCCATCATCCATAACACATGCACAAGTTTTTCCTCCATATCATCATCAATCCAAAACAGGATGTTTTCACATCCATAATCCTCAAGTATGCCAAGTTTTTAGAGCTCAAAATCTATAGTCTCAATTTATTACCACTCATATCATATGTGGCGGACCGTGTACTGTGAGAGAGCTAAGTGGGAAAATACTCGATGAAACAATGACCTCATTATCAAGTAGGTTTGGACTTGACAGAAGCACAAAAAATTCTTCTATAGTCATCTAGGTACTCAAGACAAAACAATAGTCAAGATACTCAGGCAGGATATAACACAAGAATAGAATAAGGTGATAACAAGGCTTTTTAGCTCAAGGTGTAACAGTCACTGCCTTAACACAAACTAGAGTCATAAAGGGATTTCATATACTACTAGAAGGTAACGAGTCGGATTTTAGGAATGACACCAAGGATAGGAACACGACTCGTGAATGACTTTAAAGTTGTCGCTAAAATTTAAAGTCGTAACTGAAAATTCCCAAGTGAGAATTTTTAAAACCCTTTTTATGTCAACTCACGAAACTCTACTAGCTCTGAAATTTCTTAAAGACCACTTAAAAAAAATTGACGTGCTAGCACAGACTTCAAGGCATAAGAGGTTTTAAAATAATTTAAAAATAAAAGTCCGAGGAACGATTGATACCACTATTGTAGCGTCGCGTAGGGGAAACTACAGTGGCCACGAATTTAAGCCAACACGTCCGAATGACGTGCCAACAACTTATTAACCTAAAGTCGTAGGCTTTTTAGTAAGTAAAATAAAAATTAAACTTTAAACTTTGAGTGACACCACAATAATTTCTTAAAACATTCATCAGAAGTTTTCCAATTTCGCGGAATGTAGTCAAATTAAAGGGTCAATTAAAAACTTTAGCGACAATAATAACAATATACAACAAGGTTTATAAATTAGGAAGACACCTCTACTGTTTATGTCAAATATTCTGGTAAATGACTTGAAGGATAAAACCGAAAAAGTGAGTATAGCTTGGACCAAACATCGAGTAAGAAATGAGGCTCCACACACACAGCTCTCTCTATCTATCTCGTCATAGTACACAGTACCTGTAAACAATCTGTTGTAGGGGTGAGCGTCGTCCTCGTGTGCTCACATATAGGCCCACCAATGATAGGTTTGAAAACCATAAAACCATATATATATACATATAGATTTGAGCTCTTAATAAAATCATTTAGAAAATCCTTGGCACACAAAAACATCATTTTATATCTTTCGGGAAAACTGTGCAGTATGCTAAAACAGGGGCCAGAGCGCTCAATGAACAATACATCACGGATCTAGACGGCCGAATCCCAGGTCTGTCTTCACAGCAAATCGGGGCCAACTACCTATGCACTTGAAAACGCGTAGTAGCGAGAGTGTCCATTTACAGCTAATGCCCAACACATCACTGATAGTACACACCGCACTTACGGCTCGCTTAACTCTGAATGAGACAAGTGTAAGCAGAAAAATAAAATAAATAGGGCATTGGCCATCCAGAGGTTCACGATCATCGACACCGTAGGAGTACTATATACTAGGTCCCGCCACTCTCAGGCCAAACACCGGAAATCAGGACAACAATACTACTTTCTGATCCGAGTCGTCACATAAAAATCATTTACGTCTAGCCTCGGGTTTTCTTAGCCCAATCAATCATTTATCACATATATAAATAAAACTTTCCCGAGGCATCGACCATGAGCATACAAAAATCATGCACTTTCATATATCAGGCAAAACCACTAACAAAGGGGGTTTAGTTTCCCTACCTGGAATAGTTATTCCTTACTTACGCTCCAAGCTTCCAGGAACCGCCTCGGATGAACCGAGGTCAACGCGTAAGCAACTTCGTCCAATGACTCACTGTAGAATTTAAAGTAGCTTAGCAACCAAGAAACAATAACAATTCAGCTGACCACAAAATTCCTAGTTTGACCGGGAATTACCACATTGACCAAGTTGACCAACCAATTTCCTTTTTAACTCTAACCTTTTTAACTTGCATTTTCGGTTATCGACTCTTTGCTCATTTATTGGAAGTTCAACTTAACTTCCGAACTTTCCTTAACCATTTTAATCTGACGTTAGGGTGTCACATAACAATTTGTTGAATTACTATGGACACCCAACGTGTCACATTAACCAATTTATTTATCAAGAGTCGATTTACCGATTTACGTGAATCACCAATTTTTACTTAAACGGTCAACTTGACACTTCTGAGAATTCAGTTATTATTTTCCGATAAAAATTCAACACTTTACCAATTTAACCAAATTGTATCAAACTTGAACTTCAATTCTTTACTAAAACGTTTTTCTGAAAATGCGACTTTCCCAAAATGGAAATTTTTCCAAAATGGAAAGTTTCCCAAATTAGTAAGTTTCCAAAAAATAGAAAGTTTCCTAAAATGGAAAGATCCTAATTACGGTTAGTTTCCGTTTTTGTACGTTTCCTTACGTAAATTTCGATTTCGACTCTTAACTCGACTAAACGGAAACACATTACATTTTTCAAAGAGTCGAAGACTACCTCTCGGCATTTCTTCCGGTTTTCACAACCTCGTCAGAATCTTTGCCGGATTCCGGTTAACTTGCTGGAATTTCGCCATAACTTCCCCGTTTATTTCGTCTCCAAGTTATCGACATCAAGACAAAGAAAACAACAAATCAATATCAATTCAACTCAGATCAACAACAACTAATCCAACAACACAATAGCCACAGAGAAACATCACTCACCATCTGCCTGTCAAAACTCAGACCCGAATCCGATACCACTGCCTCTGCTCCAAATTGACTTCAGCGGCACTTCCTTCTTCCTCAAGGCTCAACTACAAGCAGCACACAACCCTGCTTTAAAGTCTCGAAGCTCAGTTGAAAGCAACAGAAAACCCAAAACTTAAAACAAATTCGATTCTTTGAGAGGGGTGGCTCACCAGCAGTCCAGGGATGATGCATAAGGCTCCACAAGCTCAAAAAGCAACCAAGACCTCCAGAAGACCGTCGCTGGAGCTGGTAACCTCGTCGGAAAACCCACTGTCTAAACCCAGAATTTGGGGATTTTTCGATTAGGGCATGATTCGAAGGATTAAGGGAATGAATAGAGAGAAGAAGAAAAGGGGAGCACAACCATACCAGTCACGCACCCTAACACCGCCTGATTCGCCGGAGTTACGTCGTTGATCGTCGTGTCTCTTCTCGGTTGATCTCCCTCCACAGTGATTGTCTGGGCGAGCTGAGGGTAGGGATGAGTAGAGGAGAAAGAGAGGAAGAGAGAGAGAGAGTGGTCTGTCGGCCTATGGTGGCTGGAGTAACCGGCGCCGGGCGGAACACAGTGGAGCAGGAGCGGAGCTCGAGAGGAAGGAGAGAGAGAGTTGACCGATTTGAGATCTTTGACTTCAGTCAAAGGTCTCACCCCTTTTTATAGAAAAATGGACAGTCCAGATTCAATCTGGAATCGATCTAACGGTCCAGATTTAAATAAGGGTAAAAGTAAAATATTAAATGGTAAAACTGTTTTTACCATAATGATAATTAAAAGTTACCACAAACTTCAGAAATTCGTAAAAAATAGACGGAATCTCTGAAAAATATTTCGAAAATATCGGGAGACTCGTGTCAACATGTACTACAACACCGAGTCCTTAAATGAGGAATTTGAAGAGTTTAGAAAAACTCGAAAATGAACGTGGTCGTTAATAGGTGAAGATACTGACTGCGACTTAAACCTCAGTAACTCGTCGTTAACCACGGTAAAAACATTCGGGGTCTCACACACGAAGATGTAAAAGTGGGTGTGAACTATGCAACATATGTATAGTTAGAACATCTTCATCAGCTTCTTTAAAAAATTTAAAATCGAGAAGCAAAATCTAAAATCTCTAAAAAAAATTATGCTTCAACTCCAACAACTTATCTATTTTAGAGTTTTAGACATTTATTACAACAACAAAATATACTACATCATTATTGATTATACCAAAAAAGAAAACTAGATTTTATTGTAACAATTAAATATTAAATTAAATATTATTTATTTGTAAACTTCTCATTGAAGAACGTGAATAATTTAATTTTATGGAATAACTAATTTAATTTTGGGAAATGAAGACTCTGCTGCAAATTTAGAGCATGTCCAACAGCTTCTCCAAATTTTCTTTAAAATGAGGAAGGAAAAGCCAAAATTTCCAATTTTTTTTGGTTAAACTCCAATATATAGCTTTCATATTTTGGAGATTTTGTCATTTATTATAACAATAAAATAAGCTATATCATTATTAATTATATCAAAATTTTATATATTTTTTATATTAACAATACAAACTCAATCAAATATTATATATTTGATAACTTTTTGTTGAAACATGTGAAACATTTAATTTTAAAGAATGAAGACTTTGCTGCAAATTTGGAGAATGAGTGATTCTTTTTCTTCTACATCCCTATTTTGAGGAATGAGATAGGAAAACTATTGGACCCAAAAACAGCCAAAGATTCTCCAAAATTGAGAATATCCATAAAATGAAGAAGTTGTTGGGTTTGCTCTTAAGGAATGAGTGTTTTTATTTCTTCTTCATCCCCATTTTAAGGAATGAGATAAAAAAATTATTGGACCAAAAAACAGCTCATGAATTTTCTCCAAAATTGAGAATATCAAAAAAATGATGAAGTTGGAGAAGTTCTTAGACCGTTTCACATGCGTTGTAAAATTTTAGACTTTAAAATTTTCGGATAAAACAAACATTTATAATAAAAGCGTGGCAGCATTCATCATGTTTCATACATTATTATATATTGTAACAAGCTTTATGCATAAAATCATACGTAATAGCCTAATAGTCATTACTTGGGTGTTGTTGGGAATTAGTTGAAGAGTTATACGAAGCACTAGTTATATAGGGTTTACAACTTTGCATCACCCATGAAAATAGCTCAGTATTGTTTAGTCTAATAACATTAGTATTTTCTTAATAAATAAGAAATCGTGAGTTCGAGTCACAATATTATAACAGAATTGTGCATTTGATCCGAAAAAATCATCCCGACAAAGAGTTAGAAAGCCAAATTAAAATAGAGTTCGCGTGATTAGTTGATTTAGACACTTGTCAAGGCATGCCCTTCCATAGTTGTCAACCGGTATTATGTGCAAATGTGCAATATTGAGTTGCACATGTGTTATCATGAGCTGCACTTTTGAGAGCGTTTATAAAAATGTATCGCAAACGGGATTCTTCATTTCTGGTTTTAGTGGGTATCACATAATCAATTTGATAATGATTTACATTAGAAAAACTAGACAAAAGTACAGGACGGGATTTTAGGAACATGATGAACAGATCGAAGTAAGAAATTAAGAAAAATGGAATCCAGGTTTAATGTGAAGGGGTTCGAAACTGTATGTCAATTTTCAAGGTTGAAAATAGCTAGCTACATGCTTCCAATTCTCTCTAAAATCAAATTAACCCTAACAACATGAGGAACACATTAGCGGCCATAGTGTGTACATTCTTCAAGCAAACACAAAATCTTCCATAATCATGTGTTGTTTCAACAAAGCAATATTAACATTCAAAGAGTTTCTTAGAGTTGAATAATTGACTTGATCAATAACATCACAGTTTCAATGTTTTGACTGTGCGATTAGGGGTCCAAGAATAAATCGAAGAGTTGAGTTGATTAATTTGTTTTGGTTTGATTATTTTTTCTTCCAGAAACTATGTACTGAATCGATAGTAGCATAGGCTGCATCATATATAGGAGGCACCGGTGGTTTGGTCAAAACAATGTACGAGGGGGAATAAGTCACTCTACTTAATAATACGACTCATAAAATGTACATTTCAAAGTTCTGATTAACGACTCGATTATCATACGACAAATTTTGGATGTTATAGTAGGTAAGGTGAGTGAAGTTGCTTGGCCACCAATGTGAGAAGGCCTTTCGTGGTGTGCAGTAAGGTGTATGTTCTAATGTTCTATTATGGGGATTAGACTCATTAGAGAGCCTCTAGCTAATAAATTCACAATTCATGAACACAATTTGTATGACTTAACTTCTCTAACTATTTGCAATCCCTTAAATTCAATAGCATAATTACAGTACGTATGACAAATTTTTCATACCATTTGCAATTGCAATTCATGCATTAAAATGGCATTGATATAATTATCTGCAATGCATGAAAACCATATGAGTTTTGCCATTAAATAAGGAAAGGGGATGGATGAGTTCTGTGAAAATCATTCAACTTCGTAATATTCTCATATTTGGTATTCAGAGGAAAAACTCGTTGACACGGGGTATTGGGAGAAACTAATAATTCATATAAAATAAAAATGAGGGTTTATGAACAAACATTTGATTTCGATATATATACACAATGAGTTGAAATCAGGTTCAAACTCAGAGTTGCTAGTGTAGGGGAAGATCATGCTAAATCTTAAACAAACTTACACTCTCATAACAAGCAAAGTCCTTCAAATTCCTCGACTAGACTACAGCTTCTAGTAGCAACTAAACATCGCAACCTCTGCTAAGAGAGGTACAGAGTCACATTATCATGGGGTTCTCACAAACATGCCTCCAAGGAAGAACCGTGTTCTTCACGATCAAGCATTTGGACAACATGTTCCACACCTTCAGCGATCTCCCTTTGAATGATACTATCTGGCATATCAAAGGTCCTCTTCCTCATGGACAATGACTTTCCAGCTGGTTGGGGTCAACCACCTCAAGCATTGCTTCCAGCTCATCCACCATCGACCTCTTTGCAGATCACACCGTTACATCAGCACCCTAATACAATGCAAAGTGTTAAAACATTTTGTAACTATTTTGATTGATTAAACCATGATGTTAGCCATGTGAAAACAAGAAAATTTTACATGTCAGCCGATGAAACAGGCTTTCTTATGTTATGAACTTCTTACCTCAATAGCAGGAAGATATAGAAATGGTCGATTAACATCTTTTGCAAAAGACATTGTCAATATGAGATTCATCTCCAGATTACAGGGGAGTGATGTGTATTGAAACCCATAAATGGTTACCTTTTTACCGTATTACAGAAAGTTGGATGAAACAAAGTTTAGAAACATACCACACCTATGGTTCAAATAAGATTTGTATCGCAGAAGCAACTATGTTCAGTCAGTTCAGAAATCACAGAATTACTCTACATCCATTTCAACAAAGAACAAATTTATCTTATTATTGGACTTTGACTATAGCTCACCACTTGGACCCCAATTTGCTTTAGCAGTGTAATAATAATCCATGTGCAAGGGAAATGCAGTCGAAAACGAGAATCGATCAAATGCTATCATCCAAAATACAAAAACATATATTCTTCTTTCCTCCCATCACCCTTTTCTACAAAGAAGACGGAACGATGTCCTCCTAACCCGTTACCAGTGATCACAAAGGTATTGAGTGCAGATTTCTAATGGTTGATTCAGTAAAGTTTTAGTGCAATATCCTTTGAAAAAAAATTCACATGAGCATAACAAGTGATCGAGCCTCTATCCATTCAAATTATGTGAATCCCACGACAAATATATAAAACATCACTGCCATCAATTTTTGGTTTTGATCAAATTAGTATAAAGCTTAGAGAAAGACCACGAAAGTTACCTCAATGGCATCCACAGTGAGGAGCAGGACAATGGTCTTTTCAGTGAACCTCTGACGCTCTGCTGTATCATGCGCAACCCGGCGGCGGTAAGAGAAGTTATTGAACAATGCTCTGAGCTCCTTCAGCTTGGACTCCAATGCGTATCCGAGCTCGGAATCGTCGTCCTCTTCGAAGAACGGAGGGAATCTCGGCGCGGCGAAAATTGAGGTTTCGCTGCCGAGAAACGCTGGCGGGCAGTAGTAAGGCTCGACGAGCTCGATTCTCCTGAGCCAGCCCATGGTTTCAACTCGGTGACAACTCAGTGAGTCAAACGGAACGAGTCGTTAGATTTGGGGGAATGTTCGAGTTGGTGTGGTGGTGATGTGATCTCTGACGATGTTGAAAGCTGAAGTTAAAAAGATGTGAAAAAGCAGGAAGACGACAGATTTAGGAGCGTAGAGTCCGGTGAAAAAGGTAATCAGAGGGTAAAATAGGCAATTCCGTATATGAAATTGGGGTTTCTGTGATTAGGTTTTGCATTACGCCGCGTAATTTAAGGGTGTGAAGGTACGGGTTTGCCCTCTCTGGGAGCAGTATCAGTGGGTGACTAGGCGAATGGGATGAGTGAAATTAATGGCGGTGACCACGTAGGTGTGCGTGATTTTCTGACTTTCTCGTGAGGCTTACTTGGGCTTGGCGGCACCTGATTTGATTGGTCTGTTTGGGTTTTTGGTCCATTTACATTAATAACACTGTATCCGAGTGACGAGTCTATTTGGCCTAGTTTGATACCGCTTCCATTAAAAAAAATAAGTTTTTATTTAAACTTTTAAATTTAATTTTGTTTGGTAAATCAAAGAAAAAATGATTTTTTTTTTTAAATTACAGGTTAGTGGAAACAAATTTTAGAAGAAAAGCACCTGTTGTTAATAAAAATATAAAAATTATTTTTTTATGTATTAACAACACTTTTAAAAGTATCATTTACCAACCAATAGTTTTAATTCACATCTAATTATATTCACAGTATAACAGAAGCAATTTAAAAAAACTGTCTTAATCCCAAACTAAGCCTTAGTCTATGATTTCCCTTCTCCTCTTCCTCTTGTTACAGAAGAACAAATCACTAAAACCTTTTTCAGCAGTAAGAAACTTAACTTGCTAGCTTCTCAAAAACAGTTTGACAAAGGCATTACCATCAACAACGAGATACGAAGCGTAAAGAGGAACTAAATCACATGATTTCGCAACTTGACACAACTTGTTGTGCCGAAAAAACTAGAAAACTTAGATTTTGAGTTTGATCTGAGATATACATTTTAGAACGAATACGTATGAAAAGCGAAGGATCGATCACTAATCGATCAGTAGCACAATTGAGATGGTATCACATCGAAAATAGATTGGTAATTTGGTATTGAAACTTACTGTAGCGAGGGTTGAATAAGCTTTCGGCTTTATTCTCTTTTTTAATACGTGGGACCCTCAGCCCACACGGGCCACTAACCTAGTGACCGCCATGAGGTGACATTATTCCGCTTAGGTCGCTTATTTCTGTTGGGCCTTCCTAATAAGGCGGTTGATATATTCGGGTCTGAGGCCCATGATACCCACTCCCAATATTCTCTTGCCGTTTCACCCCTCTCAACCCGACGCGTCGTCACGTACTAGTATATAACTACGTAACCGCCCAAGACCGGTCCTGAGCCAACACAAAACAGATCCAGGTCTAGGACTTTAAATTTATAGGCCTCTTAATATATATAATATGTTGTTAAATATTAATACGTATAACTTGTTTTAATAGTATGAATTTGTCATAACAACTACAAGAGTAGGATTTGAGTTCCAGAATTGTTAATTTTGGTTTTGTTTTTTCTTTATTTGTTTAGGTATTAATTATGAGGTTTCGATTTATTTTGTTTGGTTATTAAATATAGGGTATTGAAAAAATTTCGACTCGGGCCTCCAAACACACAGGACCGGCTCCGTAACCGCCAAGCCACTGTCATCGTCGACGTCGCCTTCAACTATGACGATGAAGAGGTCCTCAGTTTTGCCTAAGAAACTGAATGAACTAGGCCGCTTAATCAACAAGGCCTCCTCTGATGATCAACTAGATAACCTCGGTGTCGAACGCATCCATGCAGACATCGAGCAGAGCTTGACGTTTCTGAACAATCTTCTTTCGGCGGAGATGGCGTCACATCCGACGAAGCAGCACTACTTGGTGAACATGTGGGAAATAGTCGGAGAACTCGAGGCGGTGTATCGTGGCTCCGGGACTGGTTCCTGTACGACAGTCTCGACGATCGACCATGTCGATAATGTTGGAGATGAGAACGATGATGAGGATGATGACCATGTATCGAAGTGTTCTGGTTGCAGCGAGTCTTGTATCCAGGACGGTGATGTTTCGGATGATCTTGAGTCAACGCTTGGTCAATATACAGGAGATTGTGTGGAATTGGTTGAAAAAGTGAAGGAAGCGATGCCGGTGACGGTGTTTGATAAATTCTTGTTCGAGGAGAAGGTTGTTGATGATCGAGTTGATCGGGTCGAATATGTACTGTGTGATGATACGTCCCACAATGGTGCTTCAGTTGAAGATGGGAATGAGGAGAAGGAGATTAGGGCTGAATTGGACATGAAAGAGAGTGAGAAGCAGATTAAGGGTTTAGGGTTTGGGAAGTTATGTGGGGCGGTGGTGAGTGGGGTTTTGATTGGAATGTTTACGATGGCTTTTCTGGAGTCTTGAATACGATGGCTACGAGGGACATGGACATTTTCTTACTCCTACTTAGAATCACTAGTTAGAAAGGTGTTGCATTATAATTTTACGTTTTTGGATGATCTTGGTAATGGATTTTATATTATTGAAATTATATAATGTTATGGGATATGTTAGTTTCATTCTATTCTTATTTATCAATGTTGAGCAATGCATATGAATGATTCGAAGCTTTTCCAAGAAGATAATAGTATAACAAGAAAAGACCCATTTCCGTTTGTTTCTACTTTATATGAATGCCTAGACTCGTAATTGTAGTATACACCGTTCAAAAACCATATTGCAATTAGATCAAGTTCTTTTGTTGTGAATGAGAGGTGTCTGATGTGGTGGCTTATAATCTTCAAGAACCACACCGTTATCATCGTCTTCTACTTTGTAAGCTGTCTGTCTATCTGTAGTAGCCATCTCCTTGATTCTGTTGATATATAAATCTCACGTCAGGAATTGAGACATAACATGTGGGTTTATAAAGGTTTAGGTCACTCTATTATTAATTTATTTTGGATGTGAACCTCAGACTACTTTATCATGATATCAGAGCGGGTTACTCACGTTCACGTGTGAAGCCCAAGTCATAACCACTCTACGTCACCCAATAATGTTGTCCACGTGTTAGGTTTGAAAATTCGCCTCACGTGTAAGGACGTGTTGAGATATAAATCTGACATTTGGAATTGAGACATAGCATATGAGTTTATAAGAGTTTGGATCACTCTATCCATTATCAATTAATTTTAAATGTGAATCTCAAACTACTTGATATTTATCAATGAACACATTAATTATCGATATTGATCCTTTTGTTTTTGGAATCAAATTAGTTCAAAGCGTGGTGGTTCAATGGTTCATATCCAAACCCGATCCTAGCTTCAAGATCTTTTCCTTTAATATTGTGTATTAATTTGGTGGACAGATCCGTGTTATGATTTTCCCCGTGGGTTTCATGCTCACTGTGTTAGGCCATTTGAGACATGATTATGACCAGTCTATAGCATGCATTATTGCGTTAATGAATTGCAACATGTATACACATCAAAGATTATTTTGCATTGATACAATCCAGGCCATATATATGTCTTAGCTTGTCACCATCGAGAAAGAGATTGTTTTGGAGTTGCTTTGACTCTAACCAATTGATAGGTTGATGATTAACTGGCTAGACCTTTTGTATTTGAATACATGAGCAGTTAGTTACCTTATTGGTAGTAGTTGTTGCTTTATGATCTTTATGCAAACCCAGGTGAGAAGAAGAAGACTCAAAAATCTCACTCCCAGCGTATTCCATTATCCCTATCAATGAATGGCAACCAAAAACAAGAATAAAAAGATCATAATAATCATCAATTTGTGCTCCGTTTACAAAACTGGGAACAATTATTATGTTCATTTCGACAATTAGCAATAGCTGAGTGAGAAGGAAACAAGTAATGATCTACGGATAAAATGTAGAGGAGTTCAGTTGTGGGAGGGAGGACGCGTTCTTGGTCTGGAATAGTCGGAGTAAATCCCAGGATTACTACTAGTTTTGCCACCATGGTTGGTCTTCTTGCCGCGATTTTTAATCTGTTGCGGTACAGACCAAGAAGCTGTAACATGAGGCTTAACATCTGCTTTTGTAGTAGTACTAGTTCTTGAGTAATCCATCATACCCGTAAGCTCTGCAGCTAGATCATCCTGCACAACTAGTACCGACCCTTTAGTACTCGAATCCATTCCAAGCCTCAGCTTTTCCACAACTAGAATCTGATCCTGTTCCTATATTCATTACATATGCGCATAATAAGCTCATGAACATCGATCAATAGAGGAAAGAACTTGAAATTAGGATTTAACAGACCTCGTTCGGAGGAGGAAACACTGCGCGAAAACCCATATTGCTGCTGCGGCCAAGACCAATATAGCGAGCTTCAGAATTTGCATGCATGGAACAAAAACACAGAATGATGAAAATAAGAGAAGACATGATGGACATGATGGATTGGAAAGCACAACTCTTGGGGTTATTTGAACTATTTTTTGTACTCCAACAATAGCAAATAAGTTTGAGCTGAGAATTGATAGATGGAGAGCTATGGTGATCCCAAGCACATGCAGAAACAGCGAGTTTGATGAGACTGGTGAAGGAGAAAGAAGAACAGAGGTTTTGTTTTTGTTGGCTTTCGTCGTCGATCACCTGTGTACCACAATGAACACCTGTGTACCACAATGAACACTAACCAGCAGGGCCCCCTAAGTCCAGGTTAATTATAAATTTCCCACGCAAAACACAATAGACAGTTTAAGCTTCAAAGGGAATTGAAGTATATATACCCTTGAGGACTCCAGCCATGAATGAGAAAATTAGAATTAAGAACTTATGCATGCTTTCCTTTAGTTGCGGAAGATGATGAGCGTCTCCATTTCCAACTTCTTTGAGCTAACAGTAGTACACTGGCTACTACGGCATTGTAGTGTGTGCCTAAAAAGTTAGAGAATTTGCTGAACCGAGGCTTGATTAGTCAATCACATGCCAGTGTTTTCCAGATAATTAAACATCTCTACTGTGCTCGTCAAGTCATCGTACCGGAAATTGTTTAAACAATGTCGGTCCTTTACTCGATTATTAACTTTGGTGTCTCGCTCGTTTTAGTGAGATATCAAGCGACTATCTAAAATGTTAAGCGCGACTAATTTTTAGAATCTGAAACCACTAACGAAGCTAATGTCGTCTAACTTTTTAAAGGTAAATTGCTCCCTTCATGAAGTTGTCGTGCTTTCAAAGCTTATTCCTAGCTATATACGTACAAATTAAATTCTAACTTAAGGCATTGTTTGCTTTCCCATCAAGTAAAAGTTTTCATTAGGGTCCCAAATGCCAATTAACCAGCATGCGGAACACTTCTAATAGACACTAATGAACATATGCTAATCTCAATGTAGTTAAAACGAACATGCAACACAATCAACTTGTTACACTACAAAAACTTTATACAAGTAAAATATACCAAGATCCTGGAACTACATAGATGTAAATTCAAATTTCGAGAAGAATGTGGTCAAGTCCATAGTAATTAACAAACTACTAATTACATGATCGAGTATTTGATCAAGAAACAAGAACAAGATGTATATAAATGTGCGCCCTATAAAGGGCTAAAGTGAAGGGCACAAAAGATAATACACATGTAGGATTACGAAGTTAGAGAGAGAGAGAGAGCTTGTACCTATCTGTTTGTATCGAAAACCTTCATCAAATTTTTCGTCGGAGTTTCAGGCTTGTCGATCCGTGTCTCTTGCACCACCTGGTTTCTACTCACTTCACTTGAGAAAAATTTACATATTACACTTCACTACAAAGAACTATATAAAGTGAGACAAAGGGATATATATATATATATATATATATATATATATATATATATATATATATATATTAGTCAATTTGGTTGCCATCAAAGCACTCAAATTTGATTAAAACTATGGACGACTGAATTCTGTTAAATTTGAATCGTTCGTGTTTATAACAGAAAAACATTGTTTTGAGTGACTTAATTATTATCAAGTTGGTTGAAATTTTGTAGAGATGATCTATACGTTAGTACCTAAAAACTAGACGGTGGAGATGTGAAAATTCAAATGAAAAGCGAGTCTAATATGAAAATGTGTAACATAAGAATAAATAAGGATGTTCTTAGCCAATAAAGTTTATTTATATATAATGGTAAAATGGAACCGTAAGAAAAGCTTCATTGTCAATGTAGGATATAGACAGGATTAACTAACTACCCCCGTTACTGAAAAGCACCTCCGGCCACGGTGAAAATGGAAACCAAATCAACAAATTCAGGTTAGAGAGAACAATTGACAACATTGTTACACACTGTTGACCCTAGATTCATGAAGATGATGAATATATAAGATTAATCAATTGGTGACAGATTTCAAATAAGATTCATGTTCACGAGTTCACCTAACAAAGTGTTTGAGATCGATGGTTTTAGGCACGGTAGACTTTGCTTAACCAAACATGATCCACAGTTGACTATGCAAACTGTGGACTTTGAGATCGATGTTTGAAATCGATCTCTTCTATTGAAACGGTGCTGGGAAGTTTATTCAGCTCAATCTGAAGGTTGTGCTTTTATTCGCAATCGTTTCTCTAGACTGAAATCATATGCTTTTTCCTCTATATGACCTGGTGTTCGTCAGTTTTAGCAAACTGTTCAAGAGAATTCACAATGGTTAATTGGTTCTGGGAATGATATCTATTTTTAGCGCGACATATTTATGATCATGCCAATAAGTGAGTTCTTTAATTCTAATGTTATGCAGGATAACTCAGATTTGTTGTCGAAGTATATAGATAATGGCTCTTGGAATCTCCCGCCGTTACTGCAATTACACTACCCAACCTTATGTGGTATGATCAATCAAGTCCATGTGTCATTAGATCCTTCAGTTAAAGACAAACTTATATGGACTTCTTCAGCCTCAGGTGAGTTAACTGCTAAACAAGTCTTACTTTTATGCGGCATCCTTCTAATCCAGTAATTTGGGGTAAAAGATTATGGTAAAAATATATTTTGCCAAGAATGTCTTTACTGACATGGAAGGTGTTAAGAGGTAAAGTTATTTCTGATGATTTACTTCAAAGCCGTGGTATAGCTTGGGTTTCTAAATGTGATCTTTGTGGTGTTTGCTCAGAGACTTTGCATCATACTTTCCTCTCTTGCTCTTTCACTGGTTCAATTTGGAGACACTTTGGTTCTCTATTTGAGTTAGGTATGATTTCGTCTTCTATTTTGGAGCTATATGAGTTGGGTTTGCGGAATGGAAGAAGTCCTCAATTAATGGAACTATGGCGCATTTGCTTTACCTCTATTTTGTGGTTTGTTTGGCATGTGAGGAATAAAACCAGATTTGATGGTTGTCGCTATTCAGTTGAAGGTGTTTGCATACTAATATCAGGTCATAGAAGAGTCACTAGTCATCTCACAATGGGTCATATGCATAATAGTGTTTAGGAGCTAAGAATTTTAAAATATTTTGGAACCCCATGTCGACCTCGTGCTACTCCTAGAGTGGTTGAAGTTAATTGGTTTCCTCCTTCTCTTGGTTGGGTGAAGATAAATTCTGATGGCTCTTGGAAACATGCAGAGGGAGTGGGTAGTTATGATGTTATTTTTAGATATTACAAGGGTAATTTTCTTGGTGTTTTTGCTTCTAATCTTGAAATTCATAGTTCAATTTCAGCAGAGATATTGGTTGTTATTAAAGCTATTGAGCTTGCTTGGGTTCGAGATTGGAAACATGTCTAGTTAGAAGTTGACTCATCTTTGGTACTTTATTATATTCGCAGACCTTTTCTTGTGCCTTGGTCTCTTTGTATTCAATGGTTGAATTGTTTATACCAAATCTGTGAGACCCAGCACGTTTTTATCATGGTTAATGACTAGTTACTGAGGTTTAAGTCGTACTCGGTAACTTCGCGAGTGAACGACCACGTTTATTTTCGAGTTTTTCTAAATTCTTCAAATTCCTCATTTAAGGACTCAGTGTCATAGTACGTGTCGACACGAGTCTCTCGGTATTTTCAGAATATTTTTCGAAGCTTCAGTTAATTTTCTGTGAATTTTGAAGTTTTGTTAATTTTTAATATTACCAGTCTAGTAAAACAGTTTTACCATTTAACCATTTACTTTTTACTCTTCTTTAAATCTGGACCATTGGATCTTTTCAAGATTTAATCTCAGCTGTCCAATCCCCTATAAATAGGAAGAGAGTTTTGACTCGGTCAAAACTTCCCCCCTCTCGGTCAACCCTCTCTCTCTCGACACTCTCCTCTCACTTTTGTCTGCTCCGCCTTCCCTAGTGTGGCTGCGACGCCTCCGGCCACTACTCGTCGGCGGACCACCACCAACCTTCTCCTCTCTTCCTCTACTTCCTAGCCCAGTCCTTAAAATAGCCAGGCCTCCATCCATGGCGGAGATCAAGCACCACTGATGATTCTCAGCGTTTCAGGCCATGGTTCGGCCACCTGGACGTTTGATTCTTCTCCTCTCACCTTCTGCTTCATCTTCATAGCCTTGGATGACCGAAATCGAGACTAATTCAAGAATCCCTCTTTTCCCTGTTTTTCTAATTTTCTGGGTTTCTCTGTTTTCTCTGTTCTTCCTCCGGCGACCGAGTTCTTTGAACTCTCAATGGCCTTCTTAACCTCCTGGTGACAGCCTAACTGCAGCAGAGGCTTCTGGAGAGAATCCGAGGTTGTGAGGTGGTCGTCTGATGGAGGAAGGGATTGAGGCAATGAGTTCTCGATGGATTGCAGCTGTGGGAGGCAGAGGAGGTCTTGCTGGAGGGGTGTAGGCAGGGAGGAGGATACTGTATTTCTGCCTTGGATCGATTTTGAAGGTAAAGACTATGTTGTTGATGCATGTTATTGAATTGGTGTTGATCTGCGTGATGATTTAATGTTGTTTCGTTGTTTGTTTGTCGATAACTTGGAGACGAAGAAATGTGGGAAACTCTGGCAAATTAACTGGAATCCGGCAGGTGATTCCAGCAAGTTGCCGAAATCCGGTGACGGTTACGACGAGTCAGTGAATCCAGATGAAACGCCAAAGAGGTAGTCTTCGACTCCTTTTAAGAAATGCGTCGTTTCCGTTTAATTGAGTTTAAGGTTGTAATCAGAAAGTTACATTTAAGGAAACTTACTAAAATGGAAACTAGCCGTAATTTGGTTCTTTCCATTTTAGAAAACTTCATATTTTTGGAAACCTACTAATTTGGGAAACTTTCTATTTTGGGAAAGTTTCCATTTTGGAAAACGGTTTAGTAAAGATTTGAAGTTCGAAGAAAAATTGGTAGTGTTGAATTGTTATCGGAAAATGATAACTGAAAATTCTGAAGTGTCAAGTTGGCCGTTTTAAAAAAATTGGGTGATTCACGTAAATCGATGTATCAACTCAAGGTTAAAGAATTGGTTAATGTGACACGTTGGGTGTCCATAGTAATTCAACGAATTATTATGTGACACCCTAACGTCAAATTAAAATGATTAAGAAAAGTTCAGAAGTTAAGCCGGTCTTCCAGTAAATAAGCAAAGAGTCGATAACTGAAAAAACAAGTTATAAGGATAAAAAGTCAAAAAGGAAATTGGTTGGTCAACTTGGTAAATGTGGTCATTCCTGGTCAAACTAGGAATGTTGAGGTCAACATGACTGTTATTGTTTCTTCGTTGTTAAGCTATTCTATTCTGCAGTGAATTATCGGACGAGGTAGCTTACGCGGTAACCTCAGTTCACCAAGGCGGTTCTTGGAAGCTTGGAGCTTACGTAAGGAACGACTATCCCAGGTAGGGAAGCTAAACCCCCTTTGGTAGTGTTTTTGTATATATATGAAAGTGCATGATTTTTGTATGCTCATGGTCGATGCCTCGGGAAAGTTTTCTTTATATTATGTGATAAATGATTTATGATTGGGCCAAGAAAACCCGAGGCTAGACGTAAATGATTTTTATGTGATGACTCGGATCGAAAAGTAGTACCGTTGTCCTGATTTCCGGTGATTGGTCTGAGAGTGGCGAGACCCAGTATATAGTACTCCTACGATGTCGATGACCGTGAACCTCCAGAGGGGCAATGTCTTGTTTATTTTATTTTCCCTCTTACGCTTGTCTTGTTCAGAGTTAAGCGAGCCGTAAGTGCGGTGTGTACTACGAGTGATGTGTTGGGCATTAGCTGTAAATTGACACTCTAGCTACTATTTATTTTCAGACGCATAAGTAGTTGGCCCCGGTTTGCTGTATAGACAAACCCAGAATTCAGCCGTCTAGATCCGTGAAGCCCTGCAGGCTGTATTGTTCATTGAGCCCTCTGGCCCCTGTTTTAGCATACTGCACTGTTTTTACCGAAAGATATAAAATGATGATTTTGTGTGCCAAGGATTTTCGAAATGATTTTATTCAGAGCTCAAATCTATATGTATATATATATATATGGTTTTATGGTTTTCAAACCTATCATTGGTGGGCCTATATGTGAGCACGCGAGGACGACGCTCACCCCTACAACAGGTTGTTTGCTGGTACTGTGTACTATGTCGGTATAGATAGAGAGAACTGTGTGTGTGGAGCCTCATTTCCTACTCGATGTTTGGTCCAAGTTATACTCACTTTTCCGGTTTTACCATTTGAGTCATTTACCAGAGTATTTGGTATAAACAGTAAAGGTGTCTTCCCGATTTATAAACTTTGTTGTATATTTTTATTGTTGTCGCTAAAGTTTTTAATTGCCCCTTTAATTTGTCCACCTTCAGAGAAATTGGAAAAAAAACTGATGAATGTTTTAAGAAATATTTTTGTGGTGTCACTCGAGTTTAAAGTTTTAATTTTATTTTACTTACTAAAAAGCCTACGACTTTAGGTTAATAAGTTTTTGGCACGTTCTTCGGACTTGTTGGCTTCTTATTGGCTTAAAATCGTGGCTACAAGCTACAAAATCTCTTTGATGAACTTCAAGGTTACCCACATTTTTCGTGAAGGGAATAAAATAGCTGATGCTCTGGCGAATCACGGTACGTCTTGTTCTGAATTGGTATGGTCGGATGAGCCTCCACCTTTCATATTATCGTATTATAATAATGATGTTCGAGGTATGCCTCAATTTCGTATTAACTAATCTGTCATTTTTGAGAGGTTTTGGGGTTTTGATCCCCCTCATTTGTCTCTTTTTATTTATTTATTAATAAAATTGAGTGATAGATGATATTTTCGTCTATCCTTGATCATTTAGCGGAAAAAAAAGACTACAAAAAGGTGTGGTCTACTCATTAGTTACAAGGATGATAAACTCGTTTTAAGTGTAAACCAACACACAGACTTTATAGTGTATTTATTTACAAATCTTTGAATTTTATTATGTTTCACTGTAATTTGACTCTTATTATGTCCAACTTATCCACTATAGTTTTTTTTTATAAATATTTAACCGATTTGTGTCGCTCAATAATTCTCTCTTAAAATGCATAAAATCTTCATGTAACGGTTTCAAATCGCTTTTTATGTACCTTAACGTTCTACATCCTTTACTTAATGGTTTATATATTATCCAAAATTGGCAAAAATTCTTAGATGGAAGTCAAATTAGAAAGAACAAATTAGGATTGGGTTAATCAAGACTACGCACATGTCAATTTACATTTTAGAAAAAAAAAAATCACGTTGCCAAACCCATATTTTGCCCCGGCGCCCATGTCTTTTACGACGCCGTTTCCAGCCCTCCACATTCCCAAACCCAACCTGACCCTAACAGCAATATAATCACATTGCAATGTCTAACTGATCAAGACAATGGGAGATTTACTAATGCACTGAAGTTATCTGGTGGAATCAAACGGAAATCGAAATGGTAATATAACAACCTATCCATCTGTAAATTGCAATGATACAAAGCAAATTTATTTTTCCACAGGGGGATTACAAAAATAAAGACTATACTTGTGCCTCTTTTTTCCTTCTTCCTTTGGTAAAAGTGATACGGTGAGCAGCCTTTATATACACAGAGCGAGCGACCTCAACTAGTTTTTGAGTACTAGAAACACATTACAACAAAAAACGATAAGTACAGCGCCATGTCACATTTGGAGAAGATTATTCACAGTAACTGTAACAGAATTTGTACGCTGCAAATCCTGCATAATGAAATAAGATATAGAAGGTGAATGCATGCCTTGAGTAACATGTAGCTGAATCATCAAATCATGTTGCCGGAAAACTGTACCTGATAAATTATGTCATCGGGCATATGAGGCAAAACTTCCCGTACTGTCTCGGCCATAGCAACTATGTTTGCTATGTTGTCATTCACAGTGCGTGAGGGCGACCTCATATGTAAATTGCGTGGTCCTGCTTGGTATCTTCCATCAATAGCAGGAGGAATGGGTTGGCCAGTTGTGGCGGCTTGAGACGGATTTGTAGGCCAGAGGCTCCATGCACTATCTTCAAGTGCCGTCTGGGCATAGGTTTCTCCAACAGAGGCAAGATGCCTCATCATCATCTGTACTCTCCCCAGTCCAACAGATCCTATAGCAGTAGAAGGACCTGCCCCATCAACTCCCTGGCTTGGCCAGGTGTTCAACCAATTTGGATCGAGTCCTGCAGCCCTATGGGCATAAGGAGAAACATGATATGTTTATGCATGAAATCATATAATATAAACAGTAAGAAAAATCCTTTGCATGTTGAATTCATCCTTCAACTCATTCTTTTCCTGTAAAAAACCTAACAGATAGAAAATAATTTTTACGAAAAGACTAGGAGGACTACTTTGGTCACATGAACTTCTAAGGATTACGCAACGATGAATGATAATTGGTAACCAACAGCACCCGGATGAAAATTCCCAATTTAAACTAGGATACATAGATGCGGCCAGTCTGATTCTTGAGTTAGTGAAGCTGTTGAAACCCAAAATAGAAGTTCATTTCCCATGAATTATAAGAGCAGTTGCCTAGAGCATAAATAATTTAAATATCATTTGGTCAAAAAAGAATATTCAACCAAGGACTGAATGGCAGGAAACTGTACCTCCAAGGACCTTCAGCAGGGTTCTGAGTCTGATTGGGAAAAACACCTGTAGGAAGAGTATGTCCAGAACTATTTAGTCTATCAAGTCCTGAACTTAATTGACGAGCAAGCTGCTCATCATTAGAAGTTTCTTCATTGCGGGGATGTGCTTCATTTTCGGTTCTGCCTACAAACAGTGGCTTGCGACAAGTCGGACAAGAATATACCTCATTTAAACCCTGATCCAACCTGGAATTATAAATAATTTTCAACATTTTGTTTACCACATGCTTGAACTAAATAAAGAAAAAGATACCAAAGAAAATAACACAGTTTAAGAGTATAACCATACCAAGATCTCAAGCATGGAAGATGAAATAGGTGACTGCAGTGTAGTCTTTTAGCCTTGGCCATAGGTTCCTGACATTTTTCCAATAAGTGATGGGTATCGAAAAGATTGAATGATATTCAAAAAGTAGAAAAATAAAACAGCTCAGCATACCCTGCAGATCGCACATTCATCATCATAAGCTCGTAGTTCGTCAGATGTTGCATCTGGA
Source organism: Comarum palustre (assembly GCA_951800085.1). Lineage (NCBI taxonomy): Eukaryota > Viridiplantae > Streptophyta > Magnoliopsida > Rosales > Rosaceae > Comarum > Comarum palustre. The sequence continues at coordinate 29,235,603 of OX637575.1, read as the reverse complement.
AGGGCTGCATGGAGAGCACCCAAGGCTTTTCTCAGTTTCACGAACCCTTTTATACGTTTTATAATTGCACTTAGCAAGGCCTGCTCAAATTTCAATAATGACTCTCATAAGTAGGAAGAAGATTAGTGAGTAACAAGTATCTAAAGATCTTCCGATGATACAATAGATGTAGAATGAAATATTTACACGTATGTTTAGGAAAAGGATCGCATCCACAAAATGGAATGCCATGCCATGGAGCCACCAAATATGCACGTAGTGACCAAGAGCCATTAACAAAGTTGCCATGTCTAGGACAAAACCCAAATTCCGAGTAAGACTGCCTTTCCATTCCAACAACAAACCTGCACTTAGAAACCATCAGGAAAATAGCAAATAAAAACTCTAAGCATGCATACATCCACAAAATAAGATGAAACATAACATATAAAAAGACAAAAATTTGAGAATTACCAGTTGCTGATGTATCAAATAATTTTGATCTTTCACAATTTGCATCGTTCCATGCTGAATGGTGGAGCCATATATCAAGTAACTGAAATCCATGGACCAAAACAGCCTAACGGAAAATTGTGACAAACCAAAGAACCCCGTAAACTAGAGTTATAAAATTGCACAAATGACATAATAAAATTGAAAAGTTCCCAGTAATGTTCTAAAAGCATTACCTGCAGTGTCTCAAATCCAATACCGAAAGGCTCAAATAATAACAGAAACATAGATACACCCAGTGTCTGGTATATCATCAGACACAGCCTTATCCTGCAAGCACCAACAAACAAAAAAAGCAAATAATGTTTGAGAAGATATAAGGAAATACACTTTGCTTCTCAGCTTTAAACAAAAACATAGACAGAAAATGGAGGAACTAAGCAATACCAGAAAATGTCCACAGTGAACACAAACATCAACACTGAATACACACGAAAGTATGTCAATGGTGTAGCTGAAGGAGATGCATTCAATCGTTCAAGCCGGTCTCTAGCCAAAGCTTGAAACATCTGTACAAGTTCACATGCATATAAGTCCAGTTACTTTTATACTGAATCAATAAACAGCATTTTTTTATGAGTAATTAAAGAGCTTTTTCTTCATAAATATCAAGACATATACCTTTAAAGAACAAAGAACAATCAACCAGACTGACCACAAGCCTGCATGATATATCGTTGGAGGAATAACCAGAGGAAGAAATGTACCCTGTTTGATATTTAGCCATACATAGACATTATTAAACAGCATATATTTCGTGAAGGAAAAATCTGTGATGATAACTGTTGTTTATCTAATAATATATTCATCTAGCCAGAAAAGTCATCAATCAAACGGACGTGCTTGAAGGTGTAGTTTACTTGAGATGTATAAGAAAATCACTAGTCAAAAGACTTACCTTGTAAACTATATAATTGAGAAGGCGTTCAAACAGCTTTCGAGTTTCAGCAGGATACAACTCCCCGAAGAATATAGTCTGCAAGTTAGAAACAGGTATTTCAGTGATCAAGAAACACACACATATTCATATTCACCCAAGACAAACAGTGGCAGCGGGTGGTTCAGAGGACCTAAGACTCTTGGCTGCACATTTCAATAACAGACATAAACATTGGAATTAAATCCTGGTTAATCTGTTGTCACAAAAGAAACTGATCATCTCTAAGAAAACGTGTGGCAATTCACTTATTGGCCTTCCCGTCACCAAAGCGGACAACCACACAACAACAACAAAAGTAAATACAATATCTTGAGAAATTCTATACGCTGTAAATCCACCACAACGAGCACATTTCCAACAAACTATAGGCACCAATGTTCAATGATGCACATTTCCAAGAAAGCCCTGACAAGCACAGAGTTCACAAGTCCATCGAACTTAAAATCACGAAACTTTTCAGTATTCGGTAGAGACTAACCTTGAGAGACAGAACAAGTAGAATAAATGCATTGACTACAAAATTTGCCAGCAGCGCAACAGTGGCGTATGATCCCAAAAGCAGATCAACAACATGGCCAACATTGGCCGCGGGAATCAAATTCTCCGCAAGCAATCCATCCGATTTTAGTTTAACTAGCGACGTCTCCGTCCAAAACTGTAGACCAGCAAAGCTCAATGCTGTACACACCACAGATATGGCTATATACCGCAACCCCATCGGTAACAAAATACACTGTCTTCACTAAAATCCAACTCCTCAATTCTCATCACCACTGAATTGTCATGATCCAAAACAGACTTCAATTCAGCTTCAAAACCTCACCTAACTCCAAAAATGTCCACACAAATGATTGAAACTCCGATTAGCCTGAAAATAGGCACCATTTCATTGAATCAGACTCACAAATACACTAAAATCAAGAATGCTAACTATCAAACTGCTTCTCAAGCTACAAAATTAGTAAAATTAATCCAAAATAATATGATCCGTGGCCATCGAAATCAAAAACAACTTTGACCAAATCGATGATCAAGTTGACTCGAGACCTGAATTCGATCAAAACAGAACTAATTCCAATCAGGCATCAAAATCCGAAACTGCTCAAATTAAAAATTGAAGAATTGAAGCGTGAATTTTCGATTTTGATTAAATTGAAAAAGGAAGAGGAAATTGAAAGGAATGGGGGAACCTGAGATGAGCTGAGAGGCGACACTAGCGTCGGTGGAGGGAGGCTCTGCAATTTCCACGCGCGTCGCAACTTTTTCGCAGAGAGAGAGAGACAGAGATGGGGTTTTAATTTTGTTAATTTTTAATTTTGCTTTGGTTTTTATATTTGGGGAGTTTTGGACGAGTCAATTTTTGAGCGTAGGGAAAGCACAGGGATGTCCAAATTCTTTAACGACTATTTAATCGAAACCAAGCATTTCTTGAAAAATCAGTAAATTATAATTTAATTATTAACTAAATTTCAGTTTATAAATATACTTAAACAATATCTAACACTTTAATGACACAAATTAACAAATTTTAGAAAAGTTGATGTCCACTTGTCATATGTCATTACATATTTTACCAAACTATTATTCATAGCATATTCTACTGCTACTGTTGAATTGGATACTTGTCGCTGTTACTGTCGAATTGTATGTCTGTTGCTACTACTACCAAATTGGATGCTCGCCGCTGCTACTACCTTGGATGCTCGTAGATACTACTGTCGAATAGGACTATGTTATTGCTGCTACTGCCAACAAAGACGCTGCTACTGCTCAATAAGACGATGTTATCCAGCTGCTACTATCTACTAAGACGCACAGTAGCAACACGCAGCACCACCGCACAATAGCACCGTGCATCACCATCGCACAGTAGCAACCTGCATATGTGCAATAGCATACTAGTCCAGTGAATTGTACACATCCTTCAAAAGCTTGTCACCATCTGCAAACCCGACGACCTTTTCTGCCCTCTCATAGTCCCCTTGCTATGACCAAAGCCCCAAAATCCCTACAGCAATTCAACAACCATACAGTCACTACTCATTTTTTCGCCAATCATCATTCACAAAGTTTGCACAACCATTCAATCCTCACAGATCTACAAAAACTTACATGTGGGATTCGGGAGTCGTCATCGCCCATTGGATCTAGTTAAGAGATGAAGGGCGGGCGTCGGAGCACAGAGGCGGTTGGATCATTGTCCATCATTACTCGTCAACACCAATCATCATCGTCGGTCATCGATGGGCGTTGTCACCAAAGCAGCGCCTCTTCTTCTTGCATTAGTATGAGAGAGAGAGAGTAGCAGATATGTTTTTTAGAAAGAGAAAGCAACATATCTAAAAAAGAACGAAGAAGAAGATCTGAAAAAAAAAACAAAGAAGTGAGAGAGATGAAAGATGAGGAAGAGAGGGTATTAGGGTAATTTGATAGGTGAATTTGGATTAGGCCTGATGCAATAAATTTTGGGTTTGGGCCCATGAAGTAATTTGTATAACAAATTATGAAAGTAGGGTTTTTGTGTTTACAAATTTGGTTTGTTCCTTATATGTAATTCTCCCTTAAAAAATCTTAACTGTTGATAATTATACTTAGTTTTTATTTAAAAATAAATAAATAAATAATATCATAAATGCAATCTAACTGTCCATTTAAGTTGGTTTAAGTGCACCATGGTGTACCCAAGATGCTCTGCTATTTAATGATTTCTCATGTTCACCGGGTTAGTGATTGATCAAAGATTTAAATTTAAGGATGAAAATAAAGCAGTTTTACTTAAAAGTAATTCTCACCATCTTTAGATTTAGATCTAACGGTAACTGACCATTATTTTCTTAGTCAATCACTAACCATGTGAACACTACTCATGAAATGACATCTGACACCTAACAAGAATAACAAAATGATACATAATTACTTTTTAAACAAATAGAAATGATTCTTATAGGAGAACTCGGTAGAACATTTCGTAAGGTTATATCAAAAAACAAAATTCAGATTTCAGATGTACTATCATTTATTTTTTGGGGAGGCTTTTTAGCCAATTTGCTATCCTAACTTTTATTATATTGTCAATTTGCTACCCTACATTTTTTCTGCCATTTTGCTACCCTAACTTTCATAAATTTGCCAAATTGCTACCCAATCGTCATATATGTTTTTTTACTGTTATGTGTTCCGTCATTTTTTTTCCTGTTAGGTGTGCCTTTCACGTGAGAGAATTTTCATAATTTTGAATTCAAATTAGTTTTTTTTAACAATTGAATTTGTCTCTTTAAATTTTGAACTTCATTCAGGAAAAATAAAATAAAATAATACATGGATTCAACCCCAGGTCTTTGGCCCGGTGGTGCCAACCCCGCCAAGTGTAAAGCATGTGGGACATAAATGAGTCTTTGTTAGAAAGCGTAATGAGAAGAACGAGGTACTCAAGTACAAAGCTCGCCTACTGGCTCAATTTTTATCACAACGCCATGGAATAGACTATGAGGAGATATATTCTCTAGTTATGGACATCATTACTTTCTGATACCTTGTCAGTCTGATAGTATCCGAAAAACTTGACATGCAGCTCATGGACATGGTTACTGCATATCTCTATGGAGATCTAGATTCAGAGATATACATGAAACTCTTTGATGGGTTTTCGTTTCCTAAGTCAAGTGACTCTAAAACACAGAGTGTGTATACTATTAAGTTGCAACGCTCACTTTATGAATTGAAGCAATCTAGACAGATGTAGTATACTCGTTTAAGTGACTACTTAATTAGGAAGGGATGTAAGAACAATGATATATGCCCTTGCGTGTTCATAAAGAGAATGAGTTCCGAGTTTGCAGTTGTAGCCATATGTGTGGATGATATGAACATCATCGGTACTCTTGATGAGATAAGAGAGACCGCGACTCATTGGAAATCCGAGTTTGAAATGAAGGACCTTGGGAATTCTCGGTTCTACCTAGGACTTGAGCTAGAGCATCTAACCTATAGAGTTCTTATTCACCCATCTACATATGTCCAAAAGATGCTCAGGTGATTTAATATGGACAAAGTGCATCCTGTTGGCACCCGAATGGTTGTTCGGAGTCTAGATATCAAGGAAGATCCATTATGTCGTAAAGAGAATGAGGAAAAAGTACTTGGAGTAGAGGTACAATACCTTAGTGCAATCGGTACGCTATTTTACATAACGCAATGCACTTGACCCGATATTGCATTCGCAGTGAACTTATTAGCTAGATATAGTTTTGCGCCTAATCAACATCATTGGACCGGTGTTAAGAATATCTTTCGATACCTTAAAGAGACCATCGACATGAGTTTCTTCTTTCCCTATAAAGATTTAAGAAGGGCCGCAAGAGATTGCGATGTCCATGCGAATCTCGGCTATATACTGGCTGTCGGGCGATGCACAACAGCTTCCGAGCGATGTACACCTCCTGTCGAACGTTGCGCTGTAGCTGCGGCATGCTATGCGCTGGCGTGCGCGCAGCTGCTGAGAGTCGAGCGTTGTGCGCCAGCTATCGGGCACTGTGCACCAGATGTGGATCAATGTATCTAGCTACCGAGCATTGTGCACCAGCTACATAGTGTTGTACGCACACCTGCCGAGCGTTATGCATAGCTACCGCCACCCTTAGCTATGCTGAGACCCCAAATAATGTGTTGGTTGGTTTCTCAAATGCATGATACTTGTCGGATCCGCGCAAGCAACGTTCTCATATTGGGTACGTGTTTATCATTGGGAATACGACGATATCATGGAGATCTAGTAAGCAGACTCTTGTGGCGACATCTTTAAACTATGCAGATATCATTGCCCTACATGAAGCTGCTCGTGAATGTGTATGACTGAGATCGATCATTGAATACATTAGCGGACGAGCGGTTTGAGATCTACTACAAACAAGCCTACATGCATTTATGAAGACAATGCAGTCTGTATCGACCAGATGAAGCTAGACTACATCAAGGCTGACAATACAAAACACATTTCTCAACATTAAAGTAAATCAAGTGAGTTCAGAATCAAATGTAGCAGATATATTCATCAAGTCTCTGCGTAAGTCAACTTTTGACAAGCATGTGAAGAACATTGGAATGCAAAGATTGTCAAGTCTCTCTGACTGAGTTACTCGTCAAAGGGAGCCTCATATGGTGGACTCTTGGTATACAACGAGACAACATTGTATACATCATCCGGCATCACGACGCGCGACACAAGAGAGGGTGTTCTAGGATAAATAGATTATGTGTGTGTCTTAGTCTATACCGATATATATATATATATATATATATATATATATATGCTTATGCCTTTAGTTTGAAATATGATATCTACATGAGTTTGACCCAAATGTAACATGTAAATCCATATATAAGAGACTCGTATTAATAAAAGAAACAAGAAGTGAAACACAATTTCGTTTCACTTAAACACGTAAAACATTAGCAAACATTTTTTTTCTTCATGAAAATAAAAATGATGGAAATTAATAAGGACATTTAAGTCATTTCACATTATCTCCTTTCTTGTAGGAAAGGAAAAGGGCCAAAATTTCAGAAGATCGGAGAGCCCAAATTGGTCCCCATAAAAACCCAGAGTTTTCAAAATCCAAAAACCCTAGAAATCGCAAGGCTTTTGTGCTTGGAAGAATCGAATGGGGATCATAAGGAGCTCGTTCTCCTTCATACTGGGCGGGGTCACCGGAATCTACATAGCCCAAAACTACGCCGTTCCGAACATCAAGAAGCTCGCCAACACTGCCGTATTCATGTCCAAGCAAGTCGAGGAGAAGTACCGCAAGCCCAAGAAGAGAGACGACGACTAGGATCGGTGTCTGAGTTCCAAATCCAGGTTCTGATTTGGGGGGATTTCTTAATTATTGTTTTTAGGTGATGAAAGAGATATTAGTAAACGAAAAGTTATATAATTTGTGATGGATTTGTTACTTTGAGGCTTCAGGTTTACTGTGAAGTGAAATGTTTTTATTCTTTTTTTACTGTGTTAATGAAAGGCTTTGGAGTAGTTTTGTGATTGTATCTGCTGTGCATGTGATTAGTTGCATTATGTGTTTGGTAGCTGGATATGACGTTTTCAATGAGAAATTGGTTTTTGGAGTGGAGATGCTTTGTGAATCACTTAGATTTCGATATAGAATCAAGGGTGGTCTGGTAGTTGCCAACTCTGAGAGTGAAGGTTTCACATTTTGAGAATAGTTATCAGTTGGAGTTTAAGTATGAAGCTTTTCAATAGTTGGATTAGATATGCTTTATGAGTCATTATGCTGAACTGTACTCACTTATTCACCACACCAAGTTGGTGTGTATGAGTTTGCGTATTCACAGGAGTCATAAGGTAGAGTTAGAGTTCAGCCTTTTAGTATGAAAAATGGGTAGTGACTCGGAAATCAGAGTTGTGCGTGGATGTTATCTGTAGAACAGATTTTGTCCTGGAAAAACATGTGCCTTTTAGCTTCATGGTATGTAATTAGTTAGATTTTGCCTTAGAGAAGTAGTATATGCTTGTGAGCTGCGCTTGACTTCGCGTGATTGTAAGCTGATGCTATTTGAGTCACATTTCCAAATTATGCTCAGATTTTGGGCATGTGCGTTGTCAATGTCTAATGATGAGAGGTAGACTGATTTCCAAAACAGAGTTTTGGCTTGTGGAAATTGATTGATATGTGCTTCCTTAACTCAGTTGATGTTAAGAAGGTCCTTTTGGCTTGATTGCTCTTATTTCCTTTGATCAACTTAACACGTATGGAGCAGTTTCTCTGCTTACGAGTTTCTGAAGTGCACATCAGCTGACTCGATTATTCAGAGTTGTCAGCGGGGTTTATTTTTGAGGTTTACCGTGACACTTTGTATTTTATCTTATGTGTTCTGAATTGTTAATGCTTTATCCATTCCTAAGCATCATGTAACTGATGAAGTCAAGGCCTTTTCTGAATGTTTTAGTTTAGATCTTCATTGATGGCTCTCTTGCTAGGTCCAATATGTTTGCTTAAGTTTATTAACCCCTTGTATTGGGTGCAAGACTGAGGTTGGACACTGCTTCCAGAGTTTTAGGCATGAAGCCTAGCCAAAGTCTCACTACATTTCATTTGGTAGTGTATAAATTACTGAATTTACATGTCCCTAACTCCTGAGGGGAATGTCATGATAGCCTCAAGCTATAAAGATGATTGAAAAGTTGACACAGTTACAGCTAGTAGTATCTGGTGCGTTGTTGTATGTGACCTTGGAGAGTCTTGATACATTTGCGTTTGGTGGAGTCACTTGTATGAGGTATGACCACTCTTGGACTTGATAACATCTAGAAGAGGATTTTATGCATCTTGTTCTGTGAGCTTGAAGTCTTAAAGTGTGTGCCCTTTGTTAGACGTACAGCCCTGTTCAGCCCAGTGGTCAGTGTCACATTGATTTTTTTTCTTTTTGAAGCGCATATTGGTTTTTCTAGTTTTAAGGTAATCTGGTGAAGGCATTATTCATCCCTAAACTTTGAAAGCGAACCCAACACAGTTTGATTAGGTCATAAACACTTTTAAATTGGTGATCCGAGACGTGGTATCTTGTTTGTGGTTGATGCATAGTTGGAATCTCATTAGTAAATAATTAATTTAGTGAAAGGGCCTTGGTTTGTATCTAAATATGTGGTCAGTAAGAAATGGAATCAGATTGATTAGCTTAACAAGAATTCTTTATATATAATCCCATTGTTTAAGCACGCTTGGTGGATGAGGAAGAAAACGTCCAAGCAAAACAGAAAGAGCGTCACCATTGTTGTCTCCATCTAATTTTCTGGCAATTGCCGTAAGTAACCACTTACACTAACATCTTGGATATTCTTTCCTTCTCCAGAAATGGTCCTCCCTACTCCTTAGTGCCATTACTAAAGGATGCCATATGCTACGATTTCCGATAGGGTTCCTTTCAATTTCAGGATCAGGTCCGGCGAAATCCCTACACTCAGATTTTCGAACACGAAACAATCCAATTTTGAGTGTAATCAGTTAAGTAGTGATGAAGCGTATACGACTTGCACAAAGTGGCGTGCAAGTGTTATATGTGATGCTGCAATGTCACTCCAGAAATATCGACCTCTTCCCTAACCTTGGCAATTTGCCTTGTATCCTTGCACATTGGAACTAGGCAAACTAGCAAGTAAACATAAGACGTGGATTAGAAAACTGAGAACGAAACAAAATATGCCTAAACCTAGGAGGCTTGAGCACCAGACAATGTAGTTGGTATCTCCAAGCTTTGTTAAGAAAGACCACCAACCATTTTTGAATATGAACGATCCGAGTTACAGCTGATGCTGAATGCTCCATTTCCAAATTAAAGTCCTTGTCTTTTACCCTTTACTTTAACACCCACATTATCTAAAACCCAGATTCAAACATCACACCAATAATATTCATCTTTTGGTGCAAAAAGCCTTTGTTTTGCTCCACTCGTTTTGGTGGCCGGAGGGCCAAGCACTCAGGTGCTCGAAGGGTTTTGGCACAGAACCTACATTCCACTTCTAATGTTGTCCCACAAGTTCAAAGCCTCAAAGTGAGGATTTGAGTAGTCCCTTGGAATAGAACACAAACAAGAAAGGAAGTTTCTTACGTTGCCTACATTGGATTACCTTATTGCCAAATTGAAAAGGATTGCAGCTCCTTTCCTTTCTATTTTGGTGGTCGTCTTCATCGCTTAGTTACAAGTTATCGACATGAACCATGCCATACCTTAACATGTAACAGTATTATAGCCTCAGTAGTTTTCAAATCATAGTTCATTTTGGACACTACCATAAATTGGACTGGAGATTCTCATCAAATCTGAAAGTTGCAGCAGATCTCGTCACGTTTGTCACCCTGCATGTGTTTTGTTACTGGAGTAAGCATTCTCATTACCAATGCGTGCGCACTTTATTCTCTCATTGTTGAAGTAAAAGCAAATAAGGGAGAATGACAAGTTTGTTGAAGTACAAGCAAATACGGGAAAATGACAAGTTTCACTGGCACCCCTAATCCGTTTTGTGTCGAATCAGTGGAATCATTTGGAGTGATTGATAGCAGAACAGATTAACAGAGTTGCTATGAAGATGGTATGAACAGAGAAGAAGGGGAACAAAGAGAAATTTCAATTTCCTGGTGAGATTGTCACCAATCTGAATATGAATCATGCTGTGATTAATATCACAAGACATACAAAAAATGTATACACAATTACACGTATATGTTACAAAGCCACAACACTAAACACCCGCACCCCTTCATCTAATTCTTTCCTTCCTGAGCTGAAAGGTTCAGGTTTTAAGTATAACAATGGAGGTTAAAGAAAATCATCTCCTTTATCCCTAATACAGGTCCTCCTCCTATTAATATGAGCAGGAACTCCGAGCTTTGAAGCAGAACTTGTGGATACAATGACAAAGAAAACCACTACAATCCTCTTATATATCATCACACATCAATGACTGCAGATTGAGACCTTGATGTAGACCCCCTGCGCGATCTAGATTCTCCGATCTTTGCAGACACCTCGGCTACAACAAGCCTAGTTAGAAGCAACCCTGCAATTAGAGCTGCTCCCATCAACATTGTGAAAACTGCACTCCAGCTCTTGGCAGAAATGTAGCCAGTTAACAATGGACCGATTGCAGCCCCTACAGAACCTGTTCCATCGATAATAGCAGTTACAGTTGCCAATGCCCTCGAGTTCCCACGCAATGAGCTGTGAGTTCCCAGGTCTGCTGAGACAGCCGTTGTTATTAGAGCATATGGCCCGTTAACAAACATGCCGGTGATGAACATAAGGATAACGTTCACAGTAAAAGATATGCTCCCATAGCTCCGGTAGAAAAAGAGAGCAGGGATAGCACAATACATGAAACTAGCAGCTGTTATTGCTCTAGCATCTAAACGGTCAGAAATATGTCCAGCAAGGATTCCACCAAGCACACCTCCGACATCAAACAATGTCGACAAGTTACCAGCCGCTGCATCCGACAAGTACTGGCCATCAATAGCTGCAACATGTGTGAAACGTTAGTCAACAACGAAATCCAAAACAAATCACAAATGCAAAACAACATAGGGAAGTTAAAATTACCTGTATGGCTGATGTAGAAAGGAAGCCAATAGAGAAATGTATAAGCCACCAATTTGGAAAAGAACAAGCAAAGAGCAAAAGGAGCAACACCAGGAATCTTCCAAGCTTCAATGAACCCCACAGGCTGATCCTTCACCTCTGCCCTTGATGATGCCAACAATGGTGCAGTCACTTCCGCCCCACTTTTCTTCGGAGAATCCGATTCATCCTCTTCACTAACTCCCACAGACTCAGGAGTAACAGGCAAGAACAGAAACACCACCAAACCAATTGTCGCGATCATCAAACCCGGCACTGCAAAAGACCAACCCCATCCATATTGCAGTAAAGCAGAAGCAACCAAAGACCCTGTAATGTTCCCAACAGAAGTATGAGCATTCCATATCCCCATTATCAACCCTCTCTTCTTCTTCCCAAACCAATTACCAACCACTGCAACCACCGAAGGCCACCCTGTCGATTGGAACAGACCCGCTAGCATTTGAACCGCAAGGTAGTAATAGAAGCTATGAATGCTTCCCCAATACCCAATTCCAAACAGAGAAGTAAACACACCTGTTCCCACCATTCCTATAGTCAAAAAAATCCTCAAGTTTATTCTATCCCCCAAATGACCAGAAAAGTACATTCCTATAGCATAAACAGCTAGAAAAGCTACATCAATTTCCCCAAGCAAGACTGTTCCATCTGATCCATCAAACGGTGCCCATCCATCTCCAAGAATCCAAGAGAATGATCTTCTTCTTCTCCATGGCAAGGAATTCAGGCTGACCTCATCAGAAGCAGGATCAAGAGTGCTCTTGACCACACTGGTGGTTTTCCTGGCAGCATGGTAGCTTGCATAGGCTATAAAAGTAACAAACAGAACAATAGCTTGGTGGGTTTTGTATGAAATCTTTGATCTTTTTATCCACTCTATGAATCGAATCCCCAAGGGCTTGGTGTAAGTTGTCTCAGGTAGTACCTCTTCCATTGATCCCATGTATTGATTTGCAAATTCAAGCTGCAAATTGAGAACCATAAAAGATGAGAATGCAATACATCATACTAGGAAACTAAAATTCAAAAAAATGGTTTACCAGCTTGCACCAGAGATATAACATTATTTATGTAATCCAATAAGACAAACAAAATCAACCAGCCGCTCACATTCTCCACAGTTTTAGAGGACAAGTAAACAGCTCATATAAGAATCAGACCCAGCACTCTGATTCATCTAACCAATATCAAATCTTGAACAGGAAAAAATCACCAAAGGTTAAAAGGGGTGAAAAAACAGAACGGTCAAAAAAGAAATCAGTTTCCCAGAAGAAATAGATACACGAACAGTTACAATATTCCCGCTTTGATAGAATTAAAAGCCAAAGAGGAGTCGTAATAAATAATGACGAAGAAGAGGGGACTCTCCAAAGAACAAAACCGGTCAAAAGAGTTTGAAACATTCAGGTGAGAATTACAAAGCAAAAGAAACATACCTATTGGGTAAAGCTTGAAATGAGATAGAGTGTGTAACCAAAAAAATGAGATAGAGTGAGCTCGACTGAAACTGGGTTTCGGATATTGTATTTGGCTTTGGTGTTTAAATTCGTCTCTATATTTTCTGGTTTGGTTGGGATAGAGGAGCAGGTTGCTGAGAAGAAGGCAGAAGAGCTGGTTCCGTTTCAAAGCTCTAATAAAAGGCGCAAAGCTAGGATGAAGCAACGTGAAGATTCTTTTATCTCGTCGGTGGTATTTAATATTTTTTTATACGTTGAAATTCCCCTATTGCCCAAGATTTCCGTTCTTGTGCCTTCCGGTGAATGTAGGGAGACTGCAATATATGACGAAAATGGCCTTGTTTGGTGATGCGTTGATGAATAGTGGATAAGTTCCGTCATTTTTAAAAGAGTAAAATTAATTAAGTTGTAGTATCTAAATTATTGTGCCACAGTTAGTATGATATCTAAACTTTAAAAACATCAATGTAATACCCAAACATTGATTTTGACATCAAAGAGATATCTTCGTCCAATTTTTGCACCATAACAGTCTGTGTTGCTGACTTGACAAACACATGGGTCCTTAAAATAATTTTAAATGACCAATTTACCCTTTCTTTGTTAATTATTTTTTTCCTTAGCATTTTCTTTTTACGCTTATATTCGTTCTTTTTCTAAGTTGTAGTCTTGATGAAAATTTTTCAAAACCCTCCACTCGAATATTCTCAAAAACCACAAGGTGATGGTGATGAAATCGAAGATCCACATCGACTTGGAGCTCATCACCGACGATGAGCTCTTCCTTAAGATCTCCTGCCATGATAAGTTGATGGTGATTGTGACAAAAAAGAGGTTAGATATTGTATATATACACATAAATCTAAATTATAATTAAATAAATAATTATAAATAATGAAATAATAAACATGAAACCAATTACTATGAACAACTTTTGATTACCACACTTAATTGAAGAAGAAGTGGAATTTGTGTAAGCGAATTGTTTGTCTTGAAACACTTAGAACGAAGAACAGATGAAAGTGTTGAAGTCGAGTCGTGTGCTTCACACATTTTTCTTAAGACAGTTTATGTCTTCTCTATTGGTGCAAAATTCTTAATGTCACTTGTCTCTCAAGATACAATGACTACTCGTGCTTTAGAGCTGCACTGTTGTCAAGAACACTCTGTCAAACTTGTAATACTTTCTTTCTATCACCAGAAAACTAGCCTTAAAAGGGAGAGAAAGAACTCAATAGAGAATGAGATGATTTGAGTTGGTGTTTCAAAACTCTTCAGAATGTGTTTCGAATGTTGTGAATGTGTTGACATGTAATGGTGTTTAGAACAACAGAAGTGGTCACTATTTATACATAGGGGGAAACTATCCATTACTTGAATTTTCATGAATTCTGGTTGATATGTTACAACCCTTAACATTCCAACCTTTGACATTTTGTAGGTACAATCTTTCAAATTTTTGTGTGGTTACAAGCTTTCACATTTTGTGAGGTTACAACTTTTCACATTTTGTGAGGTTATATCATTTCACATTATGTGAGGTCACAGCTCACATAATTCAAACAATCAGTGAACAATACAAATTCTAAAATTGTTTCAAGTAATTATCAATCTTTGGATGACTATTTCTTATTCACCCTATAACCCATTTAAATTCTCTAATTTATATTGGTTAAATAAAATGGTTATTTTCAGCATTTTTCAACAATTTCCCACATGAATGAAATAGGCGACCAAGGGCTCGATAGAATTGATGATAGATTTCTACGGTTGAAACCTGCATAAAATATGTAGGTTTTACCCTTCGAACATTTTCTTGTGAAAGTATGCCGACTTTACTAATTAGATAATAGACACAATGTCTTTGAATTGTTCATCATTTATGTAAATGATAACATACCTCACACATGAGTCTTCCTGGTACTTTACAGTTTTCACTTTTATGCCCATTTTGGCCCTAGACACGAGCCTGGTTCTGTAAGAGTTTGACAAGAATTGTTCCATAAACAATTCCCTTAGAAGCGGCTCAACTTCTCTCTTACATAGGTGATTTCTTAATTAAGAGTAACCCGCATTACTCCACTCGGATTTCTGACGCATAAGAATCATTAATCATTAAAGGATTGTGCTTTACCTCATTCCTTACGGGCATCAGTGTTTTCATCATAGAAATGGACATGAGGAAAATTTCTATAATGATCTGACATGGTCTCTACAATTTGGTTGTCCCTTTTGAACCTAGATCTTGGGATCTCCAGTCAGCTAGGTTGGGTGTCCACTGTAAAGATTTTTTACTCATGAGTTTTAGTCACATTCCCCTTGATGCTTATCAACTAACTCTTTATTTAACCATTTGGTTAGCGGATCTACAATATTATCCTTTGACCTCACATAGTCTATATAGATAACTCGAGTCGAGAGTAGCTGTATAATGGTATTATGTATTTGACTAATCTGTCTTAACTTAGCATTATAACATCTTGTTATGTGTCGTGCCAATTGCAGATTTACTATCACAATGTATGCATATTACATGCACGTATTTTGTCCATCCGGAATATCCTCTATGAATTGGCATAGTCATTCTCTCTCTTCCCCACATTTGTTCAATGCGACAAACTCAGACTCCATCATGGATCTGGTTATGATTTTCTGTTTAGATGATTTACAGGATACTAATGCACCTCCCAATGTAAACAATATAACCATTAGTGGATTTTGATCCTTTCATATCAAATCTAATTTGCATCATTGTATCCTTTTAGGACAGCTGGATAATTGGTATAGTGCAGCTCATAACCCCAAGTGTATCTTAAGTTTTTGAGTACTCTTGCAATTGTTTGCTAATGTATAGCTTCAGAATTACTCATGTACTACATAACTTGCTCTCAGCATAGTAAGTTATGTCGGGTCTTGTACAACTCGTTGAGTACATCAAACTTCCAATGACTCTAGACAATTCAAAGATTACTACTCAATCTTTTCAGTAATTCCAATCAAACACGATCAGGTAAGATGGTAAGGTTTTAGTGGAGCGTGGCTCGCTTAAGCACATTGTCTCGATGGTTCTTGCCTAGACATCGTGACCAATTGAGTAAGCCTAGTTGAAAAGATTCATAACGTTCATTTCCATAGTTCATATAGAGCTTCTTTTTCCCATTATGGGTACCTTATTCAAAAAGGTCACTAGCCATAAAATTGGTGTCTCCCCACATTTTGGGTGCCACATTTGTTGAGTTGATTTTCAACCTCATTATTATAGAGAACCAATTTCTCTATTCTCTCACCTTTGATTTCCAGCAAATACTCACAACAATATATTATTGTTATCAACAAAGATGATAAAGTATTTATCATCACTTCTTGTTTGCGTTGTTCTCAAATCACATATCGATCTCACTTCTTATTATCAATAAACTCTCACTGAACCCTTAAATCATATTCTTATTGTCACAACCAACTTTACTGCACTCTAATAAACTCTCACTGAACTCTTAAACTGCATTTTTATTGTCACAACCAACTTTACTACCTCCTAATAAACTCTCACTAAACCCCTAAATCGCATTCATATTGCACAAACAGTTTTATTATCCCCTAATAAACTCTCACTGAACCACCAAACTGTATTCGTATTGCATAACCAACTTTACTACCTCCTAATAAACACTTACTGAACTCTTAAACTGTATTCTTATTGCACAACCAAATTTACTACCCCTTAATAAACTCACACCGAACCCTTAGACCACATCATTATCGTCACAACCAACTTTACTACCCCATAATAAACTCCCACTGAGAGAGAAAGAGAGAGACAGAGTGATAAAATTTAGTGGGAGGGAGTTTGAGGAGTTTGCTTCTAGAGAGAGAGGAGGAGGAGGAGAAAAAAGAAGAAGAAGAACAGAGAAAAGAGAGATGAGTCCGCAGAAGCTGTAGGGTGATTCCTCCATAGAGTACGTCGAGAAGAGAGGAGACATTAAGAAGATGGAGGCCTCTTTTTTTTAGTTGGCTTTTTCATATGAAGTTGACCGCCGCGTTGGTGACGTAAGTGTTTCCCTTGAAGTCCTCAACGACGGCGTTGGCGATCTGGCGAGAGGAGTCTCCGTCGGGGACGGGGAGTGAGGAAGATGCGACGGTGCGTGAGGATGTCGTAGGCGGCGAGGGCGTTGAAGGGAGGGAGGGGCTCGATTGCTTGGACGGCGGTGATGAGGCAGTTGTTAACGGTGCCGATGGCGAGGGGCGAGGAAGGTGAACGAGAATGTAGGATGATGCAGTTAGAGAAAGAGAAACAAAGAAAGATCGAGAATGAGAGGTAATGTAGAGAGTAAAATAGATAAATGGTAGAATTGTAATTTAATTGATAAAAGTTGGAATAGTCACAACTAAAATTTGTTAGACGTGATGAACACTTTTTTTCAACTTTTTTTTTTACAGTAAATGGTCAATATCTCATTCTCAAGTTATAGTTTTCCTCATCCTCTTTCTACAAAATTCTCATGGCTCTCATGTGATTTAGAGACAATTTCTCAAATCATCAGTTGAATACAAGGCCTGATCTCTATCTTGACTATGGTGCAACGCTACCATCTCACTTTTATATACGTCCAAGAACAAATTAAACATGATTAATTAGTTTATACGTATTGGATTAGCCATAACAATAATTTCAAACGATTAGACACAACTTGGGAACTAAATCACCAACTCATGGGGTCCAAATTGACGAAGCCAGATCTCCAGGGAAGCAATGCACGTCTCTATGCAGAACTTCCACGTAGTCTTCCCATCATAAACAAATTTCACTTCCCCAGAAGAGCAAGCTAGCTCAGAGAATAGGTCAAGTGGCACCTAAAACTCTGCTGCAACGAGTTATCAAGCTCACAAGTTTTCCAGTTCGCTTTGGAATCTTAAAAACTCAAGACGAGTGATGATTCTTCAATTTACAATATCGCGTTTAATCGGTGAAGATAAAAAACCCGTTCATAAAAGAGATCCTCTATCTCCACAAATGTTACGTTGATGGCCATTATGGCCTTGGAAAGAAGGCAGTGTGTTCTACTTACGTGGTTCTTAACTTTTCGAAGACATCCATCATTAGTTTGAACCAGGAGGGAAGTGATTTGATCGGGCACTGTATTACTGTAATGGAGTGATTGACCAACTCTATTAACATCTTTTTGATCCTTATGGTGGGGGTTTACTTAAAGAAAATTAGCATCACTACGCTTTTTATGATACGATGTCGGATTCCATCGTTTTCTTTGATTCCCATTGTAAAAGTAAAACCATGGATCTTCCTGGTTAAAAAGGGCAATTAGGTCAAATCCATCAATATTACTATGATGATTAGTGTGGGTAAAATCGTAATTCAGTACCCACTGGAAGCAAAACGTCCTTTAACGCGCCCAAGTCGAAATGCTGCGGCCGCATCTCATAAATAATATTCGCATATCCGAACGGAATTGTGCCAAGCTTAATTCGTATATACCACCCTTTGAAAAAAGGGTGCCCACCAGAGCCATGTGGACGCGCGGCTTTAGTGACGTGGCATGAGTCATAAGGGATGGATGGGGGCTACGTTGGCGCCATCTGGCATGAGTCAAATGTCTGAATTTGTATATGGGCACTTGCCACTCCAACCCAACTATGCGATACCTCTTCTATCAATCTCAACATCTTTTCAGTTACTTATTTTGACCTAAGTTTGGTCCTCTCTTATCTCTACCAAAACAGAGTCGGGTTTTAAAGCCAAGGCATAAGGCCAACGGATTAGCAATTGAATTTTCAGCTTTAGAAAGAAAACACTTGAACAGGTTCTGCGCGCCCTCCCATCCAAATTTGTGCATTTTGAATTCAAGGTTTATCTTAATTTCTTGATCCGATCTATATAATCTAGGTTTATCAAGTTGGGTCATGTTTTCTGGATCGAATTTAAAATTATTTAGATGTTTCGGGTTGCAACCATATTTTTTAGGTCAATTTTAAAAGTATTCAGATGTTTCGGGTTACGATTTGGTCGTCAACACTGTGTTGTTATTATTTTTTTTAAGAAACACTGTGTTGTTGTTGTGTAGTCACTCTAGCTGTAGATCACATCCCTTTTGTTACCCAATTGTGCATTTGACATGTTCAAAAGCACCATTTGTATATCAGTTACATTTCAAATCAATATACACGATTTTAAGATCTCATAATTCATTCAGGAACATAACCAGGAATTTTGAAATTAATTGTTTTCTTTTCAAAATTAAAACATGGAATTTTGAAATGAACAAACTCAACACTCATCACTAACAAAAAAAAGTAGCAGTCAACACTCTGCTATCTTGGCTCAGTTAATGCAGTAGTCAGATGTTGGATTACATTCTCTTGGTTTCCTTATTGCTAGATGCTCATCTCTTATGCTAAAATTACAGAATGTCAAACGCAATCATGTTTTTAGAGAATGTAACATGATAGTTGATGCTTTAGCTAAATATAACACTATAATTGATCACTTTTGATGATGTGGTATTTCAAGAGCTATGAAAACCGGTGCAAACACAAATTTGTAGTTCCTTTTCCTTTTGTTAGGGCCCTTTAGGCCCTTTTGTAACAAAAAAAAGTAACAATTATTCACACACCCTCAAAACGACCTAGTACATACCCCACACTACTCAATCCTCACTTGAAACACGTCACTACTCTCCTCCTTAATCTTCGGCACCACCACCTTAAGCATGCCGTTTTTCATCTCCGCCTTGACGCCGTCCGTCTTAAACACCTTCTCTGGCAGCTGAATCCCCGTCGAGTACCTCCTCGGCTCCTCTTCAACTTCCACGTGTCCCCCTTCTCCTCTAATCACCAAAATGTCCTTCTCCACCGAAACCTTCACGTCCTCTTTCCACAGCCCCGACATGTCAAACCTTAGATGCAAACCCATCTACGTCTCACGCGCGTCCAAGCCGCGACGTGTGGAGGAGAGGAAGGGATTCTCCGAGATCGGGTCCACCAGATTCAACACATGTCTCAGATTCCGCCCCGCCAAGAACGGAGACAGAGCGAACAAGTCGGAGTAGAAGTTGTTGCGGCGGAGAGGGAGGGTGTCTACGTCGGTTTCATCGGTGTCATCAGATGAGTCGTAACGGCGGGAGACGTTGGTGGTGAAGAGCCTAGCGGAGGGGAAGGCGGAGAAGGATTTAGGGAGGAGAGAGAGAGGTGAAAAGGAGTCGCCTAGGGCCGGCCTTGAGGTGGTGCAAGTTGAGGTGGCCATCTTAGGTCACGGGTCTCCGAGCGGTCTCGGATGAGTTTTTTTATAGTTTTGTATGAATAAAAATATTTTTTAAGTGTCCTTACATTTAGGGGTGGATTGGTATACCAATTCAGTTTTTCTTATACCACGTACAAATCAAATTTTAATTGATAGGCAAAATTGTGTACCACTACCAACCATCGAAGTTGGTATACATAAAAGTTGGTACGATAGGTACGGTTGGTACTGGGTCTCTACCAAGTTTACATTATGGCCCAATAACTGAAAAAACCTAATAAATTATGGCCCAACAATTTTATGAACAACTTTCAAATAACATATTCAACATAATATAACAACTTTCAAAACATAAATTAAGTTCATGAACAAACAATTTCAAATGCATAAAGTCATAAACAAGCAAGTTCAAATATAACAACACAACAAAAAGCTAATGATAAACATCCATAAAGACTGAAACTGGACAAAACTTTGATCTAGGGAGATGTTGCACTTGCGAGGCTGCAAGAGAGTTAGCTGCTAAACATCAGTCTAAATAGGACTCTTAACTTGTGGTGTTTCTTCCAGCCTCAAAGCCTTGGACAAAAGAATTCTCTGCAAACACGACAATTTACAATTACATGGGAGGGAGGCAATTATATCAGATCAACATATACAATTCAATTCGATCACTATCCATATATAGATGCATGAGAGACAAACAACACGATCTATGAAACAATATTGATGATTACCAACCCTGTTTTTTAGCTTATTATTTAACAATAATAATAATAATAACTTAATTTAACAAAACATGTACCTGTCTCAAAATCCTCCAGCTCTTGGTAAATTATCAGATCATTTTCTGTTGGAGGTTCGTATAGGTTAATATTCCTATTGGTTGCTCAATTTGATGTTTAATTTCTTCTTAGCTGCCTTTTGTAACGCACTTAACATATTTATCCAGGATGCTGCATATATGAAATGACATTTCATAGGCATGCATTTAAAGCATTTGTACGTTTCCAGACCTCCTATTTTGAAGATACTCCCACTTACTTTCACATGTTTCTTTTGGTATATTTGTTCCTTACTAATTTCATGTTTTTCAAACAGGATATACAAGCACTTATTACCAAAATTAATAAGTCTATAGTTTCTCCCCTTCCCACAAAGTACAGTAGTGCATTGTAAGTGCTTCTTTAGTCTGTTGGTTTCTATGGCTATTCATTCAACTCATGTTATTCTATGTTTGTTTTCTGTGTTTCTTAAGAAAAACTTACTGATGCTTTGTACTTGAGCGTGCATAATTTAGTGACAAAAGTAATTTTAGGTTATTTTCTTGTTTCCTACTATCTCCTGTTTCCTTTCATAACTGAATATTATTGACCTAATGTTTTGCTTATTTGAGTTATTTCTATTCTCAGTCAAGGCCTTGTTAAAACCATGCTTCGAAAAAATCCATAACTGAGGCCAAGTGTATGTATACTTCTTCTAGCCTACATCTTGCAAAAAATGTGGACAGTACTATACATCTCATTAAAAGTTTAACACTACTTTTTGTTAGAGCAAGCTGCGGAGCTACTCCGTCACCCACACCTTCAGCCTTATGTTCAAAAGGTTAATCTCAAAATCAATAGCCCCAATTACTTGAAGAAAACTAGATTTTCTGAGACAGAAGATGTTCGATACTCAACATACCATGAGAAGCGGCGTACGTTAAGCACAACCTTCGATTCACAAAACCAATCAATCATTGATTAAGATTCACAAAACAAGCTTTGATTCACAAAACCAATCAATCAAACTTCGATTCAGAACAGTTAGAGCAAAAGAGAAAGCAGAGAGAATTAGAGAATTACCGGAGCAAGCATCGAGGCTCCGCCAAGCCGATAGAGGCACTGCAGAGGCGTTGTTAGGGTTTCTAGCCTTCTGGGTATGAAGCAGAGAGACGATGCGCGAGAGAGAGCTGAGAGACTAAAAAGAGAATGAATGAGAGATTAAGGGTTTTTTTGTCGGTATAGAGTTAGAGATATTAGGAATATATATATACATATATATATATATATATATATATATATATATATATATTACAATATACCATGGTATATGAAAAAATTGTATCATCTACCGTACCATCTTTTAAAGTTTGTATAGTATACTGTACCGAATACCGACTTGATGGTATACCAATTATGTTGGTACGGTTGGTATAGGAATTGGTTGGAATTGAAGTTTGTACCATTGCCACCCCTACTTACATTATCATAAAATGTGTGAACTTGACAAATCATTGGTTTGAATCATACCAATTTCTCATTTTAACTCTTTTTTTCTCTGAATTCTTTTTACCTTGATATTTATCTTTTTTATTTCTTTTTTGATGCAAAAAATTATACCAAGTACCTTGTTTTTTTGTTCTTTCTTTTCATTATTAATGGATTGGGTTAATTTAATCATTTGATTTAAAAATAAATAAATTATACAAATATATAAGTGACTTATAAAAAAATTTATTCGATTTATATAATTTATTAAATGTCAGAAGCGACATAAAAGGTGAGAAGGAAGAGCTTGCAGGGTTTGTTTTCGACATTTCGTAGTGGTGAACAGGAGTGTGGAATGGTCAGGAAGGGAAGAGAAGGTTCTTGAAGCTTATTGGCTTGGGCTGTAGACTAAAGGCTTATGGTCATTGAGTACTTGACATTGGGGCATATGGATTGATAGTCACAAGGAGTTTTTTGTTTGTTTTGAAGTTCATCAATTTATGATAGATGCAGAAGGAAGGTTTCAAGCAGACAACTAGTCTCCCGAAGCTAATAGAATCTTGATAAATTAATACTTAATTAATTAATAATCTTGATAAAATAATAAATTTTACCGGTTTCACACGTGATAAATTAATAATTTTATTAAATTTATAAAATAATATAAATATGAGAATATACATATGTCTTAATGAATATATAAATTAATAATTCCTTAATACATAATTTTTTATTCATTTACTAGAATTTCATAAAAACTGAGTCAATTGTTACTCGTTTCTTCTTGAAAATTGAGGTTTCTTTGATCATTTGATTGATTTCATATCGTCTCTTGGCTCACTTGTAAGTCGAATTTTTCACTTGTAAGTCGATTAATTAGTCACACTAAAGATGACCCAAAATAATTAAATCCAAAAATTTGGTGTCAATTGAAAAAAAAAACATGGTTGGGTGTAATCTATCACAAGCTGGATTTTTTTGGGTTTTTCTCTTATAATCTGTTTTGACAATGCAAGTGCCATTTCAATTGGCGGAAACACAAGACTATGCGGAGGTATTTCTGATCTCCACCTTCCAAAGTGCAAGTCTGAAGAATCAAAATCACGTAGCAAGAAACTAACTATCTCATTAGTCTCTGCATTCACTGCGCTTGGAGTTGCTATGTTGTTGACCTTTTTCTTTCTTTGTTTCTTGAAAAAGAGAAGCAAAAAAACTCCATCAGGCACATTGGGGAACTTTGTTTTACAAGTGTCGTATAGTGCTCTCTTGAAAGCTACTGATGGCTTCTCTACATCAAATTTGATTGGTGTTGGTAGTTTTGGGTCTGTATACAAAGGAGTTCTTGGTGAAGATGGAGTTCAGCTTGTTGCTGTGAAGGAGTTTAACATGTTACGTCGAGGAGCATCCAAGAGTTTTCTAGAGGAATGTGAAGCACTCAAAAATATCAGACACCGAAATCTAGTCCCAATTATAATTGCATGTTCCAGTGTGGACTTTCAAGGTAATGATTTTAAGGCTTTGGTTTATAAATTCATGGAGAACGAGAGCATAGAGGAGTGGCTGCATCAAGCTACTGGGATTGAAGTTTAGTAAACCTCTGTTACAAGAGACTTCTTCTGCTACTCATCACAATAAACCTCTGGTCATCATTTCCAAAAGTAATGGATATGGAGCAGAACTGCAATCTGACATGGTCTCAAGTTGAAATACCAATTTTATTTTCTTTTTATTTTCTTTTTTGGCGAGTGAGACACATTAACATATTGTTTGTATTGAGGAAGTAAAATTGAGATTGGCTATAATCAATGTGTTTCAGGAAGAACCGAAGAATTCTCTACCATGTACTACAAAATTTGGCCAAGGACTTTCATGGGTAATTTAATTTGGTCGTGTGCTCCCAAATCAGTCGACGAGGAAAACCAAGAACAGTGGTATATTTGGAGGCAAGCAGGTCTTTGGAAATTTGAGAGCCAACACTGCATGATTGTCCCGTCGGAAGCAAGTCAAGTCGTCTTTGGAAAGCAAGTCACCAAATTATCATTTTTAACATGAAGTGTCTGATGCAGATTCATGTTCTACGAGTTAGCTTTTACTTTCTACCAAATGCTTTTTGCAATCATACATATAGGTCAAGCACGGTCGTCGTCTCCTTCAATGCTGTGCTGATCGAGAAACTCGCGTAGTCATTCTGCTAATTACCCCTACAATGGGTTGGAATTTTATGCCACATATCAACTCTGTTTTCAATTATTGCAGCAGATAATTTCGTCTACCATGGGTTAAAAACTGAAATCTGACATGGTCTCAAATTGAAATACCAATTTTTCTTTTTCTTTTTTGGCGAGTGAGAACGGAAAAACAGAAGGGAAAGACAGTAACAGGCTGCTGTGTACCCAAACAAACAACTTAAAAGCATCATAAGGACAACGCAAGCCATCATAAACCAGAAAATTACTGAGAGGAAGATTCAGTCCATCACAAATTGCTATTAGTTCAGCTGCAAGGGAGAGCTCCAGAATGACCAATTTTATTCAAAATTTAAGGAGCATGATTGTCTGCATTGCCCCGTCGGAATCAAGTCAAGTCGTCTTTGAAAGCAAGTCACCAAATTATGTTTTTAAAGAGAAACAAAGTGTGGTTCATGTTCTATATGTTGGTTCGTCACTTGTCAGGCCTCAAATCCAAGTATGCAACTTACAAATATTCACAATGGCTGATGTGAAATTGAGATCATCATTTAACAAATGCTTTTTGCTTATCGAGAAACGCGCGTATTCATAATCATGTCTGCTAATTTCCTCTACCATGGCCCATGGGTTGGAATTTTATCCAAAGACATTTTCGAAGTCTTTTTGCGGGAGCAAGTAGTTAGTCAACAATGTAAGGCCTGTACTTATAATTAAAGCTAGTTGTGCAAGCCTGCAAGGCCTTAAATGCAGCGTACACATCTTCACTACCCAGTATCCGATTCAAAATGTTGTTGATTTTGGATATGAAAATCACCTCATCGCACTTGCTTTCCAATGCACTAGCACTATTAGCACTGTTTGCTTTTGTTTGTTGCACCAACTCCATGGCATCAAACATTGACAACAATAAGATGGAGCTCGGACGAGGAAACGAGACGGATCGGCTGGCATTGCTTGCCATTAAATCTCAAATACACCAACATCCGAACATGCTGGTCATGAGCTCTAGGCCAACTGATGAAATTAACATTTTTCAATGTAGAGTCAAATAGGTTGTCTGGTACCATCCCTCCCTCCATCTATAACATCTCCAGTCTCCTTAAATTTTTCATATCATACAACCAAATACAAGGGAGCATTCCCTCATCCTTATTCAGAACCCCTTCGAATCTCCTATTTTTTAGCATTTCTGGAAATCAGTTTACCGGATCCCTTACTCTCTCAATAAGCAATGCTACTAATCAAACTGACGGGACAAGTTCCAAATTTACAAAAGCTTCGTAACCTTTGGATGTTCTTCATTTCTTATAACCATCTCGGAATTGGCAGTGATGGGGACTTAAGTTTTTTCTCAGACTTGACTAATGCCACGAAGTTAGAGTGTTTGCAAATAGGAGACAACAATTTCGGAGGGACGTTGCCGGCATCAATATCTAATCTCTCAACAACCCTTTCAGTTGTAGAAATATCAAGTTGTCGTTTACACGGAAGCATCCCTGCAGGGATAGGGAATTTCGTCAGCATGAAAAAATTGTATTTAAATGACAACATGTTCACAGGTAACATTCCTACTGACATCGGGAAGCTTTCAGGTCTTGGGATATTGGCATTTGATCACAACAGATTATCAGGGAGCCTCCCACCCTCTAGGAAATTTGACAATGTTAGTTCAACTCGAATTGCAAAGAAATACTTTTAATGGCACCATTCCTGTAAGCCTTGGGGAATGCCATTCGTTGCTGCGGTTGGATCTTTCTGGCAATGACTTTAGTGGAGACATCCCTCCACAAGTTATTGGCCTTGAGTCCTTAACCATATATTTGGATTTGTCCGAGAATCGTCTTAGCGGTTCCCTTCCTATGGAGGTAGGAAAGTTGAAAAATATAGGTGTACTAAATGTCTCCAACAATAGGTTATCAGGAAATCTTCCTAGCAGTCTTGGTAGCTGTGAGAGTCTTGAAGTCCTTCTCTTGCAAGGGAACTTCTTTGGCGGCCCCATTCCCTCAGCTTTGAGCTCCTTGAAAGGGATTCGAGAGTTAGACCTTTCGCACAACAATCTCTCCGGTGAGGTTCCTGAATTTCTGGCGGGGTTTGGAGGCTTGAAGCAACTTGACCTGTCTTTTAATATCTTTTGGGGTGCAGTGCCAATTAAAGGTGTCTTTAACAATGCAAGTGCCATTTCAGTTGTCGGAAACACAAGACTCTGCGGAGATATTTCTGATCTCCACCTTCCAAAGTGCAAGTCTAAAGAATTGAGGTTCCGTAGCAAGAAACTAACAATCTCATTAGTCTCAGCATTCACTGTTCTTGGAGTAGGTATGTTGTTGACATTTCTATTTCTTTGTTTCTTGAAAAAGAGAAGCAAAGAAACTTCATCGAGCACATTGGCGAATTCTATTTTACAAGTGTCGTATAATGCTCTCCTGAAATCTACTGATGGCTTCTCTGCATCAAATTTGATTGGTACTGGTAGTTATGGGTCTATATACAAAGGAGTTCTCAACGAACATGGAGCCCAGCTTGTTGCTGTGAAGGTGTTTAACATGTTACGCCGAGGAGCATCCAAGAGTTTTCTAGCCGAATTTGAGGCACTCAGAAATATCAGACACCGAAATTTAGTCCCGATTTAACTGCATGTTCCAGTGTGGACTTTCATGGTAATGATTTCAAGGCTCTAGTTTATAAGCTCATGGAGAATGGGAGTTTAGAGGAGTGGTTGCATCCAACTTCTGGGACAGAAGACCCATCAAAGAAATTGAGTCTTGTCCAGAGGCTAGACATTGCCATTGACGTTGCTTCTGCAGTGGATTATCTTCATAATCGTTGCGAAACACCAATAGTTCATTGCGATCTCAAGCCGAGCAATGTTCTTTTGGACAATGACTTGACTGGACATGTTGCTGATTTTGGATTAGCTAGAATCCTCTCAAGACTAGCCGTTTCAACAAATCAATCAAGTTCCGTTGGAATAAGAGGGACCGTTGGATATGTTGCTCCAGGTATGCTATTTTTTACCATAAATTTCTTGTATTGCAAGGTAGTTCCATTATTCAGAGTTGTTTTGTTAACAATTATACAATTATGGTGTTGGAACCAGAGCATGGAATGGGAAGTAAGGTGTCGACATATGGAGATGTCTACAGCTTCGGCATTCTCTTGTTAGAGATGTTTACAGGGAAGAGACCCACTGACCACATATTCATTGACAGTTTGAACCTTCACAAGTGTGTCAAGATGGCCTTGGGCGAACGAGTTTCTGAGATCGCAGACTCATCACTTTATCAAGAAGGCAATCCGAGCCAGAGCACCAATGATGCTCTTGAAGAATGCTTGAGTTCAATACTAGGAATTGGAGTTGCATGCACTGTGGAATATCCACCGGACCGGAAGAATATCAGTGATGCTGTATCTGAGCTGAAAAAGATTCGAGCCACTCTTGTCTGATAGAAACTTTGACTTTGCTATTGTTATGTCATGGCTTTTATTACCTATCATGCTTTTATGGTTGCGTGCTTTAATTTCATGGTTTTTTGCTGCTATATGTGCTTGAATAATTGTATACATTGTTATAGTATAATTATGTTCCTATAAATATGTAGATGTTTATTTAGTCAATGTTTACTTAGTCAGTTTACTTAGTCAAGATGGTTTTATTGTCGTAACATGTATCACAGAACAAAGAGATATTCTTGTATTCTGGGTATCTGTAATCTCCTATAAATAGGAGCTCACTCATTCTGATGATATACAACACAATTCTCCTAAAACACGTTATCATCACTTTGCTCTAGCCCTGAGTAATCCTAGAAACCAGAAAAAAAACCCTAAAAATTATTTTCTGCCGTGCGTCTCCTCCTCCCAGGTGATTCACCGCTTGTGTCCCCTCCTCCCACGGATGCACCACCTGCGCTCCTCCTGCCGCCAACGCCCTACCCTATCATCTTCCGACAAGAATACCTATCCATGCAGCAAGACGCCAAACCAGACTGATATGCGTTAGCGACCTGCGCCTTCATTTATAAAAATAAGTCGCCCTATATGTATGTTTAATCAACTCATTGATGTTATGTGGTAGCATGTAGCGTACTACATATATATATATACATAGAATAAGCATGATTTGCTTGTTTACTCCCTTTTTTGACTACATGTTTACATACTGCATGTGGCAACTTGGTCTTTACTTTTTTGAAAGCTTGTTTGCTCTCTACGTTGCTTGATATTACATGATCATATATCGATTACGACATGTCCACGGACTAGTTTAGATGAGACATTGTGCTTGCTAATTAAATTGCCATTACAATACATATTTGGCTTCATATTTTGTTTATGAATTAAACCGTACGAATGAGTCACTAATCATTACTTGTTTTGAGGTTTCTGGCATCAAAAGGTTTGCTCCAACTTATGGAGCTCATCCAAAAAGCACCGAGCAACCTTTGCAATCCTATTTTAGGATCGATACAAGCAGCAACGAAAAGACTCTACACGTCTACATCGATAATTTTTTAAATTTTTGATATTATTTTAAATCTTTATAATCAGCTATTTAGACTTTATATCCTTCTTTATATTCAACTGTTTCATTAATCAAAATTTAAGAACCGCTATCAAAAAAAGAATTCTTGAAGTCATGAACACAACTACACGGCCGATTTTGGATTTTAAGTTTCTACGTGCCTCTCACGTGCAATTCATTTAATCATCGCCATCCTATATAAACTTCCCACAAGCCTGAAACTTGGTAGTTTAAACATTACGGTTACGCACTCAGCCAACTTCACACCCGAATCGAACGACCCGATCCGAAACCCGAGTCACTGAGCCGGAACCATGATGCTGGATCTCGGCCCGTTCTCGGACGAGAAATTCGACCGGAAGAAGTGGGTGAACTCGGCGTGCCAGAGCCGCCATCCTCAGGACTCAGTCGACAAGCACCTCGCGGATCTGGAGATGAAAATCCAGATGATCTCGGAGGAGATCGGCGCCTCACTCGAGGAGCAGAGCGCGTCGTCTCTCCTCCGCGTCCCACGCGCCACGCGCGAAGTCATCCGCCTCCGCGACGACGCCGTTTCGCTCCGCTCCGCCGTGTCATCGATCCTCGACAAGCTCAAGAAGGTGCGTAACTGTTTTTACTTAGCCGATTTCTGTTCGTAAAAATTGAATTCGATTTGGTGATGATCGGAATCTGTGTGTTTTGTTTAGGCTGAGGGATTGTCAGCTGAGTCTATAATGGCGCTGGCGAAGTATGATATAGTGAAACAGAGAATGGAAGCTGCGTATGAAACGTTACAGGTAAAGATGAAGTTCTAGATTTCTCTTTGAAATTTGTGAAGTATTGAAGAAAAATTTTAACGAAATTCGACAACAGGATGCTGCTGGTTTGACTCAACTGAGCTCGACTGTGGAGGACGTTTTCGCCAGCGGTGACCTTCCTCGCGCTGCCGAAACACTGGCTAACATGCGACATTGCTTATCGGCTGTTGGTGAGGTAATGTTTTCTAGTGGATTTCGTTTTCGTGATCAGTTACTAGCTTGTTTTGTATTCGGTGCAAAGTATCGGAAATGTGATATGCTTGTGTTGTATTTAGGTTGCGGAGTTTGCTAATGTGAGAAAGCAACTTGAGGTCTTAGAGGACAGGCTTGATTCGATGGTGCAGCCGCGTCTTACAGATGCAATATCTAACCGGAAGGTCAGAATTCTTAACTTTATGCTTAGCTGATTTGCTTGGTTATTTTGATACGATGATTGCACCAATGTGGTACATGCATTTGCTTGCAGGTTGAAATTGCGCAAGATTTAAGGGGAATTCTCATTAGAATCGGGAGATTCAAGTCTATGGAGCTACATTATACGAAAGTTCACCTAAAACCGATAAAGCAGCTCTGGGAAGATTTTGATTCAAAACAACCACAGTCTAATAAGCTTGCAACTGACAAGACTAGTAATGAGATTCAGTCGGCTACTTCCGGCATTCTTTTTTCCACCTGGCTGCCAAATTTCTATGATGAGTTGCTGCTTTATCTTGAACAAGAATGGAAGTGGTATTATTTTCTTTTCTTCTAGGATGAAACTAGTGTTTTCACATTCTAGATTTCATGAATTTCATACTGACCAACTTAATCGATATACGTTCCAATTGAAACTTTAATATTTCACATATGTGTGCCAGTAAAGTTGTGTTTCACATTTCCATTTGGTTGTCTAATGCTGTTAGGATAGAAAAGCTGGGGCCTGCTCATTATTGTTTAATACTTTACGAGTTCTGAACCAGCTGTTTTTAGTTTATTCTTTTATTGTGTTTTGAAATTTATTTTATCTAATTTTATTACATTCATATGCTCAAAATTTTGAGAATCTGAATACATCTTGTTTTATTGCAAGCTGTGTGATAATAGAAAACTAGTGTCGGGGCATATTGTCTAGTATGATAAATCTTGAATAAATTTTGAAATTTATTTCATTCATATGCTCAAAATTTTGAGAATCTGAATACATCTTGTTTTATTGCAAGTTGTGTGATAATAGAAAACTAGTGACGGGGCATATTGTCTAGTATGATAATCTTCAGATGTTTTTTGCAGGTGCATGGTTGCCTTTCCCGAGGATTACAAATCCCTGGTCCCAAAGCTGCTCATTGAGACGATGGTAGCTGTAGGAGCAAGTTTTGTTTCACTCATCAACCTTGCAACGGGTGATGTTGTGCCAGAAACAAAATCATTGGGAAAAGGTAGCATGCCTTTATTGTCTGATGCCTTTTTACATGATATGATCAGAGACTTCTAGTGTTTAATAATTCTCTTCTTTAATGTTTATGAAAATGGGGAAACATGGAATCCGAATCTCATTTCCATACAGTCCTGCTTGCCATATTTTTTCTTAACTTGCTTAGTTCTTTTGACTAAATGGATTAAGATGATACCACTAGGCAGTTGACAGTATGATCTCGTACTTGGTTATGTTTCACTCTTGATTGTCATAACTTAAACTCTTTATTTAAAACTTCAGGTATATTAGACATTCTCGCTGGTGATATGCCAAAGGGTATCAAGATCCAGACAAAGCATCTGGAGGCTCTGATTGAATTACACAATATGACCCAGACCTTTGCAAGGAACATTCAGCACTTGTTTTCAGAATCTGATCTTCGTGTCTTGATGGATACACTAAAGTCGGTGTATTTACCCTATGAATCATTTAAGCAGAGGTAAGGAAGATCCTTGTTTTTAAATGGTCATTTGGGTTTGGCAATCCCTTTTTGTGTTAGGAGTACTGGTTTATGTACAAGAGAAGCTAGTTGTAATTTCTTCCATGCAGAATTTTTGATTTTTCCATCTAGTAATTTCTTGTCAGCAGTCAATTCCCTTCTTTGTCATATTTGAGATAATATCCTGCCATCTTTATTGCTAGCTATTGTTTTTGTCAAGCTGTGGGATCTTTTAGTAATTGATCATGATGGAACATGTGATCTAGGTATGGCCAGATGGAGCGTGCTATACTTTCTGCTGAGATTGCTGGGGTGGATCTAAGAGGAGCTGTCACTCGTGGCGTGGGAGCTCAGGGTATTGAACTTAGTGAAACGGTTCGCAGAATGGAGGAATCCGTTCCACAAGTTATTGTACTTCTTGAGGCAGCCGTTGAGAGATGCATAAGCTTCACTGGAGGTTCCGAAGCAGATGAGCTAATTATTGCAGTTGATGAAATTATGTTACTATATATCTCCACCTTGCAAGAAACTCTGAAGTCATTAAGAGTTGTCTGTGGAGTGGATCATGGTGGTGATGGAGTTGGCTCAAGGAAGGAGATGAGTTTGGATAAGAAGGATGGTCAAAGTTCACGGAGAAGTGACTCAATTTCAAATGAGGAGGAGTGGTCCATCGTGCAAGGTGCTTTGCAAATCCTTACAGTGGCAGATTGTCTAACTAGCAGGTCCTCTGTTTTTGAAGCTTCCCTAAGAGCTACACTGGCTAGGTTGAGCACAGCTCTTTCTGTTTCAGTATTTGGTTCAAGTGCAGACCAAAACCTGTCACATGCTGCTAGTGATGATGGAAATGGAGAACCATCTTTGGGTGGAAGAGCTGCCTTAGATGTGGCAGCTGTTCGGCTTATTGATGTTCCCGAGAAGGCTCGGAAACTCTTCAACCTTTTAAATCAGGTATGATTAAGTTAACCTTTTTTATACTTCAAATGTAATTTTCTCTCTCCTGTGTTACATGTATAACATTTTTTTTGTTGGTTATGCAGTCTAAAGATCCCCGGTTTCATGCACTTCCACTTGCTTCTCAAAGAGTTGCAGCATTTGCCGACACCGTTAATGAACTTGTATATGACGTACTCATTTCTAAAGTACGGCAACGCCTCAGTGATGTTTCTCGACTGCCAATATGGTCCTCAGTTGAAGAACAGAGTGCTTACCATCTTCCAACCTTTAGTGCTTACCCTCAGCCCTACGTGACCAATGTTGGTGAATATCTTCTTACACTACCCCAGCAGCTGGAGCCCCTTGCAGAGGGCATTGCATATAGTGATGCCAACAATGAGGAAGCTCAGTTTTTTGCCACAGAATGGATGTTCAAGGTACCAATTTCCAAAGTCCTACATTCTTCATTATTAGCTCACATACACTGCATTAATCTAATTGCTTAGATGATTACCCTTGGCTTTGGTTTTAACAATGCTGTTTTCCATTTTAATGAAGGTTGCAGAGGGTGCCACTGCTCTTTACATGGAGCAGTTACGAGGTATTCAATATATCACAGACCGTGGAGCTCAACAGTTATCTGTTGACATAGAGTATCTTAGCAATGTGCTTTCTGCTTTGTCAATGCCAATTCCTCCAGTTCTATCCACATTTCATACCTGTCTTTCCACCCCGAGAGATCAGCTGAGAGAACTTATCAAATCAGATTCAGGAAATCAGCTTGATCTTCCTACTGCAAACCTTATTTGTAAGATGCGGCGTGTGATTATAGATTAGTCCTCCCTTCCTTTGTACGGATAAACTAGGTTGAAAGCTGTGCGATACGTGTACTGTTTGAGGTCCATAAGAACAATTTATCTTTTAGCCATTGTAACTTCAATTCATCTGGCAGTAAAGGTTTAGTATGCAATAGGTTGTGTCAATCAACAAACATTCCAAATTTTCAACATTTTGCTGTGTAAAATTGGTGGAATCTTCGTCATCTAAAATTTTCATCTGCACGCCTTCTCGTCTCGTTGGAATATGATGGAGATTCCGCCACGCTCAGCTCGAATTGAAACTGAAGGCGGAAGGATGCATCATCCAGCTGCAGTACTTTCTTGAAGTGTTAAACTGAAGCTGTTTAAGGGCATTCGGTATGAGGTAGAGTTTGCCATTTGGATTCTGAAGACTGCAGCGATGCTTGAGATTCTGGTGATTAATCCGGCAGGACTCTTCTGATATTTGTCCCGAGAAAAACTGGGTTAATTCGCAGGCATCAACTACGAGTCTATGAGGGTATCTATTTCTCATGTAACATGGTTTTGCTGTAGAACCACTACGTACCACCAATACTTTGCTCTATATTTCTGAATTTTTTGTTGCTTTTTGGAGGATTCCAAGAGTAATGATTACCTACCTAGTACAGCTTGATCAAAATACAATCCTATTTCCTTTTGTTTAGCTGAAGATGAAGAGTAAGCATTTTATGTGGTCGGTCAAATTGCCAAGTGAGGTGTCAATTTGAGGCCTCCGCTGTATTGATTCTTTTATTAATATGAGGTCTCGAACTCTAGCTCGTAAAAAGCATTCTTCAAACAGACTCGTACTTAAATTTGCTCTCAGCACTAAGCCACTATCTATAATGTTGGGAGCCCTTCTAGTGAGGATCTCTAAGTTGAGGACTAGTTGAGGACTTTTCAATTTATCCTGCTTTTCGATCTTATATCCACATATTAACCGTTCAATTTATAAATATTTATGAGTAGATCATTTATGTAAATTTTCAACTGAATTGAAAATCATTAAGGCATTCATAAGTGTGATTTACCAATTACAAACTTGAACGGTTCATGTTTGACAGATTTGGTTCGTCCATTGATTTGATCTACAACTAGTTCTTAACGATCACCAATTTGGCTGAAATTTTGTATGATTGATCTACTTATATAAATCTATGATAAGAGCATAAAATGCTACGTTTTTAATGTGTTTCTATCCCTATTTATGCTTTGTTTAACTCTTAATTTTGCAGATTTGAGTCGTTGGAGTGAACCATGATTGTTTGGTGGAGAACAAGTGAAAATGTGCTTAAATAGAAGAAAATGTAGAGTTTTAGCAAAATCCTTATTTAACTAGGAAACTCAACAAGTCGCAAAAGTCGAGGATAAGTAGTTTAGGAAACTTTCCTATTTTGAAAAGGGAAAAGTTACCTATTTCATTTTGAAAAACTTACCTAATTTGATTAGAGAAACTTTCCTTATTTGATTTGGGAAACTAACTATCTTTGAATCTTTCCTATTCTGACTTTCCTAATTTATTTTGAAAACTTTCTTTCCTTTTGTGACAGGGATTCCACATGAAACGAAGAAACCTATTCCCACAAGGATTAAGAGAATTTATGGCGATTATAAAAGAGGAAATGGAGCAGCAAAATTCCAAAATTCTTTCTCCATCAATTCTGCCGAATTAATCAAGGGAATTTAGGACAAAACTTTGTCCTACATCAAGGGATTTATTTGAAATTCAAATCTGAAAATAAGGGAACTTCTTTCCTTAAATTTCTTTGTTTAAATCCCTAATTATTCTGATTTTCTATTAACTTATTTCCCTACCTTTTCAGGAACCATAATTGTGCATGAAAAAGGAATGAATTTCATCATCAATTCGGCAAATTGAAGGGAGAAGATTAAGATCAGCCAAGAAAGGAATGGACTCCTAAATTGCCGATTTTACCTTGGAGAAGGAACTTGTATGCAGCCATTTTTTTAGCCAAATTCATCATCTTGCTGAACAAGGAAATTCTGGAAATTTCCTAACACATTTCTATTAATTTGTTGGGTAATTTCCTTGACCATTGGATCAAGATTAGATCAAGGGTTGAGAGAACTCAAAGGGGGAGACATAACACTATAAATAGAGGCAGCAGCTGAAGAGAAAAGAGGTCGACCCCCCTATACTTAAAACACAGCAGCCCCTCCTCTTTCTCTCCAAGAATTCGTCCCTCTCTCCCTCTCCATCACAAGGCAGCCGCCGCCTCTCTCCACCACAAATTCAGCCGTTGCTCAACCAAGCATCGATCTCCACTCCTAAGTCAGTCCAAGATTCATGGTTGTCTTTAAATTTGTTTCAAATTCAGTTGTTAAATTCCATGTTATTTCTGAATTTTGTAACAAACTATCAATGTTCTTACATGATTTGATGAATTCTTTGGATTTCTTTATGTGTTTGATTGTTGTTTGGTTGAATTCTCTATATATGCATGTGTTAATTCGAATTTAAGACTTAAGGGCAGTAGTAATTAATTGAATTTATACTTTAGTTTGGTTTATTTGCAGAGTTTGTGCACACAACAAATCATATGCACAAGGGCAGCCTCGGCCATGGCTGTCCCTTGTGTATAGATTTCATATGCTTATTGAATATACGTTGAATCATGCGCGAAGTTGGTTCAATTTGTGTTCTTTATAAGAGCTAGAATAATTCTGTAAATTTACATGTCGATGTGAGATGAGGTGACGCCATACTTGCTAACATGTCTCCAATTCGACTTATTGTGCTTATGTGCTCTTTGTGTTTAATTTCTACGCGAAGTGTCTTTAAACCGATTAGTACTATGTTTAGGATTATACGCGAAGTTAATTCTGAATAATTGTGAAGTCTTGAATGATTAGAATAACCGCGAAGGCTCTAATTAAATTGGAACTAATTTGGATTATGAATTCGGTTTTTGAACTTGCTGCCCTATTCTTTTGTTTGAGTTGTTACATGTTTAGAGAATTATGTGTTAAGTGTAGAGTGGTTGATCAATTGTAAATAATTAGTTTTAGGTTAAGTTTTAGTTTCTTTAGATGTTAAACATTTATATCCCCCATATGTTTATTTGATTATGTTAACAATTTCTGTTTTCGATTACCCTTCAATATCCCCGGACTGAACGATCCCTACTTATTTGTACTAAAGATGACATTTTGCAGGGTTATAAAGTTGTGAGGTTTGATTTGATCACGTGTTTACATGTGTGACGTGAAAAACGTTCATCAATTTCTGGCGCCGTTGCCGGGGAAGTTGAGAAATATCGTTTATTTAAGTGTTAACTTTGTAGATTTGTGAATTGTAAAGTTTCTGTTTTGTATAAGTTGTAAAGTTTCAATTCTGGTTTCTTTGTGTTTATAATGCATGTTGTAACTTAGTTTAAATTGTTAGGAAGTTAAAGATTTATTTGTGTAGCGCTTAGTTGTGTTTTCTAAAGCAAACGGAATAGGTAAAGTCTCTTTTGTTAATATCAGCTTAAACCCTTCATGTAATCGCATGAAGTTGAGGGCGGCTCTTATTAACACTTGAAGAACTGTCTAACACATATGCTTGTTCTCAACTGAGTAAGGGGCACATTGGTGCGTGTATAACCAACACTTGTCTAAGGTTTGTGCAATTAGATCTCAGAGGTCCACAGACTGATAACCCTTCTCGGTGAAGGGGTCGATAGGGAGTTCGCTCTCCGTGGTAACCAACAAATGAGTCTTGCCTTAGATTAATTTGGAATGCACAAACTAAGCTTTCTGAAAACACGGAATAAGTTTATGTCTAGACGACCATACTTAGGCCGCACGTCCGCCATGCTTTAGAATATACAAGATAAACTCTGCATAAATAGATTTACATAACTTCAAAAGAAAACGTTATTTTTAACTTTTGAGGTATATCGGATAAAGCAAGACCAAACCGTGGGCTGTACAAGTCCATTGCACAGTTTGCTCCACTGCTCCACGTACTTTGAATGTTAAAAATGTGTGAATAAAAACAATTAGAACTTTAGGAGAAATCAGATTTCGTGAGTACATGTTTGTATTTCGTGTATTTGTACATCGTAGTGTTTACTCTTTTGTAAATTCGTCACATATTGCTAACATAAATTTCATGTGTGTTTCATAAGTGTTAGTTAGGAGATTTCTGTGTTTTCTGAATCGATTATGTAAAATTTGTGTAAAGTTATGAAAATGTCAACTAATTGAATTGTTAACGTAACTTGTTTTTAACGTTCTAACTTAACAATATTTTCTGTGTTTTTCATCATTGTTTGTTTACTAACATTTTGATTTTTGTGTTTCAGATCAATGAATGTCCGACTTTAACGCTTGCACTCAAAACATTAAAGGACAATTCAAACAAATTATAGAAGCTGAAAACCTTGCTATGATATTGATGTGCTTAATTCTTGTGCACAGGTTGTATCGGAAACTAGGGATCAATAGCAATTAGCTATTGAGCAAGGGGCCGGATTTGACAAGCATGGAGACAGAATTTCGGCAGAAGAGGAGGCTAAACTCGAACCACACATATTGGAAGTCATTGCCAAACTCGAGGCAGCCCCTTACCATAGGTATAATTCTCACTTGTCAATTCCCATTGCCACTAACAAGTTGTTACCATCGGTGGAACAGGCCCCAAATTTAGAGTTAAAACCTCTACCGGATCATTTGAAGTATGCATATCTTGGAAACGATGATACTTTACCAGTTATTGTATCATCAAAGCTGAGTAAGCAGCAAGAAGAAGAATTGATCGCCGTGCTGAAAAGAAACAAGACCGCCATCGGTTGGACTTTGGCGGACATCAAGGGAATCAGCCCTACAAAATGTGTTCACAGGATCTTACTTGAAGAAGGTGCAAAACCGACAAGAGAAGGACAACGATGTTTGCACCCACCGATGATGAAAGTTGTGAAGGATGAGGTGATTAAATTACTTGATTGTGGAGTGATTTACCCAATTTCAGATAGTCAATGGATTTCACCCGTCCAAGTTGTGTCGAAAAAGAGTGGAGTTACAGTTGTCAAGAATGACAAGAATGAACTTGTGCCGCAACGATTGGTGACGGATTACAGGATGTGCATCGATTATAGGAAGCTCAATGCTACTACGCGTAAAGACCACATGCCTTTACCGTTCATGGATCAAATGCTTGAAAGATTAGCCGGACACGAGTTTTATTGCTTCTTAGATGGGTACAGCGGTTACAATCAGATTAGCATTCACCCGGATGACCAAGAGAAGACGACGTTCACATGTCCCTTTGGTACGTTTGCCTATCGACGCATGCCTTTTGGGTTATGCAACGCACCAGGTACATTCCAACGTTGTATGTATTCTATATTCTCAGATTTTATTGAAAATATTATTGAAGTCTTTATGGATGATTTTAGCGTTTATGGAAAAGACTTTGATACATGTTTAGAGAATTTAGAGTTAATCTTGGAAAAATGTGTAGAAACTAACCTTGTGTTAAATTGGAAAAAATGTCATTTCATGGTTAATCAAGGTATAGTTTTAGGACACATAATTTCGAAAAAGGGAATAGAAGTTGATAAGGCTAAGATTGATATTGTGCAACGCTTACCCTCTCCCACAACTGTGAGAGAGGTCCGTTCGTTTCTTGGCCATGCAGGATTTTACAGGCGATTCATCAAAGACTTTTCTTTGGTGGCAAAACCACTAAGTTCCCTATTGCAGAAGGATGTTCCATTCGTTTGGAACAATGCGTGTGAGGCAGCGTTCGTAAAGCTCAAGGAATTGTTAACAACAGCTCCCATTATGACGCATCCGGACTGGAATTTACCCTTCGAATTGATGTGTGATGCAAGCGATTATGCCGTTGGAGCCGTGCTTGGACAAAGAAAGTGTTTCCGGGTAAACTCGTGGCCCCTCTAGCGGGTTGCACGGTTCCAGAAATAGCGAACTTCCTTGTACTCCGAGTTTTCCTGTGTAGAGAACAAACACGTCAAAGGGCGTCCCCGGGTTTACCGAGGGAAGCCACTCCGATGCTTAAGTCAGACACTGTCAGATAAGCAGAAGACTCAAGAGTAGTTAAGGAAATGTCCGTGCTCTTACCGGGAGGTCCTCACCGGTATTTATAGTAGCATTAAAGGCAGCACTGTCTTTTTCCAGTGTGGGAATGAACTCCCTTGCTTTGCCTCAAACTTACAATGAACTGGGCCCTGACAAAGGACCTAGGGTGGCTTCTCAAATCTGACTGGCCCTTTGACCCTGTAAACAGTACTTCAAGCATAATAAACGATGCATATTTAATAATTGACCACACTTGGTGTTATTTCTTGAATTGTAACCCGGTAAAGGAGAAATATTAGGTTCCACATATAAACAAGTCCCCCAAGTCCTCAGTCAAGGGGTACGCTTGGGTG
Source organism: Comarum palustre (assembly GCA_951800085.1). Taxonomy (NCBI): domain Eukaryota; kingdom Viridiplantae; phylum Streptophyta; class Magnoliopsida; order Rosales; family Rosaceae; genus Comarum; species Comarum palustre. Next base: position 29,195,491 of record OX637575.1, on the reverse strand, counting down.
GGGACTTGAAATCATTTCTTTACCGGGTTACAAGGGTATCATCCAGACCCGGTGTACCCAGTCCCCCAAGTCCGTACGCAAGGGTGCCCCGCAGACACGTTGACTATGGGAACTGAAAATGACATCTCCGTGTTGTAGTGGGGGAAACTGAAAAGTTTTCGGTTTGAAGTGGGGGAAAACGAAAAGTTTTCAGTTTTGAAGTGGGGGAAACTGAAAAGTTTTCCGGTTTTGGGACGCGGCATGCGCGACACGTGTCGATTTTCTCTAAAACCGAAACGTCCCTTCAGTGTACGTCTCTTAACTGTATAAATAGGGGTCGAGGGTGACAGTTTTGTCGTACCTTCGAAATCGAAAACTTTTTCGTGCTTTTGCTCTCGTTCTCTGTTGTCGCTGTGCTTGTTGGATTTCCAAACTTAAACCGACCTCAAGATTCTTTCAAACCCTCACAAGTAAGGTACTGTTTTCTGTTCCGATGTTTTTGAGTGTTTTGGATCGGTATTGTGTACTGTTTTTCTGTGATCCAAACTGGGTTGCTGCGTTAGTGTGTGCGTTTACCGTTGTGGTCGCCGGGGTTATCTGGGTTTTTGACGATGTTCCCGTGTTTCTTGTTTTGCAGATGACAAACCCCGCAATGGATGCTCATGTCCCCGAGTTTGCCTCAGTTACCTTCACTGATGGGACCGCTCTCGACCCTCCCGGGTACTCGCTGACCGCGGAGGAGATTGTGGAGCTAAGGAGCAATTGGAAGATTCCCGAGTCTGTTGAAATTCGGACTTTGGAACCCGAGGATCAGTTCTTCGCTCCCGGGGATGGGTGGACGCTATGCCACGAGTACCAACTACGTTGCGGTCTGTCACTCCCGCTAAAGGGGGAGGTGCAGTATCTCCTGGCTGCGAGCAACTTCGCCATCGGGCAAGTTGGCCCGAATATGTGGAGGCAGCTGCTAGGGTTGTGCGTGATGTACAAGGTGTTGAAGCAGCAGATGCCGAGCTACCACGAGTTACACGCCATGTACCGGGCCGAGTACTCCCGGAAGGCGGGTTTCAGTGGGACCATCCAACTGAAGTCCAAAGGGGTCTTCAAGAAGATCATCGAGGACCTGCCGACCTCCGTGAGCCGGACCTGGAGGGACAAAAGTTTCTTGATAAGAAACTTTCAAGACCCGGAACACGCGTTTCAAGTACCGGGTGACTTTCAGCCACTGATGAGTAAGTCCTGTCTCCGGATTCTTCTTTCTTTTCTCTTTCCCGGGTTATAATTATATTGTACGTGTTGCAGATGTCCCCGACATTCCTCTGGAGCCGGTGATGGAGAAGAGGATCCGGAGGATGCTATGGGCCTTCAGAGGTCAAGATGACCGGAGCTCGTACCGGCTTTGCAGGCTGTATGTGTACAGCCGTTGCCGGTTGATGGAGCTTCCAGGTTTGCCTCATTTCCTTGACAATTTTTGTTGTTTACACTTTCCGGTCTAACGGGTTATATCCTTTGTTGCAGCTCTTCTCCCGATGGAGTTCACGAAGCGAAAGAACCCGGGAATATACGACGGTTTCGAGGACAAGGATGTATGGGCCGGGATCCGGGCGCAAGGCACGGAGGGGCTGGCGTACGACATTGACCTGACATCAAAGGCGGTTTTCCTGCGCCCAGACGGCGAGCAAGGGGAAACTCGGCAGTTCCACGTTGACGTCTCTTACTATAACGAGGTTCCCGAGTACTTGGCTGAGATTCTCGGGCCAGAAGTCTACCCGGAAGGAGAGGAGGTTGAAGGGGATCCCTCGGAGGCGGACGATAACCCGGTTTTTGAAGAACCGTTTGCCGATGAGACTGAAGAACCGGTGGTGAGCGCGGTTCCCTCGTCTGTGTTCCCGGGCGAGGAGGAATTTACCGAGGAGGATGGCGAAGGTGGTGAAGAGGTTGGAGGGTTAGAAAGAGAAATAGGTAGTGAGAACCCGAAGGGGAGTGAGGGGAGTGACAAGGTTCTTGAAGTGGAGCCCGAGCCTTCTCGCAAGCGTACCCGGGAGGCATCCAGCTCGGGGAGGTCCGAGAGGAGGAAAAGAAGGAAGGAGAGGAAGGAGAGGAGGGAGAGAAAGCAGCAGCGGGACACTACTGAGATAATGGAGGAGTTGGCGAGCGCAGGAATGGCGGACGCGGCCATCCAAAGGATGGTAGCGGATTTGAAGAATTGCGCCGCTGACTCCTATGTCCTGGAGCACGAGGACCCGTTGACTGTAGCCCGGAGGGCGCAGGAGAAGCTTATGCGGGTAAGTTGGTCTTCTCCTTTAACTCGTTCTTTTTTTTTTCTTTTTTTTTTGGTTCCTTGTACTGACTCGTTGTTTTTTTTGTGTAGGCTGTCAGGTTGTCGTACTTGGCGACTGACCGGCTCGTAACCGAAGGCATCCCCGAGCGAGAGAGAGTCCTCAGGGATGATCTCCGGGCCGCCCGGGACCAGGTGACGGCTAGTGAAGAAAACCTGGCTCGGGTCCGGGAATTCGCAAGCGCAACAGCGATCGCGTCGAGTGCGAAGTTGGCCGAGACGGAAGGACGCATAGCAGAACTGGAGAAAGTTATCGAAGGTCACCGGGAGGACCGGTGTGCTCAAGACGCCGCGATAGCCCAGCTGACCGAGCAAAACCAGGGGCTGCAGCAACAGGTTACCACCCTGGAGCAACAAAAAGGAGACTTGCTCCAGGCAGTTTCCCGGGCCAAGGACTTAGCAGTCTCCGAGTTTCTGGCGAGTCCAGAGTTTGACCTGAAGCTGCGGTCGGCCAGGGCCGAGGCTCGTGCCGAAATAGTGAGCGCTGGGATTCGCCAAGGCTGGCTGGACAAGGCGGGTTATGACGGTCATCAAGGTCATGTCAGACCCGACGAGGCTGCAGGCACCTCCCGGTCGACTCCTGCCGTGGCTGCGAACCCTAGGGCTCCTGCGAACCCGGCTCGGAGTCCCCCGGTTCGTCCTTCAGCAGCCGGGAGAGGTACTTCCCGTGGTGGGATTGTGGGTGGTCCTAGGAACCGGCCACCTCTGCGTAGGGGTCAGTTCATCATACAGCCCCGGGGAGGTCGTGGCGGGTCTAGAACTGGCGGGGGTAGGGGGTCGGCAGCGCCGTGAACCGGAGCCTTAGGATGTTTTTCATTTCTGTAACAGATTAGTTTACCTGTAGCGGTTTGCTACTTTTTGTAATCGATATTTTTGAAGTAATAAAGTTTTTCCTTGTGCCAAAACACGGTAACCCTGATGAGTACAAAAATTTACATATAACCCCGGTTTGCCATGTGGAAAAAGATAGTGCCGCTAAGGCTTTGAAGGCCGCTAGGGCTTTATGGATCCGTTAGGAATTCCAACCCGATGCATAACCTGCAAGTGTTGAGAAAATTCACACATATAATGCCGGTTTATGGGAAATAAAAATAGTCCCGCTAGGGCTATATGGGTTCATAAGGACTTTCAACCCGATGCATAACCTGCAAGTGTTGACAATTCACACATAGTGCCGGGCCGGCCAGTAAGGTTTTACGGGTCCGTTAGGACTTCCAAGGGCTTCTTTGCCAAATAACACGGTAATCTGATGCAAAATATGCAAATGTGATAATTTACACGTATAATGCCGGTTTAGCATGTAAGTAAAAATAGTGCCGCTAGGGCTGTATGGGTCCGTTAAGACTTTCAAAGACTGAAACAAGGCCGTGATAGGCTTGCAATATTTCAAGTTATGGAGATTACCAGAGATTATTAGAGATCTATCGGAGCTTGGCGAGTTTTTACCATGAAATAAGGCCGTGAAAGGCTTGCAATATTTCATGTCAAGGAGATTATCGGAGCTTGGCGAGTTTTGACCATGAAATAAGGCCGTGAAAGGCTTGCAATATTTCATGTCAAGGAGATTATCGGAGATTATCGGAGCTTGGCGAGTTTTGACTATGAAATAAGGCCGTGAAAGGCTTGCAATATTTCATGTCAAGGAGATTATCGGAGATTATCGGAGCTTGGCGAGTTTTGACCATGAAATAAGGCCGTGAAAGGCTTGCAATATTTCATGTCAAGGAGATTATCGGAGATTATCGGAGCTTGGCGATTAAGGCATACAAGTAGGGCCGCTATAGGCTGCATTCACTTCAACAAACTCTTTAATAAAACATAACCCGGTAGGGGGATTCATGCATTGTGGGCCTGAAAGGCTTTATATACAACGTCATAAACAATAAAATTGGACATTCATAGATAACTTGGTACCTATTTGGGGAAGAGATGCAGATGTTGGGCGTTCCATGGTCGTGGAAGCGTAACTCCATCTGTACCCCGGATGTAAAACGTTGCCGGGCCCACGACTTCAACAATTTCATATGGACCCTCCCATGGAGCTTTAAACCCCGTTGGTTTAGGGATAACTTCCTTCATTACCCAATCCCCGAGTTTGAGTGGGCGCTTGATAACCCGGGAATTGTAGTGTCTAGCCACCTTTTGCTTCTTGTTGATATTTCGGAGATGTGCACGCTCCCGGCGTTCCTCCAGGAGGTCCAGGTTAAGGCGGATGCCTTCATTGTTGGTTTCCCTGTCAAACAGTTGTACCCGGTCACTCGGGACTTCCATCTCTACCGGGATCACTGCTTCAGAGCCAAAGGTCATAAGAAATGGGCTCTCCCCATTGGCTTCTGTTGGAGTTGTCCTTAGTGCCCACAAAACCTCTGGAAGTTTCTCAGCCCATAAACCCTTTGCGTCCTCCAGCTTCTTCTTCAGAACTTGCTTGATGAGCTTGTTAACGGCTTCAGTTTGTCCATTAGTCTGCGGGTGTGCAGGGGAGGCATATAGGACCTTTGTCCCATTGGAGTGTAAGAATTCCCGGAACTCATCGTTGTCAAACTGCGTCCCGTTATCTGTGATAAACGTCTCCGGGATTCCAAACCGGCAAAAGACATTGTTCCAAAGGAATTTCTTAACATTTGCGGTCGTGATCCGTGCCAGGGGTTGAGCTTCTATCCACTTGGAATTATAGTCCACTGAGACAATGGCATGTTTGAGCTGTCCCGGAGCTGTGGGTAGAGGCCCGATGAAATCAATCCCCCACATGCAAAATGGATATGGAGAAATTATTACTGATAGTGGGACTGATGGGGCACGGGGAAAGCTTGCAAATCGGTGACATTGAAGGCAGGAATCTACGATGATTCTGGCATCGTGTTCCAAAGAAGGCCAGTAATATCCCATTCTTAGGGTTTTGAAAGCCAGGTTACGGGCTCCAAAGTGATTTCCACATACCCCGCTATGAAGCGACTGCAAAACCCGGTCTCCTTCGTCGGGGGTAATACACTTCAAATCAGGAAAAGTTTGTCCTCGTCGGTACAGTTTCCCCTCACGGATACTATACCGCGCCGCTCGAACCCGTAGTCTTTTGGCCGCTACCGGGTCCTCAGGTAGGGTTCCATGTTGGATGAAATTGATGAACTCATCCATCCAAGACGGTGGCGGGTTTGCCTCTACCGCGAAAATCTCAGAAAAGGAGAGTGAGATGCTTGGTTTCTCCAATGTCTCGACCAGTAAGCTTTTAAACTCGGTATTGGAATCGTCCCCTGTTGCAATCCTAGCCAGGGTATCTGCTCTCGCATTCTGCTGCCTCGGTATCTGAGTAACCTCAAAGGTGTCAAATTTCTCCAGCAAGAAAGCCGCTAACTTTTGATAGGACGAAAGATGTGGTTCCTTTGCCTGAAACCCGCCGTTAACCTGCTGCACTACCAGCTGTGAATCACTTAGTATGCGGAGATGCCGGGCGCCCATATCTTTAGCGAGTTGGAGCCCTTTGATTAGGGCCTCGTACTCAGCCGTGTTGTTTGATGCTTTGAAGTTAAAGCGTAAGGCATAGTCAAACATATTACCCTCCGGGTCTACCAATGCAATGCCTGCTCCACATTGCCTCTGATTGACTGATCCATCTACAAATATCGGCCAACTCTCCGGTTCAGCCTGTGTAGGAAGAGTTCCAGCAGCTGTTGAATCTGCTGGGATTAACTCGGCAATGAAGTCTGCTGCTGCCTGCCCTTTGACTGCCGTTCGCGGTTTAAAGTGCAAATCATGCTCCCCCAACTCAATTGCCCATTTGACCAGTCTTCCTGAAGTCGCCGGGTTTTGCAGAACCTGCCGTAGCGGTTGGTTGGTGAGTACATGGATGGAATGTGCTTGAAAATAGGGTCTTAACTTCCTTGCTGCTACAACCAAGGCCAGGGCCAGTTTTTCAATATCTGGATAACGAGTTTCAGGATCATTGAATCCTTTCCCAGTATAGTAGACCGGCAGTTCCTCAGAGTCTGGCTTTCTTATCAAGGCACAACTGACAGCCGTTTGAGACACCGCTAGGTACAGATAGAGTATTTCCCCAGGGTTTGGTCTGGATAAAGAAGGGACTGACGCCAAGTATTCCTTCAACTTTTCAAAAGCTTGATTGTGCTCTTCCTGCCATGTAATCCGCTCGCGATGTTGACTCTTGAGAATTTTGAAGAAGGGGGCACATTTATCTGTTAACCTGGATATAAACCGGGATAAAGCTACAAGCCTGCCAGTAAGTTGCTGAACTTCATTCCTGGTTTTTGGCGGTTGCATGGCCAAGACGGCTTGAATTTTGTCGGGGTTTGCCTCAATTCCCCGAGCGCTGACCATAAACCCGAGAAACTTTCCTCCCGAAACACCGAACACACACTTCTCCGGGTTTAACCTCATCCCCTTGCTCAAGGCAATGTCGATGACGGACTCCAAGTCATCCGGGTGTTTGCTTGTTTCCCTGCTTTTGACCAGCATATCATCTATATAAACCTCCATAGTATCCCCGAGTTGGTTTGCAAACATGCCCACTACGAGGCGCTGGAACGTGGCTCCTGCATTCCGGAGTCCAAAAGGCATCACTCTGTAATAATACATCCCCTTGTCTGTTGTAAAAGATGTGTGCTGTTGATCCGCGGGATTCATCGGAACTTGGTTAAATCCCGAGTATGCATCTATAAAGCTCAACTGGGGGTGGCCCGCGGTTGAATCCACCAGTTGATCAATCTTTGGAAGGGGAAAACTATCCTTCGGGCAAGCCTTATTCAGATCTGTGTAGTCGACGCACATCCTCCACTTTCCGTTTGCCTTCTTGACCATCACCACATTGGCCAACCAATCCGGGTATGTTGCATCTCCAATGAACCCGATGTCTTTAAGACGTTTAACTTCTGCTTGAATGGCCTTGTACTTCTCCGCGCAAAATGCACGACGCTTCTGTCTTACCGGTTTAACACCCGGGATAATATTGAGGGAATGTGTCATAACGTCTGGAGAAATCCCGGGCATGTCTGCATATGACCATGCGAACACCTTCTGTTTCCGGGTTAGCAGCTCAACCATTCGGGTTCTGACCTCGGGGTCAAGGCCTGTGCCAATGCAAATCCTCCTCTCCGGGTATTCTTCTGAAATCTGAATCCATTCTGTTGCTTCAATTGGGGCTGGCCGGGGGAACTTGGCAGGATACTTCTGGCTCTTCTTCTGTGTCGTCTTGCTGATGGGTAAAGAATCCGGGTCATCCCTGGGGTCATCGGGTTTGTCAAATGGAGACAGAGAAAAACCGGCCGAAAACATCTCTTGGTGGGACTGAGTTGCTATCGCATTGCATCTGACAGCGGCTTCTTGGTCTCCGCGAATTGTAACCCAACCCCCGGGTGTAGGCACCTTCATAAGCAGCATGTGACCCGCTATAAAACTTTGTAGGCCCCAGAGTGCATCTCTCCCGAGTATGGCATTGTAGGAGGATGGGCAGTCCACAATTATGAAGGGAACTACAATTCTTGTGGACTGGTGCCCGGTTCCAACTGTAACCGTTAGCTGATCAGACCCCAACGGTTGAGTCGTCTCACCTGAAAAACTGATCAATGGCTCGTGGTTCCTATAGAGCTTATCTCGTCCTCTTTTAAACCCCTTATAGCAACTGCTGAACATGACGCTGACAGCGGCTCCCGTGTCTATTAGAACCCTCCGAGTTCTCCAGTGGTCAATCTGAAGAGTGATAATGAAAGGATCATTGTGATGCACTTTTAGCGCGTCTTCAGATTGAGAAAATGACACGGTATCCCAAGGAACCAGCTCCTTGCGGCATTCCTGACGAAGCTGCATTATCTCAAACTCCGGGCCTCTTGGGCAGAGTCTTTTGGCCCGGTGTCCGGACACCCCTTGGGTGCCACCCCCGTGAATCGTCATTATCTCCCCATATACTTCAATCAGGTTGACACCTGTGGCGGGTGACTTATACTGCTGTAACTTGCCGTTCTGGATCATGTACTCAATGGTGTTCCGAAGAGAAAAGCACCGGTCGGTCGTGTGGCCAGACTCGTTGTGATAGGCACAATGTTGCCCGTTGTCCGGCCCTGCCCTTTTGGGAAACTTTCTTTTTGGAGCCGGGGGAACTTCATTCCTATGGCGGTTCCAAATTTCTTCATAGGAGGCAGTCAAGTTGGTCAACACTTCATATCGAGGGATGTAAGTGTTCTTTTCCTCCCGGGTTGGATGTCTTGGGTATGGAGCCTCTCTTTGTTTCTCCCTTGGTCTGTTTGAACTTTTGCCGTAGTATCCCTGGCCACTCTTATGCTGCCCTTCCTTTTTCCATCCATCAGCTCGCTGGCTTGTGAACCCGGTGTTCGTCCGGCGTTCCCCGAAGGTGTCGTACTCGGCTTGAGCTTGCCGAGTTACTTCATTAATTAGATCGTCGTAGCACCTGAACCGCTGCTTCCTGAGCTCCACCACAAAGCGGGTTGGTTTGAGCGCCTGTAAGAACGCCTCTGATGCTACTGACTCGTCCAAGTGCCCACACTTGGAAGTCGTGGACAGCCAACGGGTTACAAAAATTTTCAAGCTTTCATCATCCCTTTGCTGGACTTTGAATAACGAAGTGGTGCTTCGGTTGGCACTTGACAGCAGGATAAACCGGGACAGGAACCTCTGTGTCAACTGACCATAGGTCTCTATTGACAAAGCTGGTAACTTGAGGAACCAACTTAATGCCTCCTCACTGAGTGTTTCCTGGAAAGCATGGCATGCTTGGGCGTCTGTGAACCGGGTTGAATCCAACTGAGACTGGAACAACTCAAGGTGTGCATACGGGCACCCCATTCCGGCATATCTCTTAATTTTAAATGGCTTTGCTTCTGGTGGCTTTTTGTCTGCTTGAACCCGTGCGGAGAATGGGCTTGCACGGGTAATAAAGGGTTGGTATTGTTGTGGTCCCGTTCCCGAGTTTAGGCGCTGCTCAAGTTGGGTCACAGTTTGTGTCAACTGTAACAGCAGCTGGGTCTGGGCATCTTCTGGGGGAAGTGGTTGATTTAACAACGGCTCTGGGGGTGGAGGAGGTCCTGTAAGATGGTGATTAAACAAAGGATTGGAGAGATGGATCATTTGTGGGTTTGGGTTAGGGTGGGCAGTGGTTGGGAGAATAGCGGGTGGTATGTATGCACTGTCAAAAGTTCGCGGGTTTCCACAACCCGGAGGATTCCCTTCTGGGGTGATGATATCAGCAAGTCTGGCTGACGTCCCCATGGCATTCGCTCTTTGAGTTAAGGTTGCTTGAAGAAGCCCATGCTCGGCCTGGATAGTCGCTAACTGCTCCCTTACCGTTATTAACTCGGCATGTTCTCGAGTAGATTGCTCCTTTTGAGCGAGAAAGTCCTTTTTCAAGAGCTCGAATGCTGCTGCCAAATCTGTTTGGCCAAACTGGGTCCCGGAGGTCCCTGGGTTATCATCCCCTGAGAAATTAAGCCTTCCAGTTGGATCTTGTTCTCCTGCCATTTCCACCGTCCTTCGAAATACGTAAGCGGGAGGTCTTGAGTTCGACTCTCAACGAGAGCACCAATTGTTTCCGGGTAAACTCGTGGCCCCTCTAGCGGGTTGCACGGTTCCAGAAATAGCGAACTTCCTTGTACTCCGAGTTTTCCTGTGTAGAGAACAAACACGTCAAAGGGCGTCCCCGGGTTTACCGAGGGAAGCCACTCCGATGCTTAAGTCAGACACTGTCAGATAAGCAGAAGACTCAAGAGTAGTTAAGGAAATGTCCGTGCTCTTACCGGGAGGTCCTCACCGGTATTTATAGTAGCATTAAAGGCAGCACTGTCTTTTTCCAGTGTGGGAATGAACTCCCTTGCTTTGCCTCAAACTTACAATGAACTGGGCCCTGACAAAGGACCTAGGGTGGCTTCTCAAATCTGACTGGCCCTTTGACCCTGTAAACAGTACTTCAAGCATAATAAACGATGCATATTTAATAATTGACCACACTTGGTGTTATTTCTTGAATTGTAACCCGGTAAAGGAGAAATATTAGGTTCCACATATAAACAGAAAGGATAAGAAGCCTTGTGCCATTTACTATGCCTCGGACTCTGAATGACGCTCAGCTGAATTATTCCACAACCGAAAAAGAACTCTTAGCTGTGATTTTTGCTTTAGAAAAATTTCGTTCATATGTTTTGCAATCAAAAGTAATAATTTATTCTGATCATGCAGCTTTGAGGTATTTGATGACAAAGAAGGATGCTAAGCCGAGATTGATTCGATGGATTCTCTTACTTCAAGAATTTGACGTCGAGATCAAGGATAAGAAGAGGAGCGAGAACGTGGTAGCCGATCATTTGAGCAGAATTGTACAAAAAGAAGAGACCGTACCACTTCAAGAAACATTTCCCGATGAGCAGCTCTTTCGTTTGGACGCAACAGAGCCTTGGTATGCCCACATTGTAAACTACTTGGTTTCTAGGACTTTTCCTAGCACCTTATCATATGCAAACAAAGCAAGGATGAAAAAGATGGCACGACACTACATATGGGATGAGCCGTACTTATGGAAGCAATGTAGTGATCAAGTTATTCGACGATGCGTTCCAGAAAATGAGCACAAGTCCATCCTAGCATTTTGTCATAGTGAGGCGTGTGGAGGACATTTCGGACCGAAACGGACAGCCCTCAAGGTATTAGATTGCGGATTCTATTGGCCTACGATCTTCAAAGATGCAAACATGTTTTGTGTTTCATGTGATAGATGCCAAAGAACAGGTAACATCGGTCCAAAAGATCAAATGCCCCTTTCTCCTATTATCGTGGTAGAAATTTTTGATGTTTGGGGTATTGATTTTATGGGACCATTTCCTTCTTCTAGAGGCTTTCTTTATATCTTGTTGGCTGTTGATTATGTGTCTAAATGGGTGGAGGCGAAAGCCACCAGGACTAATGACTCTAAAGTTGTTGCAGCTTTCTTGAGAACTAACATCTTTTCTAGGTTTGGAGTTCCACGTGTTTTGATAAGCGATGGAGGTTCTCATTTTTGCAACCGTACCATAGAGGCTTTACTCAAGAAGTATGGAGTCACACACAAGGTTTCCACCCTATATCACCCTCAAACAAGTGGGATGGCTGAAGTGTCGAATCGAGAGATCAAGCGCATTCTGGAGAAAACCGTCGGCCCAACAAGAAAGGATTGGAGCGACCGTCTTGATGATGCATTATGGGCTTACCGAACTGCATACAAGACGCCTATTGGGATGTCTCCCTTTCGGCTCACTTATGGGAAAGCTTGTCACCTTCCGGTCGAGCTAGAGCACAGAGCATGGTGGGCGGTGAAGAAATTCAACATGGACATAGATGCTGCCGGACTTCATCGGAAATTGCAAATCAACGAACTTGAAGAAATAAGGAACGATGCTTATGATGCTGCATGGATCTACAAGGAGAAAACTCGAGCGTATCATGACAAAATGATCCGAGGGAAATCGTTTCAAAAAGGGCAAAAAGTTCTTCTATTTCATTCAAGACTTAAGCTTTTTCCTGGAAAATTACGTTCTCGTTGGGTTGGTCCATGTATTGTAACTAACGTGTTTGCTCATGGTGCCATTGAAATTCAAAGTGAAACAACAGGTACAACGTTTAAGGTGAATGAACATCGCTTTTTGCCTTATTACGAGCCTTTTGAGGAGCACACGGTTGAGGAAACCCAAGTGAAGGACGCACCAAGATCCGAGTGAACATGGAGAAGAGTCTAGGCTAAAGGACTATAAACAGTTAAGCGCTGCATGGGAGGCAACCCATTTCAACCGTAGCTGTGGAGGAGCCATCACCGAGAGTTTGCATTTTCTAAATCCTTACACTCTTATGGTTGAACTGTATATGTGTGAAACTGTAAAATTTATCATATGCTTAGGAATTACAACACCATTTTCGAGTTTACATTGAGGACAATGTAACTTTCTAAGTGTGGGGTAGGGATTACATGATTCACATGTTTTTAATTTGTTTTGTGTGTTTTTAATTTGCTTTGCTTTGTTTTGTTTCGAATTTAAAAAAAAAATCAGAAAATCTTGTTCCAAATAAAAATGTTTTGTTTTGTGTGTTTTGTTTTGTTTTGAGTCTATGCCCCTAAAGTTGATGATGAGTATGTCTTTGAATGCATCGATGATGGTTTTGCATGATCATAAGAATTAAATTATGAGTTTCATGGATAATGTGATTGGTATGAATATGTAAGATATTGATTGATATATGTAAAAGCATGCATGTTTGAGTTGGTTTTAATCCATAATAACCTATGTGAGCTTTTGAGCCTATATACTTTCTTAATGAGAGACAAAATTTTCGGCAAAAAAACTTGTTCCTTAATCTCATTATTCTTTGCATATTCAATGACTATGTGCTATAGTTTTAATGGACTCTAGAATGCTAGAACTTGCTCTTGATGATTTTCGAAACTTTTATTCATGACTATGCCTTGATTTTGAAAATGATTGAACAAGATCTTATTAGGAATACCACCAAAGCCAAATAAAGCATTTGCCCAATTTGTGCCCGTCGTGGGACTCCTTAGTGTTAACCCCCTTTGAGCCTACATTTAGCCTTTCTTTCATCACCATCATACACATTCCTTTGCTTAGAACAGAAATATCTTGACCCTTGTTGTTGAGACTTGATAAAGCTTGATTTGGATGAAGAATTGTGTTATGAAGTGATGATGTGAAACAAGCGTGGGGTGAACTTATCCAATTATGTGAAAACGTGTGTGCTAAGTGAAAAAGAAAGAAAAATCGAACAAACAAGTGTTTTGAACCGAAGAAGAATAAAGCACGAAATGAAGAAGAATTGTGATGATTGGATTTAGTTCTTGCTGTGAATTTGGAGTTTGTACATGATTTGAAGGTCTATCATTGTTACGTTTGACCTTTGTTCGTTTTCACAAAGTAAGAGGAAGGAAAGAATGAAGAATTGGTCCAACATGATGAAATTCGGCCTATGGAGTGAAGTCATAAGGAGAATTGAGCTTTATTAAGTCTTGGTGACGTTTTAGCCACCACTATCCTAAATTCGAATACCTTATGCCAAGCCCCGTTATTATCATTTCTAAAGATCTTTTCATGATTCTTAAAATGGGTGAACTTTGATATGTGGAGATTTTCTCAAGAGTTAAGCATATGGTTTTGGTCCATTCTTGCACTTAGTTGTTAAATGAGATTATCCAAGAAAATGTTTCACAAAGTGCTTTTATTTGTTGAAATATGCAAGCTATTTGTTGCCTTACAATCTTTTCTCTTGCTGAGTGAATATTGCCATATCATGTGTAAACAGAAGAGAGTATGCCTAGTAAGGAGGATTAAATTAACTTAACATGCTTGCATGCTCATTTTCTCACTTCTTACTTATTCATACCGTGAAACATGTTTATGACACTTGGAATTTGTGCGCTTACATCTCAATGCTTAAACTTGAACTCTATGTGTTTAAAGATTCTGAGACAATTATTTAGGGGCAATAGTAGAGTCTTTTAATTAGATTTGCTAAGGGACTAGCAAAGGATAAGTGTGGGGTAGTTGATAAGAGCATAAAATGCTACGTTTTTAATGTGTTTCTATCCCTATTTATGCTTTGTTTAACTCTTAATTTTGCAGATTTGAGTCGTTGGAGTGAACCATGATTGTTTGGTGGAGAACAAGTGAAAATGTGCTTAAATAGAAGAAAATGTGGAGTTTTAGCAAAATCCTTATTTAACTAGGAAACTCAACAAGTCGCAAAAGTCGAGGATAAGTAGTTTAGGAAACTTTCCTATTTTGAAAAGGGAAAAGTTACCTATTTCATTTTGGAAAACTTACCTAATTTGATTAGAGAAACTTTCCTTATTTGATTTGGGAAACTAACTATCTTTGAATCTTTCCTATTCTGACTTTCCTAATTTATTTTGAAAACTTTCTTTCCTTTTGTGACAGGGATTCCACATGAAGCGAAGAAACCTATTCCCACAAGGATTAAGAGAATTTATGGCGATTATAAAAGAGGAAATGGAGCAGCAAAATTTCAAAATTCTTTCTCCATCAATTCTGCCGAATTAATCAAGGGAATTTAGGACAAAACTTTGTCCTACATCAAGGGATTTATTTGAAATTCAAATCTGAAAATAAGGGAACTTCTTTCCTTAAATTTCTTTGTTTAAATCCCTAATTATTCTGATTTTCTATTAACTTATTTCCCTACCTTTTCAGGAACCATAATTGTGCATGAAAAAGGAATGAATTTCATCATCAATTCGGCAAATTGAAGGGAGAAGATTAAGATCAGCCAAGAAAGGAATGGACTCCTAAATTGCCGATTTTACCTTGGAGAAGGAACTTGTATGCAGCCATTTTTTTAGCCAAATTCATCATCTTGCTGAACAAGGAAATTCTGGAAATTTCCTAACACATTTCTATTAATTTGTTGGGTAATTTCCTTGACCATTGGATCAAGATTAGATCAAGGGTTGAGAGAACTCAAAGAGGGAGACATAACACTATAAATAGAGGCAGCAGCTGAAGAGAAAAGAGGTCGACCCCCCTATACTTAAAACACAGCAGCCCCTCCTCTTTCTCTCCAAGAATTCGTCCCTCTCTCCCTCTCCATCACAAGGCAGCCGCCGCCTCTCTCCACCACAAATTCAGCCGTTGCTCAACCAAGCATCGATCTCCACTCCTAAGTCAGTCCAAGATTCATGGTTGTCTTTAAATTTGTTTCAAATTCAGTTGTTAAATTCCATGTTATTTCTGAATTTTGTAACAAACTATCAATGTTCTTACATGATTTGATGAATTCTTTGGATTTCTTTATGTGTTTGATTGTTGTTTGGTTGAATTCTCTATATATGCATGTGTTAATTCGAATTTAAGACTTAAGGGCAGTAGTAATTAATTGAATTTATACTTTAGTTTGGTTTATTTGCAGAGTTTGTGCACACAACAAATCATATGCACAAGGGCAGCCTCGGCCATGGCTGTCCCTTGTGTATAGATTTCATATGCTTATTGAATATACGTTGAATCATGCGCGAAGTTGGTTCAATTTGTGTTCTTTATAAGAGCTAGAATAATTCTGTAAATTTACATGTCGATGTGAGATGAGGTGACGCCATACTTGCTAACATGTCTCCAATTCGACTTATTGTGCTTATGTGCTCTTTGTGTTTAATTTCTACGCGAAGTGTCTTTAAACCGATTAGTACTATGTTTAGGATTATACGCGAAGTTAATTCTGAATAATTGTGAAGTCTTGAATGATTAGAATAACCGCGAAGGCTCTAATTAAATTGGAACTAATTTGGATTATGAATTCGGTTTTTGAACTTGCTGCCCTATTCTTTTGTTTGAGTTGTTACATGTTTAGAGAATTATGTGTTAAGTGTAGAGTGGTTGATCAATTGTAAATAATTAGTTTTAGGTTAAGTTTTAGTTTCTTTAGATGTTAAACATTTATATCCCCCATATGTTTATTTGATTATGTTAACAATTTCTGTTTTCGATTACCCTTCAATATCCCCGGACTGAACGATCCCTACTTATTTGTACTAAAGATGACATTTTGCAGGGTTATAAAGTTGTGAGGTTTGATTTGATCACGTGTTTACATGTGTGACGTGAAAAACGTTCATCAATCTACAACTTCAACGGTTAAGATGTCAAAATTTGATCAAAAAGTTGGTCTAATAAACAATTAATTCAAAAGTCCTTAACTAGTCCTTAACTTAGAGGTTCTCATTAGAAGGGCTCTCCTGTAATGTTTCTCTTATTATACCTTATTTAATTTCCCTCATTTGACATTTTTAAGTTTAGAAAATTTGCAATGCTTCTCTAATTAAGTTTCGCTTGGTTTCTCAATCAAAACTCGTATTTAAAATCAATTCTTTTCCATTTTCATAGACAAGAGGCTCCATAGTTATCATTATTCATTACACAAGACAAATCACAAAAGAGGTTCTAAACTTGGCTTATAGTAGTTCAGCAGTCAAGAACTAAAACTACAATAAAACTAAAAGTTACTTCGAGTAAATCTTAAGATAGAAAACAATCACAGTAAAAAACCCACCTATATAATCAACCGGGCCCAAAGTTACCTCGAGCTCCCCGACCACCTGACACTATTACCGCCATCACCGTCTCTGATGCTTCTTCTCCTCTAGAGCAAACCCTAGGCTCCCTAAAACAATCGCACCTACTTCACTACCCCAATTGGTCTAAACCCTCCTCAATCTCTCCTCTCCAATCAAAACCCACATAGTTTTAAAATCAATTTCAAATCCTCATCAGCCATGGATGCTCAGCGAGCTCTACTTGATGAGCTTCTGGGCGCAGGTATCTCCATCAAACCCTAATTTGGTGCCTACATATTTGTTATTGTCTCATTCGCAATTTGATATCGTATTTCGATGAATTCGGGGTTTTAGATTATTGCTTTCGATTTTGAGTTGTTTGAGGATTTGACGGAGGAAGAGAGAAAAGGGTATAGGGAGGTCACTTGGGACTCTAAGGAGGTTTGCGGAGCTTATATGGTTCGGTTTTGTCCTCATGATCTGTTTGTCAACACCCGATGCGATCTAGGTGATTGAAATTCACTAATTCAGTGTTGAATTTTATCCGGTTCGAGTGTGATTTCGGTTGCTGATGGTTAATGTTTTCGATTTTTTGCATCAGGGCCTTGTCCTCGAATACATGACTCCAAGTTGAAAGAGAGGTGATTATCAGCTGATTATTCGTAGCGATTGAAATTCTGCTTTCTGGGTGGTTATTCGTATTTGATGTTTGATTTTTTTAAAGTATGCAGTTTGTTAAATGCTCCAACATAGATTTGAGGAAAAAGTTATCCAGTTCTTTACTGAATACTTTGTAATAGATAAGTGCAGGGGATGTGTCGTTTTATGTTTGTTAAACTATGGTTTCCTTGCCCCGTTAATTGTAAATATTTTGGTTATGAGTCGCTTGTCGTGCTCTACTTCCTCTTTCCGGTAATCTTTCTAACAGTTTCGGTATCTACTTATGATTTATTTTGTTTACATGTATATTACTGTATATTGTTTATGTTTGCAAAAACTGAGGGAGAGTATCTAGATGGGTTTCCGGAAAAACAAATAATGGAAGTTTTTGATGATCAGAAGTAATCTAATATTTCAGTCAGTATGTTCTTAAACTTGGTTGTTTCCAGTTTTTTAGTTAACGCATCCTTCTACTCTTGTACTTTCTTTACGATTTTATTTTGTTCTTTTCTTCTTGCTTTGGAATGTCTTTTCCGGCTTTAATTTTTTTTCTTTTGTTGATTCATTTTAGTTTTGAGAAGTCTCCAAGGCGTGCTGCATATGTGCTGATGTTTGAAGCTGATCTTGCTCAGTTTTGTGACAAATTGGTGAGAAAGTGTATTGCAAATAATTGTAGAAAGTGTATATTTTTGGTTGCATGTTTGTTAGAATCCATGCCACACAAGTACCACTCTTTTTGGTCACCTGATTTCAGTTATTACAATGTAGTACTCTGGTAAATTTGATCTCTGATTGTTTCTCCCCCTTTTGGCAGGTGGATGTGCTTAATGTTGAGAAGACAGTCTTGGCTCTACAGCCCCCGAAAGCTCAAGCATTAATGGTTCCACAGGAGAAAAAAAATGGCACTCTGTGAGATCTGTGGTTCATTTCTTGTGGACAATGACGCATTAGAGAGGACTCAATCTCATGTGACTGGGAAGCAGCATATTGGTTATGGCATGGTCCGGGATTTTATTGCTGTGTACAAGGTGAGTCTCTTGAATTATGGAGTAGTGAACTTGAGAAGAAATATAGTTTTATTTCTATCTCAGTGGCTGAAGGACATGGATTTCATTTTTCAGGCAGCAAAGGAGAAAGCAAGGGAAGAAGAAAAGTTAGCTAGGGAGAAAGAAGCAGAAGAACGGAGGAAACAGCAGGAGAAGGAAAATGAGAGTAGAAGGAGAAGTGGTTCAAGTGATAGGGACAGGTATTGTGATCATGACAGATATCGAGAACGTGACTTGGATCGTGAAAGGTCCAGAGAGTGGAAGGGTAGAGGTGGTTGGGATGGTGGAAGAGTGGTGGATTGGAGGTCCAGGAATGGAAGGGATGGAGGCAGGGATAGGTACCGTAATCAAAGTAGGTCACGTTCCCCTATCAGACATACCCACCGGAGGTCACCAAGGAGTCCAGTTCGCCCGTATTAATGAGTTATGTAGATAGATGTCTGAGCGTTGAAATTTATTGAGGTAGATTTCATATCTCTAAGGTTTATTATGATGAACATGTGCATTTGGAGTTTCGAACTATTTTGTCATCATGGGTGAAACGTTTCTTTGCCATCTCACAGCCTTTGTTGAGACTATATCAACTCCATTTCATCAATATTATTAGCGCAGAAAAGGGTTGAGGCAGGTATTATTTACTATTGTAACTCATTTAAAAATTGATTTGAATTGGGATGAGATAATTTTTCTTGTTTCTGTGTGAAATTTATCAAGGAATTGTTTTCAGAGTCTTGTATCCGTTTTTGATGGGTAAGTTGTTGGCTAGTCTGTTATCACATACTTAAGACTTCACACCCAAATTGTATGCCTGATTGACACGGCAGCTGGGAGAGGAAATTCTACTTGATCATTATTGAGGTAAAACACATATACCCTATATTTTCTCCTGCAAGAACCCTCATCTTCTGGTATTGAGTTTTAACCACTTTATTGCAAATTGCAAATGCTGCTCATTTTAACTTGGACGGATACTGAAGATGTCAATCATGCAATGGGATTATTTGCTACCTCATATTAAGGTATTTAGGATTCTTTTTACATGCTAGAAACAATTGGTTTCGTTTTGTCTTTGTTTAGTCCTCCTAGCTTTCCAGTTTTCAAAACTCAGTTTGTCCTCTCCTCACCACCTCTTAGGACATGGAAATCTAATCATGAATCGGGTGCTGGTTCAAGCATTGGTTTCCACAATTGGACGAATAGGCCAACAACTCCGATGAATGGTAAATATGTGAATTACATCATCATGTGAATCAGGTAGCTTTGGAGTTCAAGTTCTGGATCACAATTTTGTCTATCTGGAGGGACTTTCTCAAAGGCCGTTTGGTAGTGGATGTGAAATGGAATCTGTGAAGAGAGGCAAAACTGCCAGTTATAATGTGCAGAATGAATAGTTTATTGCTTTTATAGTTCTCACAGCAAGGGAAGCTTTGTGCAGGGTAAAATGAGTCGCCTAATGCAATTGAAATTTCAATGGTAGTGACAGCAGAAGCACATTTATCAATAGTCTGTAATCTCTTGTCGCACTCTTATGGTAGTTCAAATAGCTTGATGAATTTCTATTGGTACTGAGTGAATAATTTCTATGGAAATTTCTCCAGAACTTTCAAGAGAATGGCATGTTCTCTGCGATCTGCTGAACTAATGACAAAATATAAAGTAAACTTGATGAGTGCCCAATGAGGCCAATTGAAATCCAATTTAACGACCAAAAAAACAAAATCCAATTTGGTCCTCAGCAATTGTAAAATGGAACTATAGTTAATCACATGGGGTGGTCAGGTTGGCAAACTCGGCTCTTCAAGTTGGTGTGAATGACAGGTTGGAACCTCTCATCTGAGTTTCGTTGGTAAAATTCAATGTGGTTAGGGACAAGCCAGTTTTTTGAAGTGGATTAGTCTCCTTAGTTGTTAGATTTGAGGGAAACCACTAAACAAAAAAAATGAACTATAGTTGGGACATACAATATTTTTCAACTAGATTTACCCAGGGTACCATTTGCTGGTATTATTTAAACAACGCTACAAGTCTGCTAAAGACAAGAATCCCTAATGTTGAAATTTCACAAATGAAAACAGATGGCATACAGAAACTACTGGTAGCAAGGAGCATAACAAGGTCCAACCACAAGTATATATGGATGATCATATCCAAAATCCTCAAAGCTTTTGTGGTGCTGCTCCTTAGTTTTGTTTCTTCAAGTAATCCAACACCAAAACTCTGCTCATTCCAACCATGAATGATTCAGTAGACAAGCTAGTGATCTTCCTAGCAAAAAGAGATGGCATAGACAAGCTTGTCAAGACGTTCCAGTATGTCTGCAAGCTTGTGCACTGGCATGTCGAGTCCACTGATCCGAAGACGGCCGAGAGGTTCAAGCAGTGGGAGGTTTCGTCTGGCCTTAGCCGAAAGGCTTTTCGGACTGGAAGGTTTCTCACCGGATTCAACGCAATGAGACGTAGCCCCGGCTCTACGCCAACTATGCGGTTCTTGGCTGTTCTTGCTAATGCTGGTGAGATGATCTACTTCTTTTTTGACCATTTTCTTTGGTTGTCAAAAATTGGGACTTTAGACCCGAGTTTGGCTAGGAAGATGAGCTTCATATCTGCATTTGGTGAGTCTTTTGGGTACATTTTCTTCATTGTATCTGATTTTATTGCACTAAAAGAAGGGCTTGAGGAAGAGAGGAAGGTTAGGAGTTTGGATGACAAGTCCATTGAGAAGAAGAATGAGAGCATAAGAAAGATTAGAAATGATAGAGTGATGAGGTTAATGGCTGTGGCAGCTAATGTTGCAGACTTGCTTATTGCACTTGCTGATATCGAGCCTAATCCATTCTGCAACCACACTGTCACACTTGGTATCAGTGGACTGGTCTCTGCTTGGTCCGGCTGGTATAGAAATTGGCCTTCGTAAGACTTCCACCATAGCCGAGTAAAACCGAGCTAGCTGAAGCTTTGAAAATGCAAACCTGCACTTGATGCAAGTGTGAAATTTTAGTGTGTTGTGTTCAAAGTTTGAGGTATGGATGCATCTTATCCAGATGACACTCGGTACCGTATATTAATCTCTATAAATGACTACGTAATTTGGACTTCTCTGCTGTCAAAATATTTGTTTACCACTACCGTATGATCACAAAAATGGGCAACTTCAACATTGTAAATTTACAATCCTCTAACACGTTGATGTTTTTTTTATAAATTAACGAAGAAAGAAAAGCTTCATTACCAAAGAATTGAAATCAAAATACATACTGTAAATTCTCTACTACACAGTTATAGACTCAAGCTCTTGTATTCCCACATCGAAGAAAGTCGGAAGCATTATTCTAAGGGATATAAAATCATTTTGGGCCTGATACTGGACTTGAGAGAGAGACGAATTGATCGAACAAAGAGAGAGGTCATGGATCTTGAATTTGCTCATGAATATAGATCAGGGATGCTTGTGACGAATTGGATGTGGACTATGTAGGATATGAGTTGGATTGTGATTTTTACGGTGTAGATTGCGTGTGGTTTTCGATAGGTTAGGATGTTAGATTTGAGTTATTGTATAACTGATAATGTGTGTGTTATGGAGTGCAGTTGAATGTTCAGAAGTGTAATGAATGTGGACAGCCTTTGCCGGAGAGCTTTAAGCCCCCTGCCGATGAGCCGTGGACAACTGGGATTTTTGACTGCGCCGAAGATAGAGACAGTTGTAAGTTGATATGAGATCTAGCTTTTTCATTTCTTGTGCTTATAGATAGGGATACTTGGAATTGGATAGTTAGAGAGGGTTTTCAGGATTTTCAGTTTCATGTTATTTACATCTGTTTTGGTTTTCCTTGGGAATATTGAGTGCTCAGAACTGGATTTTGTGCTCACCTTACAAAGTAGGATAAGTTTAACCTTGCAGTGTTGCAATTGCGTTCTCGTATATATTAGCGTTATGCTCTAGCCTTGCAGTGTTGCAATTGTGTTCTCGTATATATGCTTTGACTTTTAACTTGATGAAGTAGGATATTTATGCCAATTCAGTGGTTTACAGTAGCCTTCTGATTACCAAGTTCAAACTTCCTTGCTCTTACTTTGTAGTTTGTACTGTGAGCAGACTCTGGTTCCACCTCTGTTTTGCTGCAATCTATAGTAGTTATCCATATATATTATCCTTAGCAACGTGTGGTAATGATCATAAGAAGTAAACACCGTGTCATTCTTTACCTTCACAGGCTTGACAGGACTCTTTTGCCCCTGTGTTCAGTTTGGGCGGAATGTTGAAAACTTAAGAGATGATGTGCCATGGACCACACCATGCATTTGCCATGCCATTTTTGTTGAAGGTGGCTTGGGTGTTGCAGCAGCAACAGCCATCTTCTATGGTGTTGACCCAAGAACCTCATTTCTTATCTGCGAGGGTCTGGTGTTTGCATGGTGGATGTGTGGAGTGTATACAGGTCTTGTTCGGCAATCCTTGCAGAAAAAGTAGGGGTGGGCACTTCGTACCGGAATCCCGTCCCGGTTCCGTACCGAAAATTAACGGGATGGGACGGGATAGAGTTTGAAAATGTCAGTACCGTCCCGTCCCGAAAGTTTAGAAACGGGACAGAATCGGGACGAACCCGCGCGGGACCGGGACGAACCCGAATGGCACAAATGCCCCTCCCCTGCTTGCTACCATTGTAGATACTTTGCGAATTTGCACTTTCAGGATTTTCATATGGCTTATAGGTTTCAATGTTTCATTATATATGCTTCTGTGTTTTGCTGTAGAAAGTTTTTGTTTGCATGTCACTGTTATTCCACTGCCAGTTGATGCTTCTGAATTTGGTGCTGCAGAGTAAACTGTTTTATGCTCACTAATGTTTGTTGTTCTTTTCTTTTGCTGCACTCCAACTGTAGTCATAATTTACACACAATTAGATGTCAATATACTTCAAGATTTGATTACCACTTTATTGAGAAAAAAGAAGGTTTCTATAAAACTACGCATTTGCATATGAACTTCTGAGTTCTGATGCATGGAGTTGGGAGTTTCCAGTTTTAGTAGGATGGAGCTTAGATTGATCTTGGCACCGGCTATCTTGGTGAAAGAAATTCTTAACTAGTTAATGTGGGATGAAGACATCCAGCATGAGCTTTCTGGAAACTAAATTAGTGATTAGTCCTGAATGATGTAAGGATAGGACAAATGTTTCTTCTTTGTTATAAATTTATAATTGTTAGAATGACCAAGTATTTATCAGTTTGCCAAGGTGACCCATAGATCCAACCAGTTTCATCCATCAGATTCTTATCAGCCTAACATGACTCTCAGGGTCACATCACTGTGCTGGTACTAGTACTGTCTGCCATGTATTTCAGGTAGAGTGAGAACACTGACAACCAACCCTTCATCTCCAAGGAGTTGAATGGAGCACCAAATAGTGATGTCTATGAATTCTGTAGTCTCCAGTGTGCACTATTAAATAGCAATTTGTCGGGATCCCGATCCCGGCCCGGTCCCGAACGGGATCGGGACGTGCGGGACAGATTTCTAAAAACATCGTCCCGTCCCGATAAATTATTTTCGGGA
Organism: Comarum palustre; assembly: GCA_951800085.1. Lineage (NCBI taxonomy): Eukaryota > Viridiplantae > Streptophyta > Magnoliopsida > Rosales > Rosaceae > Comarum > Comarum palustre. Next base: position 29,171,856 of record OX637575.1, on the reverse strand, counting down.
CAGGACGGGATTCTGACAAATCCCGACCCGTCCCGTCCCATGCCCAGCCCTAAGAAAAAGTATCATCAATTTTGGGCCTGATACTGGACCTGATACTGGATATAAAATCATTGTAAGGGAATATGTTAAAATCATTGTAAGGCAATCCTTGTAAGGGATATAAAATCATTTTGGGCCTGATACTGGACCTTGGTTGCCAACTCACCAATTAAACGGGTCTCCATATTAGTACAGGCGCAGCCCAAATTCCTGAACCGAATCAAGACGGCATGTCGTATATAACCCCACGGAAATTACCAAGATGTAAAACGCAAAATGAAATGGTCCACCTGTAAAATTAAACCGTCATTTCAAACTGTAAATCTGAATCCCAAGAGAGATTAGACCAGACTTGAGAGAGAGACGAATTGATCGAAGAAACCCAAAGAGAGATTGCGTGTGATTTTCGATAGGTTAGGATGTTAGATTTGAGTTATTGTATAACTGATAATGTGTGTGTTATGGAGTGCAGTTGAATGTTCAGAAGTGTAATGAATGTGGACAGCCTTTGCCGGAGAGCTTTCAGCCCCTGCCGATGAGCCGTGGACAACTGGGATTTTTGGCTGCGCTGAAGATAGAGACAGTTGTAAGTTGATATGAGATCTAGCTTTTTCATTTCTTGTGCTTATAGATAGGGATACTTGGAATTGGATAGTTAGAGAGGGTTTTCAGGGTTTTCAGTTTCATGTTAATCCTTAGTTGAAACATCTAATAATTGAAACATCCTTAATCCTTAGTAACTGGAAGCTGTACATCTTTGGAACAACAATTATATTAGGTGTTATGTCTTGTTGGAAAGGGTATTGAACTTAGAAGTTGGCTCACCAAAATATAACAACCATATTGAACCATAAACCGCAACCACCCATGTTTCCCTCTCTCAAACCTACCATGTACATGACCACATTTGCTTTGGCGGTTAATAATAACATTTTTTCATTTCGAATTTGCATAACCTTCACATCCCTTCGCCAAAAGAGTTGCACCACTTGGTTCAATATATAATTCCCTCCCAGAGATCAAACTACACAAATAGATCAGTAACTTCCTGCCTTTCACTGCTCGTCAATCTTATTCTTCCCCCCCTCTTCTCTTGTTAAACCTCGATCCAGTTTCATTATTTAATCATCTTATTTGGCCAAAAAATGGCTAGGATTGCGCTTGCCGCTCGATTCCAGCAAGTAATTACTCCCAGTGCTCTCCGATCTTATCTTGCAGAGTTCATCTCCACCTTCTTCTTCGTCTTCGCCGTTGTGGGTTCTATGATGTCCTCCAGTAAGTCATCAACTTTTTCTTTCCTTCAGTTTTAGGGTTCATGTGGAATGAATCCCTTAATTTCTTGCATGCGTTCTTTGACCAAATTACTTCGTCATTAACTTCTTTAAAGACTATTTAGCCTGTTACTCTGTTACACTACAAGCATTAATCAAAGTACGAAAACAGGTAAATTGTTGTTTCATTTACTTATGACACTTTGATCTTGTTGATGTGGCAGGTAAGTTGATGCCAGATGCTGCATCAGACCCAGCAAGTCTGGTGTTGGTTGCCATGACCAATGCCTTTGCACTGGCCTCCGCCGTGTACATCTCGGCCTCCGCCTCCGGCGGCCATGTAAATCCGGCCGTCACCTTTGCCATGGCTCTCGGAGGTCACATTAGTGTCCCCATTGCCCTCATCTACTGGATTTGCCAAATGGTGGCTGCTGTCATGGCTTGCCTTCTCTTGAGAGTCACTGTTGTTGGACAGGTATACGTACTTTTTTTTGTTCTAACCCTAACCATAAACCGTAAGGATATTGTGTACCGGCCTATAGTTAATTAGGTTTCTAATTTTTACTCAAAAGTGTTTTGTTTTGTTTTCTTGACCGCAGCATGTTCCAACATATGCAATTACAGAAGAAATGACAGGATTTGGAGCCTCAGTTTTGGAGGGTGTCGTAACATTTGCTCTAGTCTACACTGTTTATGCTGCTGGTGATCCTAGACATGGTGCAATGGGGGCTATGGGGCCATTAGCAATCGGACTCATGGCAGGGGCGAACGTCCTTGCAACCGGGCCATTCTCCGGCGGATCTATGAACCCGGCTTGTGCATTTGGATCTGCTGTCATTGCTGGTACCTTTAAGAACCAAGCGGTGTATTGGGTCGGACCCTTGATCGGTGCTGCTGTTGCTGGTCTTCTATATGATAATGTGATGTTCCCTGTTCAAGATTCTCTTAATGCAGATGACATTGCAGTGTAGGAGAGATCGAGTTTAGATTGTACGTGGCTTAGGCATTAGTTCTTGCTTGTTTTGTAACATTTGTAGTTCATTCAGACTTACCCTTTGACTTGTTCGTGTAATTAGCTAGTACTAATGAACCTCTTTTATACAATCAATAGCTCCTCTGTAGCACAACACAAATTGTTAAGTATCTACAACTTTATAATAAAATTTATTTAATACAATGCTCAGGCACGGGAGTTGTTTGCGGGACAAAACGAGACCATTCAATGACAGTTGTCCGATCTTTAATGAATTGATCAAACGGACATGATCAAACAGATATGATCAATTCATTAAAGATCAGACAGTTGTCGTTCGATTGTCCCGTTCCGTCCCGTAAATGGCTCCTACGCTTGAGCGGGACTGATAATACAATACCAACAATTTCGCTGTAGCACAACTCACTTGGTCGAGCTAAAGTCTCTATACCGGGTTTGACTCCCGTCAGCGGAACGACTTTTTTTATTGCATATATTAATAACCTCGCTTAAGTAATAATTTTCTCCGGTCCTGACTCGGGACTAGTTCATATTACTAGGTTGCCGACACTTTTGTGCTTACATGTCATTGAATTCGAAACTTATGCCATGACATGATGTTGCCGAAATTTTAATACTAAGTTTCGAATTCTATCTAAGTTTTTGACAATGCTCACTTGATCTTTGTTCAATTGTGCCAGATTGGTTTTGCAGGTTCCCATAAATGACCAGTTCTGACGAGAAATTATTTGGTGACGTTGGACGCAAGGAAGCCAAACCTGGTCATGATATCGTGCACAATGCTAAACAAAGTGAAGTAGAGCACGCTTTAAGAAGAAACAAATTTTGAGCTCAGCCAAGCAAGGAAGACTTGGAAACACTAAGAAAGATTGAGCAAGGGCCGGTTTTGACAAGTTTGGAGAACGGAATGAGGAGGCTTTGAATGATTTGAAGCCGTCCATACTTGAAGTTGTGAAGGAGCTTGAGTCACAACCAATCTATGAAAGGTATTCTCCTTTGTCAATTCCAATTTCTACTAATAAGTTGTTACCATATGTGAAACAGGCCCCTGAGTTAGAGCTAAAAGTTCTCCCCAGGCACTTGAAGTATGCATATCTAGGAGAAGATGACACTTTACTAGATATTGTGTCTTCATCGTTGAATGAGCAACAAGAGCACAAATGTTGAAAAGCACAATGTGGGAGAGCTATGGCAACAAAGGATGGCGCCATCAAAGAAAAAAAGGAGAAGAGTCTAGGCTGATAGACTATAAACATTAAGCGCTGCATGAGAGGCAACTCATTTCAACCGTAGCTGTGGATGAGCCATCAACGAGAGTTTGCATTTATCTAATCCCTTCACTTTTATGGTTGAATTATTTTGTTATTTTGGTTTATTATGTGACTTAGACACATGCTTAGGAAATTATGACATGATTTTGGGTTTACATTGAGGACAATGTAATTTTCTAAGTGTGGGGTAGAGGTTACATAGTAACATATTTTATTTATTTGTGTGTTTTTTTCAATTTGTGTCGAAATTTTTCCAATTTTTAATTTTTTTTTCCCGTAATTTTTATAAAAAAAAAAACTTTTGTTTATTTTTGTTTCGAAATTTGTTTTTAATTTTTAAATTTTGTTTTATTTGTTTTTGAGTCTTAGGATATACCCTTAAAAGTCTATGATGAACTATATCTTTGAATGCATGATTGACGGTTTAACATTTATCTTAAGAAATTGCGAGTTTCATGGATATTGTGAATTAGTATGAATATTTGAGACTTGATTGATAATGAAGTATGCATGTTTGATTAGATTGTTCCAACATAACCTATGTGAGCTTTTGAGCCTAAAAACTTTCTTTCTTGAGTGAATTCTGTGCCGATTTTTTAAATTTTTCGAAATTTTCACTACTTTCTCACTATCTTTTGAAACCTCATCATTCTTTGCATATTCAATAACTATGTGCTATAGCTTTTTAATGGACTCTAGAATTTACTAGAACTTGCTTATGTGATTTTCGAAGCTTTATAATCATAACATGTCTTGATTTTGAATATGATTGAATTTAATCTCATTAGGATCACCACCATAGCCAAATAAAGCATATGCCTATTTTGTGCCCGTCGTGAGACTCCTTAGTCTTAACCCTTTTGAGCTTACATTGAGCATTTTATTTCATCACCTTTAAACAGAATTCATTTGCTTAGAATAGCTAAACCTTTACCTTGTTATCAAGACTTGGCAAAGTACTTCTGATGGAGCTGTAATGCGTGATGCTGAAGAGCAAGTGTGGGGTGGACAAGGTAATAAAGAGCAAGTGTGGGGTTAAACACCAATTTTTTGTATTGTATATGTGCCGAAATGTGTATATCCGAAAAAAAAATTATGAAAAAAATTTCCGAAAAAAAAAAGAAAAAAAAAAGAAGAAGAAATCGGAAAATAAAAGAATTTCGGATCAAAAGTAAAAGGCACAAAGTTTTGGTGTTTTTTGTAATGTTTTGTGAATTTGGAGTTAGTGATTATTTGGAGGTCTAAAAGTGTTTATATGACCTTTGTCCTGTTCACAATATGGGGAGAAGTCAAGATTGACGTATGGGTCCAACATGAAGAAATTTGACCCTTGAAGTGAAGACATGAGGATGAGCGAGATTTGCTAAAGTCTTGGTGATTTCTTATAGCACCACTTATCTAAAAATTCTTACCTTATGAAACCAAGCCCCATTACAACCATATTATTGAGATTAATTCATGATTCTTAAGATAGCTAAATTTGATTTGTAGAGAATTTCTCATGAGTTAAGCATATGGTTTTGGTCCATTATTGCACATAGTTGTTATATGAGGTTTTTCCATGAATTTCTATTCACAAAGAGATTTTATTTGTTGAAATATGCAAGTTATTTGTTATCTTATCATCTTTTCCCTTGCATATACGATTGAGTGAATACCTTGGATGAGTGAAAAGAAGAGAGTATGTCATTGTGAGGTGGAACGGTTATCATACATGTTTGTGCTATATGATCTCATATCTTACTTGTTCATGCTATGATACATGTTTATGAAGCTTTGCAATTACACTTTTCATTCAAATGTTCAAACTTGAAAGTTATGCATGCTAAAGAATCTGAGACAAATTATTTAAGGGTATTAGTTGTTTAAGTGTTGATTGTTTGTGTCGTTAGTGTTAGTAGAGTCTTATATTTAGTTTGCTAGGGACTAGCAAAGGGTAAGTGTGGGGTAGTTGATAGGAGCATTTTACGCTACGTTCTTAACATGTTTTTACCCTCATTTATGCTTTGTTTATCCATTATTTGATTAGTATTAGTAGTTATTTAGCATAAGGGGTTATTTGTAGAACATTGGCTAAAACATGTGTAAAATAGATAAAGTATGTGCAATATCGTTAAAAGCTGAAATTGGAAGTGTTCGTGATGTTTTTCTTAAGTTTCTGTAAACCAATACATTGTCACTACTTGATTATATCTTTTGAATGTGTAGGTGACATGTATGTGGACATAACAAAACAAGAATCGTGAGGATCGGACTTATGGAAGGTAGCAAAAGAAGCATGGAAAGACAAGAGGCCAAAAGCATGAATTCGGAACAAAAAACAGAGGATTTCCAGAAACCATAACTCAACTTCAAAGATTTCCCTAGGACGATCCAGGAGGAACTAGGGAACGTGCAATATATGGATGGAAAGCTGTGGATGTCTAGTTTCTAAATTTTTTAGAATCGCAGCAATCCAAGTTCTGAGGAAGGAGTTATGCCGGAAACAATGGCCGGAGGTCAGTCTGCTGGAAACAGGACAGAATTTGCTGAAGTTGTCTACCGAGTTCGTGAGTGTGTTTCTTCATCAAAATCCTTCCCAAGCATGCCAAATGATTGATGAAGAGCTTAATGATGATATGGGAAGTTGTTTAGAAGAAGAAGAATCGAAGAAATCACCAAGGAGAAGCCGAAAATAACAACTACGAAAGTTATCCCGGTCAAAACAGGATAACTTGTTCTACCGAGATTATGGAAGCCTTTCGGCTGTCCTAGGAGTCCATGAGCATGAAAGAGAGCCCAATGCCGATCCACACACATGAAGAAGAGTCCATGAATTCAGAAAAAGAAGTTTTTAAACTATTTTCCAAGTCAGCAAATTAAAGAGAAGGAAGACAAATCCAACAAGGAAAGAAGAGAAACCTACCCGGTTTGGAACACAAGGGGCTGCCGATTTTCATTAGGTTTCTTTAGGGTTTTGTCTCTATAAATACACATGTAACACAGTAGAAAAAGTGTCTTTCAATTGCTCTAAGCCTTAGTATAGCCAAGCTCTACCTAAAACCCTAAAACACACAAGCTGCCGCCGCCGCCAACCCTTGCTGCCAACTGCCATCTTCCGCCGATCATCCTTTCATCCTTTGCCGATCTATATAGGTAGGTTAAGGATGAATAATTCCATGGTATATACCGCTGCCTGAAATGTCTCTTTGGAAGAAACTTGTGGTAGTGCACAACTATCATATCTGGATCTTGATCATTTTCAATAGTCGAGTTCATGACTCTATCAATGTTTTCTTCATCAGTAGGTGATTTCATCATCGTTTCATTTTTACTAGAATAATTCTCAACTTCCATCTCATTTCTATAACGGACACTAGAAATTGATTCACGTAACTTGTGAATGCTTTCATCTGCACTAATAATATCGAAATAATTTTAACAAGCTTCTGTGTAGCTTTCTTTCTTCTTCATCTAATTAGAGTCATTTATATGCATGCATTACATTGTCCCGAATTTAGAAAGTATATATATATAAAAATGTAATACGACTAGGAATCCAGTAAGTTATTTAATTCAACTATGAATAACAACAAAACCCTCGATAAATGAATAAATTATTATATTATTGATAAATAAATAATTTATTCATTTATCGATAATATAATAACCCCGTTTAAGTAATAATTTTGTCCGGTCTCGACTTTATTCATTTATAGAGGTTTTACTGTATGTATCTTTTAAAAGATGTGTGTTTTTTCATATATTTATAAAGATACATATTTTTTATATTTTTCAAATCATATAATATAAATATTATTCACGTACACTATTATAATAAAAAAATATTTTTTAATTTTCTTTAATAAAATATTTATTCTCAAGGAAAAGAAGAAGAAGCACATGAAGGATAGAGATGACAATGAATAGGGTAGAGTAGGGTAAGGTCAAAGATTCAGAGGATCAAAATACCATATACCCATACCATTTAACATGTTTCATCCCCGTACATATCCGTCCCCATACCCATAATTAGATAATAAGTATTCCACGTACTCATACCCGTTGGGGATTACGTTCCCATACCCGCCCCGATCCCCTTTAAGATTTATGTATTAAATATTTTTTTAAATACAATATATAAAAATATGAAATCTAAATTAAATATCAAATAAATAAGTTTCATGCTTCAATCCAATGAAAACAAATGCAAGTCTCATTTAAAAAGAACAATAATTGTAAATGAATATATTTAATTTAGAGAATGAAAAAATATTTATTACATAAATATATTTTTATAAATTGATATATATATATAACAAATTATATATATTAATATTTTCATCATAAATGGATAGGGATGGGTACAAATATCGAAACACCATATCCGTACCGTACCCGATTTAATTATCTGAATACTGGAGATGTCCATACCCGTTACCCGTTTATCCCCGTTTATCTCCACCGTTAGGATCGAATACTGGTGGTTACCCTACCCGCCGGGTATTATTGCCATCCGTACTCAAGGAGAAGGCTCTCAATCTTTCGACCTCCGTCGCTTTCTGTTACGGCTGCGGAGCTCCGTTCTTTGGAGCTGGATGCGCCGTGTTATTTCGACCGAGAGACTTATGGATCGGTATAAATTATGCTCAATTTTAACCTAATGTTTCTTAATTTCGCTCCGATTTTGGCTTGGATTGAATGAAATGAAATTTGATTGCTAAAAATGTAGTGTTGATATGTTTCGATGTTGTTTGATGCGCAGAAGAAAAAGCATCACCAGCTTAGAACTGTTATATGTGGAAGATGCAAGATTCTATCACATGGCCACATGATAACTGCTGTGGGCGGGAATGGTGGTTATTCTGGCGGGAAGCAGCTCATCATGGCGGAGCAGCTTCGAGAGAAGCTCTCGCATTTGCGCTACGAGAGAGTGTTGATTGTTAAATTGGAATGCTACTGACTAGCATTTGGTTTCGAGTGAGTCAGATTGAGAAATGTTGTTTCAAATGGTTATTGGAATGTAGGTTGATATTGTGGACTTCAATGCGTGATTTGGCTGGTGCGAATCCCATAATATTAGTCACTAAGCTGCTCATTGGTACTTGTATAATGTTACATTACATTGATGCATATGGCTTTCTAATTGGACTTTCTAATGATAGATCGATTTACTTCCCAAGGGGACTGATTTTAATTGCATTGGTGATTGGGTAGCGGAGGCCATCTTAAAGAAGAAGCTTAAGTAAGATTTGTTTCCTTGGCTGTGTTTTGACTAATGCATATAGTATCAATCTGAAAAGTGTCCTACTTGCTTATTTGTAGTGTTATAAGCGTTCATCTGACGAGTTCAAAGCATGGAGTTGCAGCAGAGATTCAAAGGAAAGGAAGGTATTTACTTCTCAGTTTATGTGCATTTTCATGTGTGAAATTTATTAACCTGACTAAAGCCATTGATATCAGGTAGTTAATATAGCCAGCGAAAGATATAGGATTATACATTGTCAATTTGTAGTTATGTTGAATGAAATAGGTATGATCTATCAGTTACATGAACTTCAAATTCAGTTCTTCAAATTCTCTATGATGGATTGCTACTTGTCCGAGAGATCTGTGTGTGCCAATGGCCAAGATGCAAGGAGTTGGTGCATACTTGGATTGACCTATTTTGCATATATGATAGTTTATATTACCTTTTCTACAGGGCTCCGCAAATGTTGGGAAATCGGCTTTTATCAGTGCTTTACTGAATAAGTTCATTAGTTGACATGTGTAATGTTTTGTTGCGTTTGGCTGCTATTAAGTTGAAGGCAATTTTGTTCAGAAAGATAAATGCCAGTGGTCAAGTCTGGAGCAGGGTGGTATCAGTATAAGGAGTTTAAACTTGTGACCTTAAAGTTATCGGTTTAGCATTTTAACCAACCAAATCACAACTCACTGATGTATGAAAAGTTGACCGAAAAAGAAAAGAAAAGACCAATAGTATTACTGGTTCTTGTGTATGTAGATATGCAGTCGACTAGTGTTGTAAAAAAGGCTCGATGAATAGAAATTCATACATCACCGAGTATAGAAACACGAACGATGCGATTGTAGCCTGTTGACACTTGTACTAAACTAATGTCTGTCTTTCTATTTTTTGAACAAGACTGAACCAGTGTGTCTGAGAGAGAAGTTTTGACTTGTTTATCTGCTTCAGATTAACTTAAGTTAGCCTCCCGTGGCAACTAGGACCGCCTAGCCACGTGTTGCGTCCGCCTAGCCTGCTGAAATTATTTTTTACTTAAGTATTTCTTTTCTATTTACACCAGTTTTACAACAACAAAACACCAAACGACATCGTTTTTTTTCGATTAAGAAAAAAAATGACATCTTTCCCGCCTATGCCTAGGGTTAATGATTCGAAACGCACAAAAAGGCGCAAACAAAAAAATCTCGCACAAGTGTAGACACAAGTGTCTAAGTTGACTGCTGAAAAGGAGGCTAGTATGGGTGGAGAAGTGATAAATCTGTCCAACCAAGTGGATGCGCTTTCACAAGATGTAGTGAGGGAAGTGTCTATAATGGATAATATGAAGGACAATCTTGTAGAGTGGAGGAACTTTCTCTTAGTCTGAATGAGTATGAGACTCAGTACCAGGTAAACAGTGTATCTATGTGTTGCCTATACCTTGTTCATCTAAGTCACATGTTAGGCTTGCATGCTGTTCAAGTTACTCTTGGAATTGTTATGAACTCTGTAAACTGGAAAGGAATTGAGGAACAGATATTCAAAGCAAAAGTGGAGGAATGACTTAGTTTTATTGAACTAATGTTTTGGCTATATAGCAGCCTCACAACGTGAAACAGAAACATGAGCAACCCACGTTTACAACTAAAAACGTGGTAACAAAGCATGGAAGAATTCAAAGATAATTCAAAGATACTAACAGCACCTAAATAATAGGGCACTTATTAACAGAAAGATAAACCTAATTCTTAACATTCCCTCCCTTAAACTAGATGCTCCCAACAACTAGTTTACTACTGGTGCTTCACAAACTCCCAACATACCACGCAGCTTCTGAAACGAATCCAACTTGAGTGGTTTGGTTAATACATCAGCCACCTGTTCTTGTGTTCCACAATGAATTAGCTGCACAACTCTTTCCTTAGTCAAGTCACGTAGGAAGTGAAAACGCACATCAATGTGCTTACTCCTACCATGCATCACCGGATTTTTGGACAATTTAATCGTTGAACTATTGTCACAGAAAATAGTAGTGCATTTACCCCCTTTATAACCAAGCTTCTTCAAGATTCTTTTCATCCACACAGACTGACATGCACAAGCTGCAGCAGCTACAAATTCAGCCTCAGTTGTCGAAAGAGTGATAATTGGCTGCTTCTTTGAAGACCAAGCTACTGCACCTGAACTCAGCAAGAACACATACCCTGAAGTACTTTTTCTATCCTCCAAGCAACCTGCATAATCACTATCCGTGAATGCAGCTAGATCCTTATTCCCTTCCTTCTTGTAAAGAACTCCAAAGTTCATTGTCCCCTTCACATATCTCAATACTCTTTTAGCTGCCATGAGATGAAGCTCTGTAGGTTGTGACATATATCTGCTAATTAAACTGACAGAATACATCAAATCTGGACGAGTTGCTGTTAAATACATCAAACTCCCCACAATCTGTTTATAAAAAGTAGCATCAACTTCAACCCCATTCTCATCTCTTGAAATCTTAAACCCTGGAACAATAGGATTCAACACTGTGTTACTCTCTTCCATTCCAAACCTCCTTAACACATCCATTGCATACTTTTGTTGGCCAATAAAAATCCCATCACTCAGCTGTAACACTTCAACCCGAGAAAGTATTTCATCTTTCCCAAAAACGACATCTCAAACTCTCTCATCATAGATTGCTTAAACTCCTCAATCATCACCATATTATCACCAGTATAGATTAAATCATCTACATATAGACTAACAATTAAAATGTTACCTCCATTGTTTGTCTTGATGAAGAGAGTTTGCTCACTATGGCACCTTTCACAGCCCTCCCTTAAGAAATAAGCTTCAATTCGACTAAACCAAGCTCTAGGAGCTTGTTTCAGTCCATATAAAGCTTTCTTCAACTTGTAGACCTTGTGGGGCTCTTCCTCCTTCACATACCCTTTAGGTTGTTCTATAAACACATTTTCTGTCAATTCACCTTGCAAGAAAGCAGACTTGACATCAAGTTGATACACAATCCAGCTTCTTTGTGCAGCAATTGTAAGAATCATTCTCACAGTGTCCATTCTTGCAACCGGTGCAAAGACCTCGGTGTAGTCAATACCATACTCTTGTGCATATCCCTTTGCAACCAATCGGGCTTTGTACTTTTCTATTTCTCCATGCTCATTTAGTTTTGTTTTGTATACCCATTTGACTCCAATTTTCTTAGCTCCAGCAGGTAAGTCAGTAAGAAACCAAGTTTCATTCTTCTCTATGGACTTGATTTCTGAGTCCATTGCTTGCTTCCAGTGGTCACTACGCATTGCCTCTTCAAAACAAACAGGATCTGCACTTGCAAACAATGCCAAAGTTGAATCAAACTCCTCCTCAGACAACCCTTCTCCACTCACATAATCCTGCATCCAAACCGGAGGCCTTCTGCTTCTTTCTTCACTTGAGTTTGGACTTGACTGTCTTGAGGAGCTTTCTGCATGTACAGGGCTTGATACAACATCAGTACTAACTTCAACATCACTCTCGGATTCTTCTGCATCGCTGAATTGCTCCTCATTTTCTCCCCATTCCAGATCAACCAATACTTGATCATTGTAGCTTCTGTCCCAATCCCAATGCTTGTTCTCCTCAAAGACAACATCCTTGCTAATCACTATCTTCTTACCCACTGGATCATACATCCTGTAGCCCTTTGATTCTGCACTCACTCCTAGAAGAACACAGCTGAAGCTTTTGTCTTCAAGTTTGGTCCTTCTCACATCCGGCACATGCACATGACAAACACATCCAAAAACTCTAAGATGCTCAACAGATGGCTTAACACCGCTCCATGCTTCCTCCGGTGTAACATCTTTCACAGCTAAAGTGGGGCACCGATTCAAAACATAGATGGCCCAGTTTGCAGCTTCAGGCCAAAAGATCTTGGGAATTTTCTTCTCGGATAACATGCATCTCACCATATTCATCACAGTCCGATTCTTTCTCTCTGCCACTCTGTTCTGCTGAGGAGTGTATGCAGTGGTGAGTTGTCTTTTTATCCCATTCCTTTTACAAAAATCATTGAACTCTCCCGAGGTGAACTCCCCTCCACGATCAGTGCGTAAGCATTTGATGCTCAAACTAGTTTCCTTCTCCACATAACTTTTAAAGTACTTGAATGAAGTAAAGACTTCTGACTTTTCAGTTAAGAAATAGGACCATGCTTTTCTGCTAAAATCGTCTATAAAACATAACAAATACCTCTTATGGCTGTTGGAGGTGGGAGTAATTGGTCCACACACATCGGCATGTATGAGTTCTAGCTTCTGTGAGGCCCTCCAAGTACTTCTTTTTGGAACAGGATCACGATGTTGCTTGCCAACCAAGCAATCAGTGCACACTGTGTCTGAAGCAGGAAGTTTAGGCAGTCCATGAACCATATTCTTGAGCTGCAAGGTCTTTAGGCCTCTGTGACTGAGGTGGCCAAGTCTGCAGTGCCAAAGATGAGTGACGTCTTGAGAGGTTGTGTGAAAGCAGATTTCTTGACTTGATTGTAACTTGCCGGTTTGGGACCGTGCTAACAAGATGAACATCCGATTAGCAGTCATCTTAGTGTGGATAATTAAGCCTCTTTGTGGATGATAAATCCGGCATTGTCCTGCTTGTATGAGAATAGCGAGACCCCTCTCCTGCAGTTGTCCGATGCTTAAAAGATTGTTTTTTAATTCTGGTATAAAGAACACATCTGAAACAACATGATTGAAGCCATTTATCTGCAGCTTGACATTTCCCTTACCAGCAACACTCATCCTTGTGTTGTTCCCCAGCTTCACCACTTGCCGAAAGCTCTCATTCAATTCAGAGAATAATGATCTGTCACCACACATGTGGTTGCTGCAGCCCGAGTCTAAGAACCATACATGTTCTCTCTTTGCTCCATTCATCTCAACATAAGCCATCAAGAGCATCTCTTCCTGCTCATCCACCTCTGCATAATTCACTTCTTTTCCCCATGTAGGACACTCGTACTGAAAGTGACCGAGCTTATGACACCTATAGCATTCAATAGTGGCCTTGTTGAACTGCTGGCGTCCTCTTCCTCTGCCTCTAAATGCAGCTCTACCACTACCACGCCCTCTTCCACCTGACTTCTCTTCATAAGACACCTTGAGAGCCTGTTCTTCACCACTCTGCTTATGAAACTTTTGCTCATGAACTATTAAAGAGCTTTGCAATTCATCGATGGACAATTCATCAATATCATTAGACTCTTCAATTGAACAGACTATATAATTAAATCTGTTAGTTAAAGACCTAAGAATCTTCTCTACAATAGTCACATCTTCCATATCCTCTCCATACACACGCATCTTATTAGCCACAGTCATAACCCTAGAAAAGTATTCAGTAATAGTTTCACCTGATTTCATCTCCAGGATTTCGAAATCCTTTCGTAGAGCTTGAAGAACTGACCTCTTCACTCTGGCATTTCCTGCATACTTTCTTTTCATCGAATCCCAAATTTCCTTCGACGTATCCTTCTTCAATATGGTTTCCAGGATTGTCCTGTCAATAGCCTGAAACAAGTAATTTTTCACTTTCAAGTCCTTCAACTTGATCTCATCAAGCCTCTTCTGTGCCGCCTCTGTCAGAGTTGATCCAGATGCTGGTTCTTCATAACCAGTTTCGACTAAGCTCCAGTATTCCTTTGACCTAAGGAAGTTCTCCATGAGCATACTCCAGTGGTCGTAATGACCATCAAATCGAGGAATCGCTGGCTGAACGAAATTCCCTTCACTCGTCATCTCACACTGTTTGGAAGTCACTCAAAGCTGCGGCTTATCTCTTTCTCTCAGGCCCAGTGGGGGCTCTGATACCACTTTGTTATGAACTCTGTAAACTGGAAAGGAATTGAGGAACAGATATTCAAAGCAAAAGTGGAGGAATGACTTAGTTTTATTGAACTAATGTTTTGGCTATATAGCAGCCTCACAACGTGAAACAGAAACATGAGCAACCCACGTTTACAACTAAAAACGTGGTAACAAAACATGGAAGAATTCAAAGATACTAACAGCACCTAAATAATAGGGCACTTATTAACAGAAAGATAAACCTAATTCTTAACAGGAATCACTATGATGTTTGATCCATTCATGTTTCCAGGGTGTAATTGCTGGCAAGAGTTGTGGAAATGAGGAGAAATGCCTCGAAGATCAATTGGGTGATGCCAAAAGAGCTGTAGGGAGTGCTGCAACAGAACTGGAACAGTTGAAAACAAAAATTCGTCACTGTGAAAAGGAGTTGAAAGAGAAAAATTCTCAACTAGTGTCAAAGCGTGAAGAAGCTATTGCTGTAGAGAGTGAGCTGAAAGCCAGGAAAATAGATGTTGAAAATGTTGAAGTGGTGCTGGAATCTCTTCCATATAAGGAGGTCAGATGGAAGCTTTGCAAAAGGTTAACATGCTGTCTGTTTGATCATTCTCTCTACATCTAGACAGTTTATAACTCTTAATTTGGATCATTCTCTAAATGAATATCTTATTCTGGACCGATCATCTGAGTTGGAGTGTGTGCAGAAGTTGAAGGATGAAATGCGTAATCTTTCAGGACACTTGGGAAATGTTGACTTTTCCTATAGAGATCCTGTGAACAATTTTGATAGGTCTAAGGTCAAGGGTGTAGTTGCAAAACTTATCAAAGTTAAGGATAGCTCCACTATGACTGCCTTAGAGGTGAAAATGCAGTTATTACAGAAGATTCCATCTCATGACTTATAGAATGTGTTATTAACTAGCATATCTTTGATATCTAGGTGACTGCTGGTGGAAAGTTGTTTAATGTTGTTGTAGACACAGAAAGTACTGGAAAACAACTTCAGAATGGCAATCTTCGAAGAAGAGTAACAATCATACCCTTGAACAAAATTCAAGCTCACAGTTCCTGCTAGAGTTCAAAATGCTGCTGCCAAATTGTTTATAATCTTTTGCCAATAGTTTGTCCTGGCCTGACCTCGTTTTAGGCTTTTCTTTCCTCTCAATGGGGTGGTTTATTTTCTAAAAACCTTGATTTCTATGATCAGGTTGGCAAGGAAAATGCTGAACTTGCACTTACTTTGGTTGGCTATGATGAGCAACTGAGGGTATCTTTCGATCATAAACAAATTGCAGACAATCAGAATATGATAATTGCTCTTTTTACTTACTATTTAACTGTTTACTGCAGAGTGCTATGGAATATGTCTTCGGTTCAACCTTTGTGTGCAAGACTATTGATGCTGCGAAGGAGGTGAGAGGTTGATTGACCGTGCTGTAGGCTGATTTTATAATATGTCCTTTTAAACATTTGTAATCTAATCTCGAAAGCGGCATGACCCAATTTGGTTCTCTATGAATGTTTACTAGGTTGCTGAAAAGTCATATTGTGGCTGTTTTATGTCATTGGGAACTTCATTTCCATAGTGATTTCTTTAATGTATTAGTATTTGCAGATAAGAGAGATTCAGCCTCTTTACAAGAAGTTCATGGAGCTTAAACAACAGTTAGAAGTCAAATCATATGACCTTCAATTATTTCAGGACAGGGCTGAACAAAATGAGCATCATAAGGTTTTGTTTTTCTCTTTTCGCATATTCAGTTGCAGAAACTATGCTGTGGACTGTGTTTACTGGATTTATGACATGAATCCTAATATTTCAATTATTTTTATTCTGCTATCTAGCTTGGTGAATTAGTAAAGAGGATTGAGCAAGAGCTACAAGAAGCTAATAATGCAGCCAAAGAACAGAAACTTTTGCATGACGATTGTGTGAATAAAGTGTCATTTCTTGAGAAATCAATCAAAGAGCATGACAACAGTCGGGAGGGAAGGCTGAAAGATTTGGAAAAGATCAAGGTAATCAATCAAAAAGCTCTACTCCAGTCAGCTTCAAAGGATCTCAAGGTAAGTTTTATTATTGCTGAGATTTAATAGAATTATCGTCCATGGATCTTATTGAGCTTACTTTTGTAGAAACAACTTGTTTGATGATGTTTGTTATTAGATAGTGGTTCCCGTGATCATTTGGCTGGCCTGCTGAAACCACCTATCGAATTTTGGATCTCATATTATTATTGTGTAATTTCCTAATAGAATTTCTATGTTCGCCGTCCTTATATATAAAACAAAAATAAAAATACTTAGTTATGCATATCATGAGGTCTTATGCTTTTGAGTCCAATTTACATAACGCGGGAGTTGTTTAACTAAGATGCTCCCTCTTTAATTGAAACATCCAGGAAACAAGTAAAAGATTAGCATTTTGGAAGTTGTCTGCCAATGTTATTTGGAAGTCTTCATGTGGCTAATTCTGTTTGGAAACTGCTCCAGTTTCTGGGTTGATTATTATTGTCTGATTCCTCATCAGCTCTTTAATTTTTATGTGACATGATGTTACTGACTGATAGGGCCATGAAAATGAAAAGGAGAAGCTTATTATGGAAAAGGATGTTGTTTTAAAAGATCTTGCATCTTTGGAGACTCAGCTCTCTTTCTTTGAGAGCACAAATTGATGGACTCATTTCAGAAGTAGAAGAACAGAAAGGGAAGGTAAAAACTCTGATACTGTTTGTGTACAATCTCATGCTGAAAACTTCTCTTTTGCAGGTAAATTCTACAAGAAATAAGCATGATTATGCAAAGTCCCAGCTTGATTCAATTAGTATGAAGATGGAGTTTGATTCCCAAATTAATGGCATTGAATCTGAGCAGCAAAGACTTCAAGACAAACTTCGTGAGACAAATCTTGAACGGAAGAGAATGGAAAATGAGGTACTTTGCTAATGGTCCTCTAAGTATTCTCCATAATTATAACTCATTCTAATCTATCTGAAAACATTATTTAGGTAAAAGGAATGGAAACAGAACAGAAAGACTGCTCCACAAAAGTAGACAAGTTGATAGAGAGGCATGCCTGGATAACTACTGAGAAACAGCTATTTGGAAAAACTGGTACTGATTATGAGTTTGCCACGCGGGATCCTTGCAATGCAAGGGAAGAACTAGAGAAACTTCAGGCTCAACAATCTGGGTTCGTGACTTGAATTTTTCGTCTTCATTATTTATTGAAGGAAAAAATCATTCCTAGTTAATAGGTTTCCTACTACAACTAAGAATTGTATACCGAAACCCTATTGTATACCGAAACCCTATTGTACAGGGTTTACACACCTAGCTGTCTCTATATAAGGCACCTCTTGTATTTGTTTTTCATTCAAGTAATACAGAAGCTTTTACACACAAACTTCTATATGGTACAAGAGCAACCAAGTTCTTGAGGACCTAAACAACCACCACCACAAGCCAAAGCCCTAACCTAATGACAGGAGACATCGAAACCAAAGACACCAGGGACACCAAGTCCTCAAACCAAGCACCTGCATGGGAAAACTCAAACCATGCGCTTACCTTCTCGAAAGAGGAATGTGACAGATTGTTCAGCATCTTGAAGGACGCCACCACTGCCTCGGCTAACCAAGTTGGTAAAGTGAATTATGAAGAGCTCTCGGGTAATATTATTTCACAATGTGACTTAGATACATGGATCATTGATAGTGGCGCTACTGATCATATTGTATGCAATGAAACACTGCTTACTTACTCTAAGCCGGCAGTGAACTACACTGTTCGATTGCCGTCTGGTCACAAAGTCACAGTTACACATGTTGGAACAGTACAATTTACATCAGACTTCACACTCCATAATGTCCTATGTGTTCCATCGTTTTATCTGAACCTGATATCTGTGAGCAAATTGGCATATGATTCGTTCTTTATCACCATCTTTCTGAGACATGTTTGTGTTATACAGGACCTACGATCGGGGAAGACGATTGGGATGGGCCGTGAGGAAAATGGACTTTACTGCCTCAAGTCGAATCGGAAAGGAATGTGTAGCATGGCCAACATCATCACCTCAAAAACCGATCCTATCTTGTGGCATAATCGGCTTGGTCATCCCTCTTCAAAAGTATTATCTAAGTTTTCCTTTCTTTCAAACACAAGTCATGTTCACAACAATTGTTTAATTTGCCCTTTAGCCAAACAGACTCGTCAAGTTTTTCCCTTGAGTACCAGCAAAAGTAATGCATGTTTTGTTTTAATTCACGTTGATATATGGGGTGGTTATCATGTTCCCTCACTTTCAGGTGCCAAATATTTCCTCACCATTGTTGATGACTATTCCAGGGGTACATGGGTTTTCCTCATGAAACAAAAATCTGAGGCACGGTCTCTCCTCATTGATTTTCTTCAATTAGTTGAAACACAATTTGAAACACGAGTCAAAATCGTTCGTAGTGACAATGGTCCTGAATTTATCATGCCTACCTTTTATGCTTCTAAAGGGATTGAACATCAAACATCTTGTGTCAACACTCCTCAACAAAATGGCGTCGCTGAACGAAAACACCGCCATCTTTTAAACATGTCTCGAGCTCTTCTTTTCCAGGCAAACTTACCAAAGAAGTTTTGGGGTGATGCGATTCTTACAGCTACCTATCTGATTAATCGCACACCTACTCCTCTTCTTCAAGGACAAACACCTTTTGAACGACTTTATGGACAACCTCCTAATTACTCTCATTTACGGGTTTTTGGATGTCGCTGTTTTATTTCCACTCATCCATCCAAGCCTTCAAAGTTTGATCCACGCTCTACCGAGTGCATCTTTCTTGGTTATCCCCATGGTAAGAAAGGTTACAAGGTTTATGACTTAAAGAGCAAGACAATTCATGTTTCCAGGGATATTCTCTTCTTTGAGACTCACTTTCCATACCAGTCTCCTGCGTCTGTCTCCAGCCATGACACTCTACTTCCTCAGCCACAAATCACTGCCATGTACGACACTACCACACCAGCCACGCCTCCTCCAAACCTTCGGCATAATCCATCTTCTACTTCTCCTGTCGATACCTTATCTTTTCATTCCGCTGCATCACCTCCAGACATCCACAGTCCTAACCCTACTCCTGTCCCCGACGACATTAATCCCACAGATCCAACTACCTCCACATCCCAACAAAGTGACCACATCGAGCCACCTTCCCACGCATCCACCGAAGCTCCACCGCCGAACACCCTTCCTCGACGGTCAACACGACCAACCAAGATTTCTTCCATGCTACAAGACTTTCATATTGAGGCAGCCATTCCCTCTCGCACTGTCCCGTCGACTTCCCCGGACGTGGTCACCACACAAGGTACTCCTCATTGTCTCTCTACGGTTCTCTCTTATGATCGTCTTTCGCCTACACATAAGGCTTATACTGCTGCACTAACCTTGCACCGAGAACCAACTTCCTTCTCACAGGTTGTCCTTGATCCACAATGGCGTGACGCCATGCAGAATGAAATCAAAGCCCTTCAGGCCAATCATACTTGGAGTCTTGTCCCGAAGCCTGCTCATAAGCGTCCCATTGGTTGCAAATGGGTGTACAAGATCAAGTACAACCCTGATGGCAGTATTGAACGATATAAAGCGCGGCTGGTTGCAAAAGGTTACAGCCAGATTGAGGGCATCGATTACCGAGAGACCTTTGCTCCTGTGGCCAAGCTCACAACAGTCCGCGTTCTTCTCAGTCTTGCATCCATTCGCGGTTGGCATCTCCATCAACTTGATGTCAATAATGCCTTTCTTAATGGTGATCTCAATGAGGATGTCTACATGCAACTTCCTCCAGGTTTTGGACGAAAGGGGGAGCACAGAGTTTGCAAGCTACACAAGTCTTTATATGGTTTGAAACAGGCATCACGGCAATGGTTCATTAAGCTCTCCAATGCACTAAAAACTGCTGGCTTTACTCAGTCATGGTCTGATTATTCACTATTTGTGCGGCAACGTCAAGGTAACTTTACAGCCTTGTTGGTCTATGTTGATGATGTGATACTAGCAGGAAATAACCTTGACGACATCAATGATGTAAAGACTTTTCTGTCAAACCGTTTTAAGCTCAAGGACATGGGGGTTCTGAAATACTTTCTTGGCATTGAGGTAGCTCGATCGAAACAAGGCCTGGTCCTATGTCAACAAAAATATGCATTGGAAATACTAGAAGATTCTGGGTTTCTTGGAGCTAAACCTGCAAAATGTCCTATCGAGTACAACACTTCGCTCAGCACAGGAGATGGAATCTTGCTAACTGAACCGGGTCTTTACAGAAGGTTAGTTGGTAGACTCATATACCTCACTATTACACGTCCCGATCTCGTCTATGCCGTACATGTCCTCAGTCAATTTATGGACAAACCAAGAAACGTTCATCTTGAAGCAGCTTACAATGTGCTTCGATATCTTAAAGCTACTCCAGGCCAAGGGTTACTGCTACCGTCTACTGGTTCACCAAATTTGAGAGCCTTTTGCGATGCTGATTGGGCACGGTGTAGAGATACTAGAAGATCAGTAACTGGCTATTGCGTATTCCTTGGTAATGCACTCATTTCCTGGAGAACAAAGAAGCAAAGTACGGTTTCGAGGTCAAGTGCGGAGGCGGAGTACCGCTCTATGGCTTCTACGTGCTGTGAAGTAACTTGGTTACAGAATGTCCTCAAAGATTTGAATGTTTCATGTGCTAGTCCAGCTCGGCTTTACTGTGACAATCAAGCAGCATTGTACATAGCGTCAAATCCAGTCTTCCATGAACGCACCAAACATATAGAAATTGATTGTCATGTTATTCGTGAGAAGATACAAAGAGGACTCATCCAGACTGCACACATCCGGACAAAAGATCAACCGGCTGACCTATTCACCAAACCATTACATCCGAAGCAATTCACAGAGCTCTTGAACAAGTTGAATGTTCTCAACATACATTGCAACTTGAGGGGGAGTTTGAAGGAAAAAATCATTCCTAGTTAATAGGTTTCCTACTACAACTAAGAATTGTATACCGAAACCCTATTGTATACCGAAACCCTATTGTACAGGGTTTACACACCTAGCTGTCTCTATATAAGGCACCTCTTGTATTTGTTTTTCATTCAAGTAATACAGAAGCTTTTACACACAAACTTCTATATTATTGTTTGTTATACTTACTGTAGTATTTGCATTTTTGATATGTTCTGAAGTTTGTTATAAGTTCCTTCCATGAGGCTGAGAGATGATTCTTTTCTTCCTTTTGTAGCCTTGAGAAAAGGGTGAATAAGAAAGTTATGGCAATGTTTGAGAAAGCAGAAGATGAGTACAATGACCTAATGTCTAAGAAGAACATCATTGAGGTTGGTGAACCTTGATCTGTCTGTATGCTGTTTTCCTTTCCTTTTAGTTACTTCTAAATTTGCCTTCTTAGAATGACAAGTCTAAGATCAAGATGGTGATTGAAGAGCTGGATGAGAAAAAAAGGAAACATTGAACGTTACTTGGGTCAAAGTTAACAAGTGAGTCATTCTTAGTTGACTTAGTTTTTTCAACAACTTCTCTATACTTAACAAGTTTTCCTTCTGTCTTTTTTGGAGTAATCTAGTGGGATGCTTATAGCATCTGTAGACTGTAGTGGTATCAGCAAAGCTTTAATGTTGGTTCATTATATTGTATTGGTCTCTAGTTGTTAAGATGAAACAGTTATCAGCATCTTGTTATTCACTGACAGGTTGATGCAGCTCTTGATCTAAGTCACACCCAGAATATTGGAAGAACGATCATAAGTCATTTCCCACACTCCCAGGTCAGTGGATTCTGCCATCTGGTTATTTATGTTTTACCTAGCTGGAATTTTCTTCTGACATGTACCATCTTTTCCTCCAGTAATCCGTAAGTTTTGTTTAGCTACGATATAACTTTTTCCGTAATTGTGCAAGTAAATAAGTAATACTATCTGAATTTTACAAATCTTGAAAAGTTCAGAGAGCTGGTTGTGGCATAACTTGTAAAGATAATACGCGACGTTTAAGTTTACTTACCCTTTCTCTCGTTTACCATTTTTTCAGTTCATTGTGGTTTCACTGAAAGAGGGCATGTTCAATAATGCTAACGACAAAATTTGTGGATGGAGTTTCAACTGTTCAAAGGACCGTTGCTAAGCAAAACAAGTGATGCTGGTACTTCTCCAATTTCTTTACTAAATGGCCTGTTCTACTGTTTTCTTTCCATGCTCATTTCTCTTGTAGCTTTGCATGGAACAAAAGTTTCTTCGTTGCTATCATATCAAGTATAACTTGTTCTGATTAGTCGAACCTTTCTCTTTTGGTTCAGATGTTTTGCTTTACCATGGCGAATGATCCTTTCCTGTGAGGCTTATTCATCTTCAACGTATGTATGAGAAACTCCTTGTTTGTCTACTACATGTGTTAGAATGATTATGCAACCAATCTCCAGCTCTCTTTTAGGTACAAGTGTATATGTAAAACTGATCTAGAGTAGTGTTCCATGGTGGTGGCATTCCAGTGTTGTGCCTGTTTTGAGTCCTCTGCTCAAACTGCATGTATTCAGAGCTTTGTAAATCTGTACGCCAAATTTGTTCAAGCTTTCCATTTTTCAGTCATTTTTGTTGTATAAGATGATCGGAGGGAGCTCAAATATATGTTAGAGCCTAGATATGTAAATTTGACTAAACATCAGGATTAAGCAAGGAAGATGCTTCAAAGTTTCTTCAATGTTTATTTGATTTTGAGCCATGTCAACTGAGAGAAGGCAATCCTTCTAAAAGAACTAAGAGAGTGCAGACTAAGGAAGTTTTTTTTTTCCAGCCAAACAAAAGTTACAGTAGAACGGTAACCTTTGTGTCGGCAGGGTGAAACCTTTGTGTTCCATTATTGCATTTTCTCGTCGTTCGTGTTGTGTGGCTCAACTTTTGTTTCAGCGACTTTTGAGAAGGTGCAAGTGGGTTTCCTATCTATACTTTTGGCCAAAGGAGCTGCTGCCCATTCATACTTGATCTGTCTATTCTATACACACAGTGCACACCTTGCATTATTCATCCACAGAAACCGCTTCTCGATTTTGGATTCAGATAATCTTTGATCATCGACACTTCCATGTAAGCTCTTCCGGAATCCATGCCTTCATATTTCTCTGTTTCAATCTTTCTGGAATCCATTCATCATATAGTTGCATGCACCAATATGTATTCAGATTTGCATAATAGTTTGCATTAGATTATGAACTAAACTGGTTCCACTTATTGATTTGTGCGTTAGTATCAGATCGATCTGCTACAAGAAAGTTTGTCACGGTCATGATCTAAGACTCTAAAGAGACTTGACTCACCTTGTGTAAGAGTTGACTTTTCAAATGCTTTCGTTGTGATCTCAAAAGAAGAATCGACTCTTTCATGTAAGTACATGTTTTCCGATCTTCCAAACACATCAAACTGAAACATCCATTTTAAATTTAATTTCTGCATACATGGATCCATTAGACTTGCACCTTAAGTAACTACTATCTTCACTTTCTGCAGTTTTGAATACTATCAATCGTACCAAAAAAACAATTACTATGGGGGAGGCTGTTCTTAGGGCATTCCTCCCAGTACTACTTAAGAAGTTGGCGGATCGAGAGGTTACTGAGTATTTCGGACGCCTTAAGGGGGTCGACAAAAAGTTGTTGGAGAAATGGACTAGAACGTTGACTGCAATTGAAGCGGTGCTTAGTGATGCTGAGGAGAAGCAACTAACACATAGAGCGGTGAAAGAGTGGCTAGATGATCTCAAAGATTTGGCTTACGATGTTCAAGACATATTGGACATATTTGATACTAAGATGCTGAAGCGGAGGATAGAAAGACAACAAGGAAGCAAAAGCAAGTTATGGAGCTCACTTTCACTTTCTAAAGCCAAGTCCAATTTCACTCTGAACTCAGCAATTAAGAAGATAAATGATCGATTTGAGGAGATAACTACTCGAGAGAAGCAGTTTGGTTTGCAGAAACTTGGAGTGTCCAAAAAGCCATGGAAAAGGCCACCGACTACTTCTCAGCTTGATGGACCTGTGATCGGAAGGGATGAGGCAAAGGCTAAGATTCTTGAGAGATTGCTTTCAAAACATGAGAATTATGATGTGGTTGGTATTGTCGGTACTGGAGGACTAGGAAAGACTACGCTTGCTAAACATATATTCAACAATGCTGCTACGGACCAGTTTTCCCCAAAAGGATAGGTGTCTGTGTCAGACGACTTTGACATTGTAAGGGTGGCCGCAGCCATTCTTGAATCTGTGACATCATCTCATGTTCATGAGTTCAAGGAACTTAACTCAATTCTAGAGAAGTTAAGTAAGGAATTGGCCAGTAAGAAGTTCTTAA
Organism: Comarum palustre; assembly: GCA_951800085.1. Lineage (NCBI taxonomy): Eukaryota > Viridiplantae > Streptophyta > Magnoliopsida > Rosales > Rosaceae > Comarum > Comarum palustre. The sequence goes on along the minus strand of OX637575.1, from coordinate 29,146,823 downwards.
TTGTTCTTGATGATGTATGGCGCACTTGTAGCTATGATCAATGGATAACACTGCAGTCCTCCTTTTGTGTTGGAGCAGCTGGAAGTAAGATCATGGTGACCACACGCGACACCGATGTCACAATGATGATGGGAGACAATAACCCTTATGAATTGAAGTTGATATCAGAAGATGATTGTTGGAAAATTTTTAAGCACCATGCATTGTTAAACAACAGACCTGAAGATGTGGAGTTTCTTAAGAAGAAAATTGTAGAAAAATGCAATGGATTGCCGTTGGCTGCAAGGACTCTTGGTGGTCTTTTACGTTGTAAAGATGTAGACGAATGGGAAGACATATTAGACCACAAGATGTGGACTCTATCACATCAGAACAAGATGGATATACTTCCAGCATTGAAACTGAGTTATCATTATCTCCCTTCGACTTTGAAACGGTGTTTCTCATACTGCGCAATACTTCCAAATGATTATGAATTTAAGGAGATGCAATTGATCATGTGGTGGATGGCAGAGGGTTTGATTCCACATCAACATGAAGAACATAAACAAATGGAAGATTTAGGCCGTGAGTATTTTCAAGAGTTGGTGTCTCGGTCATTGTTTCAAAAATCAAGCAAAAAAAAGTACATAATGCATGACCTTGTTACTGATTTGGCACGCTGGGCTTCTGGAAGTTCGTGTTCCAGATTGGAGGATATGCAGAATTCCGACTCGCCCAAAGTTCGTCACTCGTCTTACATTATTGGTGTGTATGATGGGGTTAAGAAGTTTGAGGTCTATTCTGAAGCTACATGTTTGCGGACATTCTTACCACTTCAAGCGGCATATTACTATAATCATTATCTGGCTCACAAGGTTACTTCTGATTTATTGCCCAAACTCCAATACTTACGACTGCTCTCTTTGAAAAGATATAAAATAACCAAGTTGCCAGATACAATCAGTGAATTGAAGCATCTACGGTATCTTGATCTTTCTTGCACAGAAATAGAAGGTTTGCCAGACTCAACAACCACTCTTTACAACTTGCAGACATTGATATTGAAAGATTGTCGTTTCTTGAAGGCACTACCCACAAGCATGAGGAATCTAGTTAATTTGCGTCATCTCAACAATTCACATACATTTTGGTTGAAAGAAATGCCTCCTCAGCTGGGTCAATTGACTAACCTCCAAACATTGCCCGAATTTGTTATTGGCAATGGTAGTGGATCAGGAGTAGGAGAGATTGGGTCATTGTCCCATCTGCAAGGGACATTGCACATCTCAAGACTAGAAAATGTGATTTGTGTCGAGGATGCTAAGAGTGCCAACTTAAAGAGCAAGAAGAGGCTTGAAGCCCTATTTCTTCAATGGTCTTCTTGGAGTGTCTCAACAGAAAACACAGCAATTGTGCTTGACATGTCACAACCTCATAGCAAGCTCAAAGAGCTCAGCATCAAAGGTTATCCTGGATTGGAATTTTCAACATGGATTGGGAATCCTTCATTCACTAAAATGGTGCGGGTAAGTTTATTAGGTTGTAATCATTGTCAATTCTTGCCACCATTGGGACAATTGCCTTGTCTCAAAGAACTTTATATACAAGAAATGGATGCAGTGGAGAGTGTTGGCGTTGAGTTTTATGGAGAAGGTGACTTGCCGTTTCGTGTTTTAGAGACCCTTGAGTTTGGAAGATTGAAAAACTGGAAGAAGTGGTCTCATTCCCAACAAAATGAGGGGGTGGGGGTTTTCTCTTGCCTGAAAAGGCTTTCCATCAGTGGTTGTCCCAAATTTGAGGGTGATTTACCGGAGAAGCTTGACTCATTATCAGAGCTTGAGATATCTGGATGTGAGGAATTGGTGGTTTCAGTATCCAATATACCAGAGTTAAGATTTCAAACAGAGGCGTTCATGAAAAGCTTGAGAAATGTTAAAGAGTTGAAGATTACTGGTTGTGGGGAGCTGACATGTTCTTTCCAGAATGAGCATAGATTACTGCAACACTTGATTTCTCTTGGCCGTTTGTATATAGAAGACAACTCGACCCTTGTAGAAAGGCTAGGGAAAGAAGCAGAGCAGATGGTGCAATTGCAAATACTGGATTGCAAGATTGAATTTCTGGAATTAAACAAGTGCGGAAAGGTCCCCGAAGGATTGAATCACTTTACATCTCTACGACAGCTCAAGATAAGTAGATGTTCAAGTCTTGTTTCTTTTCTGGATGTTGGCCTGCCACCTTGTCTTCAAGACATAGAGATTAGGAAGTGCGATTCTCTGCTGCACTTTGCGAAATACCGGATTCCTCCAAGCCTAAAAACAATAAGTATTTGGGAATGTGAGAAATTGAAGTCATTGATAGAGAAAGAGGAGGAGGTGGGGGACGATTCTTGTTGTCTTAAGCTTTTGATGATATTGAATTGTCCATCTTTGATGTGCTTATTACGCAAAGGCCAATTACCCCGGTCTCTTAAAGTGCTTAATATATACAGTTGTGGACAGTTGGAGCTAATAACTGAGAGGTCCCTCGATGACACGTGCCAACTCGAATCCATTGAAATCTGGGAGTGCCGAAACCTGAAATCCGTACCCGAGGGACTGTGCCACCTCACCAATCGTCAGTCATTACGTATTCGGAATTGTCAAAGTCTGGTTTCGTTGCCGAGAATGAATGTGTGGCCAAGAGAGATTGGGATCATTGAATGCGAGAAATTGGATAGGGCCCAGTTGGCGAGAGACATGATGCACGCTACTAATACTGAGGACTTGGTGATTGATTACTGTGAAGATTTGACTATTTCCTTTCCCCCCAACCTGACATCACTGTCTATTCACAAGATCAAGAATTGTAAGGCGTTGATGGAATCTCAAGTGTTGCAGAGACTCGCCTCTTTGAGAAAATTGAAGCTATGGGGTGAAGATGATGGAGGTATGGTGTCATTTCCACCTGCTGAGAGTTCAAAGGAGATGGAGAAACTGCTCCCCAGATCTCTTGTTTTTTTGGAAATCGGAGGCTTCCGAAATCTGAAGAAACTGAGAAAGGGATTCCAATTCTTCACCTCTCTTGAGAGTCTTCAAATCCAAAACTGTCCGAAGCTTACAACCCTTCCAGTGGAGAAGGGCCTGCCTCTTTCACTTACCCGACTTGTCATTGATGGGTGTCCTCTGCTTGAAGAGAGAATCAAAGGAATATACCGGCCCAAGATAGCACACATTCCATGCGTAACAATCAATTCCCCTGCCTGGTGATCAAATTCAGCCATATTCAAAACCAGAGGTATAATTATTGGGTCAGTACCCTTGACAGTTTCACCTGCACCACCAAACATTTATGAATGAGATGAAAGCAGGTTTATTGGAAGATGAAAAAAAACATAAAAAACTTGTTGAGCAAGTTAACCTTTGTTCTCAGAAACACCTGCCGGTGCTTTCCCTTTTTCTTTGCTGACATGTTGATCGGTTCTAGAGTTCAGATCCGGTGAGTTGGTCTTTTCTTCATACATTAAGAAAATGTTTGGATCCAAATGTATCCCCTGTAATCATCCAAATACATAAGTTATAATATAACTTTTTACTCCAGAAATTTAACATAAAGTGTTCTAGTACCTCTATTACTATTGGTTTTCCATCTTTCAGTGCTTTTTTCAAATCACCAGCCAAACCTGGAATTTAAAACATGTGTTGCACAACAGATAAAAGATAAAAATATAAATCAATGGATTAGCAAAATAATGCAGAGTAGTTCTGAAGTGAATACCTTTTCGAACAACCCGGCATTCTCTACAAAATTCAGTAATCAAATCTTCAGAGGAGCTGAAGTCTCGTGCCCATATTGGAGTAGAAGACAACGGTGCACTGAATCGGATAAGAGGAGAGAATAAAAACTCTGATATTTCTTTTCAACAAAAGGGAATTTTAACTTGGTTAAGAAACAACAACTAGTTTAACATAGAAACTTGTTGGAATGCAGAATCAAGGAGATAAACAAGATTGGCACGTACTCAGTCGATGTGCGCAGTAATTCGTGCACCACATCTGTCTGTAAAATCATTAACATCATTAAAACGCAAATGCATCTGTGTAACTCAAACAAAATAGGTAGTTTAATAGATAGAAAAGAAGAACCTGCATGACATTAGGCAAATTGAATCTTTGGGAAATCTGGGCAGCAATGGAGGACTTTCCAACACAAGAAGTTCCACAAACAATAATAACTAGTGGCACTCTCTGATGGTAAAACCTGACAGAAAAGACATACCAATTAACAACCGTGAAAAGTAGAAAAACTTAACATCATTCAATCAGCTTCTAGGCACTTCCGAAAAGTACTATCTAGAGTTTTTAACCTGGTCATCATCCGGTAACGCTTCACATAATCTTCCGCATAACCCCTTTGCTCCATAATCTGCACACACAGAGATGATTATATGTAATCAACACATTTAGAAGTAAACCAAGTGCACCACTGAATTTGGAAATCTAACATTGTACAAATTCATCATTACATTACCTTAAACAGGTTATCTTCCAAATCCGATTGCGAGCTGCAAGAAAACACAAACCAAGTAACATGGTTTCATCTATTAAAATCTAACCAAAGGGTGAAAAAAGGAACATGGTCGAGAGGGGGCACATACACATCGAGAAGGCTATTGTCTACGAGTAGCTTCTTGAGATCAAGAGTGATTTTGATAGATATATGATTTGGAATCTGAACAAATACATTTTTGCCTAGTTAGCCAAATAATCGATTTGACATTATATGCATTTCAAAAGAATATGAAACATGGTTATTACCTTGGTAACAGTTAAAATCTGGCTGAGTAAAAACCTGGAAAACACGTAGTAGTGCTCGGCATGTTCACCCAGCCACACCTTCACCTACACAAGAAAACAGAATTTCGGTATTGGAATATGACTTTCTGGGATTGAATCAAAACAGCAAAACACAGAAGGAAGAGAATGTTGAAGAAACCAAACCTTGACAAAGTCGTATTTGGAGGGCTTTATTTTACGACCCATAATAATATCAGATCATGTCCTGCATTTCCTTACAGCTCAAACTGCATGTAAGGAGTAAATTTATCTTGATCCTCGACATTCAGCTTTCATGGCGTATAGCCGTATACGTTCATGGGCTCACGTACGATTGGACCCTAAGAAAGGCACTTATTGTATCTACCTGTATAAATTTCTTTTACTGTAGCTCACATTTTTTTACCGGTACAAAATATTATGAGCCCTCAAAAACTTAACATTATAATTACTTACCATTGTAACTCGATCAAATTTGAGGTTCTTCCACTCTTTGCATATGGGGTTAATATGGAAGAGCATTCATAGCTTAGGCATTACTGCAAATCTGTTGAATTGTTGATTGTTCATGACTTGATGCACAACATTTAAGTGCAGCAATCTTTCAGAGCACTAGACTAGATCAAAGTAAGAATAAGATTACAGAACTTAGAATCATGGCAGTAAGAGTTGCCCGAGAAACAATTCCCTTAAAGGGAAAGAAGAAACCAAGTACAAGCTTCCTCTGCAGGCAACTGTGTAGTCCAAACGGACGATGAAATCAGTACAGCAGCTGTGGTATACTGATAGTCTTCATAAGAAGATTTATATAGCAGCTTTGACATAAATCATCCGTGTATAAGATCAAGGAGCATCGAATAGAAACTTCAAGTCTCTATTTTTCCTGAAAAATCTACTGCCTTTCTTTCCGAGACTGGTGCCGATAATGCTTGATGGAAGAAGAGATTTGGTGTCAGGTCTCCATTTCATATCTGAGTAGAGAATAGAGTTGAGAGTGTAGGAGATATGTCCTTGTCCTTTATATTCTTGCATGATACTACACTGAGACATTCAAGCTCCTTCCAAGAGAGAATCAGACTCCAGACCTTCTGCGGTTAGAAGTGAGCATCCCTCTAGAGATAGGAATGTCACCCTCCTACAAAAACATTAGGATCCATTAACATACCAAAGTAAGAGATCATGTTACTAACTGGAGTTCCTAAAGTCAACAAGTTTAAACAAGGCAAAGCAAACTGCTGGTTCAAAGAACAAAATCTAAACAGGTGTTAGAGAATAACCAACAGAACCATTACAAGTTACTGAAAATATATTTGAACTTGATACAGTTGATTATAAGCATAATATTTGGCAGATCTACTCATAAAGTCTAAGATTTTAAGAAGATTTAAACAAGAGAACTAATCCAAGTAAAGAATTCCTTTTATACCTTAGTTCTATGCCGAGCATCATTCACACTACCCAACAGTCCTGAAACACAATCTCCTTAGCTGCTGCACACACCATAAACAAAGCCCTCACACTCCCCTTGTCCCTCAGCTGACACTTCTGCAAATGCAAGTTCTCCAAAGGACAAACCCCCAAATACTCATCCGGCCCAGGAACAACCTCAATCCTCTTACAAGACTGAAACCTCAGAGTCTTCAAATTCTCACAATACGAAAGCGCAGCCAACCACCCACCATCCATCCTATGATCACAGAAACTCAACTCCTCCAACATCTGACAACATTGCCCAATTGCCTTGATCCCATCAAAACTCCCCTCACACCCACTCAGCTCAAGCTTCACCAGCCTTGTGCACCCTTGAGCCAAAATTGTCAACCCGATATCCGACACCACAGAGCCATACAACCCCTCCACATTAGCCACCAACTTCAACACCTGCAAATTCTCACAAGCTGCAATCCCTCTCAGCAAATCGTCATTACACTTATGCAACTCCAACTCCTGCAAAGTTGGACACTCCTCTGCTACACTAAGCAACCCCAACTCACTAGCCCCAATCACAACTAGCTTCTTCAAATTAGGACACCCACTACCCAACTCACTAAGCCCTCTATCCACAACTTCACCCGGAACCAAATCACAGTCAGCCTCAAAAACCCGGAGACCGGAAAAGGCCACCGGCACCGAAAAAGACGCATTATTGAACAGAATCCCGGAATTCCGGTCAGATATCAATGACCCAGGTACTAAATCAACCTGGGTCAGATTCGGAAACCGTGAAATAACCCGACCCGACTCAATAAAGCTTCAATCTTTAACCTTCGCCGACCTCACCAGCCTCCCCTCGAGGCTCAGCCACCGCTTGCAGACCATCAAGCTTGGCTTCCGATCCGTCTCGGGCAACTTTCCCAGAATCTGATCGGAAAACTGCGCCGTCCGGTCAAAATTTCCCAAATCGGGGACTAGGGTTTTCTTCTCCAGCTTCAATCTGGACTCTCTGGGCGAGCCCAGATGCATCGCCATGACCACATTCTTGAGCGAAGTCGTGTTCTTGAGCCGCGTGTCTGACCAGCTGGCCGACCGCCGGTTGAGCTTCAAAGGGCGGAGTGGGCTTCTTGGGTCGGGCTTAAACTGCGTTGTTTTGTGCTCCTTGGAGTCATCTGCCTTTTCCGATTCTGATCGTTTGAATCACATCTTCAACATTCTTCTTCTTGGGTTGTTTTCCTTCTGCATCTTCTTCACATTTTCCGACTGTAAATTGATTTCCTTATTTTGTTTTGAACTTATTTTCTGGGCGGCGTTTTTGTTTTTACTTGGGGAGTTTGCTTTATAATGTGGACTGTGGGAAATTAGTGTATTTTTTAACACTGGTTTCCTTTTGGAAGGTTTTAACTTTTTACCATAAAAGTCTGGATGAGTTTTAGGCCTTATCCTTTATTATAATGTAGTGTTAATGTGGTTGTATGTAAATTGGATAAGATTGCCACATAGACCTTACAAAATTGAAGAATTTACTATATAATCTCAACTGATGATATAGTTTAGTGTTCGCATGGTTAGTAACTGATCAAGAGATTTATGGTCACTTACAGTTAAATTTACATCTAAAGGTAGAAAACAAAACAACTATATTTAAAAATAACTTTCTGCACTCTTAGATTTAAACCTAAGAATAACTGATCATGAATCTCTTAGTCAGTCACTGACTAGATGAATATGGTTGTGATAAAGTTTACTCACAATAAATCGTATCTTTCTTTACCCTCATGATTCACCTTCACCTAAGTATATTACTCATAATGGTTTCGGTAAGCAAGATAGTTATAAAATAGATATTATCTATAAGGAAAATTGATCTTACATGATATTCATATGATTATGTGTGTATGAATTAAAATTATCACATATGATAATTATGTAATGAGAACCAGATAATTAAGAGAAGATTGAAAGGAATGATATGCATACATTGTATGATCTCATCTACAAACACAGATATACCATAGAATTTCTTTAACTGACTACACATAATTAATCCATTCAAACATCTTAGTGGTACAACTCTAATACAGACAATCTGGATAATGAAGGGGTTTAATATATGGAAATTTTTCACATTAGGTAAAAAGGGTATTTCACTATTTACCATAATGGGTGTCCCATCCGGAAGAAGACCGTTAGATGGCCGTTTAATTCAAATTTGTTTATAAGGGTAGTGGAGGGTAATGGGAAAAAGATGACACCTTTCCAACGAGCAGAACAGGATTGCTTTGGTTTGGCTGTTGATTCATAACTATATATCAAAACTTGTAGCTTACTGTGATACATGCAACCAAGGCTCATTAATCCCAAAAAGAAACCATGAATTTTCCTTAAAACCTGCATACGACTACACAAGGATAAATTTACACCCTAATAAAAAGCATTACCAGGAATTTGCATTGAATAACCAGTAAGATGGTATCATGGTCATGGCAAATCAAGAACGACGATCCGCCATTTGCTGCTTCTTTATCTGATCCCCATTCTTCACCATACTGTATCATCAAAAGCAAAAAAAAATGAGTCGGTTAAACAAGTGATCAAACTATATAGCTCTTTACTATTGTGTTTGCTTTTTATAGCCACATAAGTAGAAACCAGATAATCAAACAAAGCCATACATTATAGGGGAGAAATGGAGATTGCATTCATTTATTTCAAAAGGACATCATACGAAGCAGTGTATATGACCGCTGATATTAGTTCCATATATTTCAGATACTTTAAGTAGATATTCAAAGTGACGCCATATATTAGAAAAAGAGAACACATAATTTCCAGTCACCTGATATCATGAGGGGTGATGAGTACCCATTGGGATCTTTGTGCTAATGCCAATTCGACAAGAGTATCAAGGTTGATTTTCCGACTTACGGCATCCTGAATATCCAATACAATTTGCAATAGTTGTTAATATTAACTACTATTTTCCCCTTATAAAACACAACATAGACCAGTATTAATAAAATCTACATCCTGGCAAAAAGAATGTGCTTAAACCCATACCATAAATACATCAAACTCATCCATAGCTCTAAATGGGGCTTCAGTCATATCATGAAGAGCCAGCATAAAGCACAAGTTGAAAAGGAGCCTAACAAGTTGATTAAAAGTTATAATATAAATAAATGTTAATTAGTCCTTTTTTATAAATTACATTCTGAAAAAAAATCCACTTAAGATTTTTTACAGAAGGTACAAGTTGGTAGAAATGTAAAGAAACAAAATACACAAAGAAAAAATAAATCCTGAATAAGACCGAATAATATCATATTTCTCTCAAGTGAAAGCATGACCAACAAACTAATTAATGATTACCAGATGCAAACAAGGAAAGCAATGAGATAAATAGCAGAAATATCTGTACAAGAAGGAGTCAAGTTGCTTACCTCAATTGAAAGGGTTCCTTCCTCATAGCTAACCTTAATCTTTCCACTGAACCCTTTCCTTTCCAGATGGGAATTATATCTAATGGCAAGATTGATCATGGACAGATTAAAAATAGAAACGTAGTCTGAATAAAACAGGATACATGAAAAAAAACATAAACTAGTGAGACTGTGAATAGACAAAATACCACCACGTCATATGGCGCGTATGAAACGTTACAGGTAAAGATGAAGTTCTAGATTTCTCTTTGAAATTTGTGAAGTATTGAAGAAGAGTTTTAACGAAATTCGACAACAGGATGCTGCTGGTTTGACACAACTGAGCTCGACTGTGGAGGACGTTTTCGCCAGCGGTGATCTTCCTCGCGCTGCCGAAACACTGGCTAACATGCGACATTGCTTATCGGCTGTTGGTGAGGTAATGTTTTCTAGTGGATTTCGTTTCGTGATCAGTTACTAGCTTGTTTTGTATTCGGTGCAAAGTATCGGAAATGTGATATGCTTGTGTTGTATTTAGGTTGCGGAGTTTGCTAATGTGAGAAAGCAACTTGAGGTCTTAGAGGACAGGCTTGATTCGATGGTGCAGCCGCGTCTTACAGATGCAATATCTAACCGGAAGGTCAGAATTCTTAACTTTATGCTTAGCTGATTTGCTTGGTTATTGTGATACGATGATTGCACCAATGTGGTAATAGACCCAGGAGACTGGAACACGACAGCAGCAGTGTCACAGCCACTCCTGCACTGGATAGGAGTCTTCGTTCAACTAATCCTATCTCGGATAGGAGTCCTCATCAACAACAACTACTGATTAGCTAGGATTGTTTGTAACTGTTGGTGATAATCTTTAGCTAAATATTAGTTATTCATTGATGTTAATCGGGTGTAATCCGATCTGTAACAAACTCAGTGTTAATCTGTATATATAAAGGATGATTGAGAGAGAGGGGAGGCAGGTTGGTTTTCTCCCACAGTTCATCGTGTTTCATATCTTTTATGGTATCAAGAGCAGGTTGAGATCTTCTGCAATTTTTTTTTTCCAAGATGGCTTCCTCTGCAACCACTAATTCCAATGAAAATCCTACCACTTCCTCCATTCCTGCTTCCTCCTCCACCAACACCACTAATTCTCTTCGTCCCTCTTCCGCAGACCACAGTTCAAACATGCCACACTTCTTGTCGATCAAACTGGATCGTACAAATTATCCTTTATGGCTGGCACAGATCCAGCCCCTGTTAAAAAGCAGAAACCTTATGGGATTCGTGGACGGCACCATTCCCTGTCCTCCTTCTTTTCTGACCAATGCAGACGGTCAGATCACTAATACCATTAATCCGGCATATGACGCCTGGATTGCTCAAGATCAAATGGTCCTTGGCTGGATAAATAATTCTCTTACTCCACCAGTTCTTGCTACTGTCGCTCTTTCCACAAATTCCTCTTTTACTTGGTCTTCACTGGCCAGGAGATTTGCCTCTCAGTCCCAGAACCGGATTCTACAACTTCGTGGAGAACTTCTACGCACTATGCGTGGAAATTTGTCTATCTCAGATTTTCTAGACAAAATTAATTCTATTGCTGATAACCTTGCTCTTGCAGGCAGTCCAGTAACAGACAGTGATCTTGTTTCTATCATTATGAACAACGTTGGACCTACATATGAGACCACCGTGAGTTCTGCACAAGCTCGTGACACTCCTATCACATATGACTCTCTGGAGGCCCTTCTACTCTCTGCGGAGAGACGTATTCAAGATCAACAACAGGCTGTTTTTGATGTAAACTCTATTACCACAGCACTGCATGCAACTCATGTGTCAAATCCTGGACGTGGACGTGGTCGTTTGGCATCCTCATACAATAGGGGTTCTGCTGTGCCTTTTGGTCGACGTATGAACACTCTGCGGGGCCGAGGGTCTTCTGTTCTTGGTCCTCCTCCATCATCATTCTCTACTTTTTCTGGAAGCTCTTCATCACGTCCTATATGTCAGATATGCAGTCGTTCGGGACACACTGCTCTTGACTGCTACAATCGTCTCAATCTTTCCTATGAGGGCAAGGTGCCATCAAAGAAACTCAGTGCTATGGCTGCGTCATCTTCTACACATACCTCATCTCCATGGCTTCTTGACACAGGAGCCAATTCTCATGTTACTACTGATTTGGGAAACCTGCAATGTCCAAAGCCATATAACGGTACAGATCAAATAAATGGCATAGGTAATTCTCTTTCTATTTCTCATATTGGATCCACTCAATTGCATCTGTCCTCTAACACTCTTCACTTAAATGGAGTCCTTCATTGTCCTTCTGCCTGTGCAAATCTCATCTCTCTTCACAAACTTACATCTGACAATCGATGTTGTGTATTAATCTATCCTGATTTCTTTCTTATCAAGGACATTCGGACGGGGAGGATCCTCTATAGGGGACAAAGTGAGAATGGCCTATATCCTCTGCGTCTTCATCAATCCCACAGTCTTGGTTCTTCAAATCATCTTGCGTTTGTAGGCGCCAGGGTGTCTGCACAACTGTGGCATTCAAGATTAGGCCATACCTCCTCTAAAACTTTATCTAGAATTCTTTCCAATAAAACTGTCCCTGTGAAAGGCAGTAGTTGCATTAGTTTCTGTTCTTCATGTCCTTTAGGGAAGAGTACTAAGCTTCCATTTGTGTTATCTGATTCTGTTTCCAATAAACCTCTTGAATTGATACATTCTGATGTGTGGTCCTGTTCGGATTTTTCTACTCAAGGTTTTCGCTATTATGTTTTGTTTGTTGATGATTATTCGCGTTATTCCTGGATCTTCCCAATGAAACACAAGAGTGAGGTCTTTCCAATTTTTCAATCCTTTAAGACCTATGTTGAGAATCGTTTTTCTCATCAGATTAAACAGTTTCAGTCTGACGAAGGTGGTGAGTACACTTCCACTGCTTTTCGAAGTTATTTGCAAAAACACGGTATTCATCACTGGTTATCCTGTCCAAAGCATCCTGAACAGAATGGATTGGCCGAGCGAAAGCATCGACATATTGTTGACACTGGTCTTACTCTACTGGCTCACGCTCATATCCCTGCTTGTTACTGGGTTGAGGCCTTTAACACAGCTGTGTACATCATCAATCGTCTCCCTTCTCCTGTAATAAATCATGAGACTCCATATCAAAAACTCTTCCATCGTTCTCCCAACTATGCCTTTCTTAGGATCTTCGGCTGTGCATGCTATCCGTATCTTCGACCCTACACTAAATCCAAGCTTGAATTACGATCCAAACGCTGTGTTTTCCTCGGTTACTCTTTAAATCATTTAGGTTACAGGTGTTTGGATCTCACCAACGGTCGAATTTACCTTTCCCGCCACGTTATATTCGATGAATATTCCTTTCCATTTCAGCAGACTGTTTCTTCCTCTCCAACTGGTATGTCTCCTCCTTCTTTCTCTAATCTTCAATTTTTCTCTTTAACTCCTTCACATCCTTCTCGCCACTCCACAGCCACTTCCTGCCCCCTCTTATCTTCTTCCTCTTCTATATCTTCCTTCCCTACTGATAGTTCTGCTCCCGAATCTTCCCCACTAATGACCAATATCCTTGCACCTGATTCCTCTTCTCCTCTCACTATCCCACACCAGGACAGTTCCCTCGTATCCAGTTCTCTTTCCCTACAACCTTCAGATATTGCAAGGGTTCCAGATCCGGTCTGTGTTTCTCACAATACTCATAACATGATTACTCGGCACAAAGATGGCATCATTAAACCAAATCCCAAGTATGCTTTAAATGCTGCACTGATCCATGACATCACAGAACCTACTTCTTACAGTAAAGCTGTCAAGGAAGCTACCTGGCGTCAGGCAATGCAAGAGGAGTTCACAGCACTTCAAATGAACAATACATGGGAACTAGTTCCTTATAGACCTTCTATGAACATTCTACCAAACAAATGGATTTATAAGATCAAAAAGAAGGCAGATGGTAGCATTGAACGCTACAAAGCTAGATTGGTGGCCAATGGTTTTCATCAGCAGGAAGGAGTCGACTTTTCTGAGACATTTAGCCCTGTTGTTAAGCACTCCACCATTCGTCTCATTCTTGCATTGGCAGTCAGCAACAAATGGCCTGTACGTCAACTTGACGTCCACAACGCCTTTCTTCATGGTCATCTTCAGGAGGCAGTATATATGAAGCAGCCAACTGGCTTTGTCGATCCTAACCTTCCCAAACATGTGTGCAAGCTCAAACGCTCCCTCTATGGACTCAAACAGGCTCCACGAGCTTGGTTTCAATGCTTTGCGGATTACCTGGAAAGTTTGGGGTTCCATGAGTCTCTGTCTGACTACTCTATGTTTACATATGTTCATGACGGCGTGTTTCTTGTGTTGTTAATATATGTCGATGACATTTTAATCACAGGTAACAGCTCCACGCATCTCGTGCAGCTTATTCATGATCTTGGCAAGCGGTTCTCTATGAAAGATCTTGGACTCATTCATTATTTCTTGGGGATAGAGGCCTCCTATGATGGTTCTTCTCTTTATCTGACACAGAAGCAGTATATTGTTGATCTTCTAAGGAAAACTTATATGCTTGATGTAAAACCATGCTCCACTCCAGCCTCCTCCGGTCAAAAACTTAGCACCAATGCCGGCACAAAGCTAAGCAATCCCACTGAGTACAGAAGTGTTGTAGGTGCTTTGCAATATCTGACACTCACTCGTCCAGATATCTCTTATTCTGTCAATCAGGTCTGCAAGTTTATGCATTCTCCTACCACAGTCCATTGGATTGCTGTCAAACGCATTCTCAGATACCTTAAGTTTTCAGTCAATCATGGTTTGAAGTATCAACCTGGTTCTCTATTCCTCAGTGCCTATTCCGACGCTGACTACGCTGGCGACCCTGATAACCGGCAGTCCACGGGGGGTTACTGTGTTTACTTAGGTCCTAATCTCATTTCGTGGAGTTCCAAAACTCATCGGACAGTTTCCCGATCCAGCACAGAGGCAGAATACAGGCAACTTGCTTTCACGGCTGCCGAAATCTCGTGGTTGCGTTCTATGTTTTGTGATTTAAGTCTCTTCCTTCACTGTCCCAAAGTTTGGTGTGACAACCTCTCTGCTATAGCCATTGCATCCAATCCGGTCTTCCATGCACGAACCAAGCATGTTGAAGTGGATTACCACTATGTTCGAGAAAAAGTTGTTAACAAGGAACTGCAGGTCCATTTTGTCTCCACCACTGATCAAGTTGCAGACATCTTCACTAAAGGCTTGTCTTCCTCCCGGTTTCACTTCTTGGTGTCCAAGCTTCCTGTTCTTGCACGACCTGTCAGCTTGCAGGGGGGTAATAGACCCAGGAGACTGGAACACGACAGCAGCAGTGTCACAGCCACTCCTGCACTGGATAGGAGTCTTCGTTCAACTAATCCTATCTCGGATAGGAGTCCTCATCAACAACAACTACTGATTAGCTAGGATTGTTTGTAACTGTTGGTGATAATCTTTAGCTAAATATTAGTTATTCATTGATGTTAATCGGGTGTAATCTGATCTGTAACAAACTCAGTGTTAATCTGTATATATAAAGGATGATTGAGAGAGAGGGGAGGCAGGTTGGTTTTCTCCCACAGTTCATCGTGTTTCATATCTTTTATGTGGTACATGCATTTGCTTGCAGGTTGAAGTTGCGCAAGATTTAAGGGGAATTCTCATTAGAATCGGGAGATTCAAGTCTATGGAGCTACATTATACCAAAGTTCACCTAAAACCGATAAAGCAGCTCTGGGAAGATTTTGATTCAAAACAACCACCGTCTAATAAGCTTGCAACTGACAAGACTAGTAATGAGATTCAGTCGGCTACTTCCGGCATTCTTTTTTCCACCTGGCTGCCAAATTTCTATGATGAGTTGCTGCTTTATCTTGAACAAGAATGGAAGTGGTATTATTTTCTTTTCTTCTAGGATGAAACTAGTGTTTTCACATTCTAGATTTCATGAATTTCATACTGACCAACTTAATCGATATACGTTCCAATTGAAACTTTAATATTTCACATGTGTGCCAGTAAAGTTGTGTTTCACATTTCCATTTGGTTGTCTAATGCTGTTAGGATAGAAAAGCTGGGGCCTGCTCATTATTGTTTAATACTTTACGAGTTCTGAACCAGCTGTTTTTAGTTTATTCTTTTATTGTGTTTTGAAATTTATTTTATCTAATTTTATTACATTCATATGCTCAAAATTTTGAGAATCTGAATACATCTTGTTTATTTGCAAGCTGTGTGATAATAGAAAACTAGTGACGGGGCATATTGGCTAGTATGATAAATCTTGAATAAATTTTGAAATTTATTTCATCTAATTTTATTACATTCATATGCTCAAAATTTTGAGAATCTGAATACATCTTGTTTTATTGCAAGTTGTGTGATAAAGGTAGCATGCCTTTATTGTCTGATGTCTTTTTACATGATATGATCAGAGACTTCTAGCGTTTAATAATTCTCTTCTTTAATGTTTATGGAAATGGGGAAACATGGAATCTCATTTCCATACAGTCCTGCTTGCCATATTATTTCTTAACTTGCTTAGTTCTTTTTACTAAATGGATTAAGATGATACCACTAGGCAGTTGACAGTATGATCTCGTACTTGGTTACGTTTCACTCTTGATTGTCATAACTTAAACTCTTTATTTAAAACTTCAGGTATATTAGACATTCTCTCTGGTGATATGCCAAAGGGTATCAAGATCCAGACAAAGCATCTGGAGGCTCTGATTGAATTACACAATATGACCCAGACCTTTGCAAGGAACATTCAGCATTTGTTTTCAGAATCTGATCTTCGTGTCTTGATGGATACACTAAAGTCGGTGTATTTACCCTATGAATCATTTAAGCAGAGGTAAGGAAGATCCTTGTTTTTAAATGGTCATTTGGGTTTGGCAATCCCTTTTTGTGTTAGGAGTACTGGTTTATGTACAAGAGAAGCTAGTTGTAATTTCTTCCATGCAGAATTTTTGATTTTTCCATCTAGTAATTTCTTGTCAGCAGTCAATTCCCTTCTTTGTCATATTTGAGATAATATCCTGCCATCTTTATTGCTAGCTATTGTTTTTGGCAAGCTGTGGGATCTTTTAGTAATTGATCATGATGGAACATGTGATCTAGGTATGGCCAGATGGAGCGTGCTATACTTTCTGCTGAGATTGCTGGGGTGGATCTAAGAGGAGCTGTCACTCGTGGCGTGGGAGCTCAGGGTATTGAACTTAGTGAAACGGTTCGCAGAATGGAGGAATCCGTTCCACAATTTATTGTACTTCTTGAGGCAGCCGTTGAGAGATGCATAAGCTTCACTGGAGGTTCCGAAGCAGATGAGCTAATTATTGCAGTTGATGACATTATGTTGCTATATATCTCCACCTTGCAAGAAACTCTGAAATCATTAAGAGTTGTCTGTGGAGTGGATCATGGTGGTGATGGAGTTGGCTCAAGGAAGGAGATGAGTTTGGATAAGAAGGATGGTCAAAGTTCACGGAGAAGTGACTCAATTTCAAATGAGAAGTGACTCATGGTTCGGTTTTGTTAATATATGCCTTGAACCAGCTATTCGGGGAAGCCCACGAAACCTGTTGTCTGTTATGCTGGGTTCCGTTCGCGCGCATCAGCCGTTCGCGCGCTCATCAGTCGTTCGCGCGACTGTCGCTCGCGGGGTCAGTTTCGTTCGCGGGGTCAGTCTCGCTCGCGGGGACAGTTTCGCTCGCGGTCAGTTTCGGTCGCGGACGTTTAGTATATAAACGTCCTAAACCTAATTGTATTCAGTGTGATAATACTTAGTAGTGGGTTGTTAGCGCCGCACTCTCTGTATCTCTGTATTCCGCACTCTGTATTCTGGGTTCTTCCTCAATCAATAAAACTGTTCTCCTTCTGCCGTGGACGTAGCTAACATATTGTTAGTGAACCACGTAAATCTGTGTTCTTTCTTCCGTCCGTTACAACAAACTGGTATCAGAGCCCAGGAGGGGTTCGAAATCTGGGAAGAAAGATGTCTGGGCTAAACGTGAAGATTGATAAATTCACGGGGAGAAACAGTTTCAGTTTATGGCAGATCAAGATGCGAGCCTTGTTAAAACAACAAGGGATGTGGGCGCCGCTGGTGAAGAAACCGGGGGATCCAGAAATCGCTGAGATGGCCAGTCTGGAGGAGAAGGCACACTCGACAATCTTGTTGTGTCTTGCAGATGATATTATCACCGAGGTCGCAGAGGAGGAAACTGCGGCTGGTCTGTGGTTGAAGCTTGAGAGTCTATACATGACGAAGTCTTTAACCAACAAGTTGCTTCTAAAGCGACGTCTGTTCAGCCTGCGAATGGAAGAAGGCACGACTCTAAGAGATCACTTAGATCAGTTAAACACAATTCTATTAGAGTTGCGTAATATTGATGTTAAGGTTGATGATGAAGATGCTGCCTTAATTCTGTTGGTCTCTCTACCTCTGTCGTATGAGAATTTTGTGGATTCTTTTATTGGTGGGAGAGATACTGTGACTCTGGAGGAGGTCAGATCATCTCTTCATACTAGAGAGATGCGTCATAAGGCCACCGGTACAAGTTCAGACAGTCAGGCTGCTGGGTTGGTAGCCAGTGGAAGGATGGGACAGGGAAGCTCGGGGAAGAAGAAATTCAAGAAACCAGTTTCAAAGGGTTCCAAATCCAA
Source organism: Comarum palustre (assembly GCA_951800085.1). Lineage (NCBI taxonomy): Eukaryota > Viridiplantae > Streptophyta > Magnoliopsida > Rosales > Rosaceae > Comarum > Comarum palustre. The sequence goes on along the minus strand of OX637575.1, from coordinate 29,128,432 downwards.
TGATGTCTGTAACTACTGTAAAGAAAAGGGACATTGGAAAAACGAATGTCCAAAGAAGAAGCAGCAGCATGAGAAAGCATCAGGTACTGCTGTTGTAGCAGAGGTTGACACCAATTCTGAAGAGGATTTGGCTTTGGTTGCAGATGCACACATACATCATAGGGATGTGTGGATTTTAGATACCGGGGCGTCTTATCATATATGTCCACGTAGAGAGTGGTTTTCAACCTATGAGCAGATTGATGGAGGCAATATTTCTATGGCTGACAGTCATTCATGCAAGGTGGTTGGAATAGGCTCAATCAAAATACGGACACATGATGGTAAATTCTGTACATTGAATGAGGTTAGGCATGCTCCACGCATGACAAAGAATCTGATTTCTTTGGGTCTACTAGACAGCAAAGGGTTCAGTTACAAAGGCTCACGTGGAGTCATAAATGTCTACAAGGGTTCTAATGTGGTCCTGAAAGGTGTCAAGCGGGGTACTTTGTATTTTCTGCAAGGTGCTACGCTTTCAGGTTCTGCTGCTGTTGCATCATCAGAGTTTCACAAGGATGATATGACCAAGCTATGGCACATGAGGCTCGGTCATATGAGTGAAAGAGGGATGCAAATTCTGTCAAAGGATGATCTTCTTGGTGGCCACAAGGTCAAGGATCTTGATTTCTGTGAACACTGTATCTTTGGGAAGCTACATCGCAGAAAGTTTCCTAAAGCAGTTCATAGAACAAAAGGCACGCTTGATTATATCCATTCTGATTGTTGGGGTCCTTCTCGTGTTGATTCTTTAGGAGGTCACAGATATTTTGTGTCTATGATTGATGACTACTCAAGGATGACTTGGGTGTTCGTGATGAAGCATAAAAGTGACGCTTTCAAGAACTTCAAGCAGTGGAAGGCATTAGTGGAAAATCAAACAGGGAAGAAGATCAAGAGGCTGCGAACTGATAATGGTCTGGAATTCTGTTCTGCTGAATTTGATGAGCTATGCAAATCTGAAGGCATTGCAAGGCATCATACAGTCCGGGATACACCACAGTAAAATGGTGTAGCAGAACGTATGAATCAGACACTTCTGGAGAGAGCTAGGTGCATGCTCTCTAATGCTGGATTAGAAAGAAGGTTCTGGGCAGAAGCGGTGAGTACTGCTTGTTATCTGATAAATCGTGGACCTCACACAGGTATACATCTCAAAACACCTTATGAGATGTGGTCTGGTAAGTCTGCTGATTACTCCAATCTGAGGGTTTTTGGGTGTACTGCTTATTATCATGTAAGTGAGGGTAAGTTAGAACCAAGAGCTAAAAAGGGAGTGTTTGTAGGCTATGGGGATGGGGTTAAAGGTTTCAGAATCTGGTCTCCATCTGAAAGGAGGGTTATACTTAGTAGAAACGTAGTATTTGATGAAAATTCTATGTTTAACCCTACTGTGAAGTCTACTGTAGTATCAGAAAATTGTAGTGTTGAGAGACAGGTGGAGCAACAAGTCACTGGAGATGAGTTTGAACCACAACAGGAAGATCAACACTTACATTCAGGAGCAGAACCAACGGTAGTTAATCAGCATATTCTGAATCATGAGCGACCTAGGAGAGCAAATTTTGGGAAAGCTCCCACTAGGTATGGGTTTGAGGACATGGTGGCTTATGCACTACAGGTTGCTGAAGAGGTGGATCCTCATGAGCCATCCACCTATAAGGAAGCAGTTACATGTCCAGAGTCAATCCAATGGCTTGCTGCAATGGGAGATGAGATGGAATCACTTCAGAGAAATCAGACTTGGGAATTGACCAAACGACCTGGTCAGGGGAGAAAGATCATTACTTGTAAATGGGTTTTCAAGAAGAAAGAAGGGATGTCACCTGCTGAGGGCATTAAGTATAAAGCTAGAGTAGTTGCAAGAGGGTTCCATCAGAAGGAGGGAGTTGACTACAATGAGATTTTCTCGCCAGTGGTCAGACATACCTCTATCAGGGTGTTACTAGCCATAGTAGCACATCAGAATCTGGAGCTTGAGCAACTAGATGTGAAGACAGCTTTTCTACATGGAGAGTTGGAAGAAGAGGTATACATGACTCAGCCAGATGGTTTCCAAGTTCCTGGAAAAGAAGACTATGTTTGCAAGTTGAAGAAGTCCTTGTATGGACTAAAGCAGTCTCCCAGACAGTGGTACAAGAGGTTTGATAGCTATATGATAGAGATAGGCTACATCAGGAGTCCGTATGATTGTTGTGTCTACTACAACAAGGTCACAAATGGGTCTCTCATTTATCTGGTCCTGTATGTAGATGATATGTTGATAGCTGCAGAAAACAAGTCTGAGATACAGAAGTTGAAGGGTCTCCTCAGTGCAGAGTTTGAGATGAAGGATTTGGGAGCAGCTCGGAAGATTTTGGGAATGGAGATTTACAGGGATAGAAGTCAGAAGAAGCTTTTCTTATCACAGAAAGGTTACATCCAGAAAATTCTATCCAGGTTTGGTATGTCTACATCCAAATCTATAGATACTCCAAGTGCTGCAAATATTCATCTGTCTGCTGCGTTTGCACCTAAATCTGCTGAGGAGAAGGAATACATGTCTCGAGTTCCCTATGCAAGTGCAGTAGGAAGCTTGATGTATGCTATGGTCTGCACTAGGCCTGATCTTGCACATGCTGTTAGTGTTGTCAGCAGATTTATGGGTGATCCAGGAAAGGAGCATTGGCAAGCCGTGAAGAGAATTTTCCGGTACCTCAAAGGTACATCTGATGTTGGTCTCATTTATGGAGGTGATACAAAATGCTTAGTAACAGGCTATTCAGATAGCGATTATGCTGGAGATGTTGATACTAGGAGATCTATGACCGGTTACGTATTTACCCTTGGTGGTTCTGTTGTTAGTTGGAAAGCTACTTTGCAGCCTACAGTGACTTTGTCTACTACTGAAGCAGAGTATATGGCTTTGACAGCAGCTGCAAAGGAAGGAATATGGTTGAAGGGACTGGTCAGCAGTCTTGGTTTGCATCATGATCAGGCTATAGTATATTGTGACAGTTTGAGTGCAATATGTTTAGCAAAGGATCAGGTCCATCATGAGAGGACTAAGCACATTGATGTCAGGTATCATTTTCTGAGAAGTGAGAGCAGAATTAAGGTGAAGAAAGTGGGTACTGCTGATAATCCCGCTGATATGTTCACCAAGCCGGTTCCTCACAGCAAGTTTCAACACTGCTTGGACTTGCTAAATGTTACAAGCTGTTAGTTGCCCGATGGGGGTAACATCTGAGGCTGAGGAGCCATCCGGTACATCTGGCACTATTGTGGTGCATCTGGTACATCTGTGTAACATCTGAGGCTGAGGAGCCATCTGGTACATCTGGCACTCTTGTGGTGCATCTGGTACATCTGTGTAACATCTGAGGCAGAGGAGTTATTTGTACATCTGGCACTATTATGGTGCATCTGGTACATTCAGGTGGAGATTTGTGAGAGGATTCAAGTCAAGGTGGAGATTTGTTAATATATGCCTTGAACCAGCTATTCGGGGAAGCCCACGAAACCTGTTGTCTGTTATGCTGGGTTCCGTTCGCGCGCATCAGCCGTTCGCGCGACTGTCGCTCGCGGGGTCAGTTTCGTTCGCGGGGTCAGTCTCGCTCGCGGGGACAGTTTCGCTCGCGGTCAGTTTCGGTCGCGGACGTTTAGTATATAAACGTCCTAAACCTAATTGTATTCAGTGTGATAATACTTAGTAGTGGGTTGTTAGCGCCGCACTCTCTGTATCTCTGTATTCCGCACTCTGTATTCTGGGTTCTTCCTCAATCAATAAAACTGTTCTCCTTCTGCCGTGGACGTAGCTAACATATTGTTAGTGAACCACGTAAATCTGTGTTCTTTCTTCCGTCCATTACAACAGGTTTAGTATGCAATAGGTTGTGTCAATCAACAAACATTCCAAATTTTCAACATTTTGCTGTGTAAAATTGGTGGAATCTTCGTCATCTAAAATTTTCATCTGCACGCCTTCTCGTCTCGTTGGAATATGATGGAGATTCCGCCACGCTCAGCTCGAATTGAAACTGAAGGCGGAAGGATGCATCATCCAGCTGCAGTACTTTCTTGTCTTCGTTTCCTGAGCTCGAGTCTCTCGTTCTAGAATACGAGGAATGCGGTGAACTAATCAGCAGCGGCTTAACCTCTAGAAATCTCAAGAAATTGAGGTTAATTTTGTTACTGAATGTTACTGAAATGGAATAATGATACTGCTCAGGATCGTTCACACTTGATCGCTTGAAAAGTGTTAAACTGAAGCGGTTTAAGGGCATTCGGTATGAGGTAATCTAATATTTCAGTCAGTATGTTCTTAAACTTGGTTGTTTCCAGTTTTTTAGTTAACGCATCCTTCTACTCTTGTACTTTCTTTACGTTTTATTTTTTTTCTTTTCTTCTTGCTTTGGAATGTCTTTTCCGGCTTTAATTTTTTTTCTTTTGTTGATTCATTTTAGTTTTGAGAAGTCTCCAAGGCATGCTGCATATGTGCCGATGTTTGAAGCTGATCTTGCTCAGTTTTGTGACAAATTGGTGAGCTTGCTGCCCTTCGATTGTCTTTGTTTTCTTCGATTTCTTTTTGTAATTGTTGGTCATATTCCACCTTCATCGCAGGTGATGGATTTGGACAGAAGAGTTAAGCGTGGGCTAGAACGCCTCTCTCAGGAGGTAGAACCTCCTCCACCACTTCTTCTGTCAGCTGAAAAGGCCGAACAGTTATCTGTTGTGGAGGAAAAAATAAAGAACTTATTGGAACGGGCGGAGGAACTTGGTGCATCTGGGAAGGTGGATGAAGCTGAAGCATTGATGAGAAAGGTATTGCATAAAATAGTTTTGTATTGCAAATAATTGTAGAAGGTGTATATTGTTGGTTGCATGTTTGTTAGAATCCATGCCACACAAGTACCACTCTTTTTGGTCACCTGATTTCAGTTATTACAATGTAGTACTCTGGTAAATTTGATCTCTGATTGTTTCTCCCCCTTTTGGCAGGTGGATGTGCTTAATGTTGAGAAGACAGTCTTGGCTCTACAGCCCCCGAATGCTCAAGCATTAATGGTTCCACAGGAGAAAAAAATGGCACTCTGTGAGATCTGTGGTTCATTTCTTGTGGACAATGACGCTTTAGAGAGGACTCAATCTCATGTGACTGGGAAGCAGCATATTGGTTATGGCATGGTCCGGGATTTTATTGCTGTGTACAAGGTGAGTCTCTTGAATTATGGAGTAGTGAACTTGAGAAGAAATATAGTTTTATTTCTATCTCAGTGGCTGAAGGACATGGATTTCATTTTTCAGGCAGCAAAGGAGAAAGCAAGGGAAGAAGAAAAGTTAGCTAGGGAGAAAGAAGCAGAAGAACGGAGGAAACAGCAGGAGAAGGAAAATGAGAGTAGAAGGAGAAGTGGTTCAAGTGATAGGGACAGGTATTGTGATCATGACAGATATCGAGAACGTGACTTGGATCGTGAAAGGTCCAGAGAGTGGAAGGGTAGAGGTGGTTGGGATGGTGGAAGGGTGGTGGATTGGAGGTCCAGGAATGGAAGGGATGGAGGCAGGGATAGGTACCGTAATCAAAGTAGGTCACGTTCCCCTATCAGACATACCCACCGGAGGTCACCAAGGAGTCCACTTCGCCCGTATTAATGAGTTATGTAGATAGATGTCTGAGCGTTGAAATTTATTGAGGTAGATTTCATATCTCTAAGGTTTATTATGATGAACATGTGCATTTGGAGTTTCGAACTATTTTGTCATCATGGGTGAAACGTTTCTTTGCCATCTCACAGCTTTTGTTGAGACTATATCAACTCCGTTTCTTTTATTAGCGCAGAAAAGGGTTGAGGCAGGTATTATTTACTATTGTAACTCATTTAAAAATTGATTTGAATTGGGATGAGATAATTTTTCTTGTTTCTGTGTGAAATTTATCAAGGAATTGTTTTCAGAGTCTTGTATCCGTTTTTGATGGGTAAGTTGTTGGCTAGTCTGTTATCACATACTTAAGACTTCACACCCAAATTGTATGCCTGATTGACACGGCAGCTGGGAGAGGAAATTCTACTTGATCATTATTGAGGTAAATCCTCATCTTCTGGTATTGAGTTTTAACCACTTCATTGCAAATTGCAAATGCTGCTCATTTTAACTTGGACGGAGACTGAAGATGTCAATCATGCAATGGGATTATTTGCTACCTCATATTAAGGTATTTAGGATTCTTTTTACATGCTAGAAACAATTGGTTTGGTTTTGTCTTTGTTTAGTCCTCCTAGCTTTCCAGTTTTCAAAACTCAGTTTGTCCTCTCCTCACCACCTCTTAGGACATGGAAATCTAATCATGAATCCGGTGCTGGTTCAAGCATTGGTTTCCACAATTGGACGAATAGGCCAACAACTCCGATGAATGGTAAATATGTGAATTACATCATCATGTGAATCAGGTAGCTTTGGAGCTCAAGTTCTGGATCACAATTTTGTCTATCTGGAGGGACTTTCTCAAAGGCCGTTTGGTAGTGGATGTGAAATGGAATCTGTGAAGAGAGGTAAAACTGCCAGTTATAATGTGCAGAATGATAGTTTATTGCTTTTATAGTTCTCACAGCAAGGGAATCTTTGTAAAATGAGTCGCCTAATGCAATTGAAATTTCAATGGTAGTGACAGCAGAAGCACATTTATCAATAGTCTGTAATCTCTTGTCGCACTCTTATGGTAGTTCAAATAGCTTGATGAATTTCTATTGGTACTGAGTGAATAATTTCTATGGAAATTTCTCCAGAACTTTCAAGAGAATGGCATGTTCTCTGCGATCTGCTGAACTAATGACAAAATATAAAGTAAACTATAAGAGTGCCCAATGAGGCCAATTGAAATCCAATTTAACGACCAAAAAAACAAAATCCAATTTGGTCCTCCTCAGCAATTGTAAAAAGGAACTATAGTTAACCACATGGGGTGGTCAGGTTGGCAAACTCGGCTCTTCAAATTGGTGTGAATGACAGGTTGGAACCCCTCATCTGAGTTCGAATCTCAGTTTGGTAAAATTCAATGTGGTTAGGGACAAGCCAGTTTCTTGAAGTGGATTAGTCTCCTTAGTTGTTAGCTTTGAGCGAAACCACTCTAAACAAAAAAAATGAACTATAGTTGGGACATACAATATTTTTCAACTAGATTTACCCAGGGTACCATTTGCTAGTATTATTTAAACAACGCTACAAGTCTGCTAAAGACAAGAATCACTAATGTTGAAATTTCACAAATGAAAACAGATATCCAACCACAAGTATATATGGATGATCATATCCAAAATCCTCAAAGCTTTTGTGGTGCTGCTCCTTAGTTTTGTTTCTTCAAGTAATCCAACACCAAAACTCTGCTCATTCCAACCATGAATGATTCAGTAGACAAGCTAGTGATCTTCCTAGCAAAAAGAGATGGCATAGACAAGCTTGTCAAGACGTTCCAGTATGTCAGCAAGCTTGTGCACTGGCATGTCGAGTCCACTGATCCGAAGACGGCCGAGAGGTTCAAGCAGTGGGAGGTTTCGTCTGGCCTTAGCCGAAAGGCTTTTCGGACTGGAAGGTTTCTCACCGGATTCAACGCAATGAGACGTAGCCCCGGCTCTACGCCAACTATGCGGTTCTTGGCTGTTCTTGGTAATGCTGGTGAGATGATCTACTTCTTTTTTGACCATTTTCTTTGGTTGTCAAAAATTGGGACTTTAGACCCGAGTTTGGCTAGAAAGATGAGCTTCATATCTGCATTTGGTGAGTCCTTTGGGTACATTTTCTTCATTGTATCTGATTTTATTGCACTAAAAGAAGGGCTTGAGGAAGAGAGGAAGGTTAGGAGTTTGGATGACAAGTCCATTGAGAAGAAGAATGAGAGCATAAGAAAGATTAGAAGTGATAGAGTGATGAGGTTAATGGCTGTGGCAGCTAATGTTGCAGACTTGCTTATTGCACTTGCTGATATCGAGCCTAATCCATTCTGCAACCACACTGTCACACTTGGTATCAGTGGACTGGTCTCTGCTTGGTCCGGCTGGTATAGAAATTGGCCTTCGTAAGACTTCCACCATAGCCGAGTAAAACCGAGCTAGCTGAAGCTTTGAAAATGCAAACCTGCACTTGATGCAAGTGTGAAATTTTAGTGTGTTGTGTTCAAAGTTTGAGGTATGGATGCATCTTATCCAGATGACACTCGGTACCGTATATTAATCTCTATAAATGACTACGTAATTTGGACTTCTCTGCTGTCAAAATATTTGTTTACCACTACCGTATGATCACAAAAATGGGCAACTTCAACATTGTAAATTTACAATCCTCTAACACGTTGATGTTTTTTTTATAAATTAACGAAGAAAGAAAAGCTTCATTACCAAAGAATTGAAATCAAAATACATACTGTAAATTCTCTACTACACAGTTATAGACTCAAGCTCTTGTATTCCCACATCGAAGAAAGTCGGAAGCATTATTCTAAGGGATATAAAATCATTTTGGGCCTGATACTGGACCTTGGTTGCCAACTCACCAATTAAACGGGTCTCCATATTAGTACAGGCGCAGCCCAAATTCCTGAACCGAATCAAGACGGCATGTCGTATATAACCCCACGGAAATTACCAAGATGTAAAACGCAAAATGAAATGGTCCACCTGTAAAATTAAACCGTCATTTCAAACTGTAAATCTGAATCCCAAGAGAGAGATTAGACCAGACTTGAGAGAGAGACGAATTGATCGAAGAAACCCAAAGAGAGAGGTCAGAGTTGAACGTCCGAATCCCCGATCTCGTTTCGGCTGCATTTCGATGGCGGACGGCGGCGGCCACTCGCGCTATGTGAAGCTGACGAAAGATCAGGCGCCGCTTCAGGAGGACATTACTCCCGGCGAGCTCAATCAGCCTATCGAGGGTTATGGAATTTGAAACTGTAATGTTTTGTTAATCGGTTGGGAATATCATATAATTGAGCTGATTTGTTAGATTTAAATTCGATTTTTTTGTTCATGGATCTTGAATTTGCTCATGAATATAGATCAGGGATGCTTGTGACGCATTGGATGTGGACTATGTAGGATATGAGTTGGATTGTGATTTTACGGTGTAGATTGCCTGTGGTTTTCGATAGGTTAGGATGTTAGATTTGAGTTATTGTATAACTGATAATGTGTGTGTTATGGAGTGCAGTTGAATGTTCAGAAGTGTAATGAATGTGGACAGCCTTTGCCGGAGAGCTTTCAGCCCCCTGCCGATGAGCCGTGGACAACTGGGATTTTTGACTGCGCCGAAGATAGAGACAGTTGTAAGTTGATATGAGATCTAGCTTTTTCATTTCTTGTGCTTATAGATAGGGATACTTGGAATTGGATAGTTAGAGAGGGTTTTCAGGATTTTCAGTTTCATGTTATTTACTTCTGTTTTGGTTTTCCTTGGGAATATTGAGTGCTCAGAACTGGATTTTGTGCTCACCTTACAAAGTAGGATAAGTTTAACCTTGCAGTGTTGCAATTGCGTTCTCGTATATATCAGCGTTATGCTCTGGCCTTGCAGTGTTGCAATTGTGTTCTCGTATATATTAGCGTTATGCTCTAGCTTTGACTTTTAACTTGATGAAGTAGGATATTTATGCCAATTCAGTGGTTTACAGTAGCCTTCTGATTACCAAGTTCAAACTTCCTTGCTCTTCCTTTGTAGTTTGTACTGTGAGCAGACTCTGGTTCCACCTCTGTTTTGCTGCAATCTATAGTAGTTATCCATAAATATTATCCTTAGCAACGTGTGGTAATGATCATAAGAAGTAAACACCGTGTCATTCTTTACCTTCACAGGCGTGACAGGACTCTTTTGCCCGTGTTCAGTTTGGGCGTAATGTTGAAAACTTAAGAGATGATGTGCCATGGACCACACCGTGCATTTGCCATGCCATTTTTGTTGAAGGTGGCTTGGGTGTTGCAGCAGCAACAGCCATCTTCTATGGTGTTGACCCAAGAACATCATTTCTTATCTGCGAGGGTCTGGTGTTTGCATGGTGGATGTGTGGAGTGTATACAGGTCTTGTTCGGCAATCCTTGCAGAAAAAGTATCATCTCAAGGTAGTTATTTTGTTTACCCAGTGCTCAATTCATTCCATGAAAAGACACTCCTTTGAGCTAAAAGCTTGCTTAACTGTGTTGTTGGTTGCAGAACTCACCATGTGACCCTTGCTTGGTTCACTGCTGTCTACACTGGTGTGCCTTGTGTCAGGAGCACAGGGAGATGAAGGGCCGCCTTTCGGAAAGTTCTGTGATGCCAATGACCGTCATCAACCCTCCTCCTGTTCAACAGATGAACAAGCCTGCTGATGACAACAACCAGGACTCTGCTACACCATCCTCTACTAGCAACAATGGGCATACTAATATGGAGATGCAGCCATTGTAGTACACAATACCATAATATTTCAGTAGGGATTTGTGTGTGGTTTCGTCATTATTGTAAAATGATTGGATCACATACATCAAAGGTTATCGTCTATACATTTTGCAGAAGACAGTAAACAATATAAATTAGACCTGGAAAGAAGGGTTTAACGCTTGCAGTTTAGTAATTCCAAGCCTACTATAACTCTCTTCAAATTAAAACCCTATTTTAGTTGCCAAAAAAAATTAAAACCCTATTCTCAATATAGGTCCGAAACTTTGATTTCACTGCTACAAGAGGAGACGTAGAACCCATTTACTGTTGCTTTTATGGCCGGAGAAGTTTCGTTATGTGTTATCAACGGTGCCGGTAGCGGACGTGGCGAGGGACAGCAGAAAGAAACAACTCTATTGCCACGGCCAAGTTCTCCGGCTGGGAGTAGTACTAGTACCGATGATCGTGGAGAATATTCCGTTGAGGCGGCAGTCGAGAATGAAATCGATGATGTGCTGTATGGGAAAGATGATGTGGAAGGCATTAGTGGTTTTATATGCAAACAAGACTTGGTAGCAGTAGACGACTACATGAGGAAGAGAAGAGAAAGACAAGCCTCGCTTGCTCATTGCGACCCTTTTCTGGAGCTTATTAGCTTCTGTAAGTTATTTTAGACATATCATCATCAGAATGGTTTTGAAATCGATTGTAAAGTACCCAGTGTTCCAAATTCTGATCGACAATAATAGGGTAGTAAAATGTTTCATATTTGTTGAATTCTATTGATTTTCTTGGTTCTATATGTTCAGAATGATCTTTTATATTATTATCATCCAATTTCCTAGCTATTTTGAACTATCAAATTTAGTTTTTCCATCCAATTGAATCGAAGAAAAGGAGCACCGGAGACCGGAGAAGCAACCAACACTGATTTGCGAAGAACAGGATGCTAAAAACTACAACACTACGGTGGAATGTCATAATTACTCCCAACTTCTAATTTATTGCCGGATATGTATCTTATCGTATCTGACCGGGCCGTATATTTCAGTATTATTCTGTATGAGGTGTCAAATTCTTAATCTAGAAGGCACAAGGAACGCGCTGGTATGGCAGAAAATGTCATAGTACATAAATATACGGTCCGATACGTAGACGTCAATAAATTTGATCATAGATCATAGGGATATTATTGACTTTTCATTCCTAGTGTTTAGGAAAAGCGCGCAACGACTTGAGCTTTCTGCCTTTCTCACTAGTTGGGGAAGCCGCATGGCAGCAGAGGGACTTCATATGAGTCATTTTGTGAAATAATCGGCTATGGATCATTGTAGACTCACTAGGTGTTATGTTTCTGTTATATGATGGTGAAGAAACTTAAACTACTGGCAGTAGGGACTTCATATGAGCCCTTTTGTGTTTGAAATAACCGCTTAGGATCAGTGGCGGACGCAGAAGAATATTTCAATGGGGGCAAGCTATACATGACTCAAGTACACAAATTCTGAATATGAACAACATGAACAACACAGAGCATGAACTTCTGAATATAAAGAAGATGAAAAGTGTATTAAAATATAATCCAAATATCTCATACAAATCAAGAGTATGATACTCAACTCTTCAACTGTTAAAACAAACTTTCATGGCACAAATCAAGAGTATGATGCTCAGCTCTTCAACTTCAGCTCTTCAAGAGTATGATTTAATCTTTCTTTTTTCTTGAAGTTTCGGAAGCCAATACCACTGAAACAATCAACCCCACCTTGCTCACCAACATTTGGGCTAAACAAATAGCATTGCAAGCAAAATGCAGCATCTTTGGATATGCTGTATTCTAACCAGTTTGGATAATCATCGAACCAGTCTACACAAAACCTTCGTTTTCCCCTCCACATATTGTATGCACAAACACATGATTTGAAGGCTGACAAGGACCTCTTAATATATACTCTCTTCGAACTTTATCCCTATCATCAGGATGATAATCTGAAATTTTCTTTCTTAAACCAGGATCAGAAGGAAGCTCACTCAAGTTAATCTCCACACGACTCTGCTTCGATCTTTCATTCTGTATAAGGACTGAAGATACCTGGCTTGATGATCGTTTGAAATACCTCTCCATCGATCTCTCACAACCTGCAAATCATCAATAAACAGAGTATATTTGTTTAATCAACAAGTCATTAATCCAAAACTTCCACCCCTGCAACACAGAAGCAAGCCAATTACACATCTGATATATAACTTATGCATTCACACATATATTTATTTAGAGCATTTCCAGTATATATCATATACCCACTTACAGAGTCATATAAACGAAGAGGAAATTAATGACAAAAAGTAACGGCTTTTGTTGAAAGATGGAGAAAAGGAAAATACAAAAACATGGACAAGGAGTCTACATAGAAGACACAGCCTAGAGAGATCCAAGACTGCAGCGGCAAAACAATCTAATAAGATAGAAGATCAACTATAGTTCTAAACTCCCCAGACAGAACCCCAAATTCCAAATAAATAAAATAAGGAATTGAGAAGAAGAAGGAAAAAGACACACCCGAAATCCCGAATGATCGACCGAATTGAAGAGATGAGAAAGACAACTGAGACGTGGGAGTTGGGACTGTGGGAAACGGGGAATTTGGGGAATTGGATTTCTGGAGAATACAAACAGTTTGAGGGAATTGGAGGGAGGTTTGAAATGATCACATCCACATATATAATATAAAACTGGATTTGGACAGAAAAAAAAATATACTCAGTTGCCATTTGTCAAAATCTGAGTGGGGGCGGTGGCCCCCCCTCGCCCCTACCTCCGTCCGCCCCTGCTTAGGATGGTTGTAGCATGCCAAAAGCTGAAACTTTTTAGCAAACATAATATATAGGAGTCATAACAATGGCCTTTTGCATGTGTGATTTTTAGTGAAAAATGATCTTGAGCCACTAAGGTGGGAACTGATGAGGTCTAGAATCATATTGCAGACAGCTGAGGGATTGGCATATATTCATGAAGAATCAAAACTATGGGCATTGCTACCATATCTTATTTCAAAAGAGCTATTCCGTATATATTACAACTCATTGTTAGCTCAGAATTTGTTGCCTTTCCATTGCTTGTGTGTGTCGCTGGTGTCCAATGGCGTAGCTACACACGGGCTTCGATGTGCTACAACCCACTCCAAACTTTCAAAAAAACATCAATTTCTAGTTAAATTTTAGTTCAAAATGCTAAAAAAATATAATCTAGGCTACCCCAAATTTCTAAATTTAGTCCATATGTATAAAATTAGTACCCGTTTTTTAAAAGAAAAATTTCTAGCCCATCACATTATAAAATCCTAGCTCTGCCATTGTTGGTGTCTATAGTTAGCTCAAAATTTGTTGCCTTTCCATTGTGACTAGTGTTGCCTTTCCATTGCTTGTATGCTTATGGAGAGACCTAATTAAGTAACATAGTCACATCCTGGGTCTACTTTCTTTTTTCCAGCAGTCTGGTTCACACGCAGCACTGCTATTAGTGTATGGCTTGGTGTGCATCTGTTGAACTGTATAGTTTTATGTTGAAATTATCAAATAGTTCTATGTTCTGCACAGAATGTAAAATCTGGGTCACAACTCACAACAAGCATAGTCACTGATTTCAAACAAGAAGCTTCTTCATTCTCCATCGCTCCTGAGAGACTGAGACTGAGAGGGACAAAGGGAGAGAGCTAAGAGAGAGAGGTAAGGCCTTGAAATGGTGAACTTTGGATCATTTGTTTTATAAATATGATGTTTACCCTTTTGTGAAATCATTGTTCAATTCTATTGATTTTTTTGGTTGTGCGAAACTGGTATTCAGAATGATCTTTTATTTATAATCTTCCATACTTTTTTGTTAATAATATTGCCGACTTCTAATAGCAAACACAATATATCTTCCTGTTTTGAACAATCCAGTTCAGATTTTCTTGGACATTTTCAACACCAGTTGCACCTCATACAATAGATTGAACGATTGCTATAGATGTATGAGAAGCGTGGGGCGCTGTTGTTGGTCCTTTGCTTTTTTCCCATAGCACAGAGTACAGTCCGCACACAATTCGCACTCCTAATACACTGATCCTCACAAAGGAACAAAGACAGATCAAGATTAGGCTGATTAGCTCACAATTTTAGAGCCAAAATGAAGAACTATTTGTAGTTGACACAGATGTAAGTTCTTTCTGTCCGAGGGTGAATTTTTCCTCCAAGAACAAGGAACTAGCAATTGCTACAATCAAAAGTGCAAGTGGATAGAAAACTGCCACAAACAGCGGTCCTCGCTTTTGTACACACCAGGACATCATGGCCACTGCTAGTCCTGAAACCACAATTCCCTACATGATTCACAAACATAAATTCACAATGTCAATATAAACCACGCGAGTAACAATGTATCGGATACACTGAATAATCAGATAGTTGAGTCATTGTTGCCGAATAGGCAGCTATCCATAGTCGAATATCCCAACCAAATTTCCATTGATTCCAATCCCTCTCCACGCAAATCGCCAATTTCACAGACTGAATAGATCCCATGTAAAGAACAATGATAACAGATGAACCAATATGTGTATTACATTCATTTCTGGATTTACAATCGAAGCAACATTTATACAGACTAAAGAACAACACAAAAACCAGTCAAACAGGCTAAAACACAGAAGGAAACCATCAAGCTATCAGTCACACAAACGCCTCCCTTAAAACTTGGATCTGTGCTTAACAAAGGCTGAGGGCAACTGCGATTGACAGCTGATGCAGAGGCTAGCGTGTTTCACAAGTCATAGGCTGCAAAGGTTGGAGAAGAAGCCGGAGGCTGCAGAGGCTGGAGAAGAAGCCGGAGACGTGCTCCACAAGTCATATACTTTAACACTCCCCCTCAAGCTGGATCAAGGGAACTTCTTGAACCAAGCTTGGATAATAACTGTTCGAATTGTGCAGAAGGAAGAATCTTAGTGAACACATCAACAAGTTGATCACATGACCTTGTGTACACAGTCTCAATGATCTGAGACTGAACTTGGTTACAAATGAAATGACAATCGACCTCAATGTGCTTTGTCCTTTCGTGGAACACTGGATTTGCAGCAATATGCATGACTGCCTGATTGTCACAATGGAGAGGGATCGAGGAAGGGTGTTGAATGCCAAATTCCAATAATAGTGCCTTCAACCAGATGAGTTCACACGCAATGGATGTCATTGCACGATACTCAGCTTCTGCGCTACTCCTAGCCACCACTGATTGCTTCTTACTTTTCCAAGTGACAAGATTACCACCAATGAATGTGCAAAAGCATGTTGTAGACTTTCGATCTGCAACATTCCCTGCCCAATCGGAGTCTGAATACCCTTCAATCTTGAAATGATCATTTTTGTGCATGACAATACCTTTACTAATTGTACCTTTGAGATAGCGCAGAATCCTTTTGACAATGGTGAGATGATATGAAGTAGGAGAATGCATGAATTGGCTTACTATGCTTACTGCATAGGTGAGATCAGGTCGAGTGATAGTAAGATAGATGAGCTTACCTACAAGGCGTTGATAACTGCATATGTCTGAAAGGAGATTGCCAGGAGAATTTAATTTCAGTTTGCTGCTCAATGGAGTGCGAGAGGGCTTGCAATCTGTCATTCCTGCTTCATCTAGGAGATCAACAATATACTTGCGTTGATTGAGGAACAAGCCATGGCATGACATTTCCATCTCTATTCCTAAGAAATACTTCAAAGGACCTAGATCTTTGACAGCGAATGCCTCATGAAGTGCAGTTTTGAGTGACTGAATTTCATCACTGTTGTCACCAGATATGATGAGATCATCTACATACACCAAAACAACCAACCTTCCTACTTTGCTTCTTCGAATAAATAATGAAGAGTCTGAGTGACTCCTCTGAAAATCTGAAGCCAGAAGAACCTAACTCAATTTGGAGTACCATGCCCGAGGAGATTGCTTAAGTCCATATAAGGCTTTGTGAAGCTTACACACCATCCCAGTCTCTTTCTCTCGAGGGTGTCCCGGAGGGATTTTCATGTACACATCTTCCTCCAAATCACCATGTAAGAATGCATTTTTTACATCCATTTGGTAAAGAGACCAACCAGAATTCATAGCAACTGACAACAAAACTCTAACAGTGTTCATCTTTACTACTGGAGCAAAGGTTTCTTTATAATCAACTCCAAATGTTTGTGTGTGACCTCGAGCTACTAACCTGGTTTTATGTCGCTCGAGAGTTCCATCAGAGTGATATTTGAGCTTGTAAATCCATCGAGCTCCAATAAGCTTCTGTCCTTTTGGAAGTGGAACAATGCTCCAAGTTTGATTCTCATCTAAGGCTTTTAACTCATCTTGCATTGCTTGTTGCCATTGTGCTGACTGACTTGCTTCAATAAAATTCCTTGGTTCAGTTTCTGTAAGCAGCTTGCTGAGGAAGGCACTATGCAGTGGTTGAACATTATCAAGACCGAGCTGCAAAGGGTAACAAGTAGAGTATGTCACATATTCTTGAAGCCTTGGTGGTGGTTGACGAGCTCTTGAAGGATTTCGTCTAGGAAGAGGAGGAGTCTGCTGACCATCATTTTCTACTTCATGCATACTGTTTTCAGGCAGGATGATCTCTTCATTCTCGTTCTCAGAGTTTGTCACTGAAATGGGATTAGCTTCAGTGAGAACTGGTGTGGGAAAGATCTCAGTAAATATCTCCCCCTGAAAATCATTCTCTGAGGGTTTATAGAATGACTCATTTTCATGAAATCGAACATCTCTGGAAACAAAAACACTTCTGGTCACTGGATTATAGCACTTGTAACCTTTTTGGGTGGAGGAGTATCCCAGAAGCATGCATTTTATTGTCCTTGGATCAAGTTTGTCTCTGTGTGCAGCTTGCACATGCACATAACAGGTGTATCCAAATATTTGAAGATGAGAAATATCAATCTTCCTGCCCTTTAGGATTTCAAAAGGAGATTTGAACCCCAACACACTGCTTGGCAGTCTATTAATGATATATGCTGCTGTTTGAATGCCTTGAGACCAGAATCGCTTTGGAACATGATTTTGAAGCATGATGGCTCTTGCTTTTTTCAGAAGATCTCTGTTTTTGTGTTCTGCAATACCATTTTGCTGTGGGGTTTCTACACAGCTGGTTTTATGGATGATCCCTTGCTCACTAAGATATTTAACCATGGTTTTGGAAGTGTGCTCAGTGTCATTATCTGATCTTAAAGTGCATATTTTTGCTGAGAAATGATTTGTAACTAAACTGTGAAAGTCTTGAAAACATGCAAAAACTTCACTTTTGAATTTTAACAGGTAAACAAATGTAGAACGAGTAAGGTCATCAATAAAGGTAACATAGAATTTATAACCATCAAAAGATTCAATAGAGGCTGGACCCCATGCATCTGAATGAACTAGTTCAAAAGGCTTGCTAGCTCTTGAGTTTGACAAGGAGAAAGGAGCCCTAGTTTGCTTAGACATATGACAAATTGCACAATCATGTGTGTTGTTACAGAACTGAGGAAATAATCTTGATAAAACATTTGAAGAAGGATGAGCAAGGCGACTGTGCCACAGTTTCTGGTTCACTACAGAGTTTGAGTTGGCTAGAAAACTCTTTGGAAAGCTGGAGGAAGTGGAAACATAGTAAAGGCCATTTAAGAAGAATCCTTCACCAATCTTCTTCTGTGTGACTTGATCCTGAAACACAACATTATGAGGAGAAAAAATGGCTAGACAATTCAGCGAGTGAACCAGCTTTCCAACTGAAAGAAGTTTACAAGGAAATGAAGGAACCAATAAGGCCACAGACTCAATGCACTCTGAGAGAAGTTTAAGATTTCCTCTTCCAACAGCAGGAACAATATTTCCATTAGCTATTGACACATGGGAAGGTTTTGTAAATTTTTTTAAAATTTGTCAGACTAGAAAGATCATTTGTAATATGTTCAGAGGCTCCTGAGTCCACTATCCAAAAATTACCATGATTGTTAACTTCCAAGGCAGTAGAAAGAGCACAAACAATACTTGGAATATCAGTAGTGGAAGTACCTGTATTTTTCAAGAAACCAGCAAATTTTCCCAGCAAGGCATTAGCATTTCCACTGTCATTTTCCATGCTTCCTTGCTTGATCTGAAGGAAATTGGCAAACTCATTTATGAGATTAGCAGGGTTTGTTGTGAAGTTACTCATCTCCTCTGAAACACTGCTCAGATTTGCTCTAGGAGTAGTGAATATGTTTCTTTGCATACTCTTTGCTGCTTTTCCTTCATTGTATTTTGGCTTCAGTTCAGGGAAAAGAATCCAGCATGTTTCCTTCAAGTGACCAATTTCATTTCTTCCAATACTTTTGCAATGAGCACACTTCAAATCTGGCCTTCTTCCCTTGTAGCTGTGATTGTTTGGTGCTTCCCTACTTGCTGCAAATGCCCTAGCATCTGAACCCTGAGTGTTACCATCCAAGTTCATAGCTCTCATTCGTGCCTCTTCTCTCTGAATGGTGTTGCACACAGTGGCAAAGGATGGCAATTCTGGACTCATCAACAAGTGGCTTTTAAGATCTTCATATTCTGATCCCAAGCTTGCAAGAAGTTGAAAAACTTTATCTTCATCCGCTCTTTTTATCAGAACGTATGAATCAACTGTATGTGGCCTATACATGTCGAGTTCATTCCACTTGGATTTTAAACTTCCAAGGTGTTGAACAAACGACTGATTACCTTGTTGAAGAGATGAGATATCTTTCTTAAGTTGAAAGACCCTCGCAGCATTGTTGAGATTTCCATACATCTCTTCGAGTGCTTCCCACAGATGAAATGAAGATTCTGAGTAACCAAAGATTTCTCTTAGCTTTGGTTCCATGGAGTTGAGTATCCATGACATGACCAGTTGGTCTTTGCTTAGCCAATCTTCATACTCTGGATCTTTAAAATCTAGAGTTGACTTCTTTGTGATAAATCTGAGAGATTTTTTTCCTCAAAGAGCTAGTGTAACAGCTCTTGACCATGGTATATAATTGAACTCATTCAGAAGAATAGAAGAGAGACTTTGGATTGGACTCCCATCTATCGTTTCTGATCTGGATGTTCCAGTGTTTGGCATTGTGTTATGAAAGGGAAGGAACTGATGAGAATGATATGAATTTTACAATGAACACAAGAAAAGGAAGGAATGCAGGTCTTATGAGGATCACTGCTTTGATACCATAAAGAACAATGATAACAGATGAACCAATATGTGTATTACATTTATTTTTGGATTTACAATCGAAGCAACATTTATACAAACTAAAGAACAACACAAAAACCAGTCGAACTGGCTAAAACACAGAAGGAAACCATCAAGCTATCAGTCACACAAACGCCTCCCTTAAAACTTGGATCTGTGCTTAACAAAGGCTGAGGGCAACTGCGATTGACAGCTGATGCAGAGGCTGGCGTGTTCCACAAGTCATAGGCTGCAAAGGTTGGAGAAGAAGCCGGAGGCTGCAGAGGCTGGAGAAGAAGCCGGAGACGTGCTCCACAAGTCATACACTTTAACACCATGCATGACATCAGCGCCGAGCTTGAGTAAGGACATGGATATATCTTACTCATCGTTGCTTGCATACCAATGAAAATCCCTCAAGTCATTTCCATACACAAACAATCCCATGCTTAGTTTGTTTATGATAATTTATAGTCAATGACCTGAACTATGAGCCATACTGCGAAGCAAACCGAGGTTACAAGGCCAGCCAAGAATCCCAACACAGGACTGCTCTTGTGGGGTGACAATCGCACGCTACTACTGTTCTGATATTGCCTAAGAAGGTCAATATGAGTCGACCAGATGGTAAATACAGGACCTTGGTAGAAAGTAAAAAGCATTTCCCCTCCTATCCCCATTACAGTACCGACGATTTTGGCGATGCTAGAATAGGATTTGGATCCAAAATTCTAGGGGTGGGCATAAATCCCGGTCCCGATCCCGACGGGATTTGAAACTAAAAACATTCGTCCCGTCCCGTTAGCGAAACAACGGACGGGACGCGGGACTGAAATTTTGAGTCCCGTTAGACCCGTCCCGTCTCGTGTAACTTTAAAAATTCATAAATAATTATAGAAATATTATTTTTGAGAAATTTCAACTCTCAACTGATCTTTAAGATGTCTTCTATAACTTTCATGAAGACACTAAACTCATATAACAAACCGATTTGTATAAGTTTTTAAAAATAAGTCAACTAGTCTAAAATCTAATAATTGATATGCATAATTTACTAATGCACCCTAACGTTTAACAAATCATAACTTAATCTAGAAAATTCATTTTCAAGTGATTTAAATTCTGAAATGAACCTTAAAATGTCTACTATAAATCATATGAAGATACCTACATGAAACTTCAAATTAAACTGTACGATTTTAAGAGGAAACGAAACTAATGCAAGATGGCTGGGATTAGGCTCCTCTCGTCTAACTTTCAAAATTCATAACTAATTGTAGAAACCTTATTTTTGAGGGATTCCAACTCTTAATTAATCTTTAGGATGTTCTCTGTAACTTTCATGAAGACACTAATCTTAAATAACCAACCAATTTATATAATATTTTAAAAGAAGACAACTGGTTCAGAATCTCAGAATTTACTGATGCAGACCCTAAACTTTAAAAAATCATAACTTAATCTACAAAAATCATTTTCAAGTGATTCAAATTCTGAAATGAATCTTAAGATGTATACAACAAATCTTATGAAGAAACCTAGATAAAATTTCAAATGAAAGTATATGATTTTTAGAAGAAAAGAAATTGATGCATGTTGACTGAGAATGGGCACGTCCCGTCCCATCCGGGACTAGGCCCGGCGGGATCAAATCTAAAAAATATAAGGCCTGTCCCGATCCCGTCTCATGTGTAACAACCAGGACGGGACGTGGGATGACCTTAATCCCATCACATCCCGTCTCATGCCCATATATCCCTACAAAATTCAACTTCTCCAACCTGATGAGATGATCCATCACGTTATGTAGGAGTCTTAAGGAATTGAGTCAAATAACGACAAATGTGGCCCGTTGATCATTCTTGCACTGATACTGTCTTAAATTTTCAGAAATGATATACTTGTATATATAGAAAGGTTGAACGGTGGAGATGTTGAAATGTGATCGAAAAGTTAGTCAAATACACATCCCTCATATAAATCATAATAAGAGATCCCTAAATGGAAAGGTCATGCATATATATATATATAGATTGGTAGCTTGGACATTCAAGAAAATATCTGCATTTTCATCTTTTTTTGGCAACATCATATTTTCTTTTTTGGTGATTAATATAGTGAAAGATTTGTCTCTGTCTTCCTCATATAAATGGTATACCTTAACGTTGATTACTTTCTCTGCTGGAGCTAGCTACCTCCTCGATCTTTATGTTTGATATATTGCAGCATTAATAGGACGCGTAGTATGATTTGACAATGGTTTGTATTAGTAAGCATTCACACCCACAATTACAAGAGACATAATCTTCATCACAAAATCATCAGAGATCAAGGAGATTTTATCATATAATTAAATCTTTCTTCAATTGTTAACTATTGTATAGTTTTGATTCTGTAATCAAAAGCTTTATTTCACTTTATTTCCTTCTGTAACAATCTCTTAGCTCTACCATATATATTAGGTTCACAATGTAATCAGTTGACCAAGAAAAATATATTTCTATATGGTATCAGATTAGCTTCAAGGTCCATACCTGTGCCTCTTTGTTCTTCTTCTTGTTTGCAATTTCTTTCCTCTCTCTTTCTTTCTCCATGGCTGACCTCTCCACCACCACCACTATTTCTCAAAACTCTTCCTCCTTTCCTAAGCTCTCTGAGTCCAACTATCTTGTCTGGATTGTCCTCATTCAGTCCTTTCTCCAAAATGTCAAGTTATGGGGGTATGTTGATGGTTTCATCCCTGCCCCTGATTCTATTGTTGTCGCCCCTGCCAGTGGCGATACGCCTGCATCCTCCATCCCCAATCCGGCTTTCGAGAAGTGGTTTGTTGAAGATAGGAGGATCATCAGCCTTCTCACTACCTCCCTTACCGAACCCATGGCTCGCCTATGTCTTGGACAAACAACCTCCAAGGGGATTTGGGACTGTCTTACACAATATTTCAATCAGAAATCCACTGCGAGTGCAACCAGTCTCAAACTTCAATTATATGAACTTCAAAAAGGGTCTCAATTTGTTGATTCATACCTTCAACATGTCAAGTCTATTGCTGATTCACTTGCTTCTATAGAGCAGATTTGGTTGTTGCTACACTCCATGGCCTTGACCCTAATTATCTCATGTTGCGCACTGTTCTCTCCCAACCATCATCACTTCCTAACTTCAGAGAACTCCGAGCCCGAATCTTAGCTTTTGAAGCTCAGCAACCATTGACTGCTTATGTGCCCACCGCCACCGCTCTTTTTAACACAGGTGGCCCCCTTCTCCTGTCGTTCTGGTCGTCGTCCATCCACAGGTCCGGGCGGTGCCGGTCGACAACCTCCCAAAAACCGCTGCCAATTTGGGCAGTCTCCATTCCACCATGGTAGCTTCGGGCACTTTCCTCAACAGCAGCCTTCTCAACATTTGTATCCATCCTACATGAGCTACTCCACAAAATCCCTGGGCTCAACCTCCTTACAGGCCTAATTCTCAACCAGGCCTGCTTGGCCTTGCCCCAGGTCAACTATGGTGCCCTACCTGCATGTCTCCTAATCATGGGCCAACCCAATGTCTTTACCGGTTCAATGGGCCCAATACAGTTCAACCATTTACTGGCGCCCACTTTGCGCAACCTGTGGACCCTTTTTGGTATCCTGACACCGGTGCGACACATCATATGACATCTATGTCTGTTTACAATCCCCAAACATATGGCAGCCCTCACAACGTGTTTATGGGTAACGGTGACTCTATGTCTGTCTCTCATGCGGGTACTTTACCCCTATCTTTGGAGAACTCTAAATTCTCTCTCAATAATGTTTTCCAAATTCCTTCTATTCGTAAAAATCTATTGTCTGTAGCTCAGTTCACTAAAGATACTATGGTCTTCTTCTTTTTTGCTCCTAATTTTTATCAAATATATTGTTTACGCTCAGGTCATTTGCTATTTCAGGGCCCTTGTAAAGATAGTCTTTATCCTCTTCCAGTTTCCAGCTCGTCTTCTATGGTTCTGCATGCTCTAGCCACCGTGTCGTCCTCTCTTTGGCATTCTCGACTTGGTCATCCCTCGTCTTCCATCCTATCTCGTCTTGCTTCTACTCTTGGTTCAAAGTCTTTGCATAAGTCATTTTGTAATGAATATGCGCTTAGTAAGTCGCACAAACTACCCTTTCCACCAAATAAATAGTGTGCTTCCTCTCTTTTCTTTATCATACATAATGATGTTTGGATGTCCTCTGTCTTATCAACTAGTGGCTTTCGGAATTATGTATTGTTCACGGATGAATACTCTCGTTACACTTGGATTTATCCTATGCACCACAAAAATGGGGTCCTCACACCTTTTTGAAATCTTGTTGCTTATATAGAAAATCGTTTTCAGGATTCCGTGAAATATCTTCAAAGCGACAATGGTACTGAATATGTCAACAAGGCTTTTTCTCATTTCTGTGCTACCAAAGGCATCCAACAACGGTTTTCATGTCCTCATACTCCCGAGCAAAATGGTCTTGCTAAGCGTAAGCATCTTCATATTGTCACAACAATCCGTACACTCCTATCCACTTCTAATGCCCCACAATATCTATGGGTGGAAGCTGCCCTCACTGTTGTTTATCTTATCAATCTTCTTCCTACATCTACACTCGATTGGGACACTCCTTACTATCGTCTTTATCTAAGTCTTCCATTCTACTCCTCTCTGCATGTATTTGGTTGTTCCTGTTTTCCATATTTAGGTGATTATGTGTCAAACAAATTGTCCAGTCGTAGTCTTGAATGTGTCTTCATTGGTTACAGTCCCAATCATAAGGGCTATAAATGCCTTGATCCATCATCTAGTCATGTATATATATCTCGTCATGTTATTTTTAACTGTTCAAGTCATTGCAGGTTCCAATTGTCGGCCAAATTGGTTTTCTACAGCTCACTTCCACCATCACCTCAGCCCATCCCACCTGGTCCACCCGGCCCACCCTCTGACCCTAATGATCCTACTAACGCCAACCTTGATTCTCCTTCCTCTCATACTACTGTAACTCACAATCACATACACATCTCCAATCCCTATCCACACACCTCCTTTTTCGACCCGGCCTGCAGCATCCCCGAGTCACCATAACACCCTCCCCCCCCTCGGGCCGCTGTCCGCGTCTACAGTCGGCGTGCTCCCTCCTTGGCCCAAAACCCAGTCCTAAATCCACCAACAAGCACTTCAACACCAACCACTCTACCAAACGTCCCCGATTCTGCGCCCGCCAACGCTATGCCTGCGTCGCCGTCGTCCCAACTAGGCCAACCCGATGCAATGGTCCCCGGTCCTCTTCCCGCCACCACAGCTCCCACTGCTCCACAGACTCGATCTCGTGCGGGTATATTCAAACCTAAAGTACGCACTGATGGTACTGTTAAATACACAATTTCACATTCTTTACTAACTGTTGTGAGTTCTATGGAGCCAACTTGTTACTCTCAAGCATCTAAATCGCCAAAATGGCACTCAGCTATGGCAGATGAAGTTAATGCTTTATTAAAAAATTAGACATGGACCATTGTGCCTCCTATCTCTTCTCAGAACACTGTTGGCTTTAAGTGGGTTTTCCGGATAAAACGCCATCCCAATGGTTCTATTGATCGCTACAAAGCCCGTTTGGTCGCCAAGGGATTCCACCAACGTCAAGGGATTGATTATCAAGAAACTTTCAGTCCGGTCATCAAACCGGCAACTATCCGACTAGTTCTTGCCATTGTTGTCTCCAGCGGCTGGAAACTTTGCCAACTTGATGTTAATAATGCTTTTCTAAATGGTTTTCTTGCAGGGGATGTTTTCTTGCAGAGGATGTTTTCATGACTCAGCCTCTTGGTTTTGTCGATCCTGTTTGCCCAACGTATGTCTGCAAACTTCATAAGGTTCTATACGGCCTAAAGCAAGCTCCTCGGGCATGGTTCCATCGCATCTGCTCTTTTCTTATTTCTGTGGGCTTTCATCAAAGTAAGGCTGATAACTCTCTTTTTATTTTCGGTTACGGAGTTCAGACCATATACCTCCTTTTATACGTTGATGATATTATAGTCACTGACAGTGGTGATGCCATTGTTGAGAACTTAATTGGTTCTATTGGTCGTGCTTTTGACATCAAGGATATGGGGCCTCTACATTATTTCCTTGGTTTACAGGTCTCTGTTTCTCCAGGTGGACTTCACATTAACCAACTTAAGTATGCACATGATGTATTACAGAAATATGACCTTCTCCTTAGCCAACCTATGAGCACACCACTTGTATCCAAACCATATCTCACAGCAACTGATGGCGATCAACTTGACAATCCTACAATTTTTCAGGAACTCGTTGGGTCCCTTCAGTATCTCACCATCACCCGGCCAGATATCACATTCGCTGTGAATTCTGTTGCACAATTTATGAGCCAGCCTCGCACCTCTCACCTCATGGCAGCCAAACTCATTCTCAGTTATGTCAAAGGCACCATTGATCATGGCTTTTTCTTTGGTCCTCAAAAACAGCCGATCTCCTTATCCGCCTTCTCGGATGCTGATTGGGCCGGCTGCCCTGACTCAAGACGCTCAACCACAGACTATCTTGTGTACCTTGGTACTAATCTCATTTCCTGGTGCTCCAAGAAACAGCTTACAGTGGCCCGTTCTAGTGCAGAGGCTGAATACCGCTCTCTTGCTCATGCATCTGCTGAAACTTTCTGGTTAGGCTATCTCCTATTTGAACTAGGTGTCCACATTTCACTTCCAATTATGCTTTATTCTGACAACATTAGAGCTACTTACATGGTCTCCAACCCGGTTTTTCATGCACGCACAAAACGCATTGAGCTTGATTACCACTTTGTTCGTGAGAAAGTAGCTCTTGGTAGTCACCGGGTCTGTTACATCTCTTCTGTTGACCAACCTGCAGACATTCTTACTAAACCCCTTCATAAACATCTTCATACAACCTTGTGTCTCAAACTTGTCCGCCAACGGCCGTCAAGTTTACGGAGGGTTATTAGTAAGCATTCACAGCCACAATTACAAGAGACATAATCTTCATCACAGAATCATCGGAGAGTGATCAAGGGGATTCCATCACATAATTAAATCTTTCTTCAAGGTGTGGGTGGTTAACTATTGTATAGTTTTGGTTAGTTTTGATTCTGTAATCAAAAGCTTTATTTTACTTTATTTCCTTCTGTAACAATCTCTTGGCTCTACCATATATATTAGGTTCACAATGTAATCAGTTTTGATCAAGGAAAATATATTTTTATAGTTTGCTTATGTATTATTGAACACATTTCAAAACCCTTTAGGAAATGAAGTTTTTATAGTTTGCTTATGTATTATTGAACACATTTCAAAACCCTTTAGGAAATGAAGTTTTGAGTTAGAACTTAGAACGTAGTATGAATAGCTATATCTATGCGTAACTTTTCATGATTTTTTGGTATTGTTATGAAAGGAACTAAGAGGCTTGCGCCCGGCGGCACTTGAACTGAAAACAATGGAACTGATATCGAACAGATCAAGCATGAGGTTACTGTACTACTATCTGTTAATTACTTGCAAGCTAAGTTACATGTCACACCAGCTAGCTAGTAACTAGTTATAGATCCATTTCATTTTGTTTTATATAATTCAGTACGTGTTATCCCATTATTGAAACCCATCAAATTAGCTAAAGGCCTCAGTCCTCACCCTCAAGTTGCACATCTGCTACAGCCATATCACTCTCACCCCTCCAATCATGTACGGACCACTCTCAGCCTAAACCAATCTTGGAGGTCTTCATCACCACCCCATTATGATTGCGCAATCTAGATCAGCGTTCTTCAGTATCGAAACAATTTTGATCGATGAGTCCTCAACTTGGCTTTCTTCTCAAGTCGATCGAGCTTGACGTTTGACGCCACTCGATCAATTCTCTTCAAATCCTTAAATTAGCTAGTAAAACTATACAAATATATATGACACGTTTACTACCTATAATGACAGGACTGCTAAGGCACGGGAGCGTTTTGCGGGACGGAACGAGACGAAACGGCGAGAGTCGTTCGATCTTTAATGAATTGATCCAACGGACATAATTAAACAGACTTAAACAGACATGATCAATTCATTAAAGATCAGACAACCGTCGCCGTTTCGTCTCGCAAAACGCTCTCGTGCCTGAACAATCCTACCTCTAATGGCATCTAATTGAAGATGTTTCAACTAACGGTTAATCCTTAGTTGAAACATCTAATAATTGAAACATCCTTAATCCTTAGTAACTGGAAGCTGTACACCTTTGGAACAACAATTATGTTAGGTGTTATGTCTTGTTGGAAAGGGTATTGAACTTAGAAGTTGGCTCACCAAAATATAACAACCATATTGAACCATAAACCGCAACCACCCATGTTTCCCTCTCTCAAACCTACCATGTACATGACCACGTTTGCTTTGGCGGTTAATAATAACATTTTTTCATTTCGAATTTGCATAACCTTCACATCCCTTCGCCAAAAGCGTTGCACCACTTGGTTCAATATATAATTCCCTCCCAGAGATCAAACTACACGAATAGATCAGTAACTTCCTGCCTTTCACTGCTCGTCAATCTTATTCTTCCCCCCTCTTCTCTTGTTAAACCTCGATCCAGTTTCATTATTTAATCATCTTATTTGGCCAAAAAAATGGCTAGGATTGCGCTTGCCGCTCGATTCCAGCAAGTAATTACTCCCAATGCTCTCCGATCTTATCTTGCAGAGTTCATCTCCACCTTCTTCTTCGTCTTCGCCGTTGTGGGTTCTATGATGTCCTCCAGTAAGTCATCAACTTTTTCTTTCCTTCAGTTTTAGGGTTCATGTGGAATGAATCCCTTAATTTCTTGCATGCGTTCTTTGACCAAATTACTTCGTCATTAACTTCTTTAAAGACTATTTAGCCTGTTACTCTGTTACACTACAAGCATTAATCAAAGTATGAAAACAGGTAAATTGTTGTTTCATTTACTTATGACACTTTGATCTTGTTGATGTGGCAGGTAAGTTGATGCCAGATGCTGCATCAGACCCAGCAAGTCTGGTGTTGGTTGCCATGACCAATGCCTTTGCACTGGCCTCCGCCGTGTACATCTCGGCCTCCGCCTCCGGCGGCCATGTAAATCCGGCCGTCACCTTTGCCATGGCTCTCGGAGGTCACATTAGTGTCCCCATTGCCCTCATCTACTGGATTTGCCAAATGGTGGCTGCTGTCATGGCTTGCCTTCTCTTGAGAGTCACTGTTGTTGGACAAGTATACGTACTTTATTTTGTTCTAAGGATATTGTGTACCGGCCTATAATTAATTAGGTTTCTAATTTTTACTCAAAAGTGTTTTGTTTTGTTTTCTTGACCGCAGCATGTTCCAACATATGCAATTACAGAAGAAATGACAGGATTTGGAGCCTCAGTTTTGGAGGGTGTCTTAACATTTGCTCTAGTCTACACTGTTTATGCTGCTGGTGATCCTAGACATGGTGCAATGGGGGCTATGGGGCCATTAGCAATCGGACTCATGGCAGGGGCGAACGTCCTTGCAACCGGGCCATTCTCCGGCGGATCTATGAACCCGGCTTGTGCATTTGGATCTGCAGTCATTGCTGGTACCTTTAAGAACCAAGCGGTGTATTGGGTCGGACCCTTGATCGGTGCTGCTGTTGCTGGTCTTCTATATGATAATGTGATGTTCCCTGTTCAAGATTCTCTTAATGCAGATGACATTGCAGTGTAGGAGAGATCGAGTTTAGATTGTACGTGGCTTAGGCATTAGTTCTTGCTTGTTTTGTAACATTTGTAGTTCATTCAGACTTCATTCAAACTTACCCTTTGACTTGTTCGTGTAATTAGCTAGTACTAATGAAAGTATCTACAACTTTATAATAAAATTTATATAATACAATCAGGACTGCTCAGGCACGGGAGTCGTTTGCAGGACGAAACGAGACCATCCAATGACAGTCGTCCGATCTTTAATGAATTGATCAAACAGACATGATCAAACAGATATGAACAATTCATTAAAGATCAGACGGTTGTCGTTCGATTGTCTCGTTCCGTCCCGTAAACGGCTCCTACGCTTGAGCGGGACTGATAATACAATACCAAAAATTTCGTTGTAGCACAACTCACTTGCTCGAGCTAAAGTCTCTATACCGGGTTCGACTCCTGTCAGCGGAACGATTTTTTTTATTGCATATATTAATAACCTCGCTTAAGTAATAATTTTCTCCGGTCCTGACTCAGGACTAGTTCATATTACTAGGTTTCTCACAAATGCATAAGATAATAATTTTTTTATTCCCTTTAGATCCCAACGAATATATAAAGTAATAATTAATTAATTAAAAATATTATAAAATATAATAATAATAATAAATACATAAAAATAAGTGTAAATAATGTTTTTCATATAAAATAAGAAAACTTATAACAATCTTTACTTTCTTAATTTAGTTACTCCTAAAGTATTCATCTATAGTTCTTTGTTTTTTTTTTAAATTAGCTACGTCTTTCTCATTTTGTAGCAATTAATTATTCAAAGTTATATACCGCTGCCTGAAATGTCTCTTTAGAAGAAACTTGTGGTAGTGCACAACTATCATATTTGGATCTTGATCATTTTCAATAGTCGAGTTCATGACTCATCAATGTTTTCTTCATCAGTAGGTGATTTCATCACCGTCTCATTTTTACTAGGATAATTCTCAACTTCCATCTCATTTCTATAACGGAGACTATAAATTGATTCACGTAACTTGTGAATGTTTTCATCTGTACTAATAATATCGAAATAATCTTAACAAGCTTCTGTGTAGCTTTCTTTCTTCTTCATCTAATTAGAGTCATTTATATGCATGCATTACATTGTCCCGAATTTAGAAAGTATATATATAAATGTAATACGACTAGGAATCTAGTAAGTTATTTAATTCAACTATGAATAACAACAAAACCCTCGATAAATGAATAAATTATTATATTATCGATAAATAAATAATTTATTATGATTACTCTATCAATGGCAAAGCATATGATTAATGATTAGGTAAGAGAATATCAGATCATCATAATCCTATGCTTTAATCTAAGTTATTATGATTAAGCAAAGCAAAGCATAGGATCCAAATTATTAGGATCCAAATTAATAATGATTATGCTTTGCTTTGCTTAATCATAATAAGATGAACCGAGGTCTGATCCAAATTAATCATAATCCAAGTTATTTATTCTCTTCCGTAGTCTCCGGTTTATTCAATTATGTTTTAAACCTATGCTTTGCTTACGTAAGAGAATATCAGAGTTGAACCGAGGCATCTTACGTCCGCCATTTATTCCGTGGTCTCTGGTATTGTTTATAGGTGGAACCTAATATTTTACCTTTACCGGGTTACAATTAAATGTGAAGCCACTCTGGGCCCTTTGTCTGGGCCCAATTCGCCATAAACTAAGTAAAGCAAGGGAAACTACTCCCACATTGGAAAGGGACAGGAATGCTGCCTTCAATGCTGCTATAAATACCGGCACATGCCTCCCTATAAAGGTACGATGAAACTTCTTGACTATTCCCGAGTTTTATGCTTAGCTGACAGTGTCTAACTTAAGCATCGGAGTGGCTTCCCTCGGTAAACCCGGGGACGCCTCTTTGACGTGTTTGTTCTTTACACAGGGAAACTCGGAGTACAGGGAAGTTCGCTATTTCTGGAACCGTGCAGCCCGCTAAAGGGACCACGAGTCTACCCGGAAACAATTGGTGCGCTCGTTGAGAGCCGAACTCAAGACCCTCTCGCTTAATATTTTGAAAAACAATGAAGAAAATACCAATGAGACGTCAACCAGACTCGCTGATGTGATAACCCCAGAAGGGAATCCTTCGGGTTATGGAAACCCGCGAACTCTTGACAGTGCATACATCAAACCCGCTACCCTCCCACCCGCTTGATAATAGGTACCAAGTTATCTACAACTGTCCAAGTTTATTATATTTTGATGTTATATATGTAAAGCCTTTCAGGCCCACATAAAACCCGAGCCGGGTTATGTCTATCAATCAGTTTGTTGAGTGAATGCAGGCGATCTCCATTTGACATGAAATATTGCAAGCCTTTCACGGCCTTATTTCATTGTCAAAACTTGGCAAGCTCCGATAAATCTCCGATAATCTCCGGTAATCTCCATTTGATATGAAATATTGCAAGCCTTTCACGGCCTTATTTCATTGTCAAAACTTAGCAAGCTCCGATAAATCTCCGATAATCTCCGGTAATCTCCATTTGATATGAAATATTGCAAGCCTTTCACGGCCTTATTTCATTGTCAAAACTTAGCAAGCTCCGATAATCTCCGGTAATCTCCATTTGACATGAAATATTGCAAGCCTTTCACGGCCTTATTTCATGGTCAAAACTTGGCAAGCTCCGATAAATCTCCGATAATCTCTGGTAATCTCAATTTGACATGAAATATTGCAAGCCTTTCACGGCCTTATTTCATGGTCAAAACTTGGCAAGCTCCGATAATCTCCGGTAATCTCCATTTGACATGAAATATTGCAAGCCTTTCACGGCCTTATTTCATGGTCAAAACTCGGCAAGCTCCGATAAATCTCTGATAATCTCTGGTAATCTCCATAACTTGAAATATTGCAAGCCTTTCACGGCCTTATTTCAGTCTTTGAAAGTCTTAACGGACCCATACAGCCCTAGCGGCACTATTTTTACTTACATGCCAAACCGGCATTATATGTGCAAATTTTGTCTACACTTGCAGATTATGCATCAGATTAACGTGTTATTTTACAGGATGAATTACCATGCTATAGAATGGCATCCCCCCGTAAAGCCCTAACGGCCCTTAGAAGTCCAAACGGACCCGTAAAGCCCTAGCGGCCCTATTTTCACTTTATAATGTTAACATGCCAAACCGGCATTATATCTGTAAATTTTGTCAACATTTACATATTTTGCATCAGATTACCGTGTTATTTGGCAGGAAGCCCCTGGAAGTCCCAACGGACCCGTAAAGCCGTAGCGGCCCTTGAAAGTCCTTATGGACCCGTAAAGCCTTAGCGGCCCTATTTTCATTTAATCACATTAAACATGCCAAACCGGCAATATGCGTACATTTTGTCAACACTTGTATATTATGCATCACAAAATACCGTGTTATTCAACAGGAAGCCATCACGGACCGGTACAGCCCTACCGGGCCTATTGTTATTTTATGATGATAACATGCCAGACCGGCACTATGTGTAAATTTTATCTACACTTGCGAGATATGCATCAACTCAACTTGTTATTTTGCAGGGAACGAGTGTTATAGAATGACACCCCCCCTGAAAAGCCCTAGCGGCCCATGGAGGTCCTAACGGACCCGTAAAGCCCTAGCGGCACCATTTTTATTTACATGCCAAACCGGCATTATATGTGCAAATTTTGTCACCACTTGCAGGTTATGCATCGGGTTGAAAGTCCTTATGAACCCGTAAAGCGAAATACCGTGTTATAGAATGGTATACCCCCCGTAAAAACCAGCGGTCCTTGGAAGTCCTAACGGACCCCTAAAGCCTTAGCGGCACTATCTTTATTTACATGTCAAACCGGCATTGTGTAAATTTTTATACTATGCATCAGGTTACCGTGTTATTTCACAAGAGCGAAGGAAAAGTTTGATTACTTCAAAGAGGACAATTACAAGAGCAGTAAACCACTACAAAACAGACTACACTACAAAAGCAAAGACAAATACTTAGGCTCCAGCTCAGGGCGCTGCAGACCCGCTACCACCGCCAGTGCTCGAGCCGCCACGTCCTCCCCGGGGCCGTATGATAAATTGTCCCCTACGGAGCGGTGGCCGGTTTTGAGGACCACCGACAATCCCACCACGGGAAGTACCTCTCCGGGCTGCTGAAGAGTGAACCGGGGGACTCCGAGCCGGGTTTGCAGGAGCCCTAGGGTTTACGGCCATGGCAGGAGTCGACCGGGAGGTGCCTGCAGCCTCGTCGGGTCTAACGTGACCTTGGTGACCATCATACCCGGCTTTGTCGAGCCACCCTTGGCGAATCCCGGCGCTAACAATTTCGGCACGAGCCTCAGCCCTCGCCGACCGCAGCTTCAGCTCAAACTCTGGACTCGCTAGAAACTCGGAGACAGCAGAGTTCCTGGCCCGGGAAACAGCCTGCACCAACGCTCCTTTCTGCTGCTCCAGAGAAGTCACTTGCTGCTGCAGCGCTAGATTCTGTTGAGTAAGCTGAGCAATAGCAGCATCTTGAACACACCGGTCCTCCCGGTGACCCTCGATGACTCTCTCGTACTCCGAGTTCTTGGCCACCAAGTCTGCTATTTTTTCTTCTGCCTTGGCCAACTCCGCACACGACGCAATGGCTGATGAGCTTGCCTCTTCCCGGACCCGAGCCAGGCATTCCTCGCTCGCCGTCACTTGATCCCGGGCCGACCGGAGGTCGTCCCTGAGCATTCTCTCTCTCTCGGGGATGCCTTCGTTGATTATCCGATCGGTTGCCAAGTATGACATCCTGACCGCCTACAAGAAACAATTTAGCGGGTTAGTATCAAGAAAAAGAGAAACCCCAAACACAATTTAGCGGGTTTCCCTGAAGGGACGTTTCAGTTTCTCGAGGGAAACGACACGTGTCACGCATGCCGCGTCCCAAAACAGAAACTTTTCAGTTTCCCACCACTACAAACTGAAAACTTTTCAGTTTCCCCCCACTACAACCCGGGGATGTCGTTTTAAATTCTAAGAGTAAGAAGTATCTGCGGGTTACGCTTGCGTACGGACTTGGGGGACTGGATACCCCGGGTTTGGTTGGTAACTTTGTAACCCGGTAAAGAAACGATTTTAAGTCCCCACCCAAGCGTACCCCTTGACTGAGGACTTGGGGGACTTGTTTATAGGTGGAACCTAATATTTTACCTTTACCGGGTTACAATTAAATGTGAAGCCACTCTGGGCCCTTTGTCTGGGCCCAATTCGCCATAAACTAAGTAAAGCAAGGGAAACTACTCCCACATTGGAAAGGGACAGGAATGCTGCCTTCAATGCTGCTATAAATACCGGCACATGCCTCCCTATAAAGGTACGATGAAACTTCTTGACTATTCCCGAGTTTTATGCTTAGCTGACAGTGTCTAACTTAAGCATCGGAGTGGCTTCCCTCGGTAAACCCGGGGACGCCTCTTTGACGTGTTTGTTCTTTACACAGGGAAACTCGGAGTACAGGGAAGTTCGCTATTTCTGGAACCGTGCAGCCCGCTAAAGGGACCACGAGTCTACCCGGAAACAGGTATCAAAGGAATAAATGAATAAATTATTATATTATCGATAAATAAATAATTTATTCATTTATCGATAATATAATAACCCCGTTTAAGTAATAATTTTGTCCGGTCTCGACTTTATTCATTTATAAAGGTTTTACTGTATGTATCTTTTAAAAGATGTGTGTTCTTTCATATATTTATAAAGATACATATTTTTTATATTTTTCAAATCATATAATATAAATATTATTCAAGTACACTATTATAATAAAAAAATATTTTTTAATTTTCTTTAATAAAATATTTATTCTCAAGGAAAAGAAGAAGAAGAAGAAGAAGAAGCACCTAAAGGATAGAGATGACAATGAATAGGGTAGAGTAGGGTAAGGTCAAAGATTCAGAGGATCAAAATACCATATACCCATACCATTTAACATATTTTATCCCCGTACATATCCGTCCCCATACCCGTAATTAGATAATAAGTATTCCCCGTACCCATACCCGTTGGGGATTACGTTCACATACCCGCCTTGATCCCCTTTAAGATTTATGTATTAAATATTTTTTTAAATAAAATATATAAAAATATGAATTCTAAATTAAATATCAAATAAATAAGTTTCATGCTTCAATCCAATGAAAACAAATGCAAGTCTCATTTAAAAAAGAACAATAATTGTAAATGAATATATTTAATTTAGAGTATGAAAAAATATTTATTACATAAATATATTTTTATAAATTGATATATATATATATAACAAATTATATATATTAATATTTTCATCATAAATGGATAGTGATGGGTACAAATATCGAAATACCATATCCGTACCGTACCCGATTTAATTATCTGAATACTGGAGATGTCCATATCCGTTACCCGTTTATCCCCGTTTATCTCCACTGTTAGGATCGAATACTGGTGGTTACCCTACCCGCCGGGTATTATTGCCATCCGTACTCAAGGAGAAGGCTCTCAATCTTTCGACCTCCGTCGCTTGTTGTTACGGCTGCGGAGCTCCGTTCTTTGGAGCCGGATGCGCCGTGTTATTTTGACCGGGAGACTTATGGATCGGTATAAATTATGCTCAATTTTAACCTAACGTTTCGTAATTTCGCTCCGATTTTGGCTTGGATTGAATGAAATGAAATTTGATTGCTAAAAATGTAGTGTTGATATGTTTCGATGTTGTTTGATGCGCAGAAGAAAAAGCATCACCAGCTTAGAACTGTTATATGTGGAAGATGCAAGATTCTATCACATGGCCACATGATAACTGCTGTGGGCGGGAATGGTGGTTATTCTGGCGGGAAGCAGCTCATCATGGCGGAGCAGCTTCGAGAGAAGCTCTCGCATTTGCGCTACGAGAGAGTGTTGATTGTTAAATTGGAATACTACTGACTAGCATTTGGTTTCGAGTGAGTCAGATTGAGAAATGTTGTTTCAAATGGTTATTGGAATGTAGGTTGATATTGTGGACTTCAATGCGTGATTTGGCTGGTGCGAATCCCATAATATTAGTCACTAAGCTGCTCATTGGTACTTGTATAATGTTACATTACATTGATGCATATGGCTTTCTAATTGGACTTTCTAATGATAGATCGATTTACTTCCCAAGGAGACTGATTTTAATTGCATTGGTGATTGGGTAGCGGAGGCCATCGTAAAGAAGAAGCTTAAGTAAGATTTGTTTTCTTGGCTGTGTTTTGACTAATGCATATAGTATCAATCTGAAAAGTGTCCTACTTGCTTATTTGCAGTGTTATGAGCGTTCATCTGACGAGTTCAAAGCATGGAGTTGCGTCAGAGATTCAAAAGGAAAGGAAGGTATTTACTTCTCAGTTTATGTGCATTTTCATGTGTGAAATTTATTAACCTGACTAAAGCCATTGATATCAGGTAGTTAATATAGCCAGCGAAAGATATAGGATTATACATTGTCAATTTGTAGTTCTGTTGAATGAAATAGGTATGATCTATCAGTTACATGAACTTCAAATTCAGTTCTTCAAATTCTCTATGATGGATTGCTACTTGTTTGAGAGATCTATGTGTGTCAATGGCCAAGATGCAAGGAGTTGGTGCATACTTGGATTGACCTATTTTGCATATATGATAGTTTATATTACCTTTTCTACAGGGCTCCGCAAATGTTGGGAAATCGGCTTTTATCGGTGCTTTACTGAGTAAGTTCATTAGTTGACATGTGTAAT
Organism: Comarum palustre; assembly: GCA_951800085.1. Taxonomy (NCBI): domain Eukaryota; kingdom Viridiplantae; phylum Streptophyta; class Magnoliopsida; order Rosales; family Rosaceae; genus Comarum; species Comarum palustre. The sequence continues at coordinate 29,091,250 of OX637575.1, read as the reverse complement.
GTTTTGTTGTGTTTGGCTCCTAGTAAGTTGAAGGCAATTCTGTTAAGAAAGATAAATGCTAGTGATCAAGTCTGGAGCAGAGTGGTATAGGGTTTAAACTTGTGACCTCAAAAGTTATCGGTTTAACATTTTAACCAACCAAATCACAGCGGACTCATGTATGAAAAGTTGATCGAAAATGAAATGAAAAGACCAATATGGTATTACTGATTGTTGTTCATGTAGATATGCAGTCGATTAGTGTTGTAAAAAAGCTCGGTCAATAGAAATTCATACATCACCGAGTATAGCTCAATCTCTCCAAAATTGGTCACCGATTAGCGCCCATAGCTATCCGGCGAGTGCAGCTATGCACATCAAGGAGGTAACCTTGGAAGGATTCAAGTCCTACGCGACGCGGACGGTGGTGCCGTGATTCGACCCGTTTTTCAACGCCATAACCGGGCTAAACGGGTCGGGTAAGTCCAACATTCTCGATTCGATTTGCTTCGTTCTGGGCATCACCAATTTACAGCAAGTGAGGGCCGCCAATCTGCAGGAATTACACCGTGTCTGTTGTCTTCGACAATTCGGACCGGGCGCGCAGTCCTCTCGGAACTCACCGTCACGCGACAGGTGTGTGTCGTTTGTGGAATTTTTATGTCGTTTTTGATGCTGAATTTTGGGGGTTTGTTGCTTAATACTGTTGTTAAAGTTGAATTTAGTGAATAAGTTGGTAGTATTGTTAAGAGAAGTTAGATAATCGCAACCAGAGTTTAGTTAAGCCAATAAGTAGTTGAAATTTAGGGTGTCTTGCTTAATTTATCACTGTTTAAAAGGTTGAATTTAGTTATAAGTTGCTCTACAGATTGTGGTTGGTGGGTGGAACAAGTACTTGATCACTGGGAAACTTGCGCAGCCGAGTCAAGTTCAGAATCTTTTTCATTCAGTGCAGCTCAATGTGAATAATCCGCATTTTCTGATTATGCAAGGCCGGATTACCAAGGTTTTGGATATGAAACCCCCGGAGATTTTGTCTATGCTTGAAGAGGCTGCCGGGACGAGAATGTATGAGACCAAAAAGGAGGCGGCTCTTAAGACACTTGAGAAGAAGCAGAGTAAATTTGATGAGATTAATAATCTTCTTGACCATGAGATACTGCGTGCGTTGGACAAGTTGAGGAGAGAAAGGACACAGTATATGCAATGGGCTAATGGCAATGCTGACTTGGATCGGCTTAAAAGGATTAGAGACAGTGCAGTTTGTGAGGGAAGTGTCTATAATGGATAATATGAAGGACAATCTTGATACTGAAAATGAAATTGCTAGAAAGGTAATTGATATATCATATTACTTTCTGCGTTCTTTTGTGTGACACGAAGCTCTTTCAAGTCTGTTATGTAATCATTTGCTACATGCTTTGTTTGAAATGGTTATGTTAACATCGAATTTCTGTATTGCCTCTATCTGTTGTCAGATTGCTAGCTACATTGAAGACATGAAACAATCTTTAAAAGATAGGGATTGTGCTATAAGAATTAAGAAATGCTGAAGAAGGAGCTGCTGATTTGAAAAAAAGAGTGGAGGAACTTCTCTTAGTCTGAATGAGTATGAGACTCAGTACCAGGTAAACAGTGTATCTATGTGTTGCCTATACCTTGTTCATCTAAGTCACATGTTAGGCTTGCATGGTGTTCAAGTTACTCTTGGAATCACTATGATGTTTGATCCATTAATGTTTCCAGGGTGTAATCGCTGGCAAGAGTAGTCGAAATGAGGAGAAATGCCTCGAAGATCAATTGGGTGATGCCAAAAGAGCTGTAGGGAGTGCTGCAACAGAACTGGAACAGTTGAAAACAAAAATTCGTCACTGTGAAAAGGAGTTGAAAGAGAAAAATTCTCAACTAGTGTCAAAGCGTGAAGAAGCTATTGCTGTAGAGAGTGAGCTGAAAGCTAGGAAAATAGATGTTGAAAATGTTGAAGTGGTGCTGGAATCTCTTCCATATAAGGAGGGTCAGATGGAAGCTTTGCAAAAGGTTAACATGCTGTCTGTTTGATCATTCTCTCTACATCTAGACAGTTTATAATTCTTAATTTGGATCATTCTCTAAATGAATATCTTATTCAGGACCGATCATCTGAGTTGGAGTGTGTGCAGAAGTTGAAGGATGAAATGCGTAATCTTTCAGGACACTTGGGAAATGTTGACTTTTCCTTAGAGATCCTGTGAACAATTTTGATAGGTCTAAGGTCAAGGGTGTAGTTGCAAAACTTATCAAAGTTAAGGATAGCTCCACTATGACTGCCTTAGAGGTGAAAATGCAGTTATTACAGAAGATTGCATCTCATGACTTATAGAATGTGTTATTAACTAGCATATCTTTGATATCTAGGTGACTGCTGGTGGAAAGTTGTTTAATGTTGTTGTAGACACAGAAAGTACTGGAAAACAACTTCTTCAGAATGGCAATCTTCGAAGAAGAGTAACAGTCATACCCTTGAACAAAATTCAAGCTCACAGTTCCTGCTAGAGTTCAAAATGCTGCTGCCAAATTGGTTATAATCTTTTGCCAATAGTTTGGCCTGGCCTGACTTCGTTTTTGGCTTTTCTTTCCTCTCATTGGGGTGGTTTATTTTCTAAAAACCTTGATTTCTATGATCAGGTTGGCAAGGAAAATGCTGAACTTGCACTTACTTTGGTTGGCTATGATGAGCAACTGAGGGTATCTTTTGATCATAAACAAATTGCAGACAATCAGAATATGATAATTGCTCTTTTTACTTACTATTTAACGTTTACTGCAGAGTGCTATGGAATATGTCTTCGGTTCAACCTTTGTGTGCAAGACTATTGATGCTGCAAAGGAGGTGAGAGGTTGATTGACCGTGCTGTAGGCTGATTTTATAATATGTCCTTTTAAACATTTGTAATCTAATCTGGAAAGCGGCATGACCCAATTTGGTTCTCTATGAATGTTTACTAGGTTGCTGAAAAGTCATATTGTGGCTGTTTTATGTCATTGGGAACTTCATTTCCATAGTAATGTCTTTAATGTATTAGTATTTGCAGATAAGAGAGATTCAGCCTCTTTACAGGAAGTTCATGGAGTTTAAACAACAGTTAGAAGTCAAATCATATGACCTTCAATTATTTCAGGGCAGGGCTGAACAAAATGAGCATCATAAGGTTTTGTTTTTCTCTTTTCGCATATTCAGTTGCAGAAACTGCTGTGGACTGTGTTTACTGGATTTATGACATGAATCCTAATATTTCAATTATTTTTATTCTGCTATCTAGCTTGGTGAATTAGTAAAGAGGATTGAGCAAGAGCTACAAGAAGCTAATACTGCAGCCAAAGAACAGAAACTTTTGCATGAAGATTGTGTGAATAAAGTGTCATTTCTTGAGAAATCAATCAAAGAGCATGACAACAGTCGGGAGGGAAGGCTGAAAGATTTGGAAAAGAAGATCAAAGAGACAAAAGCTCTACTCCAGTCAGCTTCAAAGGATCTCAAGGTCAGTTTTATTATTGCTGAGATTTAATAGAATTATCGTCCATGGATCTTATTGAGCTTACTTTATTTGAAACAACTTGTTTGATGATGTTTGTTATTAGATAGTGGTTCCCGTGATCATTTGGCTGGCCTGCTGAAACCACCTATCGAATTTTGGATCTCATATTATTATTGTGTAATTTCCTAATAGAATTTCTATGTTCGCCGTCCTTATATATAAAACAAAAATAAAAATACTTAGTTATGCATATCATGAGGTCTTATGCTTTTGAGTCCAATTTACATAACGCGGGAGTTGTTTAACTAAGATGCTCCCTCTGTAATTGAAACATCCAGGAAACAAGTAAAAGATTAGCATTTTGGAAGTTGTCTGCCAATGTTATTTGGAAGTCTTCATGTGGCTAATTCTGTTGGGAAACTGCTCCAGTTTCTGGGTTGATTATTATTGTCTGATTCCTCATCAGCTCGTTAATTTTTGTGTGATATGATGTTACTGACTGATAGGGACATGAAAATGAAAAGGAGAAGCTTATTATGGAAAAGGATGTTGTTTTAAAAGATCTTGCATCTTTGGAGACTCAGCTCTCTTCTTTGAGAGCACAAATTGATGGACTCATTTCAGAAGTAGAAGAACAGAAAGGGAAGGTAAAAACTCTGATACTGTTTAGAAGAACAGAAAGGGAAGGTAAAAACTCTGATACTGTTTGTGTACAATCTCATGCTGAAAACATCTCCTTTGCAGGTAAATTCTACAAGAAATATGCATGATCATGCAAAGTCCCAGCTTGATTCAATTAGTATGAAGATGGAGTGTGATTCCCAAATTAATGGCATTGAATCTGAGCAGCAAAGACTTCAAGACAAACTTCGCGAGACAAATCTTGAACGGAAGAGAATGGAAAATGAGGTACTTTGCTAATGGTCCTCTAAGTATTCTCCATAATTATAACTCATTCTAATCTATCTGAAAACATTATTTAGGTAAAACGAATGGAAACAGAACAGAAAGACTGCTCCACAAAAGTAGACAAGTTGATAGAGAGGCATGCCTGGATAACTACTGAGAAACAGCTATTTGGAAAAACTGGTACTGATTATGATTTTGCCACGCGGGATCCTTGCAATGCAAGGGAAGAACTAGAGAAACTTCAGGCTCAACAATCTGGGTTCGTGACTTGAATTTTTTCGTCTTCATTATTGTTTGTTATACTTACTGTAGTATTTGCATTTTTGATATGTTCTGAAGTTTGTTATAAGTTCCTTCCATGAGGCTGAGAGATGATTCTTTTCTTCCTTTTGTAGCCTTGAGAAAAGGGTGAATAAGAAAGTTATGGCAATGTTTGAGAAAGCAGAAGATGAGTACAATGACCTAATGTCTAAGAAGAACATCATTGAGGTTGGTGAACCTTGATCTGTCTGTATGCTGTTTTCCTTTCCTTTTAGTTACTTCTAAATTTGCCTTCTTAGAATTACAAGTGTAAGATCAAGATGGTGATTGAAGAGCTGGATGATAAAAAAAGGAAACATTGAACGTTACTTGGGTCAAAGTTAACAAGTGAGTCATTCTTAGTTGACTTAGTTTTTTCAACAACTTCTCTATACTTCCAATGCTATTTATTTTTGACTCCAAACTGAAACTGATAAAAAATTTCTTCCTTCAGAGACTTTGGGTCTATCTTTTCTACCCTTTTACCCGGCACAATGGGAAAGCTTGAACCTCCTGAAGGGTGTAGTTTCCTAGATGGCCTTGAGGTGCGTGTTGCATTTGGGGGTGTTTGGAAACAGTCCTTGTCAGAACTGAGTGGAGGTCAGTGATCCCTGTTGGCACTTTCTCTGATCTTGGCATTGCTTCTCTTCAAACCAGCTCATCTGTACATACTGGATGAGGTATGTTTAACTTTTCTTTTAGGGTTTATTCACTGCACTGGGTGAGTGGGTGCAATTTGGGTTTAGAATTAGACTGGAAGCTTCCTCTTGGATTCTCTACCAAAACATTTCTACCACTTTGCTGCTCTGTTCTATGTGTTCAATAGACGACTCTCGTCTCTTATTTACCTGGATTTTAGCTTTTTCATGTTGTTTCTTTGTTTGAAATAGCTACTCCATGCGTGGAAGTTGTCATTCAAAGTTTTCCTTCTGTCTTTTTTGGAGTAATCTAGTGGGATGCTTATAGCGTCTGTAGACTGTAGTGGTATCAGCAAAGCTTTAATGTTGGTTCATTATATTGTATTGGTCTCTAGTTGTTAAGATGAAACAGTTGTCAGCATCTTGTTATTCACTGACAGGTTGATGCAGCTCTTGATCTAAGTCACACCCAGAATATTGGAAGAACGATCATAAGTCATTTCCCACACTCCCAGGTCAGTGGATTCTGCCATCTGGTTATTTATGTTTTACCTAGCTGGAATTTTCTTCTGACATGTACCATCTTTTCCTCCAGTAATCCGTAAGTTTTGTTTAGCTACGATATAACTTTTTTCCGTAATTGTGCAAGTAAATAAGTAATACTATCTGAATTTTACAAATCTTGAAAAGTTCAGAGAGCTGGTTGTGGCATAACTTGTAAAGATAATGCGCGACGTTTAAGTTTACTTACCCTTTCTCTCGTTTACCATTTTTTCAGTTCATTGTGGTTTCACTGAAAGAGGGCATGTTCAATAATGCTAACGACAAAATTTGTGGATGGAGTTTCAACTGTTCAAAGGACCGTTGCTAAGCAAAACAAGTGATGCTGGTACTTCTCCAATTTCTTTACTAAATGGCCAGTTCTACTGTTTTCTTTCCATGCTCATTTCTCTTGTAGCTTTGCATGGAACAAAAGTTTCTTCGTTGCTATCATATCAAGTATAACTTGTTCTGATTAGTCGAACCTTTCTCTTTTGGTTCAGATGTTTTGCTTTACCATGGCGAATGATCCTTTCCTGTGAGGCCTATTCATCTTCAACGTATGTATGAGAAACTCCTTGTTTGTCTACTGCATGTGTTAGAATGATTATGCAACCAATCTCCAGCTCTCTTTTGGGTACAAGTGTATATGTAAAACTGATCTAGAGTAGTGTTCCATGGTGGTGGCATTCCAGTGTTGTGCCTGTTTTGAGTCCTCTGCTCAACCTGCATGTATTCAGAGCTTTGTAAACCTGTACGCCAAATTTGTTCAAGCTTTCCATTTTCAGTCATTTTTGTTGTATAAGATGATCGGAGGGAGCTCAAATATATGTAAATTTGACTAAACATCCGGATTAAGCAAGGAAGATGCTTCAAAGTTTCTTCAATGTTTATTTGATTTTGAGCCATGTCAACTGAGAGAAGGCAATCCTTCTAAAAGAACTAAGAGAGTGCCAGACCAAGGAAGTTTTTTTCCATATGGCAATAAGCTCTATCCAGCCAAACAACAGTTACAGTAGAACGGTAACCTTTGTGTCGGCAGGGTGAAACCTTTGGTCAGCGATCCCTGTTGGAACGACAGTTGTCAGCTAAGGCATTTTCTCGTCGTTCGTGTTGTGTGGCTCAACTTTTGTTTCAGCGACTTTTGAGAAAGTGCAAGTGGGTTTCCTATCTATACTTTTGAGAAAGTGCAAGTGGGTTTCCTATCTATACTTTTGGCCAAAGGAGCTGCTGCCCATTTAATTGAACGACAGTTCAAGCTGTTGAAACTACACCCTGTTGTCAGCTATTGCATTTTCTCGTCGTTCCTATCTATACTTTTGGTCAGAGGAGCTGCTGCTCATTCATACTTGATCTGTCTATTCTATACACACAGTGCACACCTTGCATTATTCATCCACAGAAACCGCTTCTTGGTTTTGGATTCAGATAATCTTTGATCATCGACACTTCCATGTAAGCTCTTCCGGAATCCATGCCTTTATATTTCTCTGTTTCAATCTTTCTGGAATCCATTACATCATATAGTTGCATGCACCAATATGTATTCAGATTTGCATAATAGTTTGCATTCGATTATGAACTAAACCGGTTCCACTTATTGATTTGTGCGTTAGTATCAGATCGATCTGCTACAAGAAAGTTTGTCACGGTCATGATCTAAGACTCTAAAGAGACCTGACTCACCTTGTGTAAGAGTTGACTTTTCAAGTTCTTTCGTTGTGATCTCAAAAGAAGAATCGACTCTTTCATGTAAGTACATGTTTTCCGATCTTCCAAACACATCAAACTTAAACATCCATTTTAAATTTAATTTCTGCATACATTAGACTTGCACCTTAAGTAACTACTATCTTCACTTTCTGCAGTTTTGAATACTATCAATCGTACCAAAAAAAACAATTACTATGGGGGAGGCTGTTCTTGGGGCATTCCTCCCAGTACTACTTAAGAAGTTGGCGGATCGAGAGGTTACTGAGTATTTCGGACGCCTTAAGGGGGTCGACAAAAAGTTGTTGGAGAAATGGACTAGAACGTTGACTGCAATTGAAGCGGTGCTTAGTGATGCTGAGGAGAAGCAACTAACACAAAGAGCGGTGAAAGAGTGGCTAGATGATCTCAAAGATTTGGCTTACGATGTTCAAGACATATTGGACATATTTGATACTAAGATGCTGAAGCGGAGGATAGAAAGACAACAAGGAAGCAAAAGCAAGTTATGGAGCTCACTTTCTAAAGCCAAGTCCAATTTCACTCTGAACTCAGCAATTAAGAAGATAAATGATCGATTTGAGGAGATAACTACTCGAGAGAAGCAGTTTGGTTTGCAGAAACTTGGAGTGTCCAAAAAGCCATGGAAAATGCCACCCACTACTTCTCAGCTTGATGGACCTGTGATCGGAAGGGATGAGGCAGAGGCTAAGATTCTTGAGAGATTGCTTTCAAAACATGAGAATTATCATGTGGTTGGTATTGTCGGTACTGGAGGACTAGGAAAGACTACGCTTGCTAAACATGTATTCAACAATGCTGCTACGGACCAGTGTTTCCCAAAGGGATGGGTGTCTGTGTCAGACGACTTTGACATTGTAAGGGTGGCCGCAGCCATTCTTGAATCAGTTGCATCATCTCATGTTCATGAGTTCAAGGAGCTTAACTCAATTCTAGAGAAGTTAAGTAAGGAATTGGCCAGTAAGAAGTTCTTAATTGTTCTTGATGATGTCTGGCACACTTGTAGCTATGATCAATGGATAACACTGCAGTCCTCCTTTTGTGTTGGAGCAGCTGGAAGTAAGATCATTGTGACAACACGCGACGCCAAAGTCGCAAAGATGATGGGAGACAATAGCCCTTACGAATTGAAGTTGATATCAGAAGATGATTGTTGGGAAATTTTTAAGCACCATGCATTGTTAAACAACAGACCTGAAGATGTGGAGTTTCTTAAGAAGAAAATTGTAGAAAAATGCAATGGATTGCCGTTGGCTGCAAGGACTCTTGGTGGTCTTTTACGTTGTAAAGATGTAGACGAATGGGAAGACATATTAGACCACAAGATGTGGACTCTATCACATCAGAACAAGATGGATATACTTCCAGCATTGAAACTGAGTTATCATTATCTCCCTTCGACTTTGAAACGGTGTTTCTCATACTGCGCAATACTTCCAAATGATTATGAATTTAAGGAGATGCAATTGATCATGTGGTGGATGGCAGAGGGTTTGATTCCACATCAACATGAAGAACATAAACAAATGGAAGATTTAGGCCGTGAGTATTTTCAAGAGCTGGTGTCTCGGTCATTGTTTCAAAAATCAAGCAAAAAAAAGTACATAATGCATGACCTTGTTACTGATTTGGCACGCTGGGCTTCTGGAAGTTCGTGTTCCAGATTGGAGGATATGCAGAATTCCGACTCGCCCAAAGTTCGTCACTCGTCTTACATTCTTGGTGAGTATGATGGGGTTAAGAAGTTTGAGGTCTATTCTGAAGCTACATGTTTGCGGACATTCTTACCACTTCAATCTGACTCCTATAATGATTATCTGGCTCACAAGGTTATTTCTGATTTATTGCCCAAACTCCAATACTTACGACTGCTCTCTTTGAAAGGATATCAAATAACCAAGTTGCCAGATATACTCAGTGAATTGAAGCATCTACGGTATCTTGATCTTTCTTACACACTAATAGAAGGTTTGCCAGACTCAACAACCACTCTTTACAACTTGCAGACGTTGTTATTAAAAGGGTGTCATGGCTTGAAGGCACTACCCACAAGCATGAGGAATCTAGTTAACTTGCGTCATCTCGACAATTCACATACATCGTTGGAAGAAATGCCTCCTCAGCTGGGTCAATTGACTAACCTCCAAACATTGCCCGAATTTGTTATTGGCAAAGGTAGTGGATCAGGAGTAGGAGAGATTGGGTCATTGTCCCATCTGCAAGGGACATTGCACATCTCAAGACTAGAAAATGTGATTTGTGTCGAGGATGCCAAGAGTGCCAACTTAAAGAGCAAGGAGAGGCTTGAAGCCCTATTTCTTGAATGGTCTTCTTCGAGTGTCTCAACAGCAGACGCAGCAATTGTGCTTGACATGTCACAACCTCATAGCAAGCTCAAAGAGCTCAGCATCAAAGGTTATGCTGGATTGGAATTTTCAACATGGATTGGGAATCCTTCGTTCACTAAAATGGTGCGGGTAAGTTTATTAGGTTGTAATCATTGTCAATTCTTGCCACCATTGGGACAATTGACTTGTCTCAAAGAACTTTATATACAAGAAATGGATGCAGTGAAGAGTGTTGGCGTTGAGTTTTATGGAGAAGGTGACTTGTCGTTTCATGTTTTAGAGACCCTTGAGTTTGGAGGATTGAAAAACTGGAAGAAGTGGTCTCATTCCCAACAAAATGAGGGGGTGGGGGTTTTCTCTTGCCTGAAAAGGCTTTCCATCAGTGGCTGTCCCAAATTGGAGGGTGATTTACCGGACAAGCTTGATTCATTATCAGAGCTTGTGATATCTAGATGTGAGGAATTGGTGGTTTCAGTATCCAATTATAAACAGCTTCATAAATCAAACATCCAAAATTGCAAGATGGTGGTCTACGACACAAGTGCAGTTCAGTTCGGCTTACTAGAGATTCTGACATTCTCAAATATACCAGAGTTAAGATTCCAAACAGAGGCGTTCATGAAAAGCTTGAGAAATGTTAAAGAGTTGAAGATTACTGGTTGTGAGGAGCTGACTTGTTCTTTCCAGAATGAGCATAGATTACTGCAACACTTGATTTCTCTTGGCCGTTTGTATATAGAAGACAACTCGACCCTTGTTGAAAGGCTAGGGAAAGAAGCAGAGCAGATGGTGCAATTGCAAATACTGGATTGCAAGATTGAATTTCTGGAATTAAACAAGTGCGGAAAGGTCCCCGAAGGATTGAATCACCTTACATCTCTACGAGAGCTCCAGATAAGTAGATGTTCAAGTCTTGTTTCTTTTCCGGATGTTGGCCTGCCACCTTGTCTTCAAGTCATAGAGATTGAGAAGTGCGATTCTCTGCTGCACTTTGCGAAATACCGGATTCCTCCAAGCCTAAAAAGAATAGAGATTAAGAAATGTGAGAAATTGAAGTCATTGATAGAGAAAGAGGAGGAGGTGGGGGACGATTCTTGTTGTCTTGAGCGTTTGGAGATAAAGAAGTGTCCATCTTTGATGTGCTTATTACACAAAGGCCAATTACCCTGGTCTCTTAAACAGCTTGAGATATACAGTTGTCGACAGCTGGAGCTAATAACTGAGAGGTCCCTCGATGACACGTGCCAACTCGAATACATTTCCATCTGGGAGTGCCAAAACCTGAAATCCGTACCTGAGGGACTGTGCCACCTCACCAATCTTCAGTCATTACGTATTTGGACTTGTCAAAGTCTGGTTTCGTTGCCGAGAATGAATGTGTGGCCAAGACAGATGGTCATTAATGAATGCGAGAAATTGGATAGGGCCCAGTTGGCGAGAGACATGGTGCACGCTACTAATACTGAGTACTTGGAAATTGATTACTGTGAAGGTTTGACTATTTCCTTTCCCCCCAACCTGACATTTTTGTCTATTTGGAAGATCAAGAATTGTAAGGCGTTGATGGAATCTCAAGTGTTGCAGAGACTCGCCTCTTTGAGAGAATTGAGACTATTTGGTGAAGATGATGGAGGTATGGTGTCATTTCCACCTGCTGAGAGTTCAAAGGAGATGGAGAAACTGCTCCCCAGATCTCTTGTTGATTTGACAATCGGACACTTCTCAAATCTGAAGAAACTGAGCAAGGGATTCCAATTCTTCACCTCTCTTGAGAGACTTGAAATCCGAAAGTGTCCGAAGCTTACAACCCTTCCAGTGGAGAAGGGCCTGCCTCTTTCACTTACCCAACTTTTCATTGATGAGTGTCCTCTGCTTGAAGAGAGAATCAAAGGAATATACCGGCCCAAGATAGCACACATTCCATGCGTAGAAATTAATTACCTACTGCACTGATGATAATGAAAAGGGAGGGAACATGTTTGAAGCTTCTTGTCAAAACTTTCCTCTGTTTTGAATTTGAACTCTTTTGTTTCTTCCATCTGTAGGTCTGCACTGCATATGCTAAAAACTGCTTGTTGATCACATGATTCACATCTTTTTCATAGCGCCTCCACAAAATATGATATTTGGATTCTCATGATTCACATCAATTCCAGCCTTTCCAGCAAGTTTGTGATATCTTAATTTTGTATCTAACTCTATCCACGCATGTCAAAGAAACTTAGCAATTTCAGAATGCGATCAGTTTGTATTGTCATTTCATTTGGTATTTTAGTTTGCATTGCGTCTAGTCACTCGTTAGGATAAATTTATCACTGATAGTCTGATGCCATTCCATCTAGTCATTTCATTTGGTATTTTAGTTTGCATTGCATCTGTTGTCTCATAGTGTAAAGGAAAATACTCAAGAGCCTAGATCTGCTTATGTGATCAAACTTCAATTAAGCAAAGGAGGTTTAATTACTAAGATGAAACTTATAACATCATTTGAGTTTTGAGCCACATCAACTGTTTTCTTATTATGCTACCCTTGAATTATAATCTCAAACGGACGGAACACAAAAATTACAACCCGACTTTTTTATTTACGATTTTTCAAACTTGAAAAATAAGAAAACTCATTCGAATACTCATATGTTCTATGAATTATGTGGTGTTAGGACAATGAATTATAATCTCAGGTCACCACCAAAATCCTGATTTGCTTACCAATTTTGGTTTTGATTTTGATTTCACCACCACAATGCTTGGAAGACAGGACCTGCCTAATGTTCTTGAAGATTAACATTTACCAAGTAACTAGTGTAGAAATTTAGTACAAAGAACAAATTATTCTTCATTGCATTTCAATTTGTCCAATCGAAACGAAGATACGAAGTTTCAAAAAGGGTTGTATTTTGCATACTGCCATTACAAGAGGCTAGCTGTCACAAGGTCCTTGCAAGTATTGTACTCTCCGTTTGTTTTCTGAACTTGCAACGATCTTGTTCACAGCTTTCAGAAACCTTACCAGATGTTTCTGCAATTCTATATGTCATAAACACAGCACACAGGAAGACAGAAAAAGAAAATGACCAAAAAAACATGGAAGTACTATGAAGTCAAATGTAAGGTTGATGATGAATTGGCCGGCCTCGCCTCTTTCACGGCATCTCAGACCTGCCTCAATGTAGCTAGCACCTGAATGTAAAGTCTCATTCTAGACAAGCTGGCCTTTTTTGCTTGACACTGATTGCATGCCTTGCTCAATGCGCTGGAACGTTAAATTGCTTCAGTTATCAGGGAAGAGATGCAATAAAACAAATGTGCTTCATGTATAACTATTAAACTTAGCTGGTATGTAGCTATTTAATTTTCCAGTCAAACTGGCCATTAAATTTGCTGGACATTTTTGCTTATGAAGGCATTGCTTGGGACTTGACAATCAAGTGATAACATTAACAGTCAAATTTTCTAGGTTTATGTAGAAGTACCTCAAGAACATATTCATGCAGCCAATCTAGTTTTTGAGCAAATGTGGCTGCTGATAGGTTGAGAATTGTCAATCCCTGATAGTATAGGAATGACATAATAAGATAACCATGGATCACCATCATCAAATCATCAATTCAAAGATAAACCAAATCAAAAGTAACAGGAGAATGCAGACAGAATACAACTTACCTTTGAATCAAACGAGTGAAGATACTCCTGAATTGTCTTCACATTGCTTAACAGCTTATCCGTGTCCTAGACAGAGAAGGAAATATCAAATAGAGTAGAAAGTACTATTCCTTAGTAACTTCTTTCCTAACGAGCAAAAGTAATCGAAGTTTTCTAATACCTGAACTTGCCATCTATCACTACATCTGCAAGATGAGATCCACTCCTCTAGCAATGCCTGGTGAGCAAATTCAGCCATATTCAAAACCAGAGGTATAATTATTGGGTCAGGACCCTTGACAGTTTCACCTGCACCACCAAACATTTATGAATGAGATGAAAGCAGGTTTATTAGAAGATGAAAAAAACATAAAAAACTTGTTGAGCAAGTTAACCTTTGTTCTCAGAAACACCTGCCGGTGCTTTCCCTTTTTCTTTGCTGACATGTTGATCGGTACTAGAGTTCAGATCCGGTGAGTTGGTCTTTTCTTCATACATCAAGAAAATGTTTGGATCCAAATGTATCCCCTGTAATCATCCAAATACATAAGTTATAATATAACTTTTTACTCCAGAAATTTAACATAAAGTGTTCTAGTACCTCTATTACTATTGGTTTTCCATCTTTCAGTGCTTTTTTCAAATCACCAGCCAAACCTGGAATTTAAAACATGTGTTGCACAACAGATAAAAGATAAAAATATAAATCAATGGATTAGCAAAATAAAGCAGAGTAGTTCTGAAGTGAATACCTTTTCGAACAACCCGACATTCTCTACAAAATTCAGTAATCAATTCTTCAGAGGAGCTGAAGTCTCGTGCCCATATTGGAGTAGAAGACAACGGTGCACTGAATCGGATAAGAGAATAAAAACTCTGATATTTCTTTTCAACAAAAGGGAATTTTAACTTGGTTAAGAAACAACAACTAGTGTAACATAGAAACTTGTTGGAATGCAGAATCAAGGAGATAAACAAGATTGGCACATACTCAGTCGATGTGCACAGTAATTCGTGCACCACATCTGTCTGTAAAATCATTAACATCATTAAAACACAAATGCATCTGTGTAACTCAAACAAAATGGTAGTTTAATAGATAGAAAAGAAGAGCCTGCATGACATTAGGCAAATTGAATCTTTGGGAAATCTGGGCAGCAATGGAGGACTTTCCAACACAAGAAGTTCCACACACAATAATAACTAGTGGCACTCTCTGATGGTAAAACCTGACAGAAAAGACATACCAATTAACAACCGTGAAAAGTAGAAAAACTTACATCATTCAATCAGCTTCTAGGCACTTCCTAAAAGTACTATCTAGAGTTTTTAACCTGGTCATCATCCGGTAACACTTCACATAATCTTCCTTATAACCCCTTTGCTCCATAATATGCACACACAGAGATGATTATATGTAATCAACACATTTAGAAGTAAACCAAGTGCACCACTGAATTTGGAAATCTAACATTGTACAAATTCATCATTACATTACCTTAAACAGGTTATCTTCCAAATCCGATTGCGAGCTGCAAGAAAACACAAACCAAGTAACATGGTTTCATCTATTAAATCTAACCAAAGGCTGAAAAAAGGAACATGGTCGAGAGGGGGCACATACACATCGAGAAGGCTATTGTCTACGAGTAGCTTCTTGAGATCAAGAGCGATTTTGATAGATATATGATTTGGAATCTGAACAAATACATTTTTGCCTAGTTAGCCAAATAATCGATTTGACATTATATGCATTTCAAAAGAATATGAAACATGGTTATTACCTTGGTAACAGTTAAAATCTGGCTGAGTAAAAACCTGGAAAACACGTAGTAGTGCTCGGCATGTTCACCCAGCCACACCTCACCTACACAAGAAAACAGAATTTCGGTATTGGAATATGACTTTCTGGGATTGAATCAAAACAGCAAAACACAGAAGAGAATGTTGAAGAAACCAAACCTTGACAAAGTCGTATTTGGAGGGCTTCATTTTACGACCCATAATAATATCAGATCATGTCCTGCATTTCCTTACAGCTCAAACTGCATGTAAGGAGTAAATTTATCTTGATCCTCAACATCTCAGCTTTCATGGCGTATAGCCGTATACGTACATGGCCTCACGTACGATTGGACCCTAAGAAAGGCACTTATTGTAACTACCTGTATAAATTCTTTTACTGTAGCTCACATTTTTTTACCGGTACAAAATATTATGAGCCCTCAAAAACTTAACATTATAATTACTTACCATTGTAACTCGATCAAATTTGAGGTTCTTCCACTCTTTGCATATGGGGTTAATATGGAAGAGCACTCATAGCTTAGGCAATACTGCAAATCTGTTGAATTGTTGATTGTTCATGACTTGATGCACAACATTTAAGTGCAGCATTCTTTCAGAGCACTAGACTAGATCAAAGTAAGAATACGATTACAGAACTTAGAATCATGGCAGTAAGAGTTGCCCGAGAAACAATTCCCTTAAAGGGAAAGAAGAAACCAAGTAAAAGCTTCCTCCGCAGGCAACTGTGTAGTCCAAACGGACGATGAAATCAGTACAGCAGCTGTGGTATACTGATAGTCTTCATAAGAAGATTTATATAGCAGCTTTGACATAAATCATCCGTGTATAAGATCAAGGAGCATCGAATAGAAACTTCAAGTCTCTATTTTTCCTGAAAAATCTACTGCCTTTCTTTCCGAGACTGGTGCCGATAATGCTTGATGGAAGAAGAGATTTGGTGTCAGGTCTCCATTTCATATCTTTGAGTAGAGAATAGAGTTGAGAGTGTAGGAGATATGTCCTTGTCCTTTATATTCTTGCATGATACTACACTGAGACATTCAAGCTCCTTCCAAGAGAGAATCAGACTCCAGACCTTCTGCGGTTAGAAGTGAGCATCCCTCTAGAGATAGGAATGTCACCCTCCTACAAAAACATTAGGATCCATTAACATACCAAAGTAAGAGATCATGTTACCAACTGGAGTTCCTAAAGTCAACAAGTTTAAACAAGGCAAAGCAAACTGCTGGTTCAAAGAACAAAATCTAAACAGGTGTTAGAGCATAACCAACAGAACCATTACAAGTTACTGAAAATATATTTGAACTTGATACAGTTGATTATAATCATAATATTTGGCAGATCTACTCATAAAGTCTAAGATTCTAAGAAGATTTAAACAAGAGAACTAATCCAAGTAAAGAATTCCTTTTATACCTTAGTTCTATGCCGAGCATCATTCACACTACCTGTTTTATCTTTAGAGCTCTAATATGCCACGATGCCAATATCAAACTCAAGCATAACAAAATATAAACATATCAAAAACAACAATCTACCTACAAATACTCGCCAGCCTGAACATATCATTGTCCAATCCCCAACAGTCCTGAAACACAATCTCCTTAGCTGCTGCACACACCATAAACAAAGCCCTCACACTCCCCTTGTCCCTCAGCTGACACTTCTGCAAATGCAAGTTCTCCAAAGGACAAACCCCCAAATACTCATCCGGCCCAGGAACAACCTCAATCCTCTTACAAGACTGAAACCTCAGAGTCTTCAAATTCTCACAATACGAAAGCGCAGCCAACCACCCACCATCCATCCTATGATCACAGAAACTCAACTCCTCCAACATCTGACAACATTGCCCAATTGCCTTGATCCCATCAAAACTCCCCTCACACCCACTCAGCTCAAGCTTCACCACCCTTGTGCACCCTTGAGCCAAAATTGTCAACCCGATATCCGACACCACAGAGCCATACAACCCCTCCACATTAGCCACCAACTTCAACACCTGCAAATTCTCACAAGCTGCAATCCCTCTCAGCAAATCGTCATTACACTTATGCAACTCCAACTCCTCCTAAGTTGGACACTCCTCTGCTATACTAAGCAACCCCAACTCACTAGCCCCAATCACAACTAGCTTCTTCAAATTAGGACACCCACTACCCAACTCACTAAGCCCTCTATCCACAACTTCACCCGGAACCAAATCACAGTCAGCCTCAAAAACCTGGAGACCGGAACAAGCCACCGGCACCGAAAAAGACGCATTATTGAACAGAATCCCGGAATTCCGGTCAGATATCAATGACCCAGGTACCAAATCAACCTGGGTCAGATTCGGACACCGTGAAATAACCCGACCCGACTCCATAAAGCTCCAATCTTTAACCTTCGCCGACCTCACCAGCCTCCCCTGGAGGCTCAGCCACCGCTTGCAGACCATCGAGCTTGGCTTCCGATCCGTCTCGGGCAACTTTCCCAGAATCTGATCGGACAACTGCGCCGTCCGGTCAAAATTTCCCAAATCGGGGACTAGGGTTTTCTTCTCCAGCTTCAATCTGGACTCTCTGGGAGAGCCCAGATGCATCGCCATGACCACATTCTTGAGCGAAGTCGTGTTCTTGAGCCGCGTGTCTGACCAGCTGGCCGACCGCCGGTTGAGCTTCAAAGGGCGGAGTGGGCTTCTCGGGTCGGGCTTAAACTGCGTTGTTTTGTGCTCCTTGGAGTCATCTGCCTTTTCCGATTCTGATCGTTTGAATCACATCTTCAACATTCTTCTTCTTGGGTTGTTTTCCTTCTGCATCTTCTTCACATTTTCCGACTGTAAATTGATTTCCTTATTTTGTTTTGAACTTATTTTCTGGGCGGCGTTTTTGTTTTTACTTGGGGAGTTTGCTTTATAATGTGGACTGTGGGAAATTAGTGTATTTTTTTTAACACTGGTTTCCTTTTGGAAGGTTTTAACTTTTTACCATAAAAGTCTTGATGAGTTTTAGGCCTTATCCTTTATTATAATGTAGTGTTAATGTGATAAGATTGCCACATAGACCTTACAAAATTGAAGAATTTACTATATAATCTCAACTGATGATATAGTTTAGTGTTCGCATGGTTAGTAACTGATTAAGAGATTTATGGTCACTTACAGTTAAATTTACATCTAAAGGCTGAAAACAAAACAACTATATTTAAAAATAACTTTCTGCACTCTTAGATTTAAACCTATTTAAACCTAAGAATGACTGATCATGAATCTTTTAGTCAATCACTGACTAGATGAATATGGTTGTGATAAAGTTTACTCACAATAAATCGTATCTTTCTTTACCCTCATGATTCACCTTCACCCAAGTATATTACTCATAATGGTTTCGGTAAGCAAGATAGTTATAAAATATATATTATCTATAAGGAAAATTGATCTTACATGATATACATATGATTATGTGTGTATGAATTAAATTTATCACATATGATAATTATGTAATGAGAACCAGATAATTAAGAGAAGATTGAAAGGAATGATATGCATACATTGTATGATCTCATCTACAAACACAGATATACCTTAGAATTTCTTTGACTGACTACACATAATTAATCCATTCAAACATCTTAGTGGTACAACTCTAATACAGACAATCTGGATAATGAAGGGGTTTAATATATGGAAATTTTTCACATTAGGTAAAAAGGGTATTTCACTATTTACCATAATGGGTGTCCCATCCGGAAGAAGACCGTTAGATGGCCGTTTAATTCAAATTTGTTTATAAGGGTAGTGGAGGGTAATGGGAAAAAGATGACACCTTTCCAACGAGCAGAACAGGATTGCTTTGGTTTGACTGTTGATTCATAACTATATATCAAAACTTGTAGCTTACTGTGATACATGCAACCAAGGCTCATTAATCCCAAAAAGAAATCATGAATTTTCCTTAAAACCTGCATACGACTACACAAGGATAAATTTACACCCTAATAAAAAGCATTACCAGGAATTTGCATTGAATAAACAGTAAGATGGTATCATGGTCATGGCAAATCAAGAACGACAATCCGCCATTTGCTGCTTCTTTATCTGATCCCCATTCTTCACCATACTGTATCATCAAAAGCAAAAAAAATTGAGTCGGTTAAACAAGTGATCAAACTATATAGCTCTTTACTATTGTGTTTGCTTTTTATAGCCACATAAGTAGAAACCAGATAATCAAACAAAGCCATACATTATAGGGGAGAAATGGAGATTGCATTCATTTATTTCAAAAGGACATCATACGAAGCAGTGTATATATGACCGCTGATATTAGTTCCATATATTTCAGATACTTTAAGTAGATATTCAAAGTGACGCCATATATTAGAAAAAGAGAACACATAATTTCCAGTCACCTGATATCATGAGGGGTGATGAGTACCCATTGGGATCTTTGTGCTAATGCCAATTCGACAAGAGTATCAAGGTTGATTTTACGACTTACGGCATCCTGAAGATCCAATACAATTTGCAATAGTTGTTAATATTAACTACTATTTTCCCCTTATAAAACACAACATAGACCAGTATTAATAAAATCTACATCCTGGCAAAAAGAATGTGCTTAAACCCATACCATAAATACATCAAACTCATCCATAGCTCTAAATGGGGCTTCAGTCATATCATGAAGAGCCAGCATAAAGCACAAGTTGAAAAGGAGCCTAACAAGTTGATTAAAAGTTATAATATAAATAAATGTTAATTAGTCCTTTTTTATAAATTACATTCTGAAAAAAATCCAGTTAAGATTTTTTACAGAAGGTACAAGTTGGTAGAAATGTAAAGAAACAAAATACAGAAAGAAAAAATAAATCCTGAATAAGACCGAATAATATCATATTTCTCTCAAGTGAAAGCATGACCAACAAACTAATTAATGATTACCAAATGCAAACAAGGAAAGCAATGAGATAAATAGCAGAAATATCTGTACAATTGGTCAGAAAATATTCAAGAACAAACCTGAAAACCCTCTAGTGTCACGGACAGTGCTGCTTGATGCATCCTGGGGAATCTTTACCTACCAAAAAAATTGCACAAAAAAATGCCATCCAGAGAACCAAGGATCAACAAAACAAAAGCCAAGCTGCCCAGGAATCAAAGGGTAAAGGTATACATAATTGGGACCTCTTCAGGTGTGCATGAATGAGTATTACAGAAGGAGTCAAGTTGCTTACCTCAATTGAAAGGGTTCTTTCCTCATAGCTAACCTTAATCTTTCCACTGAACCCTTTCCTTTCCAGATGGGAATTATATCTAATGGCAAGATTTATCATGGACAGATTAAAAATAGAAACGTAGTCTGAATAAAACAGGATACATGAAAAAAAAGCATAAACTAGTGAGACTGTGAATAGACAAAATACCACCATGTCATATGGCGTTTTAGTAAATCTTTGTTTCTCTGGAACTTTTTACTTCTCATATTTAGGGCTTTCTGGCAAGCCTGAAAATAAACTATGATAAAGAAGCATCCATGAGAAACTTTGCAGCCAACAAGATTATAAATTTGGAGAATGGGCTGAAAAGAAAAAGGTATCCAACAAGATTATCAAATTGGACGTTGGATATTAGTGAACATATCTAGTACAAGGAAACACTTTGCACAGACATATAAGCCACCAAAATAAAATATCTCAAAAATCACTGCTATTGCTATAACATTTTATGCAACGTCCAAGCAATAAGGCTCTTTTAAGCAAGGATTAAACCATGAAATATTCCTTTTAACAGTATATTCCAACAAAACTATCGTATTCAAATTGTATTAAATTAATTAAGTACAATCTCAAGTCAAGGAATTAGTCTGTGGTTAAAATTTCATATAATAGATAACCAAATACAATTTATGCAAGAGAGAGAGAGAGAAAGAAAAGAACCAGAAGTACACAGTAAGGGCTCGTTTGTTAGACAGATTTGAAGAGAGGGAAAAGTGTTCACACTGGTTGGTAAGTACAAGGATAAAAACAATACAAATAAAAAAGGGGTTCCTACAATGCAGCAATAATTTGTTCAAATAATTTCAGAAGAAAATGACTGAAGTAAGACCTATTAGTTTATTCGACCAATGATAACATGGAACAACCTTTTCAATCTTTCAAGCTAGTTAAAAGAAACAGATTGGCCCTTTAAACTTGTTAAGATCATGACGGCTTAAGAAACTAATAGGCACCATTTACATGACCATACAGCTAGTGCAAAGCAGGGTGAGGGAGTAATAGGAGAAAAACTCACACTAAAATGCTCAATTAGCTCCTGGAGATCCTCTTTCTTGCTAGCAACCTTTCTTCATGTCATAGTCCTCGTAATGGAGAGCAAAATCAAATGAATACCAAACTCTTATGAAACAATGTAGTAACAGTACAGTGCATAAAAAATATCCAGTTACAATATGTGTGCGTCTCTTTTATTTTTCTTTTATATAGCAAACATAGCAGTATAGAGTACTGCCATAGTCAATCAGTGATCCATAAAAATACTACCCCAGCTTGAAAAAAAAGACAGGATAACTACACACACGAATCAAGCATCACCCATGCGAAACCAGAAACGACCACTACCTCCTCTAAATTCAAATACTTAGAAACAGCAGCTTCCTAACATATTCTCCACACGACACACCCCCGAATCAAGACACAGAAAACCAGTTTGGCCTTCAATGTGGTAGTGAGGTTTCCAAGAATGTACACATATTATAGAGAGAGTACAAAAACAAAACATAATATAAGCAAGAAATGTAAACCTTGATGATCCTTCAAAACAGTGGCATTTGCACTTCCAGAAGATATCTTCTGCTCTATAATTATGACATCCCCATAAATAGCATGCTTAAAAGCATCCTCCCCTTGGTTCTTCAATTCAACATGAACAACAGCGTAACTGCAATGAAACAACAAACGTAAAACTAATCCCACCTAACACTGTCACAAACTTCAATAACAGTTTCCGAAACCGGATAATATAAACATTACCTGCAGCCAATCTTTATAAAATCCATCAATGTAGATCCTCTCTGAGTCTCTCAGCTCGAGACCCAAACGCAACACAGAGCCGTCAGTAATGCACTTTTACCACCTACGCAAATCCAAACCCAGTAAAAATAATCAAGTTGATACCAACCCTAATTTCAATAACCCAATTTAACACAGTGATTATAGTCAAAAAAGTTTCAAGCTTTATGTAAAATTGAGAAACCCAATTCCATAGGAGGGGTTTGCTTACTTCCATTTTGACCGGTGATGAAATTGACCCAATCGCCGAGCTCGATCTGCAAGCTAGTGTGGCACATGAAATTCTCCAGCCGGATTTTCTGGACGATTCCGGCTTTGGGACTCTTTCGGCAGCCGGCGATTGGATCGGCCATGGCTGGGTCTGGGAGATTGGGTGAGCTTGTGTTCGGTGTTGTGCGCAAATGAGAATTTTGGGTGTGGTGAGGAACCCTAGGCAGCGAAATTGGGAGTGAAATTTGGGGGAAATAGACGTTTGGCGGGAAGAGGGACATGTTATCGTCCGAAGTTGGGACTAGACGCTTTTTGTTTGCTAGTGGCCTCTCTCTCGTTAACCCTTCATTTCAATTTTTATTATTTAAATTTATTTAAATAATTTAAATAAAGATGACAGGAAAATTAATACATTTTACAAGCAGAAAAACTAATTGAAAAGTTTATGATTTTTCTTTAAAAAATAAAACACACTCCTTTAATAGTTCTAAATTTCACCCATGTAGTTTTATAGTCCGTGAACGTATCTTATAAATGGATGTCGTTAGCTCGTGTCTTGAGATGTTTGACCGAGAACATCAAGTACTTTTATATACACCTTCAATTGGTTTGTCGATCAAAGTACTTTGTTTGAACTATAGTTTCCTTTGTTTTGTATGCAAAAGGTTTGAGAACATAAACAAACGACATGATAATAGATTGACATGATGTTCATCGAACTATTTCTCTTCTTTTCTATTCTTATTCGGAATTGACTTACATTCATCCATCCCCCAAATCAAATAAAGTCATATAGAACACAACATACTAGGTTAGCACATGACATTTGATTGACACAACATTTGATTGAGCACATGACATTTGGATACATGTTTATATGCAGCTATGCACAAACAAACGGACCAAACACGCATCAACTAACACTAATCAAACCATACAAATAATTCATGTTTCATAAAACAAAGAATATAAAAGATAGACAACTAGTTGGACTACCCTTAGTTTTTCTCATATGTATGATCACTTCAATTGTTCAACCATCATATTTTGGACGGGTGAAAAAATGACAACATAAATTGGAAAAACATGGACGCTGTAAGTGTAATCTAAAAGAAATGGTCATAATATATACTAGCTTTTCTGCATGGGCGTGCGATTATATATTTTCTTATAGTTACGGTAATTGTGTACTATGATATGTGATATTTAATCTGACTTGTTATGGTTAATTTCGTTATTGATCCCGTGTAGAAGTCTAAAGCAATTAGAATCAGCATATATGCAAAAACCATCACCCTTATCTATCAACTAAAGGCTAAATAATTGTGTGCATGTGAGGGAGATTACATTTTGAGAAAAAGTTCGTTGTGTAGATTCTTCTCTGCATCAATCCTCTAAGAACAAAGGTCTAGACGATCAAAATAATATACCTCCATGCGCTAGGAAACCAAACTATAGCTGGAATCTGATATTCAATATTCCTGAAAAATACAGAGGAAAAGAAACAATAGACAAAAGCCTACAATGATCCAATTAACAGACTTCCAGTATGATCGTAATTCATTCTATCATCTACTGATCACCTAACATATAGTTTCATACCATTTTAATCACAGAACAAATGGAAACACAACTTCTATTGGAAACCAATTAATGATCAAACATAATAGAAAAAAATGCATTACAACTGCTATACTGTCTACACATATTTCACGTCAAATCCATATCAAAAGAATCTAAGAAATTGAAAGACAAATGATTATGAAATGAACAATTAGGTTAACCCTCTCAGTGTGAAGCTTTCAAATACTACCGGATAAAAAATTTCATACCCGAATTTTATTTTCCTTGTCCTCGTCTCTCTTTTTTGATACCTTGTGCTCTGAATCTCCCATGACGTCTCGCAAAATTCATATGCTCATATCTCTGGCGCGATTTGCAACCCAGTCTGCCTCTCTCTATTCCCAAAATCAAGTAAAACCCCCTCTGATGTCTTACGTGAAGAGGGTGGGTAGTTAGAGTTGTACGTGATAGGGTAAAGAGGGTGTGATGGAGAAGAAAAATGCTTTGTTTATTTTAACTTTTTTAACCCTCTAATCATATTTTTTATATAAAAAATAAATAAATAAATAAATAAAGAACAATTTCAAGGCTTTACCCTCAACAGTTCCCTAAACCAAATTTACTTAATTAATAGTGATAGCATATAAACAACAGAGCAACATCGTGCATGATGTACCAAACAGTTGGCACACCTCATATAACACCACTTCATCAGTAAAAGTTGCGTGAAGTGATTATGCTAAGTGTGCATCGTGATCAAGTCTTGTTTGGACTTCAATTAGATTACTGATTTTATAGCCTTGTCTAATGTTATCCGGTAATATGCTCTCGCACCAAAATCATAGAGTTTGATGTATATCCTTCTTTTTTCCTTTATTATTATAAAATAGATCGAACCACCACATGTAGTCGAGTTGGTAAAAATTTAGATATGTAATCCCCAGGGTCGGTCTGTCGTATTTGGAGGCCTTGTGCGAGATATCAAATGTCGTCTCTTAGTTGCTCCTGATAAAAAAGAAACAATACACCAAAACTAGAGTCCTTTAAGGTCAGGCATTTTGTTTTCTTCATATATGCCCTTTTAAGGTCGAGTCACATTTAGCAACCATTTCAACTAAAGCTATAAAATTTTCATTGCTTTCATCATAAATCCTCTCATTCAAGGTATTAAATTTCGACGATTACGGAAATATCAACCTTCTGAAAAACAGATATTTCGATGGAAATATCGATAGTAGTAAAAAATTGAGGAAATTAACATAAATTTTAAATGAAATTTTAAGAGATATTTGTTTACCCTATTATGTATTATATTTGAAAAGAAAACCTTGAATAAATATTGATCTATAGGGAGTTATAGTAATTTAAAGTGAAAAAAGTAAGTGATGAACCTTTAAATGAGTATTTTAAAACCACGTAGAATATATATGAGGTACAAAATTTTCGTTATATTCATCATCTCTCTGTGTGGAGTCTTTAGTGTATTGTGAAGAATAATCATTAAATAATACCTCACCTTTGTAGTTTTGCATGTATTGACTTATATGTCAACCATACGGGTCAAGGGGGACTGACCGTGAGTTTTCATACTGGGAGTAGTAGTAGTCATTGGGCATCGCTTGACCTTGGTCATAACCATAATCATTGGAAGATTGTGTTTCCGACTGTGACCATGAATTATCATTTGATTGCACCCCGTAAGACATGAAATATATTGGATAAGACATTAGTTGCCAGATTTTTGTCGTAAGGGTATATGATGGATTATAAACTTTTGGATAAAAAATAAGGGATCAAACTAAGGGTATGAATTAAAGTAATTGTTTGAATTTTAACTTGAGCATTAGAAAATTTTGGGCAAAAAAAATATAAAAAAAATTGGAAAATTTCATAAAATATTGGAAACTATCGGAAAATATAGAAATTTTCAGGAAATTTTGAAAATTTCGAACGAAAAATTCTTGGAATGTGAAAGATATTTCAAAGGTCCAAAAATCCAAAAATTTCGACGAAATTTCACCGAAATTTTCAATTTTTAAGACCATACTCTCATTAACCATTTCAACTAAAGCCATAAAATTTTCATTACTTTCATCATAAATCATCTCATAACTTACACGAAATGTCAAGCTTTATTTAGCTAAATATTTAACTACTGGAATCAATCTTTGTAATACCTTCTGTCAATGTTCAATCTCTATGTTGATTTGATCATGCAAAACTTTGTCAATTACTTGATTGGTTTCCAACCGTACACGCAACTCAACCCAAATCAACATATGATGTACATGGTCTGAACTTTTTTCATGTGCTTTCAAACTGTGAGAAAGATGCCCCAGTCCTTTATTCCATCATGTGCTAACTGAGTTGATTGTTGCTTGGTCTTAAAGACTTTACAACAGATGAAAAATACTATGTCAAGGCCCTTATAATACATAAGCTAATCTCGATGATGCTTCTCTCCATTTGGTAAGTACTTGGTATAAAATTCAGATGAGAAACGTCTTCTAGATCTATCTCTCGGACCTTTTCCTGTCAACAAATCTCTTACAGGACTTTTTCACCAATAAATCCCTCCATTTAGGAGTAAGATTATACCAATTTTTAGGATCAAAGATGTTGGGAATATCTTCCAAATGTTCCACCATCGGCTACTCTACATTTTCTTCTAGACCAACATCAACATCTTCTTCAAAAGATTTCTCCATTGGCTGCTCCACATCTTCTTTTGCGTTTGAAATTATCGGGTGCATGTTTTCTTGTAGGAGCCATTCTAACATTTTCAAACTTCATCACATTAAACAGAATTCATCATATATAACACATTCAACAAAAATGACTTCTCATAAACCATCCAATTTTTAAGAATCAAGATAAATATGTTGAGCAAACAAAGTGAACTATCACTTGGTCTTATTCCTATTGCATTCTTCAATTGAATCAATGACCTGGAAATTGAATAAGTAAAGAAAGATGAAAGTAAAACAACAGAACATGAATGGTATTATGATACAGAGAAACAAAGTACTAAGGACAATGTACACAAAGCTTTATTCAAGCACATATTTCCCAACTGTATAAAAAGATAACAATGGCAACATTGTATCCACTCAACAACGAAGCCCACCCCCTTTTACAAATCAAAGATAAATAAACCCATGAAAAACATACAAATAATTCAAGGACCTGCACACTCGAGTAAAAATAATCAATGGGAAGCCAAGAAAGTATCAGTCTTGGATTTAGAAATTGAGTTTCAGAGACAAACAAGAGGGAGAAACAACTGATCAAAACCCAGAAAAAGGTACACGTATATGTGTTTGCTTAGAGACGAAACAAGTGGGAGAAATGAAATTGTTTACATGTGGGCTGTAGTTTCTCAAATTCACCGAGCCCGACGGAAGAGAGAGGAGTCGGCGACGGGAGAGGAGAGGTCGACAGGAGAGGAGAGGCCGACAGGAGAGGAGAGGACGGTGGGCCTACCTGGAGGACGGCGGGAGAGAGAGAGAGGCCGGAAAGGAGAGGAGCTAAGGAGAGGCCAGGGCTTGAGAAGTTGAGAGTCAGAGTCTCAGAGAGAAGAAATAACATGTGAGACTGTGAGAGAATGAGAGGAAAAAAAACATGAGGTTATGGAGATTCGAACTCAGGTCACATACACACACATACAATCCAAAAACCGACTGAACACAACTTCAGTTTGTAACATAAATTTTTTGAACTCTAAAATTTGGAGGCCCTGTGCGGCTGCACACTTCGCACAACCCACAGGCCAGGCCTGGTAACCCCCATACCCAAGTTTGAAACCCGCCGACGCTAATTAGAGTTTAAATCTTAATTTATTCTTAGAGGTCAGATAAGATGAAGAGTTTTGACATGACTCATCAATGCGGATTAGTCTCTGGGCCTATAAAACCTTTGAGAATACCGTCGTTAAATATTCAAAAAAAATAAATAGACCGTAAAAACAGTAATGAGCGACATGTGCACTTAAATTCTAACATGAATAACATATCGGGGATATGAGACCTTCATGAACGAAAACAATGACAACATCTTGCTTACTTGTGTATCTTGTGGGGCTGCGGTTTTTAAACTGAAACCTAGAAATTCGAACATGTTCGACCGAACCCGGATTGATCGAGCCGGGTTTAAAAACAAAATTTACCAGGTCAGGTAAACCCATACCGAACTAAATATATTCGGGTCAAGTCGGGTTCCATGAGTAAAGACCCTACCAGGACCAAAATCCCAAAATAAAATAAAAATTTTCAGCATATAAATACTTAAAACCCTAAATTTCACATTGCCTCTCTCTTCTCAACTCCCTCCGCACTCTAGCCTCTCTTACTATCTTAGACCCTCTCTCCAATTTAGACTCTCTTCGCTCTCTCCCCTCTCTCACTCTCTCATTCGTCTCACTTTTATTGAAACACATGAGACAAACTGAAAGTTGCGATCCCGATCTCGAATCTAATTCCAATTTGGATTCAAAAGTTTTTGATCCATTCTGGATTCCTACAAACCGAAGTGTGTGTAGCAAGTAGAGCTTTGAACAAGCATGCAAAGGCATGAAGTTCTTTGGGGTTGCGTTGTTCCTCAACATCCTCTTAATTTCTCGTAAGTCTCTTTCGATCTCAATATGTACATTCCAAGAAGTTCATTATCAACAGATTAGTCAAGTAAATGTTTGATTGATTAATTTTGTACAGAAGAAATGGTGATGCACTATGAAGCATCAATTTGCAAAGTCTCAAGCATCAAAATGCTTCAGCCACAAGAATTGTTTGCTTGAGCTATGTTGATGAACTGTGTTGTTGATTAACCCTGAAAATCCGGAAAACCAAATCAGATCAAACTAGGCACGAATTTATCAGATCAAACTAGACTGGCCTGAAAATATCGAGTTCGCGCAACCCTAGTATCGTGTCTCTCAATCATTAGCATGGTGGTCTGTACCAATCCCCATACGAGGGAACCTTACTAGGATTTTGGTGACAACCAAAACTCTAGTCAATGGTTACTAGTAGATGGGGTTAGACATTTTGTATACAAATGAAAACGTATGAAGCACATACATCAATCATAACCCCTAGGTAGTTGCAAATAACTTGTGTTCTGCGTAGTTGCCATAATTTCATGCATCAATCTAACAATCAGGCGAGTGACATCAATATATCTTCGTATTTGAGTAGACATGCGACGTTGTACCTAAACTTGTAAATGGATCGGGTCAGACGTGGGTAGCCATAGATCCGGATTCATGTAGTAATTGAAAATATTGGATCCATACCCGACCCGTTACCCGTCGGATCCTTGATAGCTCAATCCAAATCCGTATCATTTGGGTTAACGGATATTCGACCCGTTAATCCGATATGTTTATAATAATAAATAATTTACTTTTTAATAATAATTTTAGAATTATACCATAATTAAATGAAGGATAACATCAAAAGTTGAATTACATGACCAAAATACTCCTTAACAATTAACTAATATAACAAAAATACTAAATCTTCAATGTTTTTATATAAGAGTAAAAAAAGAACATAGGTTATCAAGAGAATTATCAATTTTTTAAATATTTTATTAATAATAGTATATCTTATAAAAATATTATTTAATTATTTTAGAACGGACCGGATCATAAACGGATCATATCAACCTAAATCCGTATTTGACCCGATTAATAAACGGGTTCACAGATCCAGGTCATTAACATATCAAGAGGTCAAAAATTTCGATCCAAACCCGTCTAAAAACAAAAAAACTAGAGCGGGTCCGGATTAAGATCCGGTCCTTTTACAAGTCTAATTGTACCCATACCGTGCAAACTCAAAAAGAGATCCAAAAACATTATCATTTATAGTCACCTAGGATGTTCTAAAGCAATTGCCTTTTATGTTACAAAACAAAATGTGAAGACGATTCAAACTAAGCTATTCGGTTAAAGCACAATAATGTTGATGTTACTTGCATATCGAATTAAATGAGACATAACGTGTTAGTATGCAGTCAACAAAAACATCAAAACTATCACGATACACTGCAAAAGACGAACAAACCAACCCGACGCGGTCAGCAAGAAGCATCCATGTTCACAATTAGAAATGTATAACCCATCATTCAAACTAAATCTCACACTTTAGGAAGTGCACCCTACCCCCGATATGAAATTTCATTATGGCCAGCCCTCTCCACCCCTCTCGTCTCTCGATTCACATCTGGATAATTCTAGCATGGAATTGAATTAGATGGATTTGTGGAAGATTTATACTTTTTTCAGAAAACATGAAAAAGTCCAATATATTAAATCAGAAAATTCCATGACTACTTTATTAGGTGGATATGGTTTTTAAATAGGTTTCATATCATGCCACTATATGTAAGGGAAATTCTATCCTACACCATTCCATGCACGCCCATTTGGCCTCACCCTCACAAGGACACTTCCAACCCTTCTCCTCTATCTAAGTGTTCTTGTTTTGGTCCTTTTGCGTAAGGATTTGCTTGTCACCTACTCCTATAGGACACTCTTTCTCCTTCTTATTCATCACAAAAACCCAGATCTTACTTCAGACTTTGGATCTAGGTCTAGGTGATGGATAAGCCTCACATCTGCAAGATCTGCAACAAGCGATTCAAAGGTGGCAAGGCCATGGGTGGACACATGAGATCTCATCTCGCCAAGCTTCCTATCCCTCCCAAACAGCCTCCATCTCCTACGCCGCCACCAGCGACGCCTTCTCCACCGCAGCGCATCGCTCACTCTCCGGAGTTGTCATCCTCCTCGAGTCATTATATCCACAATAACAACCACAACATCCTCCGAATCCGGAACATCAACAGCAGCGTCGTGCAGATGATGATGATGCATTCTCCTCCTCCGGCTCCGGCGACGGTTCCGGCTACGTATCTGAAGTACCGGGAAGTTGTTGATGTTAGTGCTGCTGCGGCTCCTCCGTCGTCGATGTCAAAGAAGTCGATAAGGAGAACATCCAAACGGCGTCGTAAGATGGTTGTGAGAGTTGTGCCTCCGCCAGAGGTAAGTTCCGTTACTACCGAAACTTTCTCATCGGAAGATTGTGCTCTATCTCTTATGATGCTGTCAAGGGACACATGGAAAATGAAGGTCACCAACGATGATCAAGTAGCGCATGTTGAAGAAGAAGAAGATGATGATGAAAATGAAGAAGAAACGGAAGATGAAGAAGAGGAAGAGGAGGAAGACGACGTCGTTTTTGTCGCCAGGACTACTCCAAAGAGTGCTTCTTCTAATTATCAAGGTGTTGGGAAGTACAAGTGTGACACTTGTAAGAAAGCGTTCCAATCCTACCAAGCTCTCGGCGGCCACCGCGCTAGCCACAAGAGAATCCGACACCAAGTCTTCGAAGAGGACGAGGATGACGTGGAGGCCGCCGATGATGATGATGATGAGTATGAGGATGAAGTGGTGGAAGTAGGAGGTGGAAACAATGGCAGTGGTGGTGGTGGTGCTAATGGTGGAAGAAGTGGTGGTATGCAAGGGTATAATGGTCATTCTGGGATTGTGCGGCATCCTCCTCCCAGGGTGTTTGAATGTCCATTTTGTTTCAAGCTGTTTGATTCTGGCCAAGCACTTGGTGGGCACAAGAAGGTGCACTATTATAATAATACTAATACTAGTACTAGAGACTACAATACCAACAACAACAGCAACAATGCTGCTAGTACTAGTAATGCCAACACCAACAATAATGCTGCTACGGCCTCTTCCTCATCTGCAAATGTATCTTCTGCAAACTATGGAGAAAACAATTTGGTGATTGATCTCAATCTCCCAGCACCAGAAGAAGAGTTTGAGATTTCAATGGTTTCGGATTAGTTTTTCGCATCTCAATTTTGGTACCGGTACCGAGTAATTTCTCATAATGTCATTATCAGCTAGAAGTAGCAGCAACATTTTTCATTTTCAAAATTGGTTTCTCTTTAGTTTGATTGTTGTATATACAGTCCTGAAATTTCCCCCCATTTGTTAATGTTATAAAGTGATGAATTGTCTTTACTGATCTTTGCTATGTGGTATTGTGGTGTGGTGGTTCTGTGGCAAAGTACTGGGGATTTTGGGATAGAGCTGATGAGGGTTAGACGAAAGGACAAGCAGCCCTTTTTGTTTTTGGTTGTTTGTGTGCAGAATGATGAGGACTCAGATGGGTTTGTTTTAGCTGAGATTTATTAACTGTTCTCCACAATTTTCTCATAAAAGAAAATTGGGGTTTTGTCTGGGGTGTGAGCTTAGTTTAGGTTCTACTTGTCACAACATGCAGCTTTATAGTTGTGCACTGTTGGTGATGAACAAGTCAATAGCCTAGCAACATCTCTATTCCTCTTTCTTATCTTCTCTAGCTTCTGCCTTCTGGGTTTTCCAAGACAAGTGTTACACTGAGCCATGCATCGAGTCAAGAATGAGGTGTAGCCAGTCAAAGGGTGCCATTTCTGGACAATAGAGAGTTTTCCTAGAAACAATTAATATGAAGACCATATAAGTTAATTATATTTTCATCACAAAGATACCTTCCCATAAAATCATGCGTTTTCTTTTTTAAGTTGTAATGAAATATACAAGTCATATGCTAAAATGGACTCTTTATTTTCTCACATCCAAGAAAAGGGAAAAATCTTTCAAATTAAACACTCGTGATGATAAGGAAAGATTTGATTGTTTGATTTTCAGTTTAAGGAGGTAATTGTTATGGCCTAAATTTTAAACCTGGTCATTAATATATGTTTTCCAATATTAGCAATTTTCACGCTTTCATTCGATGTTTTTTTTTTATTTTGTTGGTGATCGATAACCTTTGTTTAGTGAT
This sequence comes from Comarum palustre, assembly GCA_951800085.1. Taxonomy (NCBI): domain Eukaryota; kingdom Viridiplantae; phylum Streptophyta; class Magnoliopsida; order Rosales; family Rosaceae; genus Comarum; species Comarum palustre. The sequence goes on along the minus strand of OX637575.1, from coordinate 29,058,167 downwards.
TACTCCTAATTCCCAAATCTTATATACTTCCCAGAAATTGAAGAAACCCCAGTTCACATTATCTCCTCTAAGTTCGAACATTCTGGGTCTAAATCAAACCGATCAACAATAAATATTTTTTGAGAAAAAATATAAATAGTGTCTCAAGTTTTACAAAATATGCACACTTATGTCTCACGTTCTAAAAACATTAAAATGTTGTCTAAAGTTTCACTCTTGATCCAACATCAGTACCTCTGTTAGTTGACTGTTAATTGATTTAGTTCTGTAATGAAGATTAAAACTTCAAAAATGTATTCGTTCATCTGGATTTAATTAATTTGTTGCTATTCCAAACCAAATTTTTCTTTCATTTTTTTCTTCTTCATTTTCTTCTTTCTTTCCAGATCATTTACGGTTTTGTTTTGTGTATGGTTGTTCAACTTATTATCTCTACATGGTCACCACCATTTATAGGTTAGCTCATTTTCCATCGAAGAAAGAAAATACATGGTTGAGATATGTTTAGATCTGGAATAAGATTCGATCGCAGATAATACAAACAAAGATTGAATGTCAAGCATGGGAGCAACATTAAAAAGTGTATTCACTTCTGAACCCAGCGATTGTCTTTGGACCCACTAGCCTTCTTCTTTGGTCGTCTATCTCTACGCCGGAAAATCACCAACTCAGGTTGTCTCTAGACGCGAGCACTCTAATCAAGCTTAGAGATAGAATTTGCCACATCTTCGAGCATAATAACTAAATAGTCTGAATTTACTAAGGTTCTAAAAGTCGTTAGTCGGTTGACCGGGGACTAGCGAGTAGAGGAGTAGTCGGGGAGTACTCGGTTTTTAATTTAAACATATAATTAAATATAATTTTTTAAAAGGTAATATAATGTCTAAAATAATAAAAATATTCAATAAAATGCCGAGTTTGGCCGATTTTTTACCGAGTTGAGCTGATTTTTCCCGAGTTAGGCCGATTTTTTCTGAGTTGGGCAGACTACTCGGCCGATTTTCTTCCGGCCGACTTTGTACTCCGATTTTCTTAAAATCGCCTCGGGAGGACGCCGACTAGCGAGTACTCGGCCGAGTTTTAGAACACTGGAATTTACCGAGTCCGACATCAACAAAGCTTGATCAGCCAAAGTTGGGTCAAAGCCAAGACCTGTAGGCGCTAATCTGTCAATCTTTCAAGGCTCTCTATGTTAGAATTTTGATTGCGCTTCTCTTTTCTGTTCACCGAACTTTAACAAAAAAATGTGCATGATCGAACAAGTCCATGGTCTTATAGCATCATCGACCCGAAACGAACAATCTACAGGCTCGAAGAATCCAACTCTATGGACATCATGGTGACTGTAGAGTGAGGTTTCTTGGTTGTGGATTAGAGAGTGTGAGAGGATATAATGGAGAGAGACCGAAGTAGTCGAGTTCCTTTAAAATTTGGAAAACTCAATTTAGGGTTATAATAAACTTGAAGCGACCAAAATATTCTTCATGTTTTTGCCACGTGTCGACTCTATTACGGGAATAACGAGGCTATGTATTGATGTTATATCAAAAGTCGAACTTCAAATACCATTGTGATGTTTTTAGAATGTGAGACACTAAAGTACATATTTTGTGAAACTTAAGACAATATTTGCATTTTTTTTCCTAAATATTTTAGAGATTTTCTCAAGTAAATATGATAGACTTTAGTAACACTGTGTTATCATTCACCGTTTACTCATTGAGTAGTATTTTCATGTCAAATCATACTGATTGATTTTACCATGTCTTATTTAAAGACAAATCAAGAGTTTGAACTCTGTTTTTGTTTTCGTCTTCATTCCATATCAATGACGATAAACAACTTGCATTTTGCGTAGTCATTTTAAGTACTTCAGACGCTTTACTTAAACTATAAAAAACCAATAACGTCATGTAATGACATCTTCTTTTTGCTAGTTCATGTCATCACATTCATTTGATAACTAATAAATTGAACTTCTTCTCTCTTTCTTTTATGTACTAGAAATGAATTGCAGTATAGACGTTCATGGATGATGGATGCCATTTCTATTCTAGGTCTTCAGGAAGCAAGTGGTCAAGAATGAAAATGGCCCAAACTTCTACTTCGATACATGTTCGATTTTGCCTAAATAGTATCGTGGTTTGTGGGTAATGGGTTGGAAGCTGCAAATTACAAGGGTAGGCAACCCAATCAAATCAAGAAGTCTCTTTGCCGAGGTTAAAACACTTAAAACATCAAGGTGAGCCCCATCATGATAACTTAAATTGAAAGCCTCAAAAAGATTTCTCTCATCCAATTATCATTCCACAAATTAATAGAATTTCGGTCACCAATTAACCACCGAAGCTGAGTGAGAAGGGTTTTGGCAGTGTTCTTCCCCTTTTGTGTTCCTTTTTTGGTGTTCAATATATTAAAAGCTCTTGAATCAAAAAATATAGGTTACAATATAAACCAAACGAAGCAGGCCCATTTTTTTTACATCCATCCATTACTGAGAGTAGTAGAGTAGTTCAACATCTACATCCTCGTCAAATACAGATTATTGTGGGTTTAAGTGGAATTTACTGAGCAATTTGCTATCATGCGCGGTTGGATCACTAGAGATAGAATCATTCCTAGACCCTGCTCGTGAGCTACATTCACTTCTTGGTTAGATACCGATATAGACACTTTGTAACGATGTTGTTTAGCTCATGGTGATTGCCATTCATGAGTTTTCTTTTAGGAATTTGGTTGCTGTTTTCTATTCTCTAGAGTTTGTCTAGTTTTGATCGAAAGCTTAGAGATTCTATTTCTCACATTGTCATGGCATGGAATGCGGTGAGAAAACTGGAATTCTAACAGATCGATCACACCCTTTAATTTATATACGTTCGTTAACAAACTAGAATCATAGTTAGCTAGAGATCGATACAATAGCACTTGAAATTTCCATTCGAAATAAGGTAAAATAAGAATTTGGTTCTCCTATACCAATCCCCACCATTTTCAAAAATAAGATGAAAAAAGAACCCATAGAAAGAAGAAGATCGAAAACCTTCGAGTGACTAACCCTATTAACAATAATCAAGTGTTGGCTTTTGTGGCAAAGGAAGGTCACCACAACTCACACTACAATCACGACCAACAACATGACTAGCGAGCAACTTCCTCTTAGGCTTGGCTTTAATGAGCATCAACACCACATCCCTCATCGACGGCTGGTCCGCCGGATTCCTACTCGTGCAAAGCATTGTGATCCTAAGTATTTGCATCATCTCCACCCTCACCGGCGTGCAATCAACCCCGGCATTCTTGCCCAAAACATTGTTGATGCCATCTTTGCTCTTGATTTTCGTCCTAACCCAATCCACAATGCTATTTTCGTCTCCAAAAATCGCCTCCACCAATCTTTTTCCGCTTAAAATCTCAAGCAGCACTACCCCAAAGCTGTATATGTCACTCTTCTCATCAACTTGAAGGGTGTAAGCATACTCTGCAAAACCAAAACCAAATAAGAACACTAATCAGTACATTTTCTCAGTTATCTTGAAAACTCAATCTACGACTTAAAGACAAGAAAAAGTGACCCTCTCCTGTGTCAATAGTGTCTACATTGTGCGCATTCATAGCCACATTAGGCACGGTAACATTGCTACATGGTGGACAAACATGTCAATGTCAACCATTTTTTACTCTATATTTTTTTAATAGCTATATACTTCTTTTATGAACTTTATGAAATGTGACTAATAGTGAATTAGTAATTCATATAGTACAAGAGTAAGGACGGACCATTGTAAAAAGTTAAAGAATTACTTGATTACAATACAATGCAAAAGTAAGGATAACGTGACACTATTGACTAAATGGAGTAATGGACCGACCATATATATGATGATACGAACATTACGTACTTTACCTAAGACTAAACTTAGCTTAATAAGTAGCAAGTGTAGCATTGCTTAAAAGCAAACACCATCTTACTCCCTGACTATATATGCCTCCACTAGATTTCGTCACCCAATAAAATGAACTCTAACAGAAGAAGCCAAAACCAAAAACCACCAATCAAGCAAGCATTACCTGGCTAAGGTACGCCAGGTAACAAATCCCTTGGGCCACACCGAACGCCGCCGCCATGATCCATACGATCGCCCCCGCCGCCTTCTTCGGCTGCTCGTGACCGCTGCCGACCTCCAACGCTCCGGCCGCATCCGCAAACGGCCTCTCCAAAACGACGCCGCATAAGCCGTCGTTTCCCGAAAACGACGTCGGATGGAGGTTCCGGAAAACGACGCCGGAGGACGGAATCGGACCGGTGAGGAGATTAAAGGACACGTTGAAGGTCTCCAATGTTCTGCAATTATCGAAATTCGAGGGGAAAGTGCCGGCGAGGAAGTTGTAGGAGAGGTCGAGGTCGGTGATGGAAGGCAGACCTGAAATTTCCCAGGGGATTATTCCGGTGAGGGAGTTCCGGCTGAGGCTTAAGCTCAGAAACTTCTCGCAATGGCCGATATCCGAGGGGATGGTCCCGTTGAGGTCATTGCTGTGTAGTTCGATCTTGTAGAGGCTCTTGGAGCCGAAGTCGTGGATTTTTCCGGTGAGGTGGCCGGAAACGGCTGAGAAGATTTGTAAATTTGTTGCGTTCCAGATGTTTTGAGGGAGAGTCGAATGGAGGGGATTGCTGGAGATGTTTAAGTACTCGAGCTTCGTGGCATTGCCAAGGTCAGAAGGGATAGGTCCTGTGAAGTAGTTGTTGCTGAGGTCGAAGAAGGTTAGGTTAGGGAGGGAGCCGAAGCCATTAGGGACTGGTTCGTTATGTTGTATGCGGAATCGGCTTAAGGAAGTACATAATAGATCACCTCAGACAGTTAGCAACACCTCCGGTACTTCTCCTATCTCAGACAGGAAACTCAGTTCCCGCCACACAGTTCAAACCAACTCTCCTATCTCCGATAGGAATCCTAGTTTGAATACCAGATAGATATACATACATTATCTTGTCATTGTTGGATAGTTATCGGTTTGTTATACAGCTGTAATTGATTGTTATCGGTTTGTAATCGGATTCCTATATATATACACAGTAGGTCTGCATAATCTGGCAGGCGTTTACATTCCAATTTCCTATCTTCATTCTCAAACTCTTTATGGTATCAAGAGCCTAAGTCATACGACTGTGTTTTTTTTTCCTGGCATTCTTTATCTCTCTGTTCACCTGCAAAATGACTACTCTTCCCGGTGCCTCCACCACCAACTCTGAGTCTTCTTCCACCACTTCTTCCACTCCTCGTTTCTCCAATGATTCCTCTCCAAATATCACAAATTTCCTATCCATCAAACTCGATCGAACCAACTATCCACTGTGGTTGGCTCAGATCATGCCTCTTCTGAAGAGTCGTAATCTCATGGGATATGTCGATGGTACCCTATCGTGTCCTCCTTCCTTCACGACTGATGTAGCTGGTCAATCCACAACAGATATCAATCCTGCTTATCAGTTGTGGATATCTCAGGATCAGATGGTCCTGGGATGGATTAACAATTCTTTGACTCCTTCTGTTCTTGCTACTGTGGCCATGTCCACCAATTCTTTCTATACCTGGAATTCGTTGGCCAAGCGCTTTGCGTCTCAGTCACAAAATCGCATTCTTCAACTTCGAGGACAGCTTCTCCGCACTATGCGAGGTAACATGAGTATCTCTGATTTCTTGGACAAGATTAATGGCATTGCAGATAGTCTTGCTCTTGCAGGAAGTCCAATGAATGACAATGACCTGGTACTTCTCCTATCTCAGACAGGAAACTCAGTTCCCGCCACACAGTTCAAACCAACTCTCCTATCTCCGATAGGAATCCTAGTTTGAATACCAGATAGATATACATACATTATCTTGTCATTGTTGGATAGTTATCGGTTTGTTATACAGCTGTAATTGATTGTTATCAGGTATGTCTACTTCTCACTTCTCTAATTTAGACTTCTTTTCGTTGTCCTCTGTTTTTCCTCCTTCTGTCTCTCCCTCCTCTCCTTCCTTCGAATCTCGATCTCCCTCTATTCCTTCTCTTCCATCTACACCTACGGCTATCCCACCATCCTCTCCTTCCCCCCTATCTCCCATTTCTGATCCTACACCTCTCAATGTGCCTCTCCCATCCCCTGTTCCGCAATCATCTCTCCTACCTTCTAATTCTCTTACCTCTTCATCTTTGGTTGATGCATCTGACAATCTTCATCCTATGATAACTCGGCGGAAGGCTGGCATTCATAAACCAAATCTTAAGTATGCTTTGTCTGCTACTCTTACTGATACTGTGACAGAACCTACTTCCTTTTCCAAAGCTGTCAAAGATGCCTGTTGGCATCAGGCCATGCAGGAGGAGTATAGTGCTCTTCAACAGAACCATACTTGGGATCTTGTTCCATTTCAGGCCTCGATGAACATTCTACCAAATAAGTGGATCTTCAAGATTAAAAGGAAAGCGGATGGTACTATCGAGCGATACAAAGCTCGTTTAGTTGCTAATGGCTTTCACCAGCAGGAAGGGATTGATTTTTCTGAGACATTTAGCCCTGTGGTCAAGCATTCGACTATCCGTCTCGTTCTCGCTTTGGCAGTCAGTCATAAGTGGCATGTTCGTCAACTGGATGTTCATAATGCCTTTTTACATGGTCACTTGCAGGATGAAGTCTATATGAGGCAGCCGACAGGTTTTGTTGATCCTAATTTTCCCAAACATGTTTGTAAACTCAAACGCTCTTTGTATGGACTGAAACAGGCTCCAAGGGCGTGGTTTCAGTGTTTTGCAGATTATTTGGAGAGTTTGGGCTTTAGGGAATCACTTTCTGACTACTCCATGTTTACCTATGCTCACAATGGGATTTTTCTTATCCTTCTGATCTATGTTGATGACATCTTAATCACCGGTAATAGCCCTCACCATCTCTCTCAACTCATTCAGGATCTCGGCAGAATGTTCTCCATCAAAGATCTTGGAATCATTCACTACTTCTTAGGAATTGAAGCCACCTATACTGGTTCGACTCTCTACTTGACACAAAGGCAGTACATTGTTGATCTCTTGAAGAAAACTCACATGCTTGATGTTAAACCGTGCTCTACTCCAGCTGCCTCCGGCCAAAAACTCAGCATTCATGCTGGCAGCAAACTTAGTGATCCTACTGAATATAGGAGTGTTGTAGGCGCTCTTCAGTATCTGACTCTCACCAGGCCAGACATTTCCTATGCTGTGAATCAAGTTTGTAAGTTTATGCACTCTCCTACATCTCTGCACTGGTCTGCTGTCAAACGTATCCTGCGCTATCTCAAGTTCTCTTTGAATCATGGCCTCAAGTACCAACCTGGTTCCTTGTTTATTAGTGCCTACTCTGATGCTGACTATGCTGGTGATCCGGATAACAGGCATTCTACTGGAGGCTACTGTGTCTATTTAGGTCCCAATCTCATCTCCTGGAGTTCCAAAACGCATCGGACAGTTTCACGTTCTAGTGCCGAGGCTGAATACAGACAACTTGCCTTCACTGCTGTCGAAATCTCTTGGCTTCGTTCGATGTTTTCTGACCTCAATCTTTTTCTTCAGTGCCCTCGCATCTGGTGTGACAACCTTTCTGCCATTGCCATTGCATCTAACCCTGTCTTTCATGCTCGAACCAAACATGTTGAGGTCGACTATCATTATGTCAGAGAGAAAGTTGTCAACAAAGAATTGCAGGTTCATTTTGTCTCGACCACTGATCAGGTTGCTGATATCTTTACCAAAGGTCTTTCCTCTTCCCGATTTCATTTTCTTGTGTCCAAACTTCCTGTTCTTGCGAAACCAGTCAGTTTGCAGGGGAGTAATAGATCACCTCAGACAGTTAGCAACACCTCCGGTACTTCTCCTATCTCAGACAGGAAACTCAGTTCCCGCCACACAGTTCAAACCAACTCTCCTATCTCCGATAGGAATCCTAGTTTGAATACCAGATAGATATACATACATTATCTTGTCATTGTTGGATAGTTATCGGTTTGTTATACAGCTGTAATTGATTGTTATCGGTTTGTAATCGGATTCCTATATATATACACAGTAGGTCTGCATAATCTGGCAGGCTTTTACATTCCAATTTCCTATCTTCATTCTCAAACTCTTTAGTACAACCGGATAGAGTTCTAGGAAGATGACCTGAGAATCGGTTGGAGAAGAGGATGAGCTTGACAAGTGTGTTTCCGTTGGAGAGAGTTGGGGGGATTGGGCCTGTGAGTGAGTTGGAAGAGAGGTCGACGAGGACGAGCTTGGCATTGGTGCCGAGGTTTTGGGGGAGGGTTCCGGTGAGGGAGTTGTTCCAGAGGAGGAGGGTTTCTAAATTGGGAAGCTTTCCGATTTGGGATGGGATTTCGCCGACTAGGAAGTTGTTCATTAAGCTCAGCCTGATGAGCTCGTTTAGTGTAGCAATGCCGGCTGGGATGGAACCGGAGAGCTGATTGTCTGATAAGTCGAGTAGTTGTAGAGCTTGTAAGTTTCACAGGCTGGGTGGGATAGAGCCTGAAAATCGATTTTTGAAGAGGAAAAATGTGGTGAGCATGGTTAAGTTGCCAAGCTCGGGTGGGAGTGACCCGGAGAGCATGTTACTGGAGATCAGTGAGGCGGTTTGAGGCGGCGCTGGGGCGCGCCTCAGGGCGGAGCGAGGGAGAAAAGCCTCGTCGGTGGTTTCGCCGCGACGCCGCCGGAGCGACGAGGCGGTGCAGAGGCGGGGCGAGACGAGGCGCGCTGAAGAATTTTTTTTTGTTTTTCCACGTCAAAACGACGCCGTTTTGTTTTTTTTTCTGTTTTTTTCCGTGTCAAAACGACGCCGTTTTGGTTTTTTTTTTTTCCAAAACGATGCCGTTTTGGTTGTCTCCTTCGATTTAACCCTGTCGACCTTTCTCTCTACCCACCACCGGCTCTAGTCTTGTCTCCTACCCATTTTCTCTCTGCCTCCACCAGCTCTTCTCTGCCTCCACCGGCTCTTCGCGCCTCCACCGGTAAGTTTTAGTTTACCACCTTGTGAAATCTATAAGCAAATTCGAGTTTGAGACTCGGAAGGACATGCATATGAACCAATCAAAACCAAACCAGAATAAGCATAATTTGAAGTTTTCAAAGGGATCTTGTCCCAAAACGACTAACTAGCCACACCTCCAACCAACTGGGGTCATTTCCATTAACTATTAGATCGATAACGAGAAAAATCAATCATTTCCGTTAATTTGAATTATGGCAACTACATATATAGTGCAAAATATAGCCAACTGAAAGCCATATATAATGATTATAATCAATCCATCAATACTCCATAACCCAGGATAGCAAATTCACATTACAGTCAAATACCACAAGGATAAACTAAGCAACAGATATTAGATAGTAGATAGTGTTCTCAGGATTTTTTTATATCTTCATCTCCTTGCAATTGACTAACCAACTCCAAATTTAAGATAGCCTCGCCTATGCCGGTCAAGACTTTGAAGAATTCCATTAATTTCCAGGAGATTATATCCAAGTATGGAGTTTAAAGGTCATCATCCTTTTATTTGGTATACGATACATGATTAATCATTTACTATATATAGTTTTCAATTTATACTTATGGTTTTTCTTTTCTGTAATTCATTAAACCTTTTGATCTTGAAACCTATCATTTATATGATCTAATAGTTAGTACATTTTGTAAAGTTTAAGTTACAATATATTGTATGGATTGCCCTGAATTTGGTTTGGTTTGATTAATATAATTTGGACATGTACGGTCTTATTGCTGGTTCTGGCAAAAAATACATGTTCTAACTTCTAAGATATGTTGTTTTGGAAAGCTTTTGATATGTTAGAAAGGCGGTCGCCCCGTCGCCTCAAGGCTTTCGTCTCGCGGGGCTTCCACAATTCACCTTCGCTTTCGTTTTCGTCTTTGAAAACATTGCCGGAGATGTCTAAGTAGGTGAGGTTTGATAGCAATGTCAACTCTACAGGAAGGCCACCAGTGAAGCCGTTGTAGCCGATCTCCATGCGAGTGAGCTCTGATAAGAGCCCCAGTTGAGGTGGTATGGCGCCATTAAGAGCATTTCCGGCCAGGCCAAGCTCCCTGAGTTGGGGAATGCTTCCATACCCTGGTGGAATATTACCTTCGAAGTAGCTTCCACTGATGTTGAGCTTCTCAAGGAACCTGATTCTGATGATTTCTTGAGGTAAGGGACCGGTGAAGCTGTTGCTGCAAGCATTGAAGACTCTCAAGAACTTGAGCTTGGAAATCCCTGGCGGGAAAGTGAAGTTGAAGTCATTGTGGCTCATGTCAAGGATTCTGAGCTGAGTGAGTTGGAAAATGGCTGGTTGGAGAGGTCCAGCGAAACTGTTACTGCTCAAATTGAGGTGAATTAAGCCGGACAAGTAGCGGATATCAGCTGGGATTGGACCGGAAAGATTGCGATGAGAGAGGTCTAGAGAGACTATCAGGGATGTGTTGGGGTGGCATTTGATTCCAGACCATGAACACCAAACTGGACCTTGAGTATTACCCTTGCTTTCCCAGCCATTGAATGTAAAGAGAGGATCTTTGAGTGAGGATTTGAGGGATAGCAAGGCACTGAGTTGGGAAGGTACAGAATTTGAAGCACAGAAGACTATGGATGCTTGAAGAAAGAAGAGGGAGAAGAAAAAGAGAAGGGTCATAGTTTTGGGGTATGGAGGAGGGTCTTGGCTGAGACAGTGATGAAGATGAGAGTGGTAAATTCAAGGGAAGGAATGTTTTGATGACTACTGAATGAAGTTGAAAAGCTTTTTGGGAGTGCTGGGTGCAGAGGGTGTTTCATCATATGATGATTGCTTCAGTGGGATTTCTTGGTGGGCTATGTCTATAATAAGCTTGAGAAGAAAATGAAAGAGAGAGAGAGAGTGAGAGAGAGAGAGAGAGAGAAACATAGCAAGGCTGAGCTTCTTCAATATATGATGAACATGGTAATCCAGAATCTCCCTCTGGTTAATTTCTTTCAAGTTCTCTGTAGCATTCTTCCTTTGTCTGATTATGTCTATCCATCAATACTTTTGGTTTAGTTGGATTTGTTTCTTTTTCCCTTTTCTTTTGCTGCTACTTTTCATCATTCCTTGTCAGCTTTATCTTTGTTGTGTATTACAAATTGATTGATGAACCAACAAAATATATGTGTATATAGTTTGTGACATATGTCTCTCACAGGATCCAAGAAAGTTATTTCAATTTCCCACCATATTCCCCAGCCCCTATTTAAACATTTTCTCATTTCCTTCTTTTTTTCCTCTTTTATCTTCCAAACATTCTCATTTTCCTGGGCTTAGATTGAAGATGAAGCTTCAATTTAAACTCATTTAGAGCTAACAATAGCTGATAGGACCACATTTTCAGTTTTATGGAGACGAGAGATTTCAAAATCAGAAAAGTGATAAATAAAATATAACATATATGTGGGTGAATTATTTCTAATTATACCGAAACCTTTTATAGATAAAACCCAACATCTTAAAGGTAGTTAAGTTAGGACAGTATCGGTACAAGAATGATCTACGAGTCACGCTTGTCGCTCGCGCTTTGACATGGTATTAGAGCGGGTCCCTCTAATTGATTCTTCCACGAGCCCGTGTGCGTTCTTTTAGAGGTCATGGCTCTGTTTGGTTGAAGTTGTTTCGAAGTTTGGTTTGGAGTTTAGAGTTTGGAGTTCGATGTTTGGAGTTCTTTCAGTTAACCATGGGAACGAGTTCAGTTTCTTAATCAGTTTCACATGCAGACCTAAAAGTTAGGTTGCACGTGAGGGAGAGTGTTGAAGATGAGAGATCCCACATCAGAAAAGTGATAAATAAAATATAACATATATGTGGATGAATAATTTCTAATTGTACCGAGACTTTTTATAGATAAAACTCAACACCTTAAAGGTGGTTAAGTTGAGACAATATGTGTGAAAACATATGATATTTTAAGGTTAATGAGTAATGACCAAGAATGTGTTACATTTTTCATATGTGAACCAATCAGTTTAAGATACAAAATCACACACTGAAACACATAAGAATAAACATCTCAATCTAGCTTGGTCTACATATTCTAGCTTTCTTTTTTTGGCACATTATATTGTTGATGTTCTAGTCTAGTGAGAACAAAAATGGAAAGTTTAGGAAACACACCTCCACTAACAACCAAAAGGCTTCCCTTAACACTAGCATAAGAGTTCACTAGTTTTATTTTTTCATTTCATATATGTATCATGTATACTTTTCGTGTATAATGAGTTCACATTAAGGGATTTATTTTCTTTACCAAACAACGATAATTTTCTTAAGTTTAATTCACGTGCTTTCACCTACATACAGAAATGAAACTCTTGACACATGACAACTACCATTTTCTTAACGATCAAGTACGAGAAGATTAATTTTTCTTCTCTTTTTATTGTTTCTGTTTGGATAGACCTCGAACGTCATAGCAAATCAAAGGAGAAATTTAGCACATACAACTATTATCTCTTAGTTTAAGAAAATAACAATTCATTAAAGCAAATGCTTCTTCGTCTCCCATCTTCCCCCTTTTCCCCTAAACTCTAGCCGCCATGGCTTTGGGCTCTATTCACAGCAATTGCCGCAAACACCAAGTCGTTTCCAATCGACCTCAAGCCGTCTCCCAGTGGCATGCAAATATCCTTAGGGTCCATACACATGCAACCATGGTCGTCATTTTTGAAGGAAAAACAACAAATTCAACAACCCACCTTGGAGCATCATTGGGTAACCCATTTTTATGGTGGATTGTCTGGGATCAAGCTTGCACATGGGATATGGTAGATTGATATTGCAGATACACTGTCGTTGGTAACCATGGATGCAACTTGTAGTCCCTTTCCATACGTGCATGGAGGTACGCCCCTAATTGCAGGTTCTTGGAATATTGTTGCTTGGATGCTTGTCCTGTTGTCCAATGTAAATGGCCAGAAACGAGTACTCATTGTCGCCAGGTTGATCCATCAATTTGGTGTTTTAAATTATGGGGTGAAGACGCAATCCTCAATTATGTTAGCTGAAATAGTTGCAAGACTACAAAGGGCGATATGGGGGTCTGTGACTTCTGAACGGCGGTTGTTGGCTGACCAAAATTGTTTTCTCCGACGGTGGCAGAGGCATGGAAGGTTGTCACTGCAGCTAGGGTTTGGCCTACATGGCCTCCAATGCTACTATTGTTATTGCTAATCGGCTTAGGCTTACACTTATTGACAGAGATATATTACTATGGACCTTAAGCTTTCATTGGTCAGACCATTAAATTGGGTAGATTTTAGTTTTAATTTCTAACCTACAAACTATGTTATTGATCATAAGAGTAGACTTGCTTTTAAATATGTGCGGCATAGTTCGAATATAGGTAACTTTATGTTGTAAAGTCTTGTCTAAAGTAAAAGGTATCAGAACATGTAAATATTATCTTGACATAATATCATTAATGTAATGTATTATTTTTTCTCAAAAAAGTAACCGTGAAGGTTAATAATTAACGTGAAAACAAAAAGATGGATATCCTACACAGTACACACACCACAGATTCACAGAATGCCACCTCTAAGAACCATAACTTGTTTTACACTCAGCAGAAGTGTAACGCCAATCAAACACATCTCCCTCTCTATCCTATTTCTATAATAATCTTATCCACAGATTTCTTCGGTATCACCAATTCAAGTCACGCAGTATTGATAACTGACACAGACACAGAACCCAACAACATAACCCAATCTAGGACAGTAGCAATAACACCGCCCACGATTACATAGCCAAATGATGTTCGGTGGCAGAAGCATGGGTGGAGGTGGAGGTGGCGGTCGAAGTATGTTCCGTACAGTCAGCAGGGCGGCGCTGACTAGAACCACCGGTGTTGGAATCCAAGAACCCATCACCGCTTCTAGTTCCAACTCCAACACCTCAACTGCTACTAGTCCTACGGCTTCTAGGAATACCCAGAAGCCCGGTTCGGTCAGCAACCTCTGTCTCTCTTCCCCTGCTTCTCCCACCTGTGGTCCTGTAAGTTCCGGCGGGCCCAACTGGCCCACTTCGCCTCAGTTTGATGATTTTGACTGGGTTTCGGTTGATGGGAGTGAAGATGTTGAGAGAGCTCATGGTTATCTTAATGATTTTGTTCTTGGACCTGTGCCTTCTAGAGACGAAGTTCACAACGCTGTTTCTACTCTTCAGCAGTAAAAACCACGCTTTCTCTTTGTTCTTTATATTCATTTATATGAACCAAAGTGCATTTCTATCTATGTTACTATTATCTCAGATTTTGCTACTGTTTCATTGACCAAAAATGATTAGGATATGATTTTGCTACATACCCCTATATGAATAGTTGGCCACATGCAAGTTCTGTCTGTTTTGAACTTTTGATATGAGTCATGCACAGTTTGGTTTATCTTTGACATTGCATTTCACGATTTTGCTGTCATCTTTCATGAGATGGTTGTGAAATTGATATGTTTTTACATTAATAGGGTGTTCAGTCCTACTCATCACCCTCAGTTCATCCTGGATAAATTTGGTTCCGAGTACTTGGACAAGGATGTAGCTGATCGGATTATGAGTGCTTCTGGTTCGGTACAGAGAGTATCTTCATTTGGGTCAGAACCAGATTGGATGGAGCCTTCTGCTTATCTTTGTAATTCCCAGCCTCAGGGATGTCAAAGAGTGTATGAGGCTTTCAGTTTGTTGCAGAATGAGTCATCTGTTCAGGTCCCTATCTCTTGTTGACTCTTATTTTGCAACACGCTCTACATATTGGTTTTTGTGTTTTTGAAGTTTTACTCTGGCAAATGATTAGCAGTGCAAGTATCTATGTATAATTATGTCATAAGGGCTGCTTTCTTGTGTAGAGAATGGTGGTTTCACTGTCATCTGATAGAGCAGTTTGGGATGCTGTGATGAACAATGAGGTAGTGAGGGAGCTCAGGGAATCTTTCTATGCAGGTTGGTATGAACTTGAAGTACTATAGTTGATTAGACTTGTATAAGTATTCTACCATGTGTTACAAAAGAGGTGCTACGACACTGATTTTACAATTTTCATACTCTGTCTAGCATGTAAGGCCTATTTTGATGTCTTTTTCCTGGGTTTAGTCGCCTGTTACATTATGAATATCCACATGTAAGTGCTCTTGAAAATAATCTGAAATTCATACTTTAAAACAAGAACCAGACCAAAAATCAGGTCTAGTTTGCATGCTGATGTTTCCATTTCAAATAATTGAGTGGCGTGGGTTTAATAGGTAAGGTCCGTAAGGATTATGCAATCATCAACTACTATAAATGTACTGAAAACCATGAATTATTTGGGAGATGAGATTCCTTGTCGATAGTTGCTACTTACAAGCTCATTGAAATACATGATTATACTTTTATTACATATGCAGCTGAAGACAAGACATATGCAGCTGAAGACAAGAGTTCCCAGAGTTCATCTGAGAATTCTGATGATAGCAGTACAGCAACAAACTTTTTGAGGTGGATTTTTCAAAATACTTTTGGGAAGGTAATGGAGGTAATAGAGAACATTACTAAGCTTTTTGATCACTTGCTTCAACCTCAAGGCAGTGGCAAGGCGAAAGCTGAAGCTGGTAATCTGTTTGAGGAGAAGCTGAGAACATCAGTCATGCTCTCTGTTGTGGTCCTCTTGGTTGTGGTGGTTACTCGATCCCACAGTGCTTGACCCTAATCCGTCGACATCACAGGTGGTATTGCTAGTAGGTTGGTTTTCTGTTATAGTTTTTGCTGCGTTGTATTTTGACACAGCTGCTGTTTGAACACATGCTTTGTTCTGAATTTCCAAGTTGCACTTTAGAGTCAGTAGATTTCTGATATGGGCCTGTATGGAAAATTTGCAGTATTTTAAAGAACTAGTGGATGATTGAATATTTCATTTGATTTAATTTGTTTCTTGGTAAATTTGCAGTATTTTGTTTGTATTGGATTTTCATTGTATCACATCAACAGACTTTTTCAATATTCTTATGGTCCGAAGACTCAGTTCGTGTAAAGATAATACAAGTTGATTTAAGTCGAAACCAAACCACCTACACTGCCCTCCACTCGGTTCACATTTTGCAGGTTCCTTCTCGGTTCACATTTTGCTAAAATTATTGGGTGTACCGTCCGTGACTTGTCCAGTTTGCACTGTTTGATTATCTCTTCACCGTCAGATATGTACACCGTCAGGTTCCTTCTCCTCGGTTCACATTTTGCCAGGTTCCTTCTCCTCGGTTCACATTTTGCCTGGTTCCTTCTCCTTGGGTTCCACCGTCTTCAACTTCGTTCTTCAATCAAACAAATAGCTGATGCATTCCAAGTATTTCAATAATCAGTCTTCCAGGAGGCGCCGGCTGTGCCCGGGATGACGTTAAACATTGTATCCGTCTTGTCTCTCAAAGCCCCTGCAAACAAGCAAACATTAATAGATCTCAACGGACAACCAAATAACCTAACTGAAAAAAAAAACTTAATTTCAATACTCACTTTTGAAGCCTCAATCATGTTGTTTTGGGCGTTGAAGTCTTCGGTGTTTCAAGGATTGATTTGGAAGATATGAAGGGGCAAATCGGTGTTTGCGAGGACGAAGACACCTCTAATGTGGAAGGGGTAAATAAGCAGCTGGCGAAGTACCCACCACCGTGTGCCGGCGATCTTCAACAGAATCCTGAGAAAAGTGATGCTGGTAAGCGAGCTCATGATACTGCAACAACTCCAGTAATATAAATGAGAAGATATATAACATATCGCTCCCTCATGTATACTACAGACCCACAAACAAATACGCGAGGCAAACACAAACCGATGATGATGCGTGTCGTGGTATGTGGTCTCAAAAGATCTCTCTCCGACTTTGCAGCAGACAACACTGTTACAAAATATTAGTAAGTCTAATCAAAATATTATCAACAGAGAAAGATCTACCTTATCAAAGAAAAACTCAAAGCCTCCTTCCTTGAACACTGTCTACCCTACTATACACCCCTGCAAATTATAAAAAAAACGGAGTGGAAACCAAAATACTTGCCTGCTTCCTGATGTTGAATTGTGGGTTTGTGGGGGGAATGAAGGTGAAAGAGGGTTAGTATAAGAATAAGAAGCCCTAGATTTCAGAATCAGAGAGAGGAGCATGGAACTACATTTTGGACTTTAGAGGTGGCGCAATGAGGGTGTGAGTATGTTGTTGGGTATTCCATTCAGTTTCATTGAAAATTATTTGATGCACCGTTACCGTTAGTGATCCGCTCAATCTACACCGTCCGAACATCTCCTCACCGTCAGATGTGTGTACTGTTCACGTTTATTTTTTTTTTCTTTTACTGATGCATGAAATACTCCTTTAAAAGTCTTAAATGCACATCAGTATTTGATTTAAAAGTCTCTCCAGTTTCATTTTAGGTCATCTCCTTTAAAAGTCTTGAATGCACATCGGTATTTGATTTATTTATGTATCGACTTAGACCGTCGTATCCTCCTGTTTTTAAACGTATCCATCCATATCTGTACGTAGACGCTTGCAGATTAAGAAAATGTTCTTAAAAACGAGTAATTATTCTCTATATCCGGAACACCACGTGCATATTATTTATGTCATGTGATGTTCCTAGCCAATCATATAACTCAATTTCTGTAAGGACCAGCACGAGGTGAAAAAAGAAAAAATAAAGGTAAATATATAAATCAATCAAAAATAATATAAAAACACTTGGACCAATAATGTTAGAGAGGACCAAATGTCACGTGGTGTTCCAGATACAATTTATAATTTCCCCTTATAAACATGTGGAAAAGGACGGGGACGGCCTGAAACGTGCGTTACGGCCGGAGAGACGTATCCGTAAGTAAATCGGATACATTAGGGGTTATAATGTCTTTCCATCTTTGAATGTTTTGTGTTTGGATAAGACTTTTTTAAATTTTTAAGAAATTCTGAAATGATGGAATTTAGATTTTCATTAATTGAAATGTTATCAAATGCATTTTTCATTGTTGGTTGTGTTTATTTAGAATTTGAAATATGTGATAGATTAAGAAAGTTTGAAAGCAATACAGAAAATAAAATTATAAAAATTCTTGTTTTAGAAAGAAAATTGAACTGTGCAAGGAATTTGCAAAAGACATCTATTTTGGAAGAAATTCAATTGAAGAATTTAAACAATGAATTTCTTTATTCATCAAAATTTGAAATTTCATATATATATATATATAAGATATATTAAGGACAAATATGAAGGCCAAAAACAGCCATTACATACTCTACCGCTATCATCTACAGATAGACAAGTAGTTATGAGACATGTCTCACACTAGTACATAGGATAAACTACTCTTTAATCATCTCACTCACTTATTCTATAAGCCTATTCCTACAGATGTATAGAAAAATAGGCTAATGCGAAGAATTGAAAGTCAAAATTAATAAAACAATCAAGCCCAAACGGGCTAAAGTTCAAAAAAAACTGAAATAGAAAATTAAAGAACATCCTTGCCCTTCGAGTTAGGGCTAAGCTACATAACATCAGCTTGCATGGTCACACCACCTGCTCCACCCTTGCCAGGGTCTTTGCATTTTTTAGCTAAATGGACGACCTATCTTCTTCTTGCCTTCAGCTTTTGTTCCATTACCACCATTCGAACTCTTACCTTCATCCAATAGACTAAGAGCCCTTGTTGTGATTCAAGGAATAAGAGTTTTTTGTTTCTTGAGGAAGGATAGAGGAAGGACATCATCATATCCCATGCACACATTAGGTTTCTTGGGAGATGCATTAGGGGACGAAGGCCTCTCATGCTTCAGAGTTTCAATAGTTTGTTGTTCAACCTGCTTTTCTTTGTCAAAGACAACTAAAGGTAGAGCCTCAGAATCAACATCCTCAAGATTAGCTTCTCGACGGATGATGATCGGCTTGCGTAAGGATGGTTGAGGATCAAAGAGTCATCGAACTGCACTAAAAGTAGAAGCCTTCTCAGCACCCTTGAATTGAAAATCTGCATCAGAAAAACCAATTATGCTTGTCCGAAGGGATCCTGGCAGAACCACTTTGGATGAGCCAGGGTTCGGGTTTGCTCCCTCTACCTTGTTATTTCATAACGATTCTAATTCATTTTATTATTACTATTTATTCTCAACCCGTTAATGAAATGATGTATGATCAATAGTCAAGATCGTGGATATTCATGTTCGATATCAGACGGGCGATCAATGAATTCATGTTGGAAATTGGGGCTGTTTCAAGTTCCAGTTTTTACGATTGTTTCTTTCGCACACTTCTTGCTTCTGGTTTTAGCTATCGTAGACGAACATGTTGCAGTTAAACGACGTATAATCAAGCTACAAATTTAGGGAGCGATTGCACCCTTTTTTAAGCACTTCATATTATCTGGTTCATAGTTATCACTTATTCCCATGATATTGTGGCCATTTTCAAATAAGAACACTTTTCCTTCTATTGGGAAAAAGAGGCACGTTCTGCACATATACCCACATGAAAATGATAATCATTCCTACATCCCAAAGTGCAATTTGACATAGGCGTATTAACAGGTGGGAAATCATGGAAATGCAAAACACAGAAAAGGAAAACTTCATATTTGACTAGTGTAAAACCAAAGTTTTCATTTAAAAAGAACCAAGTATGGAGTGATCTTCCCAGGAGAAGTGTGACCCAAATGTACAAGTCAAAATAACCCCATGGAAACAAATAGCGACATCATATAACAGCTATATACAAGATTTTGGAATGGGCATGGGCAGTTGCAGCCTAAAGCCACCGAAAAGAGAGGTGTTCTAAGAAGTCCCACTGTTGAAATCCCTAAAATGATTGAACTCAGAGCACACCACAATTGTCAATGTGTAAGTCGAGCAATTCCTCTGCAAACACTCCCAAACAGGGTTAGTAATTCACCACTGATGGAGATGATGGTTAGCTACAACATAACGGATAGGGTTAAGATATAATAAAGAGAACAACCCTTCTAGACTCATCTTACTTACTCAAACTCCCTTGTACACACAACAATACTCAGAAGCTATGCAAACCTCACCCTTTTCATTCGAATGAGATAACTCCCATTGATTAAACCACTCATCCAAGTGAGTTTAACTTCTCATGATTCTTATTTTCAGAAAAGACAATCACTGAGTTTATGAATCATGCTGTAGACTACGTATGTCAACATGGCATCATAAAACATTGGTACCAAATATTCAGAACAAAACTTATAAAAACATTAGTAATAAGAAGTATTAGGAGCAATCACAGGAACAAAAAAAATTAAGTCCAACATAAGCAACATAAATAATATGAGTGATATCGTTTGATGGCTTCTCCAAAATGAGAGCAATCACTGAACTTCCCGCCAAGTCTCTGCAAAGGTCATAACATTACAGCAAGGTTAAAGATGTGAGTCCCAAACTTCCAACAAAGTCATGGCAAGAGGAAAGAAATCACGTTGACAAGAGCTCCAAGAAACGTTAGTCCTGTAAAAGATTTGCATAGTGGCAATGGAGAATTGTCAACAACAGAAATAACATGATAATAACGATTTATGCAGTGACTTTATCCAAGTGTGTGCAATGAGAATGGAGACAAAATAAGGTGTGCAAGAAGGAAAAGACTATAAAACATGCATCAATAAGATCATCCCAAAGAACATATTCCACCATAAGGTAATTTTGTAGCTAAATTTAGCTTACAAAATGAGAATATTCCATAAAATCTTTTTCTAGCTTACGAAAGTCCCCCACCATAAGCTAAATTCCTAGCTAAATCTCTAGCATTTTGGTATCAAAAAGACTCCCACCATAAGCTAAATCTTAAGGAAAAGCTATTTCCTTTTTTTGTTATATAATTGTTTATTCAATAATTAATCGTAATTATTTTTATGAAAATATATTCAATATGAGGCTCATATGAAAAAAGATAGTTGTTAGTAACACATTTTGTATTTAGATGATAATAAATTGGATGGAAAAAATATGTAGTGATCTTCGCGATGGTTGTTAGTAACACATTTTGTATTTAGATGATAATAAATTGGATGGAAAAATATGTAGTTGAATAAAAAAAGACTTGGCTTTAGCTTACCAATTCCATAAGCCAAATTTGGCTTGTCAAATTCTTCAAGCCAAATTTTTTTTCTTGGGATTTGTGATTTAGCTTATGGTGGGAGCAAACCATAAGCTAAATTTGGGTTTTAGCTTACGGTGGGAGTTGCTCTAAACAACAAAGATTTTAAAGGCAAATGAAATAAATATGATGGATGGCACCGAAAGAATAGTAATCATTAGAAACTCATTCTTCATTTCCTTGTTCTTTATTGGTGCCATATCCAGTTATTCCTTTGGGGAACACATACTTACCATGGTTGCATGAACATCTGTTTTCTGTACACAACCTTCACATATAAAAAAGACTAGTGAAAGCCCCGGTATGAAATAAAACTAACAAAAAAGAAACAAAAAAAGAAGAAGATAAAAATGCTGCAAAAATACACATTATTTACCAGCTCCCACCCACTCAACCAAAAGAGGGAGAGAGCAGGAGTTAAAAAAATTTCTCCGGAGTACAACATTATAAAAATCGGTCTTTAAAAATTTACTTTGTACAAAATTGATGGAGAGAGCTTTGTATCGATATACATAATATTGATGCAAAATCCTATCATAGCAACATTTCATACCATTGCACACTGTTGTAACACATTAACGTGTTTTCTGTAGTTATATTTTTTCATTTGAAAACGTAGTAGTCAAATATGATTTCAGGAAAAACAATAATAATAAAAAGACTGGGTACTTTTCCAAAACTTTAAAATCTGACAGAATTCTGTGTAACACCAAATTCAACAGGCAATAAAACATCAAGTCAAACTCAAAAGATGTGTCAAAACCATTTGATACCGAAGACGTCTCCATATATTGGTCTGCTTAAGTAAAAATATAACTGATGCTGCTAAAAACAGGTTATAAAGATTTTATCTATAACTAAATGAATATCCCAGCCTATTCGTATGAATCAGATAGATAAGCAAAGCAGCATGAGGCAACCAAATGATACAAAAAGCCCAGACGTTTATTAACAGAGTCAAACAAAGGACAAGCAGTGCATACCTGTCAACGTGGAGTGAAAGCAAAGGACCGTATCATTTAGTCTCTGCCATGAACTTCTCATACTCTGCATCTGCACCATAGGTTGCTTTCTCCGTAGAAGGAGCAGGAGGGAGAGGGGGAGGGGGAGTACTTGTGGCCCATGGCACATTACCAATGTTGTGAGATTGGTCTGCAGTTGAAGGAGGAGGAGGAGGTGGAACAGCATTGTAGTAAGATGAGTAACCATACGAAGATGCAGGATAAGGATGTTGGCCATTTGGTGGTGGCATTGCTGGCAAAGAGCTACCATACATATTAGTAGGTAACGGTTGGGAAGAATTTTCAGATTGAACTCCCGGAGGAGGGTAACTCTGCTGTGCTTCACTGGAGGGTGGTTGAGGTGGTGCACCAGGGGGAGGAGGGTACCGAGCACCATAACCTGCCATAGGCTGACTCATAGGGGGATAGTACATATTTGAACCAGGAGGAGGGGGAGGAGCATAAGGAGCATAAGCAGGGGGTCCCCATGGAACTGGATTACCCGAATACATAGGCGCAGGACCACCACCAGGGTTAAACTGCTGGGAGGGATAGGCACCAACAGGCTGACTGGAAACAGGGTATGATGGCATTGCCGAAGCCGGAGGACCAGGAGGCACAACAGGCTGGGGAGGCTTGCCAGCAACTCTGACAGCAATTGATCGCCCCTCAAGCTTATAGCCATTCATGCTTGCAATAGCATTATTAGCCATCTGAACATCAGCGTACTTCACAAATCCATAACCTTTACTCAACCCAGTAACCCTGTCCTTGATAACTTTAGCCATCACAATGTCACCAAACTGTGAAAACATACCGATTAAACCATCATCCTCAAGTGTAGGTGGCAGGTAACCAATGTACAGATTTGTGTCGTCATGTTCCTTTGTAGTAGGCTTAATTCCAGAGAAACCTAACCCTGGATGCGATGCACCGGTAGCACTCCCACCACTGTTAGACCATGGAGGATTGCTCGCTGTAGTCCCTGGACCAAGAGCAAGGGTAGCCGTCTGTTTAGTTGCTGACTCGGGAACTGTCCCACCTAACTCAGCCAAAAAATTCTGATACTCATCATCCATCTTCTTCCCAGATGTCCCCTTCATCGGACAGTCAATAGTAGGATGCCCACCATCACCGCATACCTTACAAAGCACATCACTCTTAAAGGTTGAAGTTCGTGATGGACACGCATACTGACGATGCCCTGGCTCACCACACAACCTACAATACTCCTCATCCCTAATCGTCCCATTCAAGGATGCAAGTTCCCTAAGCTGTTGCCTCTTATGCTCATTCAACACCTCATCCACAGGCTGCAAGAGCTTCTCCACCATCCCAGCCGCAGCATCCAACGCATCTTGCGTATCAGCCTCAACCAAAACATGCAAGTCCTCATTCTCCGAAGGATCAGGCTTCAAATCCCTCTTCTGTTGCAACCTCCCCTCCTTCACAGACCCCTTCCCCCTAATGACAATCTTTGCCCCGGTCTCCTTCTCCATCCTCTTCTGAGTATTCCCCCTCGGGCCGATAATCAGCCCGATAAAGTTGTAACCAGGATACTCTTTCATGGGAATGTAGAGCTTCCTGTGCAGCTTCGGCGGCCTGTAATCCGCCGGAGGCTTGTAATTCGGGTTTCGCTTAAGAATCTGAGCAATAATCTCCTGCCTCTCTCTATTCAACCTCTCACGCGCTCGAAACTCTCGAGTGTTAATCCTAATCCCCATGTTATCATACACAGGCTCCGGCGACGGAGACCTAGCTCCTTCGGGTCTGTCATCCAGAGGCAAACCCGAAGACAGCATCCGACTAATCTCTAGAAGCCTACTATTCAGAGCTTGAATCTCGGGATCGAATTCTATACCTCCCATAAAATCCGGCAACTGAACCACCGGCTTGGGCTCCTCGGCGGCCCACCGCGACTTCCGCTTCCTCTTCCCGCTGCCGGACTCGTCTCCCTGGCTCTCCGACTCTGGCTGCGGGTCCCACCGGCTGCGGCGACGCCGCCTGCTCGTGGCCTCCTCCTCTCCGCCGGAGAGGGAGACCTCCCGGTCGATCGTACTGTTCGTTAGTCCGTTCTCCGAGATCAACAGAGCGACGGCCTTGCTGGCGTCGGCCGGAGTGCCGTTCTCGGCGGCGGCATGAGAGGCTGGAGTTTGGGATGGCGGCGGGGAGGGGTATTTATAATCGGAGACTAGAGACTCCGGAGGGTTGTGGTTGTTGGAGGCGGGTTGGTGGTCTAGGGTTTCGGTAGGGTTTGGTTGGATGGCTTCCATGGATTTTCAGATCGAGGAAGAAGAGAGAGATGTGGTTGAAGACGAAAACTAATAGAGTGCGGTAAAAAAAACATCCCGGCCTAAATAGTACGAGTTTCATGTTCTTGCTGGATAAGGATTTTTTTGTTGAAAAATTGCAAATAAATTGAAATATAAAATTTAATTTATTATGTTCAACTTTCAACTTTATGGTTAAAATTAATTTAGTTTCTTGTTGAAATCTATCTATTAATACACTTGACTTTTAAATGTCTACGTCTTGATCTAAATTTTCATCTTGAACTCTAAATATGATGTCAGATGTTAATGTGGAGTCAACAAGGATACTCTACATATTAATGTTAGTTCTCAATATGTATAAAAATGATCAAAATAACTCTTACGGGTCATAAGAGAAAACAATCATAAGAGTTATTTTTTATCGTTTCATACATTTTGAGAGTCAATACTAGTATGTACAGCTTCCTTGTCAGCTCTATATCATCACTTGATATCATATTTGGAGCCCAAAATGAAAATTTAGACTAAGTTATATGTATTGGATTTTCAAAAAGAGAGACTGAACTGATTTTAACCATAAAGTTCAGAATATTAAACTGAATTTTATTATATATTTAGCTATCTACTAAGCGGCCTCAAGCGGGGATACTGTAGTGCATGGACGTTTCTGCCCCTCACCTCTCAGATAATTTACCAGCCTGCCATGACAGGTTTTGGCTGCTTTTTTGGCTGAAGCACTCAATTTGACTATACTTTATTTGGTTCTACTCTTGGTGAGTTACAAGAATGCTTTTGCTTTGGTTGATTTGTTTAATTTTGTTGCGTGCTCTTATTCTGGGTTTTCGAATGCTTGGCTAATTTTATGTGTTCATAATCTACTGTACTTGATCTTCTAAGATTTTAATTGGTCTATGCCATCAGTAGTCTCTTAAATTATTTTCTCTTCATTTGAATTTTCTACTTGCTTGATATCACTTTCAAATGTACAATTATATCAGCTCTCAAATCTTATGCACAGCTCCATTTTGTCATATCTTTATGAATGTGATATCAACATTTAATGGAAGATATGAGTTTTATTTAAATGGCATTTTCAAAGAATTCATATCGTGCCTTTATTATATCAGTTATATTAGTGGGAGTACCTTAGAGGTAAGCCATCGTTAACTAATCTGTTGAAAGTCCATTTTTATATGGCTGTAATCAATACAACTAACAAATGTTTATCATTTTTGAAGGAGTGCTACATATTGGGATATTTAATACAACTTTAAAATTGAAGTATGTCATATGACAGAACATACACACAAAGAGGTTCAGAAAAGAAGTTATTAAAATATATTCTTACATTCTAAATTATATTCATATGCAAAATAATCTTGAACTTTGAAATCTTTTTATACTTATTGTGGACCGTATGAAAGTTGATTGACTTCCTCTCTTCTTTTTCCTTATTAGTGGTCTATGGTGCATAACAATTACATTTGTGTACTAAACTTAGTATACCATTGACTTACTTGTCACCTATTTTTGCTATTGTTTTATTCTGATTCATTCTTATTTCGTCAATTCAGAGTGTGTAAAATGATGATTCAACATCACTCAGTTATTGTTTTTTGCCAAAAAATAATAAATTATTTGGAATTTTGGTAGTACAAAGATTTATGATTATGATTTTAAGTCTTTTTTTATCAAGTAGAAGGAAGCTCTATCATTATTAACAACTAAAGTATGAACCAATATTCTCTATTCTCTGGATATGTTGTGGGTGATATTATTTTGTAGGAGGATTATGTTCTGAAGGGGAGCCAGAGGTAAAACAATTTGTGTGTTTTTAATTTTTATTTTTTTGTCATGTGTCACTGAGTTCCCTATTTTGTTGTTGCCTGGAATTAAAGATTGCAAGAACTGGAAAATAAGGAGTAGTTGATACGATGGTAAGTCATCTCTGTGTATGGATCTCAGGATCTGAACTTCATAATATGAGCAATTGACAAATGTTTTTAGATATGATGTTGTGTTGTCTGTGTGTATGGGAAGTGAGGTAATGATATGTTGATAGTTTCATTATGAAATAGCTTGAAATAGTTAAGTATATGGATGGATATTAGATGCAAGAGCAGTCTATATAAACAATGAGATAGTTTAGACACATAATTGTTATCTTTTAGAAAGGAAGGGAAAATAAATTAGTGTTAGAAACTGACTAATGCCTCTTACCTGTATGGTCTTCTTTGTTTTAACTTCCTCTCTGAATTTATATTCAATACTTTCAAGTTTTAGTTCTACATTGTGTACGAATTTGAAATCTTTTATAGCTTTGCATTAAAATTGAACTCTTAAGGGTGTATGTATCTGGCTGATTGTAGTTCTCTAATTATTTTGAGAATTTTAATTTTGAGCTCTAACAAATCTCTCTCACTGTGTACATTAATCAGAAGAGGAAGTGGATATACGGAAGTTAACAGACAAAAAAATAACGAGTCGAAGGTCTTAAAATTGGTGGATTCAAAACTGTGTGCTGGGTATGAAATTAACATTTCTACAGTCCAACATATTAATTTTATCTCCTTTATATGGTTAATGAATTACTGTGATTTTGCATGTGTTGTGTGAATAAAAGTGTGATTTTCATGCAGCAAAGTAAATGCCATGATATAGTGTGATTCTCAACTCATATATGCATTACAAATTGTGCAGCTCAATTGGCTTAAAAGATTTCGGTTACAGAATGTGGGAAGTTTGACACTAGTAGAGGGAAAGTCTCATGCGACGAAATGATTTCGTCGTATAAAAGGTAATTTTCGTCGCATAAGACCTTAAGCGACGAAAAATTCACCACATAAGCTTCGTCACATTATTTTGGTCGCATTAGATTTAAGCAACGAAACCGCAAATTTTCGTCGCATCAGTTCCTCATAAGGGACGAATTTTGTTTCATCGCATAAACTTATGCGATGAAAAATATTGCGTCGCTTCGACTTAAGCGACGAAAAATATTTCGTCGCTTAAGATTTTTTAGTAAATAAAAAAAATATTAATTTAATTATAATTTAAATTAAAAAATTATGATTTTTTTGTTTTGCCAGAGGTGGTGTGGTGGCGGAGGAAGAAGAAGAAGAAGGAGAGGAAGAAGAAGGTGGTGATGGCGGAAGAGGTGGTGGTACGGTGGTTGTGGTGGCGGAGAAAGAAGAAGAAGAAGAAGAAGAAGAAGAGGAAGTGGATGTGGTGGTCAAGTGGAGGGTTGGTGGTGAATAAGTAGAAGGAATAAGAAGAGGGGTGTGGGGAAATTTTGGCGGAAGGATTCAAAAATCAAAATTTTTGTTAGAACTGATGTGACAAAATGAACAAATTTCGTCGCATGAGTGTGAACTAATTTAACAAAATTTTTAATATTTTGTCGCATTAGTCAGTGCAAGGGGGAAAATTTTGGCGAAAAAATCCAAAACTAATGCGACGAAATATTCAAAATTTCGTCACATGAGTGTAAACCGATGCGACGAAATTTTAAATATTCCATCGCATGAGTCAGGGCTAGGGGAAATTTTGCCAGAAAAATCTAAAACTGATGCGACGAAATTTAAAATATTTCGTAGCATGATTATGAACTTATGCAACGAAAAAAAATTTATCGCATGAGTCAGCACTATGCGACAAAATGTGTTTCGTCGCATCGGTTCATAATCATGCTATGAAATTTATTTTCGTCGCATCAATGTGAACTCATGCGACTAAAAAATGTATTTGCGTCACATGAGCCCTTTCCTCTACTAGTGTGAGTGTGGTGTTTGCTGATTTATCAACGTGGTCAATTGCGAATAATAATCTCTTATGTCAAAGGATCTTCAGGTGACTATACTGGAAGTTCAAGTAAAATGTAGATCATGTCCGTTGAAAATTAGTGACTTAGATTTGGAAGATATATGTTTCATTATGTGATATTTTATGATTCTGATAATAATCTTTTATGTTAAACTGTTATGTGTTGAAAATTTACATAAGCTCAAATAATTTACCTCTGATTGCACTGTTTTAAGTTCAACCAAATCTTACATGCTGGAGCAGAGGGCGGGCACATAAACTAGTTCGATAGTTATAGCAAAGCATAAGATTGAGCATATAGTGTTACTGACAGTACTTAAGTAACGTCAAGTGTCTTAGTGATGTATAATTTTTCCGTTATCGATTGTTCTTCTTATGAACCACATACAAGTGAATCATTTGATTATAGACATCTTTGATACATTTGGAATTGAGACGGTTAGAGGATTTTTTTGGGTGTGTGCGGTCTGATTATTAGGAAGGAGGACTTGATAGATACACTAGTAAGTTAACCAACATGTTGTAGCTCTGGGTCTAAAGAGGGTAAGACTAGAGTGTGTTAATGTACATAGTCATTGTTATGGATAAACTATGTGAGTCTTTTAAATAGTAATTTTAGTCATCAAAGTTGTAATATAAGTTTTTAAAGTTGTAAAAAAACTATATACAACATTAGTCGTCATGTGTCCTTAAAATGGTAAATAAGTCATTAGGTTAGACTTAAACACTTTAAAATATAAACATGTTTGTGAGTCTACTATTTGTAACTTATAATCTATAAGAACATGACACATAATGTAAAATTAAGTATTAATAAGTAAATGAATATATTTCGGTTTGGTTCGGTTTTTAGAAAGCACGAAACCACAAACTGAAACCGCACTAGTCGGTTTTTACGAATTCTAAAACCGATTGTCTCGGTTCTATTCGGTTTCGGTTATTCGGTACTGTTTTGACCGGTTTCGGTTTTTTCGGTGCCTAAAAGTCCACCCCTACCTGTTCCTCCTTCCATTGAGCCTCCTGTTGCCGCATATGTCTTGCTTAAGCGCATGACAACTCAGTTTCTTCTGCATCGTTGTTTCAAGGTACTCATCCATCCTAACTGGAATTTTAGTAACTCATAGACCACATTTGAGTTGGTGAAATGAAGATTTTCTGAATGCAGACCCGGACCTGAGATTTTCAGTCCTGAGTCGAACTTTTAAAAATAGGTCCTTAAACTATAATATTCATTCAAATTTATTTTCACTTTTCAAATAATTCATGAACTAAAGCTATAAACTCAAAATCTAACGACATAAAATATTAGAAATCTTTTTATACTTACACTACTCATTTTTTTTCTAAATAGTAACTAATGATTGTAATATATTGCTTGTTTTTTACTAAACTAATATGATCACACAATGAGAAAATAAAATTTTGAGTCCTTAAAGGTTCGAGACCCTGAGTCCATCGACTCTTGAGAAAAAAATGATACAAAATGATTTTAACTTTTATTTATAGAAAAAACAGTTATATAGTTCAGGATTGATCTATTGTGACCTTAATATCACACCAACTGACCAACTTGGGAACGTATCTTCTACTCACGTCCCTTCTAACCACCTTGATCAAAGGCCTCTTACTAGAACTCTAGAAGTGGACATGAGCCAAGAACACACATCATTAGACGGTAACTCACACTCACTCAAGGTACTACATTTGCATAAACAACTTAACTATTGTTCCACAAACGTATACATGTTTATCATACATCACACTCGACTTTCATAAGAACTTTCGAACATTTTCATTGTAATTTATCAAGATAAAATAGTTTCCAATGAATTTTAAAGTACAACATAGTTGACTAATGTAAAAATCTTTGGTCAAAACCAACTCGTATTTGTATTTGTTTGTTTATCCTTTAGAGGAAATTGTATATCCATTAGAGATCCATTATTCAAAAGATATCGTTACAAAATCAAACAATATTCAAAATAGGCAACCATATAAGAACGGAAAATGTAACAAACGTGGGACCTTCCATGTAGGTACTGTCACCGCCGTCCGATTAAAATATACAAAAATCTCAGTCTACCATCCACGTGTCACCACCCAATTGAGCAGCCTATTTGAATTTCCTAAAATTTTGAATGACCTGGCCTTTCTCTCACTAAAAGCAGCCATTTTTCTTTTCTTTCTTCCTAATTTCATTTTTCACCTTTTGAATTTCGCAATTCGGTTCCAGCTTCCTTCTTCCCTGACCAAAAGGTAGCTCCTTTTTCTCTGCAAATTAGGGTTCTTGTTTTCTCTTTTATTATCCAAAGATTGAATTTTTATTTCTGTTTTAGTAGTACTGGGTTTAATCATGTTGATTGATATTGATTTTTGCTTTAAGAATTATCTGAGGTTTTTGGGTATTTGATACTGTTAATTAGCTTTTGAGTTTGATACTGTTGATTCATAAAGATGAGATTTTGACAGAGAGAATTAACTGTTACTATGATTCTGTTGATTAATTGGGTTTATTTAGAGTTTAGAATCTTAATTTTTCAATAACAAACCAGAAAGCTTAATTTTGTCTTACTATGATGCTATGTGAGAAGTCCAAAGCTGATTGCTTTTTTTTCTGTTTGGTACTGGGTTTAGTTCAGAACAGGCTTAACAGGTGTTGTCTCATTTAAAGTTTGATTCTTGAGGCTGCTACTGATTGGAAATGCCTTCTGCTGAGTCGCCACGGTGGCAAGAGAAGGCTACTGATTTCTTTTCTACCTCAGGTACGTTTTGGTTTCATGATTTTCGGTTTTGGCATCCTTTTGGTTATTGAGGAGAAGTTGTTATAGCTGAATTTGGATGCAGGGGTGAAGATTAAGGAAGCTGGACAAACGGCTGGGACATTTGTCGAGGAGGTCACTAAGGATGCAAAAGTCAATGTCTCTGATATGGCGGGGCGAGTTGGATCAATGTTCAAGAGTCGATGGGCGATTCTTCAGAAGCCATCGACTAGACAAGCTGTGCAGGAGCGCCTTATAACTGCTGCTGCTACGACTGGCACATTGTTTAGGAAGGGATTGTCGGAGACAAAGGACAAGGTGTCTGTTGGAAAGATCAAAGTTGAAGAGGTAGTTTTGCTAGAACTTTACATGTGGCTCGTACAAGGCTGCTTTACTTTTTAAAGGGGTCTGATGTCTTTCTTCTAATGTGTAAGGAACATAAAGGTTCTTAGTTCAGGATATAAAATCATACCTTGGTGGAGTCTTCTAACCTGGTAGAAATCTGAGATATATCATCTAGCCTACTTCACCTTAGATGTCTAGAGCCTATTGTCCAAAAGCAGAATTGGATTCGGCAATGGTTTTGGGTTTCTACTCCAATCTACTACAGCACTGCATTGATTAAGTATCTTGGGAAATATAACTGATGTCTTCATTCGCAACTAGCTTATTTTTATCAGTATTAAGTTCTTTCAAGAAACACACTAGGTTGCAGCTGAAATAGAAAAATTGTATGCTAGAGTCAAAACAATTTCTGCCTGCACTGCTACTATCCATGAAATAGTTATACATATGAAGTGGGTATTATAGCTGACACATGTGATGTGCTAATATTTCAGGTGGCAAAGAAGACTGCCCAAAAAAGCAAAACTATTCTGAGTGACATTGAAAGATGGCAGAAGGTATAGACAGACTGTCGAGAAAGTTTCTTCTGTTCTTTTTTTTTCTTTTCTTTTTTCCTCTTTGTTATAAACATTTTTGGAAGTATCATAATTTCTCTTCCTTCCATTTTCAGGGTGTTGCAAGCACTGATGGTAAGTTTCTACAACATTATACTGCTTTCACGGTGCCCTGCTTCTTGGCATAAACTTAAATAAATATTTGAGAGCATTTTAGCTGTGAGATTTCCAGTCTTGAATTTGATGAAACTGTAATACTGACTATAGTGTGGATGTGGATTGTGAAAGATTTGTGACTTGTTTAGATAGTCCATTTGTGTTCATTGACCCTTGTCTGGCTTCCTCTTAGAACAGCTTTTTATTCAAGCAAGGCAATATACACTATGATTGGAAGAAGCTGGATTTTGGATAGATGATACAACTTGTGCATGAAGTCTGATAGGAAGATTAAGTAAATATGTTTTCTTGACATCTAAGGATATGATAGCATACCATTTATCACATGGTTCTAACTTTATTTGTATGCATAGCTGTAAGGTTGATGTTGTAGCTAAATTTCTTAGAGTCCGGATTTTATCAATAGGCAATGTTTTTGTAAGAAGAAACTATAGGATCGTCGGGTGATTTGTGTGCTTACCTACAAGACTGTACGTTACAGTATTAGTTTCCTATAATGCTGGCATGGATGCTAATGGTCAATTTACTTTCTATTTGCAGTTTTTGGAGTTCCACTTGAAGTTACTGTGCAACGGCAACAATCTAGCAGGCCTATTCCTCATATTTTGGTGATTTGTGCAGATTATCTTGTATTATCAGGTGCTGCACCTTAGGTTTACTCTACTTTATATACGTGCATATATGTGTCTGCAAGGATATATGTGGACATTTAGCTACATGCATTCATCCTGGCAAAATCTATATACATGTAATGAATTACCATTTCAAGATGATTAATTTGTTTGTCATTGTTACCAGGGCTAAACACACCATATCTGTTTAAGGGCGAGGGAGATAAAAAAGTTATCCAACAATTGATTTCTATGTATAACCAAGGTATGTGAAGTGTTTGTCTGACTGTGCAGGCGTGCTTGTGTGTTTTCTTTCTTCTTTTCTTTAGATCAGTCTCTGGATTGTTCAATTTGGAAGGAGTATAATGTTGTAATATCACCTATACCAGATTCAAATGCATCATTACCAGAGGGTTTGAGTTCAATTGATGTAGCGGCTCTAATCAAATGTTACCTAGCTACGCTTCCTGAGCCATTGACTACAATTGAGCTTTATAATGATATCAGAGGTGCTCGGTCTAGCATAAATGCAATGAGAAACATGCTGAAGAGGCTTCCTACTGTAAACTATACAACACTGGAATTCATGACTGCACTACTGCTGCGTGTTAGCCAGAAGTTGGTTCTCAACAAGGCATGATACCTCTCTCTCTCTCTCATACACATGGATATTTATTCATAGCCAGATATTTGATACAAGTTCTTAGTTATTTAAATTTATGTACAGATGGACACGCAAAATCTTGCAGTAGAGATGGCCCCTGTTATAATTTGGCAGAAGGGTAGGGCGCCAGAGCTATATAAAAAGTATTGGAATAAACCGTCAGAAGGTCTTTCCAAGAAAAACTCGGATCCAGAGCCTACTTATAGTGCATGGGACATGCTTTCGGGTGAGTGCTTCATTCCATACTCTCAGGGTTCTAAAAGTAAGAATTTGAAGGAAGAATTAGGTTTCCTTTAAGTAGAGGACAATAAGAAAACTGGCATATATATATAATATCAAATAGATTTGGGAAGCACTATATGTATTTAGTACATCAAATATCCTTTAGACATAGATTTGGGATAGCTCTAACTGTACTTGTTGTAAAAATACTCAGCCATTAAAGCTTTGTCATTTTCTATATATTACTTTTGTATATAGTTGATGTTGATCGCCTTTTCTTCCAGTTGAGTAATGCTAACTAATTGATAAAGCTTTAGTGTTCGTTTACATTTCCCTTTTCTTTGTAATTGGATTTATGTGAGTGTGCAAAAAATGGGCCAACTCTATGAAGAAAAAAGAAACCGGAAAGGATAGAAATTGAGAATTTGATGTTTATAATTAGAAATCCTGCTAAATATGTGCGACACTGATGCTTGTTTTCCTTTTACCTAACTTAAAATTTTGTTGTTATAGATGAAGATGATGCTGCAGATGATTCCATTCCTTTGGATGATGGCATGCCTATCGACTTGGGCGCTATCGAGGTTGTTCAGTGTCTCATTGAACATCACAATGCGATATTCACAGATGCAAATGAAACTGTCTGGAGGTGACACCATGAGTTGCCCTGGTTTCCTTTGACAGCATCTAATTCAACTGAAATTATCAAGAGGGAAAGTGTCGGTTGTGATGATCTGGATACTAGAGGTTATTTTCTTTGCCAATCCCAAAAAGGTTCAGTTTTATCTCTATTTGGACATATGGAGTACTGAAAAGCTTGAATTACTTGCGGGGAAAACAGAAAGTTACTGTACAGTTCTGCAGCACTGAAATCTTGCAAATAATACAGAATTTAATATGTGACGAGTTCTGTCTATATTATTTTATTCTGGGAAGTTAGTTTCTAACTTACCGCTGCATCTTTACACTGTGAATAACCTAATGACATCAGTTCATATTGAGCTTGGTGGATTCAGCTGGCAGTAGACTATGTCTAAATTGGATCAGCACATTGTACAAAGAAGTAAATTTTGTGACCCCATTGAATAATGTTGTCAGTAAAGTAAAGCTAGCTGCATGATCAAGGTTATTGGGATTAAGATATTATTCCTGAATATGAAACCCTATTCATTTGTTCAGTATCCCAAACTAGAGTTGGCACAACAAAGAAGAGACAAGGTATGGGGAATTTGAAATTTTATATATCATCTCATCATCTGGATTTGATAATAGCAATTGTTAACTGCTGGGTTTAACTAAACAGATTGATTGAAAGGAAATCCTCCTACTCTACCTTCCTTGCTTCGTAGGGTACACTTAGCATTGTTGATGTCCCTCCTGCTAATATCAAATGCCACAATAGATGGTCTGTAGTATGTATTTCCTTTGGGAATGTAATCACTGCAATCTGAAATATAATGGACAGATAATCCTACTACCCGGATTCAAGTTTTGCTGATTTCCTTCCATAGTCCCTCTCGATTGGTACTAGATAGTTGTGTTTTTTATTTGTTGGTTTAAAAAATAGTGGCCGAGTAAGCTACCATTCTGAGCCGTAGAGAGGTTAAGTTTTAACTCTCTCCATGCAGATTCTTTACACATGCGGATAATCTCAGTGATCTACTTACTATCAGGAGTATCACTGTAACATTCATCTAACATGATAGACCCAATCTCTTCCACTAGACTAAACCCACATGAGTAGATAGTTGTCTTTGTTTCAGAGGAAGGTGGTGCTTTTGTAGTTTAAGAGGTTTGTAGAGAAATGTTCTGCTGCTATAATTATAGATGCTGCATTTAACATCACTAGGCAAGATGAAATTATTATCAGAACTGTAGAATTTACGACTCGACTCATTCATATCAGTGAAATACTCTATTCCTCCAGTGAGCAAGACCTTTGGAGCAGCCTGTTTGATGACAACTGCCTATTACCTGCAACTTTTTGATTAATGGAGCATTTCTCTGGATTATGGTCTTATCTTTAAACATTAGCAGGTAAATCAAAAATCTATTGTAGTCTTTAGTAATCCGAGAGGCTGCTCAATTCATGTTCACTTTTCTTGCCAAATAAGATATGAGAAACGTTCTGAAAAAATTGAAGTTATACTCAGTTCTTATGCTTGTTCTTGTTGATCACGTCATCATGTTTACTAATGATGATTAATTCACTGAAGCTTTGGAGGCTATTTACCAATTTCTTCTTCCTCGGGCCCTTTTCACTCCCGTATGCCATGGAGATTTTTATAATGTGAGACAAGTTGCCTCTACAAAATGACAGAGTTATAGTTGCAACAATACTTTAGTAATGCCATATCTAAAGGCAAAATATTACTTTGTTCAGTTGTTTGTATATAATTTCATAAACTTAATGATGGTACTGCTTCACATTAAGCTCATTGATCTAATTTGCATAGAGCGAAGAACGGTGTGTCACTGGAGAAAGGACCCTTTGACAAGAGAACTGCAGACTATTTGTGGATGTTCATCTTTGGAGCAAGGTGGCTTTTGGAACTTACAAAACTTCAGCAAAATATATACTTATGTCATATCAGAAATGGATATTAACATCATAGTTGCTCTATCTGGTTTTAGGTGATGTCTGTTGTTCCGTATATGCGTCCTTATTTTCTGGGGCCTTCTCTGGGTTTCATGATTGTCTATGTTTGGTCTCGTGAGTTACCAAATGCACGCATTAACGTATATGGGCTTGTTCATTTCAAGGTACACATATCACCTATTCTCTTTGCCTACATTCTTTGTAAATTTACGAAATTGCAACATTATTCTTTGTACACTCATTTTGCAAGTTGACTCTTGACCTTATGGTTGGTATAAGGATTCTATCTTCCCTACGTAATGATGGCTTTCGATTTGTTTTGAGGCCATCCATAAAAGGGATGATTGTAGGACATCTCTACTACTTTCTAGCAGTCCTTTATCCTCTTGCTGGTGGAAATTTCACGCTCAAGACTCCTCTATGGGTGTATCCTTTTTCTTCATCAAGACATTGCTATTTTTTTTGTTGGCAACAAGACATTGCTAATTTATGTATCAAATTTCATTCACTAAGCATTGCGATATGAATTGAGTTAAAATCTCAGTTTTGACAAGCAAAATTGGTGTCACACATATCTAGTACGTGTTGGACGTCAGTGCATGAGCTATAATGAGACATTTTCCCCATAAAAAGTGAATGCTTGGAGGCACAAAATAGTAGTCTACTGGGGTGAGGGAACACATATCAATTTGTTACTAAAAAAGTTTAGGGCTTGGTTATGCTACACCACCATCGTCAGGGTATACCTGCAACCTCAACCCTGAAGGACTGACAGTGGACACGTGCCTGTCACACCAGCTTCCAGGTATGGATTTCCACAGGAGTTTATAGATCACGAACCAAACAAGACATGTTGCATAGTAGTTTTCGCCTTAAAGATATTCTGATCAATGCCAGTAATCAGAATATCATCAACATATATTAACAGAGCAGTAAATGACTTGCCTTGTTTTTGCATAGTAGTTTTCGCCTTAAAGATCTTGGTGATTTAAAGTACTTTTTGGGACTTGAAATTTCTGCTTCAAGACATGGAATATTTATTTCTCAGCGTAAATATGCGTTAGAAATTATCAAAGATGCAAGGTTGTTGGGGGCAGCCCCTGTTGACACTCCAATGGAGAGAGGAGTAAAGTTGTCTGACAAGAGTGATTTACTCAAAGATCCAGACCGTTATAAGAGATTAGTTGGAAGGTTAATATATTTGACAGTTTCGAGGCCTGACATCACATATTCTGTACATGTCTTGAGTAGGTTCATGTATCAACCTAGAAAGTACCATATGGAAGCGGCTTTTCGAGTTGTTCGTTATTTGAAGGGTGCTCCGGGTCAAGATCTGTTTTTCTCATCAAATAGTGATTTCAGGCTGAGAGCGTATTGTGATTCTATTGGGCAGGCTGTCCGCTTACCAGAAGATCAACCACATGATATTTTGTCTTTCTTGGACCTTCGTTGGTTTCTTGGCGTTCAAAGCGACAAAAAACAGTTTCACTTTCATCCGTTGAAGCAGAATATCGAGCAATGACACGAGCTTGCTGTGAGTTAACATGACTTCGATGTTTATTGAAAGATTTGGGAATTTCGCATCATGAATCTGCTTTATTATATTGTGACAACAAAGTTGCATTGCATATTGCAGCTAACCCAGTGTTTCATGAGAGAACCAGACATATCGAGATGGATTGTCATTACATTCGAGATAAGATTCAAGATGGCTCTGTGACCACAAAGCATGTGAACTTTGCAAATCAGTTGGCAGATATCTTGACGAAGCCTTTAGGTAAGGAAATTTTCATTCCTATGATTCGCAAGTTGGGAGTGCGGGATATTCACTCTCCAACTTAAGGGGGAGTGTTAGGAAAGTAATCAGTCATCCGGAATAGATGACCTGTAGTAATTTGTCATATCTCTCATTAGAATGGATGATTTGTATAACAGTTGTATTTCCTTTCATGTAATCCTAGATTGTACAGACTTGCTGATTTGTAGGAATTATGTTCAATACTCTCTGTATATAGTTGTGATTCAGTAACAATGAATATAGATCATTCGAGTCCTTTATCTTCTTTTCAAAGAGCAGCAGCCATCGTCCCGCAGCCTAATCAAGGTGGAGGAGTGGCTTTCTAGGGAAGAAGTCATCGACTCAACCGTCCATAGTCTTTCAAGCTTATTATTCACATCTATTGACATGCGCGCATTATTATAAGATCATAGGAGCAAAACAGAATCGATCACAACCAAATACATAAACACATTCTTTAGTACTAATTACATGAACTTATCTGCATGGGATATTGACATACCTTCTTGATTGATGTCCATGTTTTCTATCTGATCAACTAGTTTGTCAATGTCTTGAGAAAATCTGGCTTTGACTTTTGTCTTCTCCTCTCGCTAAGCTTAGACATCATAGATGAGATGACTCCTATGTCTTGTTGTAGAGAGAGCACAGACTAAAACACCTTTATTTATAGTGTTACATGATAACAAGAGACCTCCCATAAAGATACTTCTTGATCCCCAAGTAAACTCCTATAAACTTGTCCTAATACATTACCAACACAATATACTTGTTGCTAATGAATTCCCTTACCATATATGGATAGATATACATAAACCATATTAAATAAAGTTAAGTAATAACATAAGTTCCTATTAAGTCGAAACAAGTTCCAATTAGTATTTGTATAATTATGATTGGTTCACATAATGAGTCTTACATCAGTGATATTACCTAACATGGTTAAGGACATTTCATATAAACACATGCATTACTGGAATTACCAGAAAGATGTGGACTATGTCTCATCTCACCGAGCATATCAAATTCCGACCCCTAGAAAAAACCTAATTTTATTGAAAGGTGAGGTTGATCACTATAAGTAAACTCTTCTTGCACGTTTATAAGTATTTCTCCGGTTGGGAGCAATAAGGCTTCATATTATTACCAATTCAAGCAATTAGGTTCCATGGAGGCATTGGAGGTTATCTGCTTAACAAATATGAAACTCATCGATCATCTAGTAATTACCTTTCAGATTTGGCAAAATGTAGGATTTGAAGATCAAGAACTAAGAGTGCGTTTGGTAGGGCTTATGGCCAGCTTTGCTTTGTAGCAAAGCAGGTTAATGTGTTTGGTAACCTGCTTTGTGACATGCTGCGCTTCAAAACACAGGTTTTTTTCCTCTAAAAGCCGAAGCCGCTGCTACCTAGCTTTTAAAAGCAGAAGCAGCGCAGCGAAGTCGCACCCGTCCATTCGAGTCTTAAGAGTAGTAGAAACAACAAACAAAACGACAGAATCAAAATTATATACGATTCAAAGAAGAAAGAGTTGAACTGAAAGTTGTTGTGTGGAAACTTCAAAGAAATTGTTTGAGTTGATACATCAGGCCAGGTCATTCAATTGTTTAGACTCTGAGGTCACCAGTCTCCCATTCACCCACTTGAGCTGTTCAACTAATTTAACGCAACTGTGAAGTTAATTTAATGTAACACTTAAGAATCATAAAATGTCAAAACTGATAGCCAGTAGATTATTTTAAAGTCTGTGATACACATCACGAAGTGTTGAATTTTACGTTCTTCGTTAACAAAATTTCAATACTTCAAAACACTATATTTTCACAAAAAATAAGCATGTACTGTCACTCTAAATCAAACTAGAACAAGATTGAGACGGAAAATTATAAGAAAAGGCATGACTGAACATGGTGCCCTGTCGGTCTCTCTAACTTTGCATTACATCACATCATAGAACACGTTGAATTACAGAAGTTTCGACTGTTATGTGCGTTTAACAACTCGAGCTACCAAGTCATGAATCCCTTGGCAGTTGCATAATCTTTTTATCTATGTGAATCTTGTACAAATATATATAGGTCACTCTCCACACCACTCCATCATTTGTGGTTGTTGCAGTTGTTTACTCCATGGAAAGAGTTTGATGTGGTTTTCAGTTGATTATACTGAGATGCTTGAACTAAATGGAATGTCCTTGAGCTTATGTTTGACAAAGGAAAATGTCAAGGTCTCAGATATTTTATAATTGGTGATCAGAAATTGTGAAAGAGATGCGGAGTTTGCAAAC
This sequence comes from Comarum palustre, assembly GCA_951800085.1. Taxonomy (NCBI): domain Eukaryota; kingdom Viridiplantae; phylum Streptophyta; class Magnoliopsida; order Rosales; family Rosaceae; genus Comarum; species Comarum palustre. Next base: position 29,017,874 of record OX637575.1, on the reverse strand, counting down.
CATGGATCACAATGAGCTTTACCGACTAGTAATATTCCTGGGATATTCATTGAATTTTCTAAATCAGATTGGGTGTATCTGTATTTAGTGCCATACCAAGTACGCTATTAATTTCCTAGGAATGAAGATCACGATCAAGTCGTAGTCTAAATTCTTAGTCAGGTTCTTATGAGCCGCCAAATTTGTTGTCAACTACAATCGAATGAACTCGATGAAGCCACCAATCCCCTCGTGCTTCTCATCATATTGGCCAACAATACAAAAACCAAGTTCCCATGTTCATCTTTGATTGACAACTGGGTCAATCTTTCTTGTTAAGATTCCAATTATTTGGATAATATTCATGTAGTTTTCATGCAATAACATATCGGAAACTTCCTTGCATCTTAAATTCTTAGTACATGAAGTGACTAAAGAAACCAAGAATATTTACTCGTGACCGTTAAATTATGTTCCTTCCACACAAGACACAACCATATGTTAACTTCCGATCTACATGTTACGTTATCCGGCTGAATTCCGGCAAAACTATATTTTTATTTAGTTTGAGGGTCAGGCTGAAAAAATTGAAATCACTTAGATTTTTATGGGCACAACCGCACAATTAGGCAAGCAAAGAAAGGAAGAGTGTAACAAATCGTATGCATATGGATATAATTTCAGCATTGTACCTACCATGAATTGTTGAATACTAATTTACTGTGTAGGTCCTTTGAATAATTGAAAATAAAAAAAATGGTTCAAATTATTGGTACTAAATTTTCCACAACTAGATTAAATAAAAAATCAAGTGGCATCATCGCTCTGAAAACTTACACAAAACTCAAAAGTCATACCAGACAAAAACAAATGTTTGCTTTTAAACATAGTTTACTTCAAGTTGTGCAGTTTCGATTTTACAGGAAACAAAATCCAATATTAAAAGTGTCGTAGCTTTCAGGCATGTGGGAATGCTTCACGTTGGTCTTTAAACTTTGAGAGGCAAAAACGAGCCTTGTGGGGTTGAGCTATATCACGTCATCTTCTTGTGCCAGCTAAACGTATTTTAACTGTGAAAATGGGAGGTTGTTGAATGTTCAAAGAGGTTTTGCAGACAATTGTATTAATGGGTTTGTGTTCTATTCTCAAGTAGGAGTTGAGGAAAGCTCAAAGTTTGAGTCTTCTTGAAGCTTGAGCAATTGGTTTGTGTTTTTTCATCTTTGCAGTTTTTACTCTCCATACATCTGGGTTTTTCAATTCTAGTGCCTTAAGACCAGAAAAGGAAGAACTTTTCTATCCAAAGACAAAAAGGAAGAACATTATGGAATTGCATACATAGAATTACACATATTTGTGTGTGAGTATATGTTTGGATTTTTGGTTTTGTGTAAGTTTCAGGATTTTTGCCATGAAATTTCAGTTCTTTAATGAGTTTATTTACCATGAAGTTTCATTTCTGGGTCTGTTTTTGTGTTTGTGTGCACACAATCATGGAACTTTAGAGCTGCTGGTGAATTTCAGGCTTGAAACACTTGCTTTGGTGTTGTGTTCTATTTTGTTAGAAGTGTGCTCTACAAATGCAATTACATCAGGCTTATCTCTATTTCATAACAGGAGATCTTTACATAGAGTAATAAGATAAGATACAATATGGGGATATCATGAGCTCAAATGAGAGATGTTTTACTTGATAAGATGCTTCACTTGATATTTCATAACAGGAAATATTTACTGTACTTGAGATTAAAAAAAAAGATATTCCACTTGATTTTGTTGAAGTTAATGTATGTTTCAAATGCTAATTTATTTTCTATGATCCGGTTCATTGCAAACACTAATGGTGCTCTCGTGCTTCCTTGGGTTTCAATGTAACAGATGAGTTGCAGAGATATGGATGGAAGTGAAATTATTGCAGTGGACAATGACACATTGCAGATACCTTCCCCTCTGTCGATTGTTGCCATTGCTATCAATGGCAACAGAAAAAGCAAATACATTGTGAAGTGGGCGCTGGAGAAGTTCATACCTGAAGGAAATAACTATTTCAAGTTGATACATGTCCGAGCAAGAATAACTGGAATTCCAACACCAAGTAAGTGTATCTTTCTAAAACTATGTTGCAGAACCTTTTTTCTTCTTTTTGAAAATCTTTAAAAATAACTGTACTCGACTGATTTCTACCTTCTTCATTTTGTGATTATAGTGGGGAATCTGATTCCTATTTCAGAAGTACGAGAAGATGTAGTAGCTGCATATAGAAAGGACATGGAGTGGCAGACAAGTGAGCTGCTTCTTCCATACAAGAAGATGTGTGCTCTTAAGAAGGTATGACTTTCTTGGTTGTTCTTGAAACTATATATTGAAATCCAGGGAACAAGAGCGTAATCAGTCTTTATTTTGAATGTAGGTGCAAGTTGATGTTGTAGTCATTGAGTCAAATAATGTGGCAAATGCAATAGCAGAGGAGGTTTCTAAGTCTACCATAAGCAATCTTGTCATAGGTGCCCCATCTCGTGGCTTGTTTACAAGGTTTCTACTCACTTTCATGCTGTTTTTATGAATATGTGATATGGAGCAGTCTGTCTGGTTTTGGTTGATTTCCATTGATTTTGTTAACGTTATACTAATTTTAGGAAACAAAAGGGTCTGTCCCCAAAGATCTCAGCTTGCATACCAGGATTTTGTACAGTCTATGCTGTTTCAAAAGGAAAATTGTCATCACTACGCCCATCTGATTCCCAGTCTGTTGGAAGCATCAAAGATGATAACAGTGACACTTGTTCTGTCAGCAGTTCTTCAAGTTATGTGTCCAGCTTACAAAGAGGTAATGTCCACGGTTTGCTTCCATCTTTATGTGGCATTAGTAGTGCAATGTATATATTTGAAAGAGAGGATGAAGGCCATTCGGATCATAAGTTGCACCCATTGGAATGATATGATAATGCACCATGTTAATGAATAATGATGCTTCTATGTAAATATTAACTCAATGCATTCTGGTTTGTTTTTTCCTTTTCTAGGCACAGATCGTGGATCCGTTGGTTCATACTCTCATTTTCGCTCTTCCTCCCTACCAATGCAGCAATTTCAAGCTCTTGCAAATATGAACCAAAACCTTCTCAATACAAAAACAAAGTCAAATGAGACCATTCATTCTAAACACGAGTCTCTGGATCTTGGGGGAGGGAAGGATGCTATGACTATGAATTCTTATCCTAGTGACTCAGATGCTGGACGTGCACTGAGTCACACCTGTAGTACTAGAAGCTTTGTAACAGATAACCAGTCATGGAGCTCTGATCAAGCATCCACCTCAGATGTAGTTACAAATCATTCATCCGAGAGCCAGGTTCCTGATTTCTTTCACTTGGTTAATAATGTTCCTCAGTTAATCATGTAGCAATAGATGTGGTGTTACTATTATTTTCCATTTGAAAGCCTGTTAGTGCTTTCTGATTACTAAACAGCCTGACCTGCTGCACTGTAGTGTGTTACACACTTACAGAACTAATTGTACTGATCAGTTGCAACTTATTGCAGGTAATTATCAACCTTGAGTTAGAAAAATTGAGAATTGAACTCAGACATGTCAAGGGAATGTATGCAATGGCTCAAAGTGAGACTATTGATGCTTCTCGGAAGGTAGCTGTTCCCATCCTTGTTATTTTACCCATCCAACTGACCTGGGTGATATTCTTGACCCTTGGTAAGAATTTTCCTTTGGATCATAAGAAATTTTCCTTTTTTATGTTCAGATAAGCAATTTAAGTAAACGCCGGTCTGAGGAAGCAGTAAGGCTCAAGGAGATTACTGCTATGGAAGAGAAAGCCAAACTGCTGGTAACACAGGAGAAGGAGAAGTATGAAGCTGCTAAGATTGAAGCTGATTACATAAGACAATGTGTTGAAAGTGAAGCTTCTCAAAGGAGAGAAGCAGATATGAAAGCCTTGCATGATGCCAAGGAGAAAGAAAAGCTTGAAAATGTACTAGTTGGTCCTGTGCAACAATACCAGAAGTTCAGGTGGGAAGAAATTGTTTCTGCAACTTCATCTTTCTCTGAGGATCTTAAGATTGGTATGGGTGCTTACGGAACTGTCTATAAGAGCAACTTTCATCATACAACTGTGGCAGTAAAAGTTCTCCACTCAAAAGGGATTCGCCAAACTAAGCAATTCTTGCAGGAGGTAAGTAAAATTGAGGATCCAAATAAAGAAGTTAATTTATCTTCTTATAGTAGCTCATATTGATATCGAAAACTCCTTCCCACATTAGTGTCATTTCATGACGTTTGAAACTGACAAGAATGTTGAACTAAACCAAGGGATGTATCAATATTGAACTGCTCATCTGTTATTCTGATCAACAGCTCTTTAGACTTCAGCAGGCAGTTCATTTGGTATAGCTAAAGTTACTGCTTAAACCTCATGCAACCATTTCTAAAGCCAAACTATACAGCTAATACTAATTTTACATTTTCTCTTGGCTTGCAGCTTGAAATTTTGAGCAAAATTCGACATCCGCATTTGCTTCTACTTCTTGGTGCATGCCCTGATCATAGTTGCCTAGTGTATGAGCACATGGAAAATGGTAGCCTGGATGACAGGTTGAACCAGAAAAATAACACACCCCCTATTCCTTGGTTTGATAGGTTCCGGATTGCTTGGGAAGTAGCCTCAGCGCTTGTCTTTCTTCACAGCTCAAAGCCAAAACCAATCATCCATCGTGATCTAAAACCAGCAAACATCTTGCTTGATCATAACCTTGTGAGCAAGATTGGTGATGTTGGCCTTTCTACAATGCTTAACTTAGACCCTTCTATGTCCAGTATATACAATGAGACAGGACCTGTTGGCACAATGTGTTACATAGACCCTGAGTATCAACGGACTGGGGTAATCTCTCCAAAATCAGATGTTTATGCTTTGGGAATGGTCATTTTGCAGCTACTGACTGCAAAACCAGCAATAGCTATAACTCATCTGGTGGAAACAGCTATTCATGATAAAAGTTTGAAGGATGTTTTAGATCCTGAAGCTGGTTCTTGGCCAATGGAAGAGGCAAGGCAGTTAGCTGAACTAGGACTGAGCTGTGCAGAGCTTCGACGTAGGGACAGACCTGACTTGAAAGAGCAAGTAGTTCCAGCACTGGAGAGACTGAAAGAGGTTGCTGATAAAGCAAACAACTCATCTCCCACAGTTCAGTGCGTACCTCCTCCTAACCATTTCATCTGCCCAATTCTTAAGGTATGCATGCATAATGTTGTCCTACCAATACTTGTTTATCCATCTTAAGTTAACATTATTTCTTATGTTGTGACAATTGAAATGCTATCTTCTCTTGTCACAGGATGTGATGAACGAGCCTTGTGTCGCCGCTGATGGTTACACTTATGATCGCAGAGCGATAGAGAAATGGCTTGAAGAGAATGATAACTCACCCATGACAAATTTGGCTTTGCCAAACAAGCACCTAATACCAAACTATACTCTTCTTTCTGCAATTGTGGAGTGGAAGTCCGGAAAACAGTAGGCAGTAGCATCTGCTATTGTTCATTGTTATTAATCAGGTTGTCATTGATGGGATATATAGGGATAATTTAGATGTATAATGTAAGTAGTCTAGGCTTGTGAATGTTTTGTGAAGGGCAAGGGTCTAATGTGGTCCTCTGTATTAAAAATGTGCCCAACAAATCATATATTTGTTTTGGTATAGATTGATGAAAAGATAGAAGATTATTACCAAAAGTGACAACTTCACTTATTTCTGGAAAGATATAATCATAATGTCTCCCCACAACCAAGATATTCACCAAGTCCTTTTGTGGCAGCTAGACATCATTAAGAAAATGTGAAGTAGAGTGATAAAATGACAATTCTGAATATGAAATTGAATCAACTCTGAATATTTTCATTTTGAATTATTTTGAGTCAACTCCAACCACTGTCATGAAAACCATTATCTTCTAGCATGGCATAAAATACATTGGAACTGGTATTTAAATGAATTGCTTCCACATTAGAGTAAGATGAAAATTGGAAAAGAAAACATTGGAACTTCAGTAAAAAAAATTGCCACAATTGGTATTTAAAATCATAATTTCATTTCGTTTGAACAAAAAATCTCTCTCTTTCATTTTGGCTGAGGCACCATACCTTCTCTTGTAACACTTCACCCATCCACTCCAATACACTAGAAATCTGCAATATGAGTCATGCTGACAAGGAAATCACTAACTTTATGAGTCAGATGGCTTAAATCTGAAACTTGTATTAGAAGTGTGTACCCCATATCACCATCACCAAGCAATCCTACAATTCCTGGTAGCTGAAATTTCCCAACCTTTTGGCCTCAAGAAAGTATGCCAATTATCTATACTTTTTACTATACATGTCAAATGTCATCATCAGTACCGTCATGGGCACCAATCATGCAGATTTTTAAGCTAGAAATGTATCCTGAAATGAAATCCAGGCACTCTGACTCTGAACCTACCCAACAATGTCTAGCTTCCAATCTCTTCAAGCCTCCATAGCACTTGCTTGGTGTTTGGTCTCAGTGATGGTGAAGGAGAACAACATGTCATAGAAAGCTGAAACAATTTGAGAATTCTTTCTTTAATAACTGGGATTTCATCATCAGTAGTGCAGCTACTAACAAGTATGTCTGGATGGAACAGTTCCTGAATTCTATGTCCAAGGACTGCATTTTTCATTAGGTTTGGCAAACTGAAGTCCTCATCAGGTGTTGTAGGGTTTTGGTTGATGGGTTCCTTTCCTGTGAGTAACTCAAGTAAGATGATCCCTAGACTGTATATATCAGTCTCTTCATTTGCATCCCTCATTTTGATTAGCTCGGGTGCCTTGTAGCCTTGATATGCCGAAGATTCAAGCATTTCTTGGCCGGCAGTGGGATTCAAGAGAAGGTGCAAGCTATAATCTGAGATGAAAGGTTGGTAATGCCGGTCAAAAAGCACATTTTTCAACTTGAGATTACCATGAATTACAGGCTTCTCCAAGCCATTGTGAAGATGATGTAACCCTTTGGCTATACCAATTGAGATCCTATAAATTATTGCCCATTTGTGAGACTCAGGATTGCCCTCTGCCATTACATACAAAGAGAAGTTCAATCAAAACAGCTCTCAATATGGTAATGATTTCACAGATATTTGATTCTTCTAGAGAAAGCAAAGATCATATTTGAGAACAAGGGAAGGAAGACAAATGTGAATAATGCAGCTATCCTCATCTCAAAGGGTAACTGACAATGGATGGTGTTGACAGATAGAAATTATGTATGGAAGGACTCCAAATACGGTTGTATGACAAGCACAAAAGAGATCAAAACAAGCAGATAAAACCAAAACTATCAAAATTCAGTTAGGCTGGTCCGCAACACTACAGTCTATAGCCTTCTTGGAGAATCTCCCATATGAAAATCACCAAACAAAAAAAGAGAAAAATAAAAACATAAGAAAAAACAAAATAAGGAAGAAGAAGATACTAGAATCCTTTTTATATGCTATAACAGTTGGATTGAGCTTAAATTTTGGTTTTCCTAATAACAAGGATTCAAATTTCAGATCAGAATATCTTAATCATTAAAAAACCAATGTAGATGACAAGCAAAGTGTACAGATGATTAAACTTCGAGCAGAACAATGAAACTCAAAACCTGCCAGAAGTTTTCAACTTCCTCTTCCACAACACAAAGTTTGCATTCTTGAAGTACATGTGAAGGCAATCCAGACCCAAGAAAAAGAGGAGGAAAAGACTTTCCAAAACCATCAATTTTATCAAAACACTGCAATACACCTTGCATTGTTTGATATGCAATTTCTGTTTCTATTCTTAACAATTTGACATGCAACTGGTATTAATTGAGTAAATTCTCTAGCATTTTTATATTTCTTATTCGTTTTAGGCAATTTTTAGGCAACCAAACAAGCACAAGCAGAAAGAAGACAAAACACAAGGCAAAAAGAATAGCAAAAGCACTAACCTCTCACAAATGGAGACAGACTCCCACGCCAATAATACGGATGAATCAGAAGCTTTTCGCCTCTTGGCCCGGCATAGAAACCCAGAAGAGGCACCAAATTGGGGTGCCTGATGCACCCCACCAACTGAATCACTTCATCAAAATCTTCAACTCTTGCAGTACAGGCAGGCCTCAAAAACCTCAATAACTTCACTGAGTCACTAGTCTGCAACAAAGCCTTGTACAAAGTACCATAGTTGGACTTTCCAATCACTTCTCCTGCAGCTTCTAGTATGTCAGGAATTGTGAGGTCCTCACCATCCTGAAAAGTTACCAAGTCTTCCACTTGAACACCACCATCATCTTCATGCTTCTGCTCTGTGCTTTCTACATCTTTAAGCTCAGTTTTTGGACTTCTTTTGCACAAAAAGTAGACCAAAAGGGCAAGAACTATCAAAACTGTGGCTGAGGTCAATACCAGAATCAAAGTAAGCTTGTGGATGTTCTTCATTCTATCAAAACTGTAATCCTTTTATGTCAAACATTGAAAAACACACTAAACACAAGTACATTATTGGGTGATCAAAGTCACAATCAACAAAGGATTGAGAAGCTGTTGAACATATGCTGATCTTGATACAAGTATGAGTACAAGACAAGAAGATTTAGATGGAATGGTACTTTTGGAAGGAGCCCAAGATTTTTGGGGGAATTAAAAGGGAAAAAGATAATGTTTTTGTCTAGGAAAATGGACTCTGAAGTTGACGAAACAAGAGAGAGAGAGACTTGGTATAATAAGAGATGGGGGAGTTGAAGAAATTGAGAGCAGCACATAAACTATAGTAAATACCTTACAAGACAGATCTATACCATGTGATGCTCCACTCTGATTCACTGTTATTGGTGTGCTGTGTATGTGAAAGTTCAGTTTTGCCACCAAAATTCTTCGTATCAAATTTGCATGCATATTGTGTCATTTTCTGATTTATGGAATGCGGCAAACAGTGATATGTTGTGAAAATATACGAATGAATTAAGTATTTATTAAACAAATTTAATCTTTAATAATTATACTTAATTTTTATTTAAAAAATAATAATAATATCATAAATATAATTTAATTATTTATTTAAATTATTTTAAATACAATATAGTACATCTAAGATGCTCTCAAGATTTAGAGGTAGAAAACAATGGTTATTGTTACTTTGTTAAAAAGAGTGATTTGTATTCGTCATTTTATTAAAGCAAAGATCTTGGATTTGTTGATTTGAATGATTAAAGGGTTGCGGGGAAGAAGTGATGTCCTCATGTCTCAATCAGGCTAAGTTATGGAGTTACTGTCAGCTGCTCAATTCCAATATAAATACTACAAGGAAGAGAAGAGATTACTTTTTTGATATATTTTTCATTTTTTTGTGTAGGTTAGTACCAAATTGGCGTATCTACCAAAGAAATCATGAAAACTGTAAAAAACATTTTCAGATCCAGACGTGTTCAACGGTGTAGTGTTTCCAATGAGAATCAAGTCTTTAAATACAAGCCAAACACCCAACAAGAAGTCCAATATTTAAAAACAGGTGGGTGATGGTGTTGGGTAGTTCAGGTAAGCAGAGCAAGTTCATTTCTGAAAGTCATTGGATGTTACACTGAAGGGTTTACTCCAAAGAGGCAAAAAGCTGTATTGTAGTGTCATATCACAGAGAAACAGAGAAGATTTCTACATGTCATAAAGACACAAGAAGAAAAGGAATGAAGCTTCCTACATTGTTGCTTTTTTGGCAATGCCAATCCAATGTGGGTGAAAGAAAATTTACATGCTTCAATCAGAACTGGAAAGAAAAATTAGAATGTATAAGATCAAATCCGAACCTTCCTACTTTGAAGATATTATACTTAAGAACTCAGTACAATTTTATTAAGAAATGAACAAATCAACACACAATTTACGACTTATAAGCTCGTTTGATAAATTTCAAGCCATTATAATACAACACTGTCACTTGTCCGTGATTCTAATTCTCGGATTGTTAAGAACTAAGATACTGCTAATCAGAATGAAATAGTTTTGTTAATTAACGGCGCAGATTGATGAGTTTGGTGCGGGCTAAAGGCTAATCACTAGCGTGAGATGTTCTTCTTAGCTAGCAGGTGAGTCCCTGATCACCACGTGACGCACCAAAGAAATCTGTCAGCCTGTCAAACAGGAGACACGTGTGGCCCATTAACTGTTTCTAATTCTATTTATGTTAATCTCATCACATCTTTTTCATTTACATATTTTTAATAATGTTAATAATAACCTTTAATAATTTAATTAACTAATTAATATCATATCTATAAAAAATTAATGTAAAAAAATTGTTTGCTCAATAAATCAATCAAATGAACGGATAATCATAAGAGTCTTAACTTAAAAAAGAACTGTTCATTTGTTTATGCATTCGGTTAAGCAAACAATTTCCTTCTACATTGATTTTTTGTAAAGATAATCTTTATTGATTAATTAAACTATTGAATATTGTTAAAAATATATAAATAAAAGAGATATCACACATACATGTCCGACCTAGATCGAACACGAGCATTTTCCGTTAAGAAAAGGATACACAGAGTGTGACATTTCTTGCCTATGCCAACTAAAAGTCTGCAACACCCATCTATTTCTTGAAAAATGAATATGTGATAGTCTCGAATTATACAATAATAAAGTTCAAAGCAATAACATATGTGATAGTCTCGACAGTGAATGAACATTGACCTCATCCAGCAATTCCCAACGAGCAAACGATGGTTACTGTTTTCAGTCTCTCTAATTTGCCTAAAGGATCACATTCGCCTAGAAGCTATGCCCAAGTATCCTCCATAAGGAAAAAACAACTTACCCTGGTATGGAGGTCATGTCTAGATAGAGTTATATGACCCTAGAGCAAGTAAGCTCTTCAATGCACGACATTGACTGACTCGGATGAAAGCAATTTCACAACCTTGGTCCTTGGACACAACAAGTCCGGGACCAATAATGCAGATAAACACATAAAGCAACAGAAAATTAGCGCAACTGGAAAAGCCGAATGCACTCACCGTGGTCCAATCTCTGTAATACAAAAGTAGGAGGGAATCTCCAACACTTGGCTAGGAGGAGCCTGAAAATAAGTGTACCTGCAGATTAGAATTGCTGAAAAGCAAAAGCGCTAAGATTACAATTATCTGTGCATGATCATGACCATTCATCAATAGTGTCTGCAACATGAAACTAATGCTTCTACTTGTTACCAGAGAGACACAGAGTTAAACTGGAAGTATGTATAATGGTGACTTTGCAAGTTTGCATTTATAATTTTCTGTAGAATATATATTCATCACAAGTTTTTACTCAGGTACTTCAATAATATGACTGCTTGAATTCCTATATACACCAAGGACCACAAACCAATCAGTACAATGCAATTATCTTCTATTATGGAATGTAATACATGGGATTGGGAAGCTTGAATGAACGGATGGACATCGAGCTACCCAATAGATCACTCCACTGGTCTCCAGAATTTCCAAGAATTCTGTAACCCTCTTTTTCCATCTCGCTTCTTTTCTCTGATTTGTAAACTGTAGCTGATTTCCCATGGTCATCAGCAGCCCTGCACAGGAATTGAAACATAGAAATCAGAATTCCACATTGCCAGTATTATGATCAGAGGTTCAAAACCCCACCCGGGAACTGCAATAATGAATAAAATGAAGGGACTATTTTCATGAGAAAGCAGATTAAACAGTCATGAAAAGTAGTTATATTTAGCAATTCCTCATCTACCCCACAGCTGTAATATTAGCCTCATAGAGTCATAGTAAAAGACTATATTCATGACTCCCATACTTATGCTAACAAGTCTACGCAACATTTTAGCACAAATAGTCCTGCACTGCCTTAAACTTTCATAAGTCCTAAGATTTGCCTATGTATTAAGACAGATCAATGAGATCACCTAACCTATCCTTAAAATTTGAAAGCAAAACACAAGTCTGGGAACTTAAACTTAAAGTGTACTCAGATAGTCACACAACACAACCATCCAAATCAACAGTAATTTATCAACCACATTCAAACTCACCTCAAAATAAGCTTATGCCAATCTCGAAATCCCACACTGATCAGATTCTCAGAAGTAACCCCTCTTTTCCCTTCGCTGCGCCCAGTGAGCAAGAAAACCTTAAACCCCAATCCTAAAACCTCTTCGTAGAGCTTCAAGCTAGCCTTAATAGCAGGTGCCATTCCTTTGTCAACCCACTTATCAAACTCCACCTGATCAAAAACCTCCGAGCTGCAAAGTCAAACACAAAATCGTCACGGAAAGAACCGACACATTAACTTCAAAGAAATAGAGAAAACAGGACTCTGCCTAGATTTGTGGCACAGTTGCAACAAGTTCAACACAACAAAACCTAAGACACAGTGTGAAATTCTAGTCATGATCTATCAAGCACAAAAGATAAACCTTCCTTTCTTTGTCTCAACAATTAAACAGGGTTGTATGCTTCTTTGAGGGTGTAGGTTATCAATTAACTGCGACTTCCATTCTACTTATGTTCATCATAGCACACATTCTACCCAATCAAGCACACATTACCAAATCTATATCGATTATAACATACATTTAACTAACAAAAGACAATCTACCAAAGTTAAATCAAGAATCATACCCATAACCATGATCAGCATAATACGGAACATTCGACAAGAGCGTATCATCAACATCGAAAATCCACACATATTTGCCATCACCACCCAACTCAACACTCTTGGCATAAACCGCAGCGTCATTACCAACCCTCTCCAAATCAACACCGTAACCCCGGCCGGTGACGTAGTCCATCACATACTCCAAACATTCCTCCGGGATCGTCTTCCACGGATTCACATTGTTAGCCTCCACAGCAAACCTCCAACTGGTACAGTGCAGCTTGACCTCTTCATCAAGCTCCTTGAAATTGGGATTGACATGATCAGGGTACTCGATGATCAAGGGTCTAGGAAGGTGGTGGGAGTTGAGGGCTTCATGGGAGAAAGCTGGGGTTATAAGAGGAAAGAGAAGGAGAAATTTGAAGAGAATCATGGCTGGGTTTTGTGAAATTGGGGGAAGTTGAAATCCGGGTATTGGAGAAGAGGTGAATCTGAGTGAAACCCCCCAAAAAAGAAGATTTTTGGGGGTGGATTGAAATTTAGGGTTTTTGATTTTGGGGGAAGATGAAGGATTTTTGATGGGTTTCTTGGAACAGTGAAAACTGGAAAAGGGTTGTTGGGATTTTGGGTTATATATAGGAGAAGAAGGAAGAGGGTAGCGTTGGAGTAATGTCAAAGGAGAACAGAGAGAGGGGAAGAACAAGAAAGAAAAGTTGTGAAAGTTTGGGTTTTGGTTTTTGCAGTTTTTGAAGATGGAGGGAAGGAGGACACGGCATATGCGAATTTCTATTGGAGGATTAAGGTGGGGCCTACTTAATATTTGGCATAAAGGTACGAATTGGCCCTCCTTTTGGGCGGTGGAAATTTGATTGAGATGACCGAACTAAATCAACTAATACGACTTTTATATACACAAAATACTTGTCTCGTACATGTATACTCTTTTTTATTTACATATTTTTATCAATATAAATCATAATCTTAACTGTTTAAATATTTAATTAACCAATCAAGATAACATATATACCTACTTATATATAATAAATCTTGTTTTTTATCTTTTTGTTTCAAGAACGACAGTTTTCTCAAAGGATTTATTAATTCAGATGTTAATCTGTATCACGAAATCATATCAAAAGACTAAGTGTTATAAAATCATGTCAAAACGTCTCTTTTTTAGTCGTCAATAATAAGTTAGTACAAAATTTAAATCTAAATACAACAGTTTCATTACAGCTCTTACCACCTCTACCCCTGTGGTGATTTGCTTTTCATATTTCAAGTACTCTTTTTCTTGAAATTTTATGCACCATCAGTAGGTGCATTTTAAATGATGGTATAAAAGATTAGCATTTTCAATGATAGAGATGTCATGTAAAACATAAATACAGTCTATTTTAAATAAGAAAATTCTTGTATGCACAACAATCTTGTTGTTTCTAACATATGTTTAACTACTGATGTATCAATATTACATCATCTAATCTAAGCCGTTCACCTATGTTTTGTAAATACACGGCCATTTATAATTTTCAACTAAATACCCCGAGGACTAACTCAACATTCCCATAAGTCCACCATAAAAAATGGACCTGCTTTACTTGATCGGTAACTAATGAAATAAACAATAAAAACGGAAATGTTTGCTTTTGATAATTATACAAATGATTTATTACGGTACTCTTACAAGTGAACAACTAATTTCTTTTTATATGAAAACTATCTCCCAAAAACAAGGACAATCTGCAGATGGCTGGATAGGTTCGTTCTCATCTGGATTCCTCCAATTTTGGTTTTTCGATCTTTAGTGGAGTAAACATGAAATTGCCACAAAACATAGCTTCTTTATCTGCAACAAAATTACAAAAGACCACCGCATTGTCATACTAACATAGGATTGCAATATATAGGTTTAGTGGCAGAAATCCTAATAGCCCAAAAGAACAAAGAGTGCATGAAACATAGAGATTCAATTCCTTGAAAGTTCGAAGCAAGGTGGTGCGCAAGGGTCTTAAAATAACTAATGTTTTTGAAATGTCAACAATCATTCTGACCAAAAGTGCAAAAACCAAAAATTTTCATGATGTGAAATCAAATAATATGAATTGTTCTATAGCATGCAGTATGTCTCTACTTTAATCCTTTTACTGTACAATTTGGCGCACAGATAATTCATTCTTCGAAAATGTAAAATAATGAATACCTGTTAAGGACAGGCAACTAACTTCCCGGCGAACATATCTTGCCATTGCCTGCACATACATAAACCTCCATTGTAAGCATGCATTTACAATATACTGGAAAACTTACCACCCACAACTCCCTCCAAAAAGTAGAATAAAATAAAATGAGCAAAAACATCAGGTAAATAAGTAAGCGCACACAAAAAGAACTCCAACTAATGATGGGGTGATTGAGGGAGACCTAATAGTGTTTGATCAACAGACTGGAAAGTGGGTACCCTATAATATACCCCTCTTATGTCTTAGTGATAAGTACACGAGCAACTCAAATTTTACTGACCCCATTCCCTAATCCTCACCACTCTATTCACTTTTCGGCATTGTAGCACAGAGAACTCAATTAATCAAGGTGGGAACATAAACGAAAGTTCTGGTCAATCATCCAAAACTAACACTTCCCTACATTCTAAACGAAAGTAAATGTTACTACATCAAATTTTGAGACAAAAGTAAGAATGAGAGCATGCCTGGACAGTTTTTGACGCAGCCTCATCTGGCTTTGATGAGCCATCATCAGAAAAGACATTCCTGAGACACAAATGCAAAATATTAAAGTGGATCTCCCAATTACATCGGTTAAGGAATGAGATGTTGGAGCTCATTGAAGGAACACCATTAATTGACTTGGTTTAGGTAAGGACTGGGAGACCATAACCAAGATTTACCTCCAAATAACATTTGGCAGCTCACCCTGCCTTGCCTCTGGAAGCAACGCAGCATCATAAGCAACAATATTTCCATAGAATATCCTCTCCAAATCCTTCATCCATTTACTCAGTAGCAAGTTGACCTAGCATTTCAATGGCAAATCAATACGTGCGTAGCTGTAATTCTATACGGTAATAGCGTATCCAAGTATACTCAGCATAACTACATACTCTCCCTACGAATATGATGACAGTAAAATTAAAATTTCAAACGCCTCCAATGAAACTCCTACATATTGTACACACTAAAATCTAAATAGTATTTGGAAATGGTTTTACTTTACACCCATACTCCAAGTTTTGACCAACCAATTCATATCCAACATGGAAAAGTCTATAAAACCAATTTATAATCACTGAAAAAGGCCATATCCAACATTCCCAACAAAAACTATTGTTCAACCCAAGGACCAGATTCTTCCTGGAGATTTCCCTACAATCGTTGAACCATACTAAAGAAACTAAAAAGAAATAAGTACGTATCCTATCGAAGTGGATGATGTTAGGCTTTCCCATGTTACCTAACATGGAATCAACAAAAAAACAACTAAACAAACAGTCATTCAGCATTCAAGTCCAAAGAGCTCGATGTGTAAGAATTGCATACCCCAGCCTTAGATACTCTAAGTTCCACATCGTGATTGTAAGTCTCATACACATATTGCCCGAGTTCAACACCTTCTGTGCCCTCTTGTTTCAACCTTCGTAAACAAAGCCACATATGCAGTACAAGCAAAGCATAATTCGTTTTAAAAGTTCTCTCCAAGTTAAACACTGCAGGTATACGACAATACTTCATTTTCACATTCATATAGCTACGCAGTCTCTCCTAGTGTTAAGTTCAACAAAGAGAGAGAGAGAACCAGACCTTCGTATATGGCCGGTTTATCAACCTGCGAAAGGACTCTCTTATACACCGCATTCGCTCCTCGAATGGACTTGCTTTGTTTGGTGTAAAACAGCATGAGCGTAAACAAAACACGCTTAATTCCCCCATACTGCGGCTCCTCAACCCTCGAGGGCGATTCTGGAGGCAGAGCCAACGAGCACGGCTTGGACCAAAACAGCTTGTCCAAATTCACCTGTTGCGTCATTCATCCACAAATTTCTCAGCAAACAATCACACACTCGGTGATTCGAATCAGTTAGTTAAATTACAACAAATTAGTGCAGAGATTCAAATCAAGCACAGGTTCGAAACGTACAGCTGGCTCGATTGGAGCATCAGGCATGACCGGAGCCACAGCTGCCTTGGCGTAGCTTTGGCGCAAAATAGCATAGAGACCGTTTCGGTGGTTCAGACCATGCTGTGAGAGCTGAGAGATAGCTCTGCTAAACCTCGGCAGCATTTCTGAGTCTGCGGTCAAAGTATATTTGTTCAAAATTGAAACAAGATCGTTAGGAAAATGAATGAGAAGGAGACCAGTACGAACCTGAGAGTAAAACGACGCAGTTTCGCGCCCCGGTGACGAAGAATCCGTGATTCCGAAGCCTAGAACCTCGAGGTTTTGGAGAGAGAAGAGAGAGAAAGGGAAGGTTAAGTAGAGTGAGTGCAAATCTAACGGCAGGGCCGGCGTAGGTGTGGAGGTCCGGTTAGCCCCATATTTTTCTTATTTCTTTTCTTCGTTAAATAAATATCGGATTTTGATACCCGTGAGTTGAACCCGACCCGAATAAAAGAATCACAGTAACAGTAAAAAATCGAGATTATTAATTCAACACTGGATTAACCCTACGGTAGCAGATTTTTACGACAGTTATTTCTGCAGCACTAAACATTTCCTGGCTTTGCACAAACCATTGTTGAAGCATGCAATAATCAAAAATCTAAAACGTTTTCTGGTGTAAATTCAACGGCACTGCTCCTATATGCTGGTGTGGATGATGTTCATCTAACACCAGGCATCTGAATATTTGAGTCAACTAGGAGAGTAGTGTACCAAAATTTTGATTCAGATGAACGATTCCCTTTTGGTTCAAGTTAAGAAAACCGACATGAAACTATAACGGAAATGAAACACCTCAGGCAACACAATTTCACCCAAGAATCGTGACATCAAAAACTGTGTACATGACATCCTGTATCTAAAACTTGTACAGTTGTACACCAACACTAGAAATGGAATACAACATTACACTCGGGTGTTCTTTTCTCTGTAAATTAGTGGTCAGGTGATCACTGTCTACGCAATGGCACTCAGATATACTCAGAGAGGTTTTCACCAGTCATGGTGCTCAATTCAGTGAAGATTTCTTGTGCCAGAGATTTAACAGAAGGCTCGATATCCTCGAGCAACTCAGAAAAGAAGGGAACCGTTTCGGGAACAAATACTAGATATTCTTCTCTTAGATGCTCCACAAGATATTTAATAACTCTCAGGCCCAAAATCCTTGCACGGACCGTTTCACTGCGTGTCTGCATCAGCACCTGGAGTTGTAGTACAAAGAATTGTCAAAACATGAAGAGAAAACAAGTCTACAGTGAAAACAAATCTTCATTCGAATCTTTTGATCAGACGGTAAAAATCTAACCTCATAATTCATAAATGAGTACAATAACAAGATAGGAACAAGTAAAATCTGCACCAAGAAACTAGTACGTAAAGAAGCATCACCTCATGATTCAAGGGCTTCCATAAAAGATCACTTCCTGCAGTCACAGCCATTTGACCAATACAAACAACCAATAATTCATCAACTTCCTGTACACACGGAATATCAGAATGCTCCTCTAGAGACTGTGGAGGTTCAATGACAAGCTGGGAAACAATTGGCTTCAGTAGAACCTGAAAACACATGCAGCTTAAATCAGTAACCAAAAAGATCATCATAAATTTATCATGATATTCGAACAAGTAACATTATTCAAGATTCCAGAAATGAGGAAGAAATATAGCAGGATCGTTCCACCAAATCTAAATAAGAAACTACACACGTAAGGATGGACTAACCTGAAAATTGGAAGAATCAAGAAACTTCAGGCTTCCAGTATCATAGAGAAAACATTTATATAATGACGATAAGACCAACGCTCTAAGATGCCAGTTTCCAAGGAACATGCTGTTATCAGATTCCTGAATTTTGGCCTTCTTCTTTCGTGTTGAACCGGAAGGATTTGCATCTCCAGCAACAGTTAGATAATGTACACAATTCTCCAGCAAGTATTTGAAATAAGGAACAAAAAGGGACCTGCAGTTCAACACAATGTCATTTAATCATACAAAACATGAACTTAGAAGAAATATCATTGTTACCCATGTATCAAGAACTAAAGAAAAACACCACTTCCATGAATAAAAAGATGGAGACACTACTAATAGAGTCTGCACCATATAATTACTCTTATGCTGCCAATTTGATTGATAAGCAACCACTCAAGTAAACACTACTACAAATTTCAATCCAAAAGACATGCAACCTACACAATATCATATACTTTTACCAAACTACCAATAATATATAATTACATCTGTATTTCAGATCAGGCTGATAAGAACTGGACACACAAACATGGGCAACCAAATACTTTCAGGAGGAAAGCAAAAAGAATAGAGGTCTTCTAAACACTGAGCATAAATAGTATGAACTGACTCACCTATGGTTTTCCGCAAGTTTATTTACGAGGCCATAGAAAGATATAGCCCTAGGAATATATCCCGCACATGAAATATCTTCCACATCTGAGTTTGCCCAATCAATACTCCTAATAAAAAGAGGTCTAAACATTGTCTCAGTGAGCTTCATAGAGAGAGAAATCATTGCATTGAAAACACTATTCTCTACATCATCAATTCTTTGAACAGAAGCCGGATGTTGACGACGTAGATCAAGAGCAATCAAGCACCGTTCAAAAATCTTAGCATGGTAACTACCAACAGATGACCTGTCCATTCTTCCAATCATGTTGGCCAGCATTCCAAAATAAATTATTAAACTGGAATCCCCAGACTCAACTGTGCTAGAGTAGATGTTCAACAAGGGAGGTAGAGCAAGTCGAACCTGGACAACAAGAGCCAGAATTAACACAAAGCAAAATGAGAAAGAAAACATTGACAAGTGAAGAATAAGAACATTGTAAAGTGCTTACTGTGATGTTCTCGGTCATGAGTTTTCGTACCGACTCAGCCCGCATTTTCAGTTTCTGATCAGACCCTAATGCATAATCAAGATCGATCACCATAACTCTTGTAATAGCTTCAAGGTACGGGCTTAAGAACTGCCCTAGCTTAACCACAAGAGCCTCTAAAGTAACAAGAATAGAAAAAACTAGAGATTCCTTGGGTTTTTGCAACACACTAGGCTGGCTAGCTCCGCTGGATATTGCTTTTGTATGCGAGGATACAAGGACTTCACTAGAAATCTTGATCAAACTTTCCATTATGTGAGGAAGCTCAGAGAGTGCCTTGGGTCCAAGCACATTGATCAAAGCACCAGTTGTTTGAAGGCAGCTAGATGACACTGTCAAATCGTGCATACTGATACTTTTTGTAACAGATGGTAGACACTCACTGAAGATGGAAGAGTAGGAAGGGAACCTTTGGGCTAAAACATCTAGAGCCAAGGCTGCTGCCACTTTCAAGGAGACTTCCATATCATCCGAAGAATCATCAATTAGCTGAACAATTTTCAAACATGTAACTCGTAACGATCTGAGAGAAATCTCATCAAGATGATTCCAACGAAGACTAGAGCCTTTATTAAATTTAAGCTTTGCTTTGCCCATGTCAAGATTCCTAATGGTTTCACATAAGAGTCCAAGTGCCTGCACAAAATTTTAACTTGTCAAGAAAATTAACGATATTTGTTATCAAAAGGATATTACAACCTACAGTCCTATGCTTAAAGGACATATATCAATAAAAGAACTGTATGACTCCATGTCATCCCTTTTTTCATATCAAATGTGAATAGAGTTTGGTCACCTCAACTTTAAGGTCAACTTGCTTCTCATTAATCAACCAAGGCAAATCAGTTTCACAAAATTTCCAACTTTACACGAAACAAAAGGTTTGTTCACATTGAAACATGCAATAAGTACCTTCTTTTCCACGTTTCTATCTCTGTCGCCAAGCAACTTAGTTATGCCATTGAAGAGTGTCGAAGGGTTCATGACCCCAGTAATAGTCCTCACTACAGAATGCATACATTCCTTCAAATCTTTCCTCACAACATTGATACTTTTGTCCTTCCTTCTCGCATCTACAAGTTGCTGGAGAGAGACAACCTGCTCCATGAGTTCTCCCAATGTAGCCTGTAAAATTAAAGCAGCAATCAAAAGTTATCACTGACATAAAAGGAACAGCAGAGCAACAATGGAATTTTCATTTCATTTCGAGAATTAGTTGCATGTTATAATATAATGTTCCTAAAAACCTATATTTCTCATTCCTAGGTCTTGCTTTGCATATTGACAAATTTTCATTAAAGGTCTCTTCCTGAAATAGACTTGCAAGATCCCTTCCCAGAAAGAGTAAACATAAAAATGCATATGAAAGGGAATCAAATGGCTCAATAATTTGGTTTGTGACTGTCATAGAATAAGAGAAATGTTATTTGATTTGGCCAAAATCTACCTGAATTTTGTCCGACTCTTCCCCGGATGCCAACTTGAGTGCAAACTCTGGATCTTGCAGCTTATGCACGACAAACCTCATTGCAATTAACAATTCTCTAAATACATCTTCACCCATTCTTATTTGTTTAAGTACCACAACAAGAGGGGGAAGCCATATCATACATGAATATTGCTCACATATTTGAAGCCCCAGTGCATACTCCCACTCTCTCTGTAAAGAGGTTACAGAGCTATCTGAAGCATGCACATTATCGAAGCAAGAAATCCCTTTTCTTGAAATTAGTGAACGGAAAAGAAGAACAAGTAATGATGCCAAGCTATTTGACTCTCCCATAGTCCTGTGTACAAACATGTTGTCATTAGCATAGGAAACAAAGCTAACTTTATAAGTTAGTCTCACCCTATAAAAATAAATAAATAAAAAGGACCACATAAGTTGGAAAACTTTAAGCTGATATTACCTCAGTAGGTACACAACAATTGAAAGCCTTCTATACTCCGCCACTTCAGGCAGTACATTGACAAAAATCTGACAAATACAATAGAACCATAACTCAATTCAAAAACAAGTACCTCAGTTGCACAGTAGGGGCACAAAAAATGTGAGAATAAATTACCTCGAGTAGTTTGTCATTGCTACCTGTCCCAGAAAGCCAACAAGGAACAATTGTAGATAAAAGATCCTCAAACACGCGCTGTGAATGGCTATCAATCTACAAGATCCAAAATCAAAATGAACCTCACACATTGGGAAAGCAGAAGTAGAGCTTGTTAGGAAAAAAATAAAAGGAGAAGATAAGACAGGTGCAATGTTCCAGCAAACCTGTGTGACTGCCGACTCTCCAATAACAGCAAATATATCCAGCATATGCTCCAAAACCTTTTCTGGAACGATCTTTGTGATAGAGGAAATCAGTGAAAAGACATGGTTGCGAGTAACTCCATCCTTTGCAGAATGGGCACACTCAACCAAAAGTTTGACATTAATCTCATTTACTATGTCGTCCTGGCACAAAAATCAAGGGGACAAGCTTAAGAAACACTGATGAACACTCAAAACCACCAAAACCCATAACTTTAATTAACAAATTCAAAAAAATTATAAATCAAACAAACATACCTCCACTGGTATAGAACTTAGAAGTGAAGAACTGATATCTTCTAAGATTATCAGCAGTGTCTGTTGTATGTAATTTATTGTGCTTGACATAGTTTCAAAAGTGTTGAACTGATCTTGTACCCACTCTTTGGAAAAAGTTTTGAAGAGAAGCTTAAACAATGGGCCCAAAAGAGAATTCCTGCAACGAATAAGTTGAAAACCTATAACATAAATCTAAAATGAAGCCACGCTTTTACGCATGAGTGACGGTTCATGAAGGTACCAACCTCTTCTCTATGTCTTTCTTGAATAATATAATACCAAGGAGGGAACCAAGTAAAGAGAGTGCATTTTCTCTTTCACATATCACTTCATTAGACGTAGTGGACTTCTGAGTTTTCATTTTCTTTGTTCTCTGCACTGAACGACTTGCACAACTGCCATCTTTGACTATGTAATCAAGAGTGTGGACGATAGTGGAGCAAGTAATCTGATACATTCACAGGTATCCAAATGAGTTGCCTCCATATTGATGTATAAACTAAACATAACTCAAGTTTAAGAGAACATCATTGTAATTACAATAACAGTCTACTATATCGAAAAAAACTCCATGTCATATCTAGTAAGCCAAGCGAACTAAAAAGACCCCGACAAGAGATAATTATAGTGGAGAAAAAAACAAACATGTAAACGCTGCAAGGCTGCTCTAGTTGCATTTTGTATGTCCCCATTTGGATTCTGAAACACAGTTACCAGTTTACAGAACAAAAGCTCCTGCACAGTACAAGAAAATAAAGATCTAATCACATTTATCCAACCAGCTTCCATTTGAAACAAATTGATAAGATTCAGTAATTGTATATTTTCCATCATGCTACAACTTCAGACAAACTTATTATCAAGAAAGGCCAAGAGGTATATGACTCCCAAGCAGCAAACTGGGCATAGTTTTCAAGAATAGAAAGAAAATTAACCTGCACTTCTGCCTTCAGTCCGCTGTAAATTTGGCTGTTAAGCTTTTGCAAGACAGTAATACAAGGTTGTACAGTGGAAGCTTCTTCTGGAGCCAAACCATCCAACTGGAATAGCAAATACAGGGTAAATAACGCATACAGATATGAAAAGATAAATATATTTACAACCAGACTGAAATTACAAATTCTAGATAGCTTCTTACTTGCAAAGCTTCCAATAATTGGTCCTCAAATACATGCTCGTCTGTTGAAGATGGCACTGCACAGCACTGAGACGGGCAGAAGGATAATCACATTACAGAGTTAAAGTGTAAAAAATAAAAATAGAACCTTCAATAATATGTAGATGCTAACAACAATCATCAAGGAAGATCTATAAACTTACCTCCAGTAGGAGGCATAATATCTGAAGTTCAATTTTCGACAAACATTGACTTGAAATGTTCATGTCACGACTGCGTCTTCCCAAGAGATGAGACAAATATGACTTCACTTCTTTATGATGTATAATGGCATTGCCAGTTCCTCTAACCAAAGAAAGAATAGCAAGCTGCGCCAAAAACATTCCATTAGCATATTTAAAATATTTCTTCTGACGATAATATTGAAAGCACTATGCCAAATCAATAGCAGGATTCAGACAGAAAAAGTAGATAAATAAGATACCTTCGCATATTCAGGCAGTTTCATGGCAGAATTCAACATGAAAGTAAGAATCTCATCTCTTGTAGATTGATCAAACCTATAAAAAGTTGAGACGAGTGACTAACAGTCAAATGTAGGTTATTACTCAATGCGTAATACTAGACTGGTAAACACGAACAGACATATTGTCAAAATCATGCTTTTGCAACCAAGTTAAGATTTCGAAGCTAGAGCAACTGATATCAAAGGCTTCCATGAGGACAGTGGTTCACCTTATCTCAATATTCTTTGGCCCTAAGAAGCTCTCGAAGGACGGTCTCAGCAAAGAGGCCAAGAGAGAAGGAAGCAAGTTCCTGTCTGATAGGATTAGCCTTTTCTGCTGGACCACCAAGTCTAGCAGCTTATCAAGATGATTAATCCGAACTGCACGGTTTCCTGCAATTCCACAACTCAGTATTTCAGTGTGAAAACAAAATCAGAAACAGGCAGAAAAATCTTTCTAAGCAAAGCAAAGTACCATTTTTCTTGCTCAACGAGTCAACATGAGATGAAAATGTGTATAAACCTTCAATACAATGCATGGCAACATTTCTTACTTCCTGAAAGAAGGCACACAATTCAAGATATATCCCAACCAATAAGAAATAGCATCCACTGATAGCATAAACAAAACAAAGATGATAATCACACTTCAAAAAGGAAAAGGTCCGATGCAAGTACATACAAATACTAGTTAAACAAAGAAAATGGCAAAAGAGGAAATCACTGCAGTACCTGGTTACTACTAGCCAGTGGAACAAGAAGAGATGGAAACTCTGCAAGAAACTGAACTGCCATTCTAACTTCTGACTGAAGACAGAGGTAGGAAAAACAGTGAAGACTCTCAACCTGGACTGAAACAGGAACGGCTGTAAAATGAAGAGTCAACATGTCAATGCAATCAACCAAAAAATCCAACATGTTTATCAGCTAATATATTCACAGAAGACTGAAATATAACTAATATCCAGATTAAAACAATATTTATCACTGACTATCCTACGGGGACTGAGATTGAGGTTGAGAATCAGAGAGAGAAACATAGAGAGCTCATTATACACCGATATTAATGTAAACGAAGTGTACTAAAATCCAAAATTACACTTTCCACCCCACAAAGAAACAATGTGTAACAGATTGAATGACTAAATCAAACCTCTAAATCCAAAACAAAGAATACACAAAGCCGAAATTCCAATTTACACATTTGCCCAAGTAGGAAATTAATGTCTGAGGACTATAAGCTATTCAAAATTTCCAATAATCAACCAGAAACAAAAACGTTTTTAAGTGATGAGCAGAAATTATTTGGATGAAAGTCAACACGGAAAGCTGAGACAATAAGAAGCCATCACGAGGAAGGCCCCAATTTCGGAGGGGAACTAACGACCTAGAGGATTTCGTGTGAACTAAATTATGGGTTCATTTCATCAGAAGTATTCTTTATTCTACAGAAAAGTAAGTTGTAAATGAAATTTGTCGATGGGATGCACCTTCTTCTGTGAAAAACTTGGCAAGGAAAGAAACAGCAGAGATCTTGGACTTTGTGACAAGGTAATGACGGTGTTCCTTAAAAATGTTCTTAAACTGACAGCCTGAGAAGAAGGTGAATAATTCCCTTAGCCAGCTAGCCCACTTCCCATCACCATCCTGCAATAATTTTAAAATTATATATAAAGCTTCTATCACAAACAAAAAA
Source organism: Comarum palustre (assembly GCA_951800085.1). Classification (NCBI taxonomy): domain Eukaryota; kingdom Viridiplantae; phylum Streptophyta; class Magnoliopsida; order Rosales; family Rosaceae; genus Comarum; species Comarum palustre. The sequence continues at coordinate 28,992,253 of OX637575.1, read as the reverse complement.
CATAAGTAGATACAGATACAATATACATGACCTTTGTCATTGTGGTCCAAAAAGATAACCGCAGAAGGAAGTACTAACCAATGGGACATCTGCAGGCATCGCAGATAGAAATGCCTCCATCAACCTCCAAAAGATGCAAATTAGTATATTTGCATTTAATGCCTTCAAATTGGAATCTAGATTATCAAGAAATCTGCTGCAATCCCAATTCAGCATCTCAGTTTTGAACTACATGAGACAACAAAGAACCGGAACAACAATGTCATCAGTATCATGGTAAAGTTAAGGAGTTTAAGCAATTTGATCCAGCATTGGAAAGAAAGTAATGAGGCATCTATCAACAAAAATAGTTTCTCATACCTCTGCTATAGAGTTAAGACCCGTAGGTTCAAACGATTCCCATTCTGACTTCAATGCAGGAAACAAAATTTCAAAAAGTTCCAAACATTCAACAGATTCTGCCACATATAACTACAGTGAGCTCCAAAAAAACAAAACAAAACAAAAGGAAAGGAAGAAGCACATTCACTGAAGGTCAACCAAAGTTTTGGAAAGATAATTATACAGAAGAAACAGATATGCATGATTATGCAAAGAAGAAAAGAAGTAGAAAAGTAGACCACAATTCAATGGAATACAAATGCAAAATACAAGTTAAGGGTCCAAAGCTCATCAAAAGGTTCACCGAGAAAGGTTTTTAGAATGAATAGAGATATACCCTTTTCAATCAGAACTGTCTGCATCATCACCAGAAAGAAGTGCATCTTTGACAACTCAAATTCATTAGAACTCTGAACAAGCCAAGGCATAGATTTTTCAGGGTGCAACAAAAATCTGCTCGCCAGACTAGTAATGGTGGCCATGTTGATGGAGGACAAGCTTCCCGGTTGTAATGTCTATACAGAATCACAACTCCGGAGTTACACATTTTACACTAAAATAATTATTATCATGATAGCAACTATTAGCAAGCGGTTATAAGTTAAAAATCAAAACCAAACAACAAATCAAAAGATAAGAGATAAACCACACTCATTAACATAAAAAGAGAAGAAATATATACAAGCAGTCTGGAATCAACAAACTGATAACGTACTTGTTCTGTATTGCATGCAGCAGCAAGATTCTCAAACATTGGCCATTTCACTGCTTTGGCTAATTCCAATGCTTTCAAATTTAACCTCTGTGTCTGTAAACCATGAAACATTGCAATGCAAAGCTCAAGTTATTAGAGAGCCAGGACACCAAGTAGAGAAAGAATTACACAACTGAGGATACTTTGAGGTTTGGAGGGAAAAGAAAACAACCTTAGGTAAAACAAGGAGCAAAGGAAATATCATAGCAGCTAGTTTATTGCAACATTCAACATTCTCATGGATGACAGCAACATTCTTCAGGCACAAAATAGCAACATCACAGGCTAGGCTGTTGTTCTCCAGCGAACCTGCTAGAGAGAGAGATAGAGATAGAGAAGTTAAGGTTTAGACATATGCACTACAAAGGGGACCAAATTATTGACTTCACCAACCTGACAAGTATAGTTACTTACTTGTCAAAAGTCCCATGCATCTTCTAAGAATATTATCCAATACTTCAGTAAGATCAGATGGGTTCAATAAAGAGGACAATCTGTCTAAGGACAAAGCTGCTCTGACAACCGTAAGATCATTATCCTGAAGCTGACGCAATATGCCATCTTGGATGATTACAAGACTCTGGTCCACAGAAAAAGAAAACTAAATAAGCAAGAGCAGGTGATTTGGAGCCTTAAGCAACAGTTCACTGATAGATAGGCAAAATTTGCCAAGTTGGTGTAAGCCAATCAGAAAATTAGACCCATATTCAGATAAAATATGAAATACTACCTGCGGATTTGTTCCCTTGGCTTCCAGAAGACCTGAAGTCCTCATTTCAGAAAGTGTACGGCGACGAACATCAGCCTATGCCACATTACAAATGCAGAATGCTCAACCTCATTCCTTTACTGATGCATATACAGTTATGAGTACATATAAAAACCACTAGCAAATTATACCTCTGGATGATGCAACCTGAACCAAATGTTTGATTCTGAGGAAGCTAGTGATCTATCCAAGTTTCCATCCAACATCTTACGCAGAGCTTCATGTACCGAACCACGTTTCTTAGATTGAACATTTTTTCCCTGGAAAAGTTAATGATTAGAACACCCTGAACAAGAATGAAAGCATGTTTGTGCACAAACACGCTGTGAGAAAGAGTGGATAAGCAACATACCAAAAATTTGTGAGCCGCTCCATGCAGTTCAGATGGATATCTTCTAAGAATGAGTAAAACCTTCTCTGCCCAGCTTCCTATAAGACAACCCAAAATCATGATGGAATTCATAGCAAGCATGTTAGTAGTTTTACAAAGTACAAATGTTAACAGAACAATCTAAAGGCAACACATATGACTAGAACTGAAGAGAAGAAAAATTATCTGCCAATGTATACAATCATAGAAAGACTTATACGAACAAACCTGATGAAAATAATATTGAACCTTCAAAGTCCTTCAACCTTTGCAAGCAGGAAGATAAGACCTTCGGAACTATATGATGAACAAAATTCTTGGAAGGAACTGTATCCAATATGGAGATCAACGCAAGCTGGCATGATTCATTAGACGAACTGCAATAAACGGCATAAGTTTGACTGAAATAGGAAGGAAGCATGATTTGTCCAGAAGAAGTAAGTGAATATCAAAATTGGATTCTCACCTATAGTCAACAAGAGAATCCAAAAGCACAGACAGAAATCTATCAATTTTGAACTTGTTGAAAAGCCCCAGAAGAATGCCAGCAAAATCCCTTCACATTAAAGCATAAAGCAAAGTTAAAAAACATGCAACTAATGGGCAAACGTGTAGGATTTAGAACTGTTAAGACAATTAATGCAATCAAAATTTACCTAATGCCGATCAAACTCTCCAGAGCTTTCATGGGGAAGTTATCCACGACTTGCAACTGAAAAACACGGAAACTCTCAACCAAAATACAGACTGAAGGCAGCTGGGTGTTTATTTACAAACATTCTTTTATTTTATTTTTGTCCCGAAAAGGAACAGATTTGAGCAGAACATACAAACACAGAGAACAAGTTTAGAGAACAGAGATGCAGTGGAAACTAAAAAGACAAGCAACAGAACCCATTACATACATCAACTGCAATCAAATAAAAAGATGATCTGGTAAAGTTCAGATTCAGGGAAAGCAGTATCGAAATCAAAACGTGCATTGAATAATCCTATATTCTAACTGCAGACAAGAACAAAACCGTACCTGAACAAGGTTGATCAAAGTCATAAGTGATAAGCGAAAAAGCTGAAGATCAGCCGACTCTTTTGCATCCTCCTCAGCAACTTTAGCAATTAATAAAATCAATCCCTTGACTAGTCCAGGAGATATTGTAACTTTACTTGCTAGCATACCAACAATCATCAGAGCACCAGCCTACAAATAGAATATAATCCTCACACAGTTAACCACATAGCCAAGAGTTTCCATCGTTCATAACTCCATATACTAGTATGTGTGTGTATGTCCTAGTTTGCTACTGTCCTATGAAGCATGTTTATCTTCTTTTTTACATTCACAATGCACACAAAATGGATCTGTTATAATGTCCAAAAGAGCATTTGTTGGAGTAGAATTGGATTATTCTAACGTAGTGATTAGATAATTTAACAGATGGTTACCATAGCTGGAAACTAATAAAAAATATAGATATTTTAATTAGTAAAGAAAATATAAACTAAAAGGTGACTTTCTAACCTTGTTTTCTGAATGTCCATCGGTGCCAACCTCAAGTACAGAATGAATAAGTGCATAGATTCTTTTCACAACATCACTTTCAACAGACGCCACGGAACCCAAAACCTCGACGACAACTGCCGTGCAGAGTCTGATCACGGGCTTTGAAGGCCGATATTTCTTTGACGGGGATGCCTAAAACAAATCAATCATTTGAGATTTTGAGTGACACGGTGACAAAAGACTAATCAAACAACCAAACAAAGTTTCAAGCACTCACATAATCGAATAAAGCCTCCAAAACCCCCATGTCACGAATACATTGCTGCACTATAACATTTCTAGGCGGAGCAGCGCCAGATCGTTTCACACCCTCTAGAAACTTCCACTTACTATTTCTAAACACACAAAGAAACAAAAATTCAGAATCCACCAATTTCGGTAAAAACAAAACACAACACAGAAGAGTTGCCATAGACTAACCCGAAGTTAATTAACTGCACAATTTTAACAAATGCATGTGTTTCATGGTACGGCAGGGCACACAAAACCAATTCCTCGATGTTGTACACATAAATCCTGCAATGCAGATACACCACATCATATATGTATCATACTAAATGCATGGTACTAGCAGAAATTAAATGATCACTCACTTATATCTTCGCACCAGGTACTCGAGAGTCTTGAGTGACGATGGGAGCTCGAAATGCCCAGACAGCAATCTCAAGAACTTACTGATTGAAACATCAATGTGTTTGTTCTCCTCTTTCCCCATCAACTCCCTATCCAACTCCTTACTCTGGTAGCTGAACAGGTCATTCTTAAAGTTCCGGAACCGCTCGTCTGTACTAACGAGAAGCTCAAGACCTGAAATCATAGGCAGGCATTAAAAATTGAGCTATGAATTAAAAATTGAGCTATGATTTGGTAAAAGTTCGATAGGGGTGTGACTGACCTTGGACTCCGAGGGAGAAAATCGTGTCGATATCGATATCAGCGGCCTCTTTGGGGTCGAAGATGATCGAAGGACGAGTGAAGGGCCTCTTCTGCGAGGGGTCCTGGTCGACTTGTGTCAGCGATTTCAGGACTTTTAACTGGGACGCAATCGAGGTCGCCATAGATGAACCAGTGAAGCTCGAGCGTTCGCTTTGTTGGGGTTAGGGCTCGGTGGTTGAGCTGAGGCTTTGGTTAGGGTTTTGATTTCGGGGCTCTGTCTCTCTCTCTGTTTGTGTGAGCCGCTTCGATGGGGTTTAGGGTTTTTCGTTTTGTTTTTAAAGTGGGGGAGAGTGGTGGCGGTTAATTTTTTTTTCACAGCCGGTTAAAAGTAGCAGTCAAAACCAAAATATTACTACCACAATGAGAAAAAGTGGCGGTTAATATTACTCCGTTGCTTTTACTTTTCCTTGCAAGGATGAGTAATCGCCGATCGACTACCACAATGAGAAAAATTGCTCATTATAATTAATTACCGTATTTGATACAAACAGTATCAAAAATAATTAAACGTTAACAATAGGTTTTAACTTGAAGTTACGTTGTAAGTACAACGATACATTTGATGATTGATACTAAAACTTATATGTGGTAGCCAACCTATGTTTGCTATAAATAATATAGTGGTATGGTTAAACCTTTGGTTAGAATATGCACATTTTGTGGATGAACTTTCTGATATGGAAATATATATACACAAGGCTTCTTGGCTACAGACGTCATCATTAACGGTTTTGGTGCGGATTTTCATTTTTGCATCACTTTTTGATCGAATTTTTTCATCTTCATCGTCTAATATCTAGATAATATTGTGTAGATCATCTCTGTAAAATTTCAGCCAATTTAGTGATCGTTAAAATCCTCAAAATCGAAAAACAAATGGACGGGTTGAATTCTATCACATATGAGCCGTTCATGTTTATTACAAAAAACACAATTTTGAGGGTCTTAACGATTACCAAATTGGCTGAAATTTTTCAGAGATGATCTACACAATATTATCTAGATACTAGACGATGGAGATGAGAAAATTCGATCAAAAATCGATGAAAAAATGAAAATTCGTAACAAAACCCTTGGTAGCCAAAAAAATTTCTATATATATAATAGCGTAAGTGTGTAATTAGTGATATTCTCACAACATAATGAAGTCATCATTTAAGACTTGACATCTAAAAGTTGATTGTCTTCACATGGGTGATATGGTGTAAGAGAAGCACTATGAAGGGCACGAATGACAAAACTTTTATGTAGATGTACGAAGAACTTTTAAAATGGCTAAAGCATGCCGATTTTTGTACAAGTTACAAATCATCCCATACTTGGAAACATATCAATGGTCATATGGTTGTTGCTAAAAAATTTCTGGATATAATGTCGATAAATTTGGAAAAGATCGAATAAAGTCGATAAATATGATCTAAAATTTCAACATAGAAATATGTAGGCTAAGTGTCAACATAATCATTGAAGTTTGTCCAGCACTGCATCTATTATCAACTAATTTTAGATGTGAATTTCATACTACTTTTTTATGATCTTAAAGCGGGTTATCCATGTACACATATGAATGTCTAACTGCCAAACAGACTTCACATCAAAAGTTGTCCACATGTACGGCTTGAAAATTCGCAACACATGCAGGTGCGTGTTGAGATATGAATCTCATATGAAAAATGAGGCATTCCATATGTTTATAAGGATTAAGAAAATTCGTAACACATGCGGGTGCGTGTTGAGATGTGAATCTCATTTTTCATATGAGATTCATATGAAAAATGAATCTCAACACATGCGGGTGCGTGTTGAGATATAAATCTCATATGAAAAATGAGGCATTCCATATGTTTATAAGGATTAAGAAAATTCGTAACACATGCGAGTGCTCGGCAGCAGCGCACAACGAGTAACTAGTGGTGCCGGTGGCCAAATGCACATATGTTTTAGGATTTCCATAATAACCTGCAAAGACAAACGTCTCAAACATAGAATGTGGATGGAGAATGGAGGAACGGATTTTATCCTCCCCGAGGTTATTGAACTTTAAAATTACTCAAAAGTAAAGCTTACTTGCTAATCTGCCAAATAAACTGCATTTATATAAGCTGCAACATGCTTCCATGCTCAAATCCATGCGTTTTTGGCGATCGTTCGCGTAATTCCATTGTGAATTGTCCCATGTGGAGGGCATGAAACATATGAAAATCATATGGTTAGTTAAACTTGTCATAAAACAGTAGCAAAATGTTGAAAAACATAAACCATATGAAGGATTCAAAGAGAAATTAGGAATACAACCCATTTTTCTCAAGAAAAAGTGAATATCATGCGCGTTGCAGTCATTGGGAGGACCGGTCCACCTACTTTTACTCCGGTTCTGAGAGTTCCTTTTTAACTGAAGGATTCTGACATCCTTGTGCATAGCCTCTCCAAATTTCAAGGAAATCGGACTTCGGCAAGTTCTCGAATCGGTGGCTTGAACAGTTCGTCTGGTTTGGGGATTCTGGGGGCCGGTTCGGTGTCTTCCGGGCCAATTCTTGGAGTGAGGCCGGCGACGTTGGATTCTTGAGAACAATATCTTTCAAGTTCTCTGTTGGTGACGAAACCCAATTCGGAATTTATTCTGTCGATAATTGCGTTTGAACCCTGAGGCAGATTTTAGGGTTTCTTGGTGCGCAGGTTCACAGGGGATGCGCGGCGGTGCCCAGGGGGTGAGCAGCGGTGCCCAGCGGTGCCCAGGAGGTGCGCAGTGGCACTCAGAAGGTGCGCAGCAGTGGTGCGCGGTGGTGACCGGTGGTGCCCAGCGGTGTGCACGGCAGTGCACATGCGTGCGTGCGACATAATTTTTCCTCTTTTTTTGGTGGCCTACTTGCTCTTTTTAGGGTTAGAGCTAAGTGCATGATAACATGTTGTAGAATAATATTGAGATAATAAATTCTTTTTATCTTATTGATAGAATGAAGTCCCTTTATATAGGGAAATATATGAGCCTCTTGGGCTATTACATGGATCAATGTGCCTATTACATGGATATGTGTAAAACCCTATTACAACATGGATTACTACATAAAACCCGAATACAAGACATGGACCAAGACACACATTATTATTAAATATCCTATAACAATGTCTTCATATTGTGCTGTAAGTCCTCCAATATTGAGATGTAGGGGTAGGCAAAAATCTCATAATCTCAAACCTGTCCCGGTCCTGTCCTGAAATTTGTCAAGACGGAACGAGATTTAAATCTCAAAAAGTCTGTTGGGACGGGACGAGATTTAAATCTCAAAAAATCTGTCCCGGCCCGTCTCATCCTTATACAACAATGGGACGGGACGTGAAACAGATAATTCAAGTCTCATTTAGGTCTGTCTCGTCATGACTATTTAATAATTGATTTTTTTATTGATTAAAATATAATTTGAGCATTTTATTTAAGTATTTTGATCTTAGTTTTTGGTTTCTTTAAATTACTAGGTTGTGTCTCATTAAATAACAATGATGTTTAATATTTTAATTTGTTGATTTTTGTAGACTATCTTCTTCCACCCTAGTAGTGATAATATGTTTAGAGAAAATAAGTAATATAAACTCTCTTATTACACTGTGTTGTACTTGTAAATATGTTACAAATACTTATTAATATTTAAAAGAGTAGAGAACACTATAAAATTATGAAACTCTTTCTTTTTCTTACAAATTTATATTCAACTTTTTTATCCGGGATTAGGCTCGTTTTGTCCCGTCCGAACCGGGATAGGGCCCGGATGGGATGAAAACTAAAAATCACAAATCTCATCCCTTCCCGTCCTGTTTTCAATGTCCGACACGGGGCGTGGGATTAACTTTATCCCGTCTAATCACGCCTCATGCCCACTCTTATTGAGATGAGTCCATTCACTTGGACCAAAGTATTTGGTGGAACATCAATAATGACGATAGATCCATATAGATAGAGGTCACTCTTGTAAGGAACCCTTCTAATGAGGATCCTTGAAGACTTTTCGAGCTAATATTCACAGCTTGACGGTTGAGTTTATAGATATTTATGAGTATATTATTTTTTTTTTATAAATTTTCAGCCATATTAAAAATCGTTAGGACATTCATAAGTAAGATTTATCAATTATGAACTTGAACGGTTCATGTTTGACAGATTTGGTTCGTTCGTTAATTTAGTCTAGTTTGTTACCTTAACAATCACCAATTTGGTTGACAAGTTGTAGAAATGATCTACTCATATATGTCTAAAAACTGAACGGATGAAATGTCAAAATGTAATCAAAAAATAAGTATTTTTAATCATAAACCGAAAAGTTCTTAACTAGTTCTCAACTTAAAGATCTTCATACTATATATATATATATATATATATGTTGCATCACCCACCCTACCTGCATGTCAACATGTCACTGTCCTACTTGGAGGAGGATAAGTCATAAGTGGACCTAATTGCTATATTGCCTTCATGTATTTGGACTATTTATTTATTTTTATTTCTTTCATTTTATTCAAAGGAGAATTGTTTTTTCAAACAAACTAGGTCCAAATTGTTTAGGTTGTCATTAGTTTCTGATGTTATTTAAAACGTAAAAGGAACCCCATTTCACTTGCTCGTGTGAGCAGACCTTGACTTCAAAAAACTGGTTGCTTTACGGTAACCATCACTCAAGGAAATGGCTTGAGGCAGTGGAATAACTAAAATTGTTCAGCGGGCGAAGTTACATGTTATTAATAAAGTGAGAACGAAAATTTGATTTTTTAAGGTCAAATTTTTAAAAATTTGATTATACCTAATTACAAGTATAATATTTTATTAAATTAAAGGATAAAATTGTAACTACTCATTATAAATCTATTTATCTTTTTTTTAAAAAAAAATTGACATGTACAAAGTATAATTAGAATTAGACAAAATGATTGAGAAATGAGCGATTAGTGTGGAATGAAAATCGAGAGACTATTTTTATAGGATGTCACAAATATTTAATCGTGATGAAATTAGAGGATAAAACCGTTGAAGAAGTATTGGAGTCTCATTTGCTTGGATTGAAGGATCAAACCATCGGTAAATGACTTTTTGTTTTTGTATGTGAATATTTTGTGTAGATATGGTTGTATTGGAGCTGGTCGACCAGGAACTACAAAATTGCATCACCCGCTTGCCGCAAAAGCCAACACGTTTCCTCATCTTGACGTTTCACACTGGTCTCACATCCACTAATCAACAGACCACCTAAATAACCAACCACGTTCTTGCTTTGGCAAAGCAAATACCACTTTTTTCACTCATTCTTTTTACTTCACCACAAAAGTAACAAAACAGCATTAAAAAATCAGTAACAAATCCAATGGAAAACGGCGTCGTCAAAGAGAACGGAGTTTGCTCCTCGGAGTCGGTCAATGGGAGCGTCGATGTCTGGAGTGCTAAGGAGTCCGATTCTTCCTCTGCCGACCATCTCGTCGTCATGGTCCACGGGATTATGGGAAGGTCAGCCTTTTCAATTTGATAACTAATTATTCAATTTCATGATTTTGCCAACAATTTTGAATTCAATTTGTTAGAATTCATTTCAGTTTTCGGGGAATAGTAAAGTTTAGATGCTTGTTCAGAGTTAGTTACTAAAATTTGATGATTATTTTTGATTATATTTTCTTTATCATGTTATTGTTGCTAATTGTTTGTTAGTTTTATGTATTGTACTAGTTCGTGTTATTTCTCATGAGAAAAAGAACAAAGTTCTGTCCCGGTTTTCTGGAAGTTTATCTGCTTTGATACATTATGTTTGTTATGTTAAGCATTTGAAACTCTTTTATTTTTTAGTGTTGGAAGATGTACATTTGCGAAATATTGATATTGTTGTGTATTTGCTAATGCAGTCAGGCAGATTGGAAGTTTGGAGCAGAGCAGTTTGTTAAAATGCTCCCCGACAAAGTTCTTGTTCATTGTAAGGACCGATCCCGTTTAATGCGAAAATTTCAGTTGTGATACCTGCTGTCCTTCCAAGTCATGAAGTTGGTGTATGTGTGTTTGTTTCTGTTAATGATGTCATTATGATAGGAGTGATCGTTAAAATTGAGTTTTTGTTATTTCCTCCAAAGTTTTTGTTATTGTTACTCTGTATTGATTTCCCATATATTCACATTCCTGTAGGAGTAGGTATCAAACCTTATCTTTGGGAATCTAATTCCTTGCTTGTTTCTTATATTTACATTAACTTCGCTGTAAGTGCTAAAAATGAAATAAAGACTTGTTTTTTTTGATATCATTGTAGACAAACTAAGTTGCTTTAAATTGGTATTCAGGTAGTGAACGTAATGCATCTATACTGAGCCTGGATGGTGTGGATGTAATGGGAGAGCGCTTGGCAGTAGAGGTTCTAAATTTCTGTCCTCCTAATACACTCAAACTTGGATAAATTATACATGCTCTATCCTTCAAAAATGCTTTGTATCGTTGTTGATTACATATGTTAATTTTAGGTTGGCGAACTGGTTCAAAGAAAGCCAAATTTACGTAAGATCTCATTCGTGGCACATTCTGTGGGAGGGTTAGTGGCAAGATATGCAGTTGGGAGACTATATAGACCCTCTAAGGGTGAAAATACAGACAATTCACATCCTAATGGCTGTGAAGAAAATTCAAGGAGTACGATTTGTGGCTTGGAGCCTATGAATTTCATCACTCTTGCTACACCACATCTTGGTTCAAGGGGTAATAAGCAGGTACTGTAAATGCCTTTGCACTTGTTCATCCTGAGCATTTATAAAATTTTCTGTAGTTTATCTATATTACATCCTAGTTGCACACAAAACAAAAAAATTGAAAATAAATCCTGATTGTGTCTTTATGCAAAAAGGAAAAAAAGGAAGAAGAGAGTTCATTTTGTAAGTTACTAGCTTGTTTGTAGAAATGAAGCTTATAACCTCACAAAATCAGATTAAAAGAACATCTGAGCATGCTCTTGGCTTCTATTGATTAAGCTGTTCTTATTTTTGTGATATTAAATAGTAACCCAGTCGGAAGTGTATGCAGTCCACTTTACTTACGAATTTATTCACACTTTTATAGGTACCATTCCTTTTTGGTGTACCTGCCTTTGAAAAACTTGCTAGTGCAGTTATCCATTTGATATTTAGGAGAACAGGTCGCCATTTGTTTCTTAACGACGATGATGATGGAAAGCCTCCGCTGCTTAAACGAATGATAGAAGACTGTGATGGATGTTATTTCATGTATGTTAATTGTGTATAATGCAATTGGGATCATGAGATTTGACGTTTTTCGTGAATGTATTTTTGATTATTTACTTATGGAATGAGCTTTCTTTTTTTGACAGGTCCGCATTGCGTAGTTTCAGACGTAGGGTGGCATATTCAAATGTGGGATATGACCGTATCCTTTTCTGATAAGCAATATAGCTTTTACTAATGCGTATTTACCAGTTTTGTTGTCTCTTATTAACCGTTTGTTTTCAATAACGACTATTCTAAAGATATTGTCGGCTGGAGAACATCATGCATTAGACGTAACAGTGAACTGCCAAAGGTATTGCTTCTGCATGAGTTTTATTACCCTAATTCAAATTCTGGAGCTACTGTGTGCTATATAGTGACATTGTCTTCTACTTATTAGTGGGAGGATACTGTTGATGAAAAATATCCACATATTGTATATGAAGAACACTGCAAGGCCTATGAGGCTGAGCACTGTGAGCCTACTTCAGTGGATGGCAGAGACTGTGACCAGCTTGAAGGTATGCTGTTAAATTCCGTGTTCATTTTTTTTTTCTGTTGGTGATTAGATGCCTTAATACCTTCGTTTTCTCCAATCTCCAGAGTCCAGTATAAATTTGTGCTCAACTTTACAGTATTGCTATTTGGATTCATTGTGCAGGGGAACTAGTGACAGGCCTTTCTCGTGTGTCCTGGGAAAAAGTAGATGTTAGTTTCCACTGCAGCAAACATAGATTTGCTGCTCATAGTGTCATTCAGGTTTGTAATTTGCTCTCTGTAGTCTGTACACACACACACATCTTCACACACCCACCAGCCTGACCGTACTAAAGAAACAACTTCCCATCGTGAACATTTTGCAGGTAAAAGATGAAACTGCACATAAAGAAGGCGAAGATGTTATCCGTCATATGATTGATCATTTCCTCCACTAGAATCTAATAGCAAGCCGAAAGAAGCACGGAGCTCTGTGGTTCAATGACGCTCAAGCTTACACCACGAAGAAATCCATGATGTTTGTACCACTTAAGTTCTCTAATTGCTGCCTGCCGATCGCTTTTAATCTCTCCACCAGCAGCCTACACACAAAAATTGTGTTCAGTTGCATTTTCATCAAGTTATCCATGTGTTGTTCGAGTTGTGCTTGAGTGAGTATGAAGCTCGTGAAAACTTTGTAAGCCTAATAGGTTTCGGGGTTTCTTTGTAATTAGAGAAGAAAATTGATGCTTAATAGGAAATAAGTTGGGCAAAAAGAATAAAATCCTAATACGAATTCTCCAAAACTAAAGCTTACGTGGCCGTTTACTTTGACCCGTCAAGTGTCATCATTCCACCCCTTTTTGAAAGTCAAACGACCAATCACGATTAAAATCCAAAGTTCTCCACTGTAACTTCGCCGCAAAACTCACCGGAGCCTGAGAATTCACAGATGGAATCCGCCATCTCTTCTCCTACCTCATCTTCGCCGCCGGCTCGGCTCGAACTCGTAAGCCTCAATTTCGCTCCGGAACCTCCGCCATCCTCACCTCAAATCCAGAAGCCTCCTCGCTCCGTCTCTTTCCCGCCAAAACTGGCCAATCCGATCTCAGAGCTCCAATCATAAGCCGGCCGACGACGGCTTCGTCCTCGAAGACGTTCCTCACCTCACCGATTTCCTCCCAAACTTGCCGGTAACCACTAAATTTCTTCACGATCTTTGTACTGGTTCATGGAGTTTAATTTTGCACGTGTTTAAATTGTGAGCATCCTCTTCGTTTTTTTTTCAGTCGTATCTGAATCCAATTCAACAGAGCCAAGCTTATGCAGTTGTCAAGTAATTTTGCTTTCTTCTGTTTTTGTTTTTTGAAAGTTGAATTTCAGTGATTATACAAACGCTGTATGCGGCCTGAACTACATGTATGGTGTTGAGGATATGCTTGGAATAGAGGTTAGTGTAGTTTTGACTGTTTCCAGCTATATATGTATGATTCTCAGTGTTGAAGGATATGTCAAAAGTTTGTTGTAGACTGTTTCGTGTTGATGTTGGATACATAAAGGATAACTAACTCTCTTTACCTTTTGTTGGTATACTTGCTAGTGTCTGGTTACTATATTCTTTAGAGTGAAGAATCTTGCATTCAACAAGGATAACATTCTCTTAATGCTGTTCAAACTTTGCAGGGAGGATATAGAGATTTTTATTCAAAAAATAAATTAAAGTTGAATCCGAAAGTTGTCAATGATATCCATAAGGGTGGCCCCTTTCTTCGGACTTCACGAGGAGGTCATGATACAAACAAGATTGTTGATAACATAAAGGAACGGGGAATAAATCAGGTAGATTTATCATTACTAATGTTTCTCATTTGTTTGGAACTTTGGACTGCTCAGTTTACGTATAGTTTATGAAAGTGGTAGCAACTGGCATAGAGAATTTAATTGGTAATCTGGCTTTTAGTTATACATAATTGGAGGTGATGGTACCCAAAAAGGAGCTGCTCTAATATATAAGGTGAATATTTCTGTATGCCGAATTCATTTCCTTGTTATAGCATGTTGTGACATTCGCCTATTTTGTCAAGGAAGTTGAGAAACGTGGTCTTCAAGTGGCAGTTGCTGGGGTTCCTAAAACAATTGATAATGATATTGCTGTAAGTTTTATCAGCCATTATATCTCATTGATTAGTGATCCACTTAATTTCCCATGTGATCTCTGCCTGTCAATTCCATAAGATTTTTAAGCTTAGATCCAACAGGTGTAGTAACTTGCTGTTATGATTTTGGATATTTCGCTTTAGGTGATAGACAAATCTTTTGGTTTTGACACTTCTGTTGAAGAAGCTCAGAGGGCTATTAATGCTGCCCACGTCGAAGTTGAAAGTGTAGAAAATGGAATCGGAATTGTCAAACTGATGGGAAGATACAGTGGTATGTGTGTTGGATAATAATAATAATGAATAACTCTTATGCAATCAAGATTAGCTATAAGGCCGCTAACACATTTTTCCCTCTATTCATGATTTTTCTTCTGTAGGCTTCATTGCTTCATATGCAACTTTGGCAAGTCGAGATGTGGTAAGACTTTTAGTCCATTTCTCCTGAACATTTAACCTACTCAAAATCTCGGTGACTGGAAATACCTGTAATATTTGAAAATATTATGCCATTTGATGAGCATCTTCAAAACTGTTTTTGATGGTCAGAAATATATGAATAACGAAAGATGTAGGAGAGTATTGGGAAAATAATTATGTTAACTCTAGTTTGACAATAATATCAGATATTAAGATTTATTTGTGCCATCCTTATTTCAGAGATATTTTACAAATGAATGAAATTTTATATGGTTGTTAAGAACGTACATGACGGTATAATTGTTGTGGTTGGAAAGAACTGAATATGTTGTAACATAAGTACATAACTGATGCTTGAATGTAACAGGATTGTTGCTTGATTCCAGAATCTCCATTCTATTTGGAAGGTCAGGGTGGACTTTTTTTTTCAAATTTATTGAACAGCGTCTTAAAAAAAGGACATATGGTTATCGTAGTAGCAGAAGGAGCAGGAGAGGAGTATGTTGCCCAGCAAATGCAGGCTGCTGTACAGAAAGATGCGTCTGGGAATAAGCTGCTCCTAGATGTTGGTCTATGGTTAACCGAAACGATTAAGGTGTGGTAGATTCTTTCTTCATAATTATACATGCTTCATGGCTTAATGAGTGTGGCCTTTGGATCAGTCAATTGTAGGTATCACATGTACTCTTGTATTTGAAACATTAGTCCATTATTATAATTGAAATACGTTTTGTAGTTTTGGAAGTTGATTCACATAATTTTATGAGGTTATTTCCATCATTGTTGACCCCAAATAGGGCTAGTAGTAGCTTCCTGTGCTCAGGCTTGTCAACAAATCCAAAAGGTGTTTTCTCATTATCTTCCATCTTTTTCGTTCATTTAGGGAGACTTGTTTCCTTTAACATGTCTTGCGACTTGCGAGTTAATGTTTTCTATACTGATTGTGCATTTGTGCTTGTGTTACCTGGCATAGGATCATTTTGCAAAAGGTCAGCAGATGGCAATAAATAAATATGAAGTATATAGGTACGTATGAAAGTGTGTATTTTTGTGATTTCTCTCTCTCTCTCTCTTTAATTTCTGCGTTCATATAAGTTAGTTTCTGGGTGCTTCTATCCAAAAAAATATTTTGAGGCGCTACTTCTGTACTCATATAGTGCTCTTACAATTCTTTTCTATCTCCAGATCCAACATATGATACAAGCTATTCCAAGTAATGCATCAGACAATATATACTGCACTCTTTTGGCTCATAGTGTTGTTCATGGGGCCATGGATACAGTGGTTTCACGGTTGGCCCTGTTAACAGCAGGCATGCAAAGTTCTTTTTTGCTGGGTGCTTTTGTCTCTGGTTGATGTTTATAGTTTCTATGCCCTCTCTTATCTTATTTTCTAGTGGAAATTTAATAATCATAGAAATTAGTAAGATAATCTGCCTGAAGTAGTATTAGCCGACATGAAAGTAACTACTGTTGGCATAAACTTTTCCTACCAAATATGCTAGTACATAAACGAATAAACCCAACAGACAGGAAAAGGACTACAATTATTTTGACTGAGAACAACACTAATGTGAAAGGCTATAACTTGCAGAAATTAGAGAGCTGAAATATACTGATAGAGAATAACTACATCCATGTGACCATGTCCAACTGAACTGAATTCTCAGGGCCTATGGAAACAGAACTTTCCAGGCTAATAGCTTGTAATCTTTATACTAGCAAGTGTTATATTCTTGTCCTTCTGTTAATGCAGTTAAAGATCTATGGATATGATTGTCAAAAGAAAATATATAGTTATAAATGATATATTTGGTGTTGCAGTGTGTGACAGAGATGCAAAACACAGAGAACTTGACAGATCGGATGTGGGCTAGACTTCTTGCATCAACGAACCACCTAGTTTCTTGGAGATAAATGAGTTGCAGGATAGAGTTGATTTGATGAACAGCAACATGGATAATACCTCTATATAAAACGTACGCAGCTGATACCAGTTCTTTCACAAATGGACAGCACACATGTTCTTGCATCTGCCTGCAGGTCTGAGGTATTACCATTCCGACATAGTTTTATACCTTCTTGTTTCCTAGTGCACTTAATTTAGAGATTGGTAAGATTCTTGTAAAGATATTTTAAGAGTGGGAGAAAGAGCTAGAATAAAAACAGAAAACCATTAAATTACCTTAAATTCCATTTGAAAAAATATTCCACAAATATTCCCTCCCTCTTAATTCTTTGATCATTCCTCTATTTCTCAGCTCTTTCTTCCATTCTTTAAGATAGCTTGATGTAGGATATATACTCGGTCTGTTGTAATTGACAGAGACCAAAATCGATTTAATTTGAATTCCACTCTAATATCATCCTCTATTTCTCAGCTCTTTCTTCCATTCTTTAAGATGTCTTGATATAGGATACAAAAGGGGCCAAAATCGATTTAATTTGAATTCCACATCAATATCATCTCCTCTCAACACAGTTAATGCTCAGTTGCACTGTCATCATCATCACCATCTGGCATTCCAAGTCGTCTGTGATACTCATCCACCCACCTTTTAGCCCATGGCGTAGTGAAAGGAAAAAATTAACCTCATCTGGGGATGTTTTGAACTTCCAAAGCAGCTTATAATATCTATCCCCTGCCAGCATAGTTTATTCTTTAGCATCAAATTGGTGTCAAATGGACGTGGCTGGTTAAAATGTTTAACTAATAATTTTAAGATCATGAGTTAAAAAATTAAACATGTAGAGTGAGTTATTAACAAAAAGTAAAAAAAAAACAAATCAATATGGTGTCAAATTTAGCTATTTAAAACAATCTGGATAAGATGATGAGGGCAACAACCCTACATCTAAAAAATCTCTCGTGTCCTGATCACCAAGTCTCAACTTGCAGGTTCCATCATCATAAAACTTCATATATACAAACAAAAACCATAAATTGCTAGTTGCATGCTGTCGTTATATCAAGGGGGTTGCGTGCCATGGCTACTTGGAGTCGTGTACGGAAAAAGTTGACAATTATGAGTTCTGGGGCTCCTCTGGGATTACAAGTTCATAGAATCATAAATGATATGTCTAATGCCAGTCATGTGAATCCATTCCTTTGTTATGAAATTAGGTGCCACGGTTGGCACACGAGAATTGCTTCAAAGAGTTGAAAGTTTAGCTTCTGCTGACCCTTCCTTTTAAGATCCTTTGCAATCTGATTTGTCAACACCGTTTTGACACTAACATATCTTCTGGACTTTCTGATACGGAAGATGAAGTTGTGAAACTATGGGAATGGAGGAGAGCGACACACTTGCAATTTTTATTGGCACATTTATGTGGAGACGGACTTTTTGGGTGGGCACTCTGTGTGTGGAGATGTTACAATTCCCATTTTATTTGGGCAGCATGTGGATAGACCGGTAGAGGTATAGGCGCTTTTTGAATCGCAATAAAACGGTCTCTTTTTTAAGTGTGGATGTTTACATTACGGATTGAGACCGGAAATTGTGTATATGCCGTTCGAATTCTCGTCTCATTGATCATCCGCAATGCAATGTAGACATCCACGCTTAGGCAACTACATTGTAGGATCATCATGGTCAGCTAAAAGTTTAGGTGAGAGCTTGATTACGCTACACCACCATTGTCAGGGCAAACCTGCAACCTTAACCCTGAAGGACTTAGTGGACACGTACCTATCACACTAGCCTCCAGATATGGATTTCCACAGGAGAATTTATAGATCGCGAACCAACGAAGCTTGTTGGTAACAAGGATCAAACTCAGATGGGGTCTCCATCACAAGTCTGTCCTTGTCAATTGAGCCAAACCTCGTTGGCAACTACATTGTAGGATCATGAGACTCAAGTTTGTGTGTTTTGCCGTACTATTCACATGTCTTGTCGTCGGTTTTCCGTAACGTAGACTTAATAGCTACATTGCGGAGTGGGACTTGAAATAATATGTACTCTTGGTTAGAACTTAGAACTCACATGTCTCGTCGATTCTTCATATCATGTCACACAAAATCAACATAAATAGTAGGAGAAAAACTAACGCTTGTATTAATCACACATTGCATTCTTATTTCTAATTAGTCCCTATCATCATCTCACATTGCAGTAATTCATTTAGTAATATAACATCAAACCCAATACCACCCATTCATACCCTTACACGTCAGCACTAGAGCTTCAAGCTTCTTCTCCATCCCAATCCACACAGCTCTGCACCTCCGGCTCCGGCGCCTCCTCCTCCTCTTGCTTCACCGACTTCCTCCTTTTCCGACCCGTATTACTCGGCGGGTCGGACTCTCCAGCCTCCAGAGGAAAATTCAGTATTGCTTTCCTTCCCCTGAGCTTGAATGCAGCACAATCATAAGCCTTAGCAGCATCCACATCAGTGTCAAACGTCCCCAGCCAGACCCGGCTGCCCTTCCGGGCCGGGTCACGGATCTCCGCCGCGAACTTGCCCCACGGCCTTCTCCTGACTCCCCTGTAATGCCTGCTTCCCTCGCTGGAGTTGGAAGAGCAGCTGCTCGACTTTCTCTTGGGCTCAGAACTGCTCATGGGTTCTTCTTCGGTTACGGGTTCGGGTTTCGGGTTGAGGCAGCATGAAACAGGGGAAGTGGACTCGGATTCGAAGATGTACTCGGACTTGATGATGGGTTGTTGGAAGTAGGAGAGTTGTGATGCGGTTTGGTCCAAGTTGAGATTGGTGATAAAGTCATCTGTGAAGGTGAAGTCTCCTAAGAGATGCTGGCGAATGAGCTCCAGAGTTGACTCATCTCGTTCTTGGGTTGCTGCCATTTTCAAACTAAAGGACTGGTTGTAGAAGTTGGGCAAAGGATATTATCTGTATGTTATATAGAGGGTGATAGAAAACGCCTTGTGGGCTTCTATACGTTTGGTTTTGGTTTTGGTTTTGGTTTTGGTTTTGGGAATCACCATTTTCACTGCAATGAGAATCACTTTTCACCATAGAAGGGGAATATAACATTTCACTGATGAAGCGTCTTATCCATGGGGTGATGATGAGAGCTACCCACAGGGTTATGAGGAGGGTTTTGTTTTCTGTTTTGGGTTATTCACTTGTTGTTAGAACAAATTTATAATCTTCGAAGTAAATAATAAATATATAATAATAATTGAAATCAAAGAACAACAATGAAGTTGAAATTAAATTCACTAACTTAATGCCTGTTTTACAGTGACCTAAGACAGAAATTCACCCATACTCGTGCTGCAGTTTCGGACGTCTATATAGAGGATACAACTATCTGGTTCAAGTTCTTGCACAAGAACTTGACCCTGACGAATTTACTATGCTTCTCAGAAATATGTTTTTGGATGGAAGAAGAAGAGCAAATCGTTTTGATGGGAAACAACGACCAAAAGGTCGTCCTTAAATAAAAGTCAATTTGAACAGATGTAACTGTTTAAATAGTTATAACTTTTTGAATTTATTCGAATTTAAAATTCAAATAATAATAATATTATTATTTTAAAATTTTAAAACAGATTTTATTTCAATAAAGCCCTAAGACCCATCTTTGACTTTTAAATAATATATATATTTTTTTTTATTGAAACTCTAATAAAAAAAGTCTAACAAATTCACACAAAACATTTAATCTATTTAATACATCATATAGATATTTCTTTATAAATATCTATTACATTTAATTCTTCTTCAATATTAGACAAATTCCAATACTTGTTACCATTAGCTGTTGTGTATAATGGAGACATTGTATAAGGACTGGGAAGGACCATCATCATCAATCAGAGTTGCAAATTGAGCTACGGGCCCTCGTCTGCAACTAACTCATAATGTCTGAGATCGATGGTGAAGCTCGGCTATTTGTCTAGATACAGAGGGAAGAGGCTGCAGGGGAGATTTCACTATCATCAACTTGAAAATAAAATGAGAAAACACTGGAAGAAAATCCCGGGTAAACTGACATGGCAACACCAAAACCATAAGTTTTAGTCAATTTTGATGATTGACTAACCCTTTCTTTTTGTCCGTTAATTCAGATATGGAGGACAATCTCGGTCATGTTACCAGAGAACCTAACCTGATCATGTTAATTCTTAGATGTTTAGAACACCAGCTGGTTTATGATTTCTACATTTTTGGATGAGATAGTCATTGGGGAGGCGATATTAGGAGTCGTTTGGTAAGTGTAATGATGTGACACATAGGTTTGCTCGTTTTAATGGGATGGTCAGAAATGACATGTTGATAAAATTTGTGAAAATATCGTTTATGGATTCTTTTTATTTTAAGTACTATCTTTTTTTAGATAATATTTTCATGACATTATATAACGGTGACACTGAGTTTTCAATAGGACAAGTTTTAAGTTTCAATTAACATTATTACAAGTACATTTTCATAAAAATGAACTCATGCAATCGAAGTAGAATACAACTTAGAGTTTGTAACAAAAAGTCACTAATGGCGAGTTTGTCACAGAAGTGACAATATCGCCACATCATGGATGATCTCATTCATTTGACTGTCACCTTTACCAATTCTCACGTAGTCGACCGGTAATCTAACTAACGTTTCTGCTAACGAGATTTGGCTCAGTTGGTAAGGACGGGCT
This sequence comes from Comarum palustre, assembly GCA_951800085.1. Taxonomy (NCBI): domain Eukaryota; kingdom Viridiplantae; phylum Streptophyta; class Magnoliopsida; order Rosales; family Rosaceae; genus Comarum; species Comarum palustre. The sequence goes on along the minus strand of OX637575.1, from coordinate 28,970,587 downwards.
TGTGGTAGAGACCCCATCCGAGTTCAATTCCCGCTACCAACAGGCCTTCTTTGGTTCGCGTTCTGTAACTTCCTGTGTAAATCCATACCTGGAGGCTGGTGTGACAGACACGTGTCCACTGTCAGTCCTTCAGGGTTGCAGGTATGCCCTGGCGATGGTGATGTAGCGTAACCAAGCTCTCACCTAAACTTTAAATAGAACTGAACCTAACTAATGTTTCTACTAGTATATTGTCACCTAATTAATGCACTTCAAGAAAAATTGTGACATAATAGACCATCCATCTTTAGAGTGATAAACATAATCGGTACGACTTCTCAAACAATCCCTAACTTTTATAATATGAAAAGTATTCTTACATTTTGATAATGTGCCTTTTTCTTTCGAATTCCTTTGCAAATTATCATAAAGGATATTACCAAAGGTTGCTACTTGCTAGATAGACCTGAAACACCGGAGACTAGAGAGCCATTTTCGATTTCTCTTGTCTTGCTTACTAGTAAATGTTAGTCACAACCCTTCATTGAAGGCGTTTAAATGATGGCTCCTCCCTCCCTCTATGTACAACATATAGCTCACATCTCTTTCTACGTTCATTATTGTACCTTGCCAAAAACACTTCCCACTTGTCCTTCCCAAATGCACGCATGTTCAAGTTCATTTTGGCTAAATTAGAGTTTGGTATCGTGTTAGGTTTTCACGGTTTTACACATTGTGTTGAACATACAGTAGAATCTTGATAATTTATCAGCTCAGATCATTTTTTGTATGTCGTACTGGAAAATTAATGTTTATGTTCACGGGAACCTAATGGAGGGCATCGGAGAAAATGCAATCTTATATATTTTACTACTACTCAACGTTATGTTTAATTCTGAACACACTATCTATCTATTTGTTTAAATTTGATGTTCAATTTTTTTTCTTCATTAAACTATTTAGCAGGTATTCCTCTATTTCATTTGGTACTCAAATCAAGTCTACTCTCTCTTGATCTTCATCATCGATTTTTTTTTCATTAATTTTTTTAAAGAATCAATTGAGTCTTCTTCTGCTATTGCCCTACATTGTGCGCCTTGTTGTTACTGTTTCATTGTTTTTTTCTGCTGTTGGACTTCAATTGATATCACAATTTACATTTTAGGGGTTTGGATTATCTTCTACTCTGGCTTTGGGATGTACAATATCAACTCGATTTGCATTATAGATACATGTAGAAAAGCTGTCAAATTAGGATTACTAATATTAGTAGGAAACCTTGTAATTATGGGTATCCTTTTCCTTGTATGTTTAGAATAGCTCTCTAACTCTTGTATCACTATAAATACCCCTTGAGGGGTGAATGAATACAAAATATTGAAACACAAATCAAATTATTCTTTTATCTTGGTATCAGAGCAGGTTCAATCCTTTGAACTTGCTACAACCTTTGGATCTTGAATTCCTACAACCCTCCTCCTGAGTAATAAGGAGGAGGGGTGTATCAGAGCAGGTTCAATCCTGTTTCTGAAAACCACAAATCCGCTGCATTATTACTGAATCAAATACCATACCAAATCTAGCACCAGGGGGATATCCACCATCCCCGTACGGTGGATATCCCCCTCCGGCAGCTTCATACCCTCCTGCACCATACCCTCCATCTTCAGTATATCCACCACCACCAAAACCCCAAATCATCATATTTCTCAAATACCGAATCCCAAAACACAAACACATCACACCACAGTTAGTGGGAAGACGCACCACAAAAGGCAAACACATCACACCACAGTTAGTGGGAAGACATACCACAAAAGGCAAACACATCACACCACAGAAAGGGCAGACAAGAGTTGGCGAGAAACAAAGGAGAGAACAGAAAAAGAAAAACGCAGACGTGCACCCAGCAGGGCACCCAGCAGTCACGCAACACCAGCAGACGTGCACCCAGACGTGCACCTGCAGACGTGCACCCAGACGTGCACCCAGACGTGCACCCAGACGTGCACCCAGACGTGCACCAGCAGACATGCACCCAGATGTGCACCACCAGACGTGCACCCAGACGTGCACCAGCGTGCACCTCACGCGCACCAGCAGAGCACCAGCGGTAGCATCAGGCACCAACGGCAGCAGTCCCTCTTCTTCATCCTTATCCATGCTCTAACACAGATCACCGTCAACCTGGACCAGTAGTTCAGATTTCACCCTTCTGGATGACTCATGCTCTCCTGATGCCCCTTAGGAATTGCAGAGAGAATCAATTTCATCTATGAAGATTCTACTCGGACCGTCAACCATTCGTTCACTTTCTCCACGCCACTTTGAAGCTAATGTAGCCGAGGAGACATTGATAAAAAGTTGTGCCACACTCGGTAGCAACAGCTTTAGCAAGTAATGTCTTTCCAGTTCCAGGAGGACCAAACATAAGAACACCCTTCCATGGTCTCCTGAAAATATTCTGGCATCCAAAGAGGAAGAACAACGGCTTCCTCCAGAAGTCTTTTTGCTTCAGTCAGACCAGCAACATCATCCCATCTCACTCTAGGGCTGGTTTCCAGTACATCCCTTTCAAACATTTCAACCAAATCAGGATCAGGTCCCTCATACTGCCTCTTCGGCTTTCTATCCTCAGCATCACCATTCACTGAATCTGCCTTGCTAGATCTCTCTCTCACCCTTGGCTTCTGGTTTTCCAGATCGGGTGTCTTTCTTTCCAGGAGTAGAAGACCTACTGCAGAGTTGGCCCTACTTGATCCACCAACCTTTGCATTCCGGCCTGGCTTCAAAAGAGAAGGACTGAGAACATGGCACAGAAGGCTGCTAGGGAAGAACCCCTTCCTGAAGAGGATCCTTCAAATCCCATTTTCAAGACAATTTCCGAGCCTTCACGGTTGGACAGCAATCTGATAAATACATTGCAGTCTACACTAAGCCTTGTCCAAAATGTGGCAAGCTGGTCGAAAAAGAACGGAGGATGCAATCTAGTTGCTTGTATCTGTGGACAACCATTCTGTTGGCTCTGTGGTGGCGCAACTGGTTTGCGTCATACATGGAATTCCATTGAAGATCATGAGTGTGGAAGATTCAAAGAAGACGAGACAGAGGACCATGAACAAACCAAGAAGGACCTAGTTCGTTACAATCACTACTTCAACCGTTACCAAGCTCATAAAGTATCTCTTAAGCTTGAAGCTACTCTGAAGCAAAAAGTGCAAAGAAAGATAACAGATTTGGAAGACAACTTATCGCCACCGAAGGATTATAGCTGGATAATCGAAGCGCTCGACAGACTCTATAGATCAAGGCGAATCATCATATGTTCTTACTAAAGGAGTATCAAAAAAAATAATCTTTATATAGAATCTGGGAATTTAGAAAAATGTGATAATGATACTTTATATATATAATGATTTATATAGAATCCGTGATTGTAACCTGATCACAAGCAGGGACTTCCTACGGTCTTCAAAGTTGCATTGTGAGCAACACTACCATGAGAGGGAGAGAAAGAAGGGTTGCAAAAACATTGTTTATCATTATCCTATTATAAAGATCACAATATGGGATAATATACAAATTTTTATCATAAGTTGGACATGAAGAGTATGTAATCTGAAAAATATAGTTTTTTTTGAGTTTGATGACCCCATTACATTTGCGAATGCGTTTTCCCCTTCAATTCTTGAAGCAATAGTATAATTAAAAAAACGCACTTCACCTCGTATTTATAATCGAAACGACCCAAAACAAAAGGATGATGAAAATAAGAAACCATTTCATTTATATACAATAAACGAATTAACAAATCCAGGAACAGAACAATATAAATTCTTCAACCATATTGTGTAGAAATTAAACTCATCGATCATCTCTAAGATATTTACAGTAGCCAACTCCTACATCATCTTCATCTTCATCATCATCATCATCACTCTTTTGCAGATGGACAACTTCTTGTAGTTTCTGGTAAATTAATCAATGAATTAGAAGCTGATTGTATCCAAAGCAAGGGTGAGGAGATAACGGTGACAAAGGAGGCACACTGAAAATTCCGTCAAGGTCTTTGCTATCCCAAATCGACGTCCAGTTCGACGGCGTTAATGGACAGTTAACTGCTGCTGCTGATGAAATGGATGATCCAATCGGTGAGGTGCTGTTGCCACTGCTTATGGTGTCCTCCTTGATTGCTTTATTACTCTCCACACCCTCACTGTTTCTCTCGGCACTATCAGACCTCCTCCTCTTCCGGCCAACTACGCTCGCCTGAAGAGGCTGAGCCGCTGCAAGGTTGCAGTTGATTTCAAGAGGAAAGTTGAGTATGGCTTTGCTTCCCCTCAGCTTGAACGCCGCGAGATCATAAGCCTTGGCAGCTTCAACGGCCGTGTCAAATGTCCCGAGCCAAACCCGTGACCCTCTTTTTTTAGGATCACGGATTTCGGCAGCGTACTTACCCCAGGGACGTCTCCTGACGCCCCTGTAGTGCCGGGCCTCATTTTCAGAGCACAAACTCTGAGAAAACGTAGCGTCTGCAGATGCAGTTGTTTCTGCAGGCGCCACAGCTGTAACTGTAACCGCAACCGGCTTCTCAGGTATTGCCACGTTGATGGCGGGCTTGCGGTGACTGAGAGTCGAATTCTTCTTTGGGGAGTGAACAACCTGAGGCTTGGTTTCGAATTCGAATTCATCAGAGACTTTGAAGTGATCATCAGCGTGTGGGGATTGATCGATGTTGGAGGTGCAGTTGTTGAGGCTAGAGATGAAGCTCTCCATGGAGCTAAACTCACTGAGAAGGTGTTGGCTGATCATGTCAAGAGCAGAAGACTGTTCCATTTTTAATGTTTGGAAGGAATTAGGAAGTTTTGAAATTCAAAGTGAAGAGTAGTGGTTTGAGTGGAAAAAGAAGAGTGAAGATGTCTATATATATGCGTTAGGGGGAAGAAGATGGGAAGGGAGGAAGCAAATTGGAGAAGGTCTGAAGGTGTAGCTTCACATTGAGTTCGAGGATAGACATAGGAAGGATCGTAAGGGGTGGAATGGAATATACAAAGCTGACAGTGGACTCGAGAGAGACTGTTTGAAATTGGGATGGCCTTATTCTATTGTTCTTTTAAGCCTCACGTTTTTAATTAAGAGTTTCCAGGTTACTTCCGGCTAATGAAGTAATGAATTGAATCATCAATAATTATATAAAGGTTAGCTATGCTAAGCTCATACCAAATCGATAACCATCATAACCCACCTAGGCAAAAAGCTTAACCAAAATTTCTTCTAACTAAATTGTTACTTTTATAAAAACTAGATAACTTCAACGTATCGTTTTATTGATTTCTTTTCTATCTTCACGAATATTTCTTTTTCTTGTTACGATGCTTTGGCACAAGAATGATGATTTTAGATTTTGTAGCCTCTTAGATTAATGTCACTTTATTTCGGCTTCTCATCATTCATCGCCATCAACAAAAGCTTGACAAACAAATGAAAGAATTGTTACGGAGTCAATTGACAAGAGAGAAGAGTATGCTTCTCCTAATTAAGACCACAACGCCTAAATTTATTGTTAATACATATATGTCTTCTTGAATGTGAACTGTGAAGCCGACTATATATTTTGCATGTCTTTTGTTTTATAGTAACCAAGCACGGAGCTTAGGTTGAGTTTGGGAGAGCTTATAAGCTCATTTGCTTTTAAGCACCAAAGATTTTAGTGTTTGGTAAGTCCAAAAATAAGCTACTTTTTAAAAAAGTATAAAGTGTTTTGAGGGAAAAAGGAGAAGCTGCAAACACCCACCTTCTGCTTATAAGCTAAAAGTCAGCTTATATCTTATAAGCTCAGCTGCACCAAACCCACCCTTAGTAGTACGCTCGCCGGGCTGTAGCCCATGTAATGTTTTAATTACTTTCTAGTTATATAAGCTTAATTAGCTGAATTATCACATCTTTTTATATCATTGACCAGGCTTATTGTGTCACAAGCAAAATGGAGAGTCAATAAACTTGATTACTTATGAATTTTGCCAGAATCTAAACAACTAAACCTATATTATACTATCATTTCTTAATGAAACATTTCATTTCTTTCTTTTCTTCTTATTACATCTATGTAAAAAATTGTAGAGTTTTCATTTTGAATGTAATATCGGTCAAATTCGGAATTTTTTAATATGAATAGTACAACCTAATTCAAAATCCTAGCTCCCTGCATGATAGTAACATAAAAAATGACTCAAATTTATATATTACGGTAAATCAGAGATTGACAAATGTTACTTGGCTTTAGATTAGATATTGTATAAGAGGATAAATATCACAAAATTTTCTTCGATAATGTCAATTCAGAGACTACAGAAAATCAAAAACCATTTGAGGTATAGCTAGACTACCAACATTTTGTGTTAACCGTCCAAAAAAAGAGGGTGTTAAAGAAATATAGAGTTTTTGGAACCTCGTCAAAGACTCAACCTCTCTACATCATCAAATATTTCATCAAATTAAGCAAAAGACAATCAAATTATAAAAATAGCTATGAGCTGTGATTGTGTTCTAATTACTTTACAAACAAGATTAACAAGCAACAACAAGAAGTGTGTTTTAAAACATGAATTTTTTTAGGTCGTCCTCGGACTAATGACCTTCAGCTTAGTTTGTTGTGGTAAATTTTCAACGATTGAAGACGAGCATGGTGTGTGACGACCGCAGTCCCCCACACGTGCCATTGGACTAATGACCTTATCAATGACTATTAGGATATGCTTTGACATTTGATCTCAATCAAATATTAGCAACATATTAAATATTAGAATATCTTCGATATATTTTGTGAATAAAAGATATAATACTGTATATATAATATTAATATATAGGTGGTTAAACATATGACTTGTTATGAATGACTAAAATTACACTGTGTATATACACGTCGTGCATACAAGAATTTTTCATTAAATACAACCATTTTTTTCTTTTACCGAGACAAAAATCACAAAACATTCATGAAATTTGACTCAAAAATTTGAGCAAAGGATGTAGACGAAATGTTTTCTTTTTCTCTTGTATATGTAAATTCAAAAAGATTTCAAAACCATCTACTCGTTATGCATTTGTTCTAAATACGTAATTTGAATAGAAATGTTTTATATTCCTCCCACGACAACATTATTCAACTTCAAATAATATCCCCAATTGTATAATATATCGATCTCTAAGTCTCTAAGACTTGTCTTATACTGTGATTACTGACATTTATTTATGGTAGTCTCATAGAAATCCCAACTTTTGAAAATGTTGGGATTTTCTAAGTACGCATCACATTTGAATATATATTTTCGTGATTGTTTGATATTCAAAGGGGGAGAATTTAAATAAAAACCACGTGTGGATAAACCACGAATGACCGCTTCATCAGTATACTACTATAAAGTGGAGGAATGATAAGTTCATATGTGCATTTGATGATTTCAAAGGAAAATGTCCTCCCGTCATAGCTAGCTAAGAGAAGCATGATTAGAATTGGTAACGACCCAATTGATCGAATTGAATATTTACGATTTTATAGGTATTATGCGTTAGCCAACTTGAAGATTAATCTATTATAACAACAAAAAGCCACTTTGAATTATCGGCTGCCGTTATTTCACGTTGAAAAATTTACCCTGCAGCTAACTTGTGAACTCAATTATTCACTTACGTCGTCCAAACAGAAATCTTCAAGAGGGTAACTTTTTTTTCTCTTCAAGAAGGTAACTGCGTACGAAGAAAACTGGGTCAGTAGCCAGCATGGCCATGACTCAGTCTCTTAAGAGCTTCAGATTTCGTACCGCAAATAATTGCAGAGTTTTCGCAGCCGGCAAAATAAAGGTGACGGGCCGACGAGCTCTTTCTCTCTATATGTGATGAGTGACCACACAGAGCTCTCTGCATAGTCCTTCGTCTCCATCTTGTTTTGAAATGAGAACAAAAATTGACCATGTTTAATTGTGATAGAGTTTCACATTGTGCATCTACATGATAAACAGTTCCAGTCAACAACAATGAAAATCTGTAGGCTGCAGCTGCGATAAACAGTTCCAACTGTGACTGTGAGAGCATGAGAAGAGGAATACTTATGGCATGCAGCTTATGTTTGTATGCGTTTACTTTGTTGGGGGAGAAATATATCTCTATTTCTATATTGATTAAAAATGAGGAGAATGAGAAATATGGTATGGGAGCTAGGGCTAGCTCTACTGCTCTAGGGTTTGGATTAAGGTTGTGTTTATTAATAGGAAATATGAAGGAATTTGGAGTGAGTCATTTTGTTTCACCCTCTAATCGGTTTACTAACTTCAAGGGGAATGAGATTTATGTGGGGCTCATAGATTTTTCAGGAAATGACCCATCTCTTCTGATTCCTATGAGAATAGTATATTGATTCTTTATTAGCTGAATCAACTTTTATTTTTAGTTTGCCCTCATATTATTTTAATAATTCAAGACTACCCTTACGTTTTAGTCATCTTTCTTTTTCAATTAAAATATTTGTCTTATTCTAGAATATTTTGTTACGTGTGTCTTGACCTTATGTAATTATGATAAAGAATTCATATTCTGTATAAAGATAAGTTTACTAGTTATTTAAAGATATGTCATATGTAATTCTCTATAAATAGAGGTACCTGTCTATGAATAAAGTATATTTCTTTCATGATTCTCTATTCGTATTATTCGCATACTTCATCACGTTATCAGTAATTCTTGAGTTGATAGTAACCATAAACCCTAAAACATAAAACAAAAAGTCTTCAAGCCCCCTCGACTCCTCCTCCTCGGATTCCTTCTTCTCGACTCCAACGTCCACCACTGCACCGCCGCTGTTTCACGGCCACTCATCAGCCGCCGTCGGCTCCGAGATTATCTCCCCCAATTTCGAGACTCATCTGAGGCTACATTCTCAAGTCATCTTCAAGCAAATTATGAGGTAAGTTCAAAGCAAACTTAAACTCTTTTCAAGTTCAATAATCTCGAGAAGGATAAATCGGGTTCCTCCCTTCTTCTACACCATTCTATGCTTGGAGTTGTGAAAATTGCAGATTTTTTAAAAATAAAAAAATCCTCAAATCAGGGTCACTTTTTTAGGTTTGCCTCAAAACACGATTTTTGAGAAGCTCTTATCCATTAATTTTGATTATTGAGAAAGAGACAAACCTTATAAAGCATCGTATTAGTGACCATAATCGGTGTTGAAATTAACCATACGACTTGGTTTTGTATGCAAGAGCAATGTAACATTCTGCTCACATGGATTTGATTTAGGTGTGGAGTCTTTCATTATAAAGGACTTCACCACAAATATTGACCCTGAGGCTATTAAGCCTAGATGCCGATATTTATAATCTCTTACGCTCAAATTTTTGACGCGCTATATCGACAAATGCTCTTAATAACAATATATGCAAAAAGTAATGACCACAAAGTACTGTGGATGTACTTATGGAGTTTTTCTTGAAGTATGCATATAACTCCGATCTACTCGTTGAGTTCTTAGTCAAGTGGATTGTTCACCATTTATTTTAACTACATATCGTTGATATTATTTCATGGCATCCTGTTCCACAAATCTTTAGTGAAATATTATAATATACGTTAATGAGATAAACGTATTAGCCTGCACATATGAGATTTTCTCCTAGTGTTGTGAAGGCAATGTGGGTCATGTCAACGGTAAAAGAAGCCGCGCTAATGTCTAGAAAAGAGGGAGAGGCGCCTCCGGCTCTTAGTGACTGCACTTCCAGTCTAGACACCAAACTGTCAAATTTAATCACGTCAGCTCATGATAATGTAACCGTTGTTGATCAATCATTCACCGGTTCAAGATGTCAAGCTAATTCTACAATCGTGACATCATACAAAAATGCACAATAGTATCATCGGATATCAATTGTACAGATTGAGATTGCTCTCTCCTTTCCAAGCTATGTACTACGACATTATATGAATGTCATGATTAATGTTTATTTTTTCAAAGTTTTGAGACATCAATGTATAGCGTTTTATGAATGTAATTTTGTTCACGAAATTGTTCCTTTGTCTCCATGGTTTGTATTGATTTATAACAAAGATGTATAATTTAGATCATACTTAGACTATGACATGATTTTTAATCCAAAAGAGTGGAATATGCCGAATTCTGTTTCTCCCAAAGGAAGGAGACACGCGGTTATGCATCCTCAATGAGGATTGCGACGCGTTTTCTGGTTAAGTTTTCTATACATAGCGGATTTACCATCATCAAATTATAAGTAGGCTCATCTGAGCTCAATGTGATGTCTAGGATCGTATGAAATTAAGGGGATAGTGGTTTTAAGTGTGTCTTGCACTACCGACCCGCCACATACATGACTGATCATATTGACTCGGAGCTACCGAAGGACTTTGATTTTTGTTTCCCCTATTTTATTTAACCAATTGTCGCCTTTTATAAGACGTTAAAGACTCTCTCAGACTCATCAAAGATGAGCACGCAAGTCCCTCGGCTAAGGCTTAAAGCCTCCACGTCAGTTTGTAAGCTTAGAATGCTTTGCACGTGTCAAATCTGCGAAAACAACAATATGTCCCTTTCTGGACAGAAACTTCGGATGAGCATTGTGAACTGCTCCGGAAGAACTAGAATGCCTATTTTATATCATTGGAAAACTCTACGAGTCTATTTTTCAGAACAGTTGGCTGTTTGTTCCTATCTATTTTAACGAAGAAGTTATGGCTGTTTTACTGCGCAGAAGTTTTTATGCAATCTCGGGATTGTTTCCTTTTATATCACATTTTCAATCCCTCTAAATTTTTAAAAATAGAACTATTTACTCATATATATACCTCTTGTTTATAGATAAGTCTTATGGAGAGATTGAGTGCCTTACAGATACTGGATTTATCCATAATAGTCTAAGAAACCGACAACTATATTTGGATTTTGTGCTATGTAAATATTTTGTGACCATGATACATGTCACATATGCGCTCTAATTGAGAAGAAACCAAACCATATTGAGTTTCAAGAATAGTTACGCTACAGATTAAAAATAACAAAGAGTTCTTTTGTGTATAAATTCTCATGAATACAGACTGAAGTGCATTTTGGAGAAGTTCATGAGTCAATCTAGTGCATTGTATGTCACTACGATTCAAATATCGAATCTTATGTTGTCACCAATTATACTTGATTTTGAGACACTGACTCATATATGCTTTGGTTTGACCGATTCGGACACCATGAAAAAGATATGATGATCCAAATTTTGAGAAATTCTCATGGACATCACTTCAAGCGAATAATGTGCGTTAAACTTTCTCTTGATGTTTCATTGCCCCATGCAATGCTTATCACTCGTTTTGATAGCCTATTCTTTAGCTAAAAAGGAGCGAGACTCTCTAACGCTAAATAACACAAAAGAAAATACTTCATTTGTACATCAAATCATGTAGATTGATACAACCAACTTATGGACACCTTTTATGCTTTAAGATGATTGGTTAAAGGGTAAACACATCAGTCATGTGTTACACCATTATCTACTTATGTTGTTTATACTTGTATGAGCTTACTACCCATTCTTTAAAGAAGTTTTATCAGGAAAAGTTGTAGCGTTCTGTACTCTATGTTCACAATCAATATGGTCTCGCCAAGCCTACAACTTTAGCTTGTTGCTCGAATTTTTGTGATGCGTACTAATCTTTGAACATGAGGTTATGCAATTTTGCATGCAGCTTTACTATTCATTTATGACCCACCATCATTTAATACTTTTGCACTCCAGCTCGTGACTATATGCGAGGATTGAAATGAAATTGCAATCCTTAAGCTCGGTCTGATTGAAATGGATCTCCAATCCTGAGCTCGGCTAGATATTGTATCTAGATGCCAAATCTCACTGCCACTGCGCTCAATGATGGGTCTTTTGAGATGAATAAGTATTTTGGCTGGATATGAACATCCACCTACAATCCGCTTTTGTAGAAGCCTTGACAGACGATATCTTTAACCACTAAATTACGGATTGTTACTTTGGTGAGACAATATTCCCCCGTTAGGGGGAGATAAGAACATTAGTGTTCAAGTGGAACGACGTGGATGTCGGGGTTTATCCCCACTAGGTCTCATCTTGATCTCTAAATATCTAAGTAACGAGATCACATGTTGCAAATATGTCTGCAATGATTGATGTCCTATCAAGAGGACATAACGCGACCAAAAGAAGTTGGTCTTGGTACCATCACCATGAGTGGTGATATGGTGATGCCATGTAGTGGCAAAACTGGTGTTACAAGACCGTGTGGCTTCTTAAAGAATAGGGAGACCCTTATGTTCGATATGTACTATCACTAAGAAAAAGCGAGCAGTGATACTCAAATCCGTCTCATGAAGTCCTAATTGTGATTATCGTTGGGGACACCTAAATGTCAAATCCAAAGATATGAATAGAGATCTCTACAAATACACTAGTGTACATGAGGACGTGAAATCTTTCTCTCTCATGGTTTAGGATCTTTCCATCTCTCTCTCTCGTGGTTTTGTTCTTATGTTATTGGATTCTATGCAAATTCTTTTTAAGAATTTAATGTATTGTTCCTAGTGTGTTGATTGGGTGTTAAGAGAAATGGTTAGTTAAAGCTATAACATGATCTTTCTTTTGCCCTCTCTCTAGTGTCTTTTGTGTTGCATTTTTTTTCACTTCTAGGTTGGGTTAAAAGAGAAATTCAATAATTTTTATGCAAGATCTTTATCCCCGTTACTCTCCTGTCATTTAATTTTTATTTTTTTATGTATCAATTTTAGAGATATTTCCCTCTTGTGGTTTGGTCCATACGTTATTTGATTATATGTAGCAAATTTATAAGTTCATTTATCAGCTTGGATGTCATGAGAAATGATTAGTTAATGCTATGACATGATCTTTCTCTTGTTATCTCTTTGATTTCTTTTGTTTATAGATTTGGTTGTTTTAAAATTTGGCGTTGTGCATATACTAGGTCATTGTGGACACTTGTGTTAGACCTATGACTCTTGTGTCTTTTTCATTTTAAGTCCAGTAGTGAAAGAGTGCTAAAGTTTATTGTAATGATTTCCGAAGTTGCTGTCATTTTAGTTACGGGTGTTCTTTTTTTGCGGTCACTAGGACTCTCTGTGTTGATTGATCTGAACAAATATAGCAATTGAGAATTTATTTAAAGTTTGTTTTGTCTTGCTCTCTTTTAAGTTCATTTATTGTTTCTAGTGTCAGTTTGGACATCAAGAGAAATGATTAGTTTATGCTATGGCATGATATTTCTCTTGTCCCCTCTTTGATTTCTTTTGTTTAGAGTTTTGTGTGTTTGAGAAATTTAGTTCGTTAACGGTCGTGCATATGTACTACGTCTTTTGTTTTGTGTTTTGTTTCCTCTTTTTTGTTTTTTTTCACTTCCATGTTGGGTCAGAAGAGAAATTGAATAATTCTTATGCATGATCTTTCCCCCTTTACTCTCCTGTCATTTATTTTTTAATTTTTTTATGTTTTAATTTTTGAGATATTTTGCTCGTGGTTTGGTTCATATGTTATTTGATTCTATGTAGCTAATTATAAGTTCATTTATTGTTCCTTTTGTCAGCTTAGATGTCAAGAGAAATGATTAGTTAATGCTATGACATGATCTTTCTCTTGTCCTCTCTTTGATTTCTTTTGTTTAGAGATTTGGTTGTTTTTAATTTTGGCGTTGTGCATATACTAGTTCATTGTGGGCACTTGTGTTAGACCTACGACTCAAGTCTTTTTCATTTTAAGTCCAATAGTGAAAGGGTGCTAAAGTTTATTGTAATTATTTCTGAAGTTGTGGTCATTTTAGTTACTTGTGTTCTTTTTGTAGTTGCGGTCTCTAGGACTCTGTGTTGATTGATCGGATCAAATATATCAACTGAGATTTTTTTATGTTTTTGTCTTGCTCTCTTTTAACTTTGTTTTGGTTTATCTTTTGTGTTTTTCTTACTATAAGGGTGGTTGTCTAATGGAATTTTGATAATTTGTTGATTGATCTTTCTCTCTATCATATATCTGATTTCTGTTTCTTTTTTTACTGTTTCATTTTGGGCATCTTTCTCTCTCTTGGTTTTGTTCGGTTGTTATTTGATTCAATGTAAGTTTTTTTTAATAAGTTCATGTATAGTTCCTATTGTCGGATTGGGTGTCAGGAGAAATGGTTAGTTAAAGCTATAGCATGATCTTTCTTGTGTCCTCTCTCTTGTGTCTTCTTTTGTTTAGAGATTTGGGTGTTTGAGAAATTTGGTTTGTTAATGTTCGTGTATATATACTTCGTCTTTTGCGTTGTATTTTGTTTACTCCTTTGTGTTTTCCTTTTACTTCGAGGTTGGGTCAAAGGGAAATTCAATAATGTTGTATGCATGATTTTTCTTCATGTTACTCCTATCATTTAAATTTTTATTTTTAGTTTTCTATAGGTTGCGTGCATGTGGATTTTTTGGAAAAATCAAAGGGAGAGCATAAAAAATATTTACTTTTTCATATTTGATTTTTGTCCACTCACGCTAATGTTTTTAAATGTTTTCTCTTGGGTCTTTCGTTTTCAAATACTCAGTGTTGCAGGGTTTCTGAGAGGAGGTCGGGCGTACCGAAGTCGAGGCATAGTCAATTAATCCGTTGTCGCGATAAGATTATTTAGGTATCACTTTCATGTAGGTTGCTCTGATTACTCCAACTTAGATTGTTTAATAAGTTGTTGAAGCATAGCTGTGATTTGGGGAGCAGGATGACTCCAAGAGTTAGGAGTTGATTTAAATTATTCATGGAAGTGCTTAGTTTGTTTGTAGGAAGGGTTGCCCATTTCAAGGGGGTTTCGGTAAGGAGTTCCCTTGAGGTGGTCCTCGCAGGATTTACTTCGAGTTAAAGAGGTTTAACTAGGGGTGAGTCCTGACAGTAGGTATCAGAGCATTATGTTATTGTTTTCTGTTACTATCTCATGTACTTGATAGCACTTAATGTCTATAGAGTGATGGTCCGACCGCGACGGATCTATCGACATTTTATGTTTGGATGCTTAGTGTTTATTAAAGGTATGAGTTAGTACTTCTTGGTTGATTTATGGACCGGATGGTTCCATAAATATTTGAATCTTCAAGACTATGCATCAGTACGCCGACCTCTCAGAATACCCGTAAAAAAAGTAAAGTATCTACACTTTTCTCTGAGTTTTTGAAATATGACCGAGATTGTGAGTCTAGATATGAGTTGAGGACTCATGAATTCTTGGTTAATCGGTTCTTGATTTAAGTGTAAGGTTTGGCTTTTGATGTGTATTTTAGTTATTGAAATATTAGATCATGCCCAGAGATGCCAGATAGTTTGATCAAAGGCAGAAATTCTAGAATATGATTTTACGTCTCGGTATCAATCTATTTGCTCTTCAAGGGTGAAGAGCGGAATGATTTTGATGTAGTTGTGGTTATTGATGCAAAAACAGAGTGAAAATTTGCATAGTTAAAGCGTTTTAGAAAAGGAGTATTGTGACGAGCTGATTGCTTAGTCACTATCAATGAATGTCAAAAATTGCAAGGTGTCACTCATGTGTTGACTTTCGGTCAAACTTTGATTGAAAAGAGTAACATTTGTCAGATAAGCATTTTAGGTATGAGGCCATGGTGAGATCTCCATGATGGTTGAAATCGGAGGTTAGACTCTTATGGTGTTGGATGTTTGTAGTAAAGCCTTATTTATGTTGTGGGTCAGAAGTTGGACGTTAGTGGTCATTCCTACCTGTGATAAAGCTAAGAGAATGTAAGAAAGTCGATAACGACTGATCTAGTGTGTGTCGAGTCAGATGCACATAATTCGAGAAAGAGACAACGGGGAAGCAAAGCCCACTGTATCATGGACTAGCAGTATGCCATAATTATTTCAAGTTGTATTGTCAAGGGATTATTTCTATAAGCCTTGAATTTGTGGTGGAAGTGGATTATGAATATCATATCTTTTGAAATGGATGACTAGCTGTGATGTGTAGATTAAGATTTATCCACCCACTTTATTGATAGACAAGTTGGACTAAAGTCTTTAATGGACGTGTTTTGGAGAATATGAAATTTGTTGTTGCTTCAGTTTTAGGAAGCCTTCGCAGTTATTAAAGTTATAGAGTGTACTTTTGATATTTTTATATTTTTATTGCACTTTTGATATTTAATGCAACATATTAGAAATTACATATTTTTTAGCAAAATCTATACGATTTATAAATCTATAGTTAAATGTCAACTGATTAATTCATATAACATTGCATCTTATAATATAACATAATAAAATCCTAGTCACGTCATGTTCCTACATTATATACTACTCTATCTTACATTATAAGCAAATGTTAAATTCTCCATTGTTGAGTTAGACTCGAGTGATTGAGCCAGTGATCGACGAATATTCTTACTCTAAAAAAAAATAAAAAAATCCCAAAAAAGATAAAGAAAATCAGAGTCGGAGAAGAAGAAAAGTAGAGACAAATAATATTAGAGCTTTTGACTACTTGTCTTTGGCACCACGTAATGCAAGTTCATATAACCATGCCGCAAAAACCTACTCAAAGTAAGGAAACTAACACAGCACATAAGTGACATAACAATAGACAGCAAAAAATCCCACATTTACAGCGACAACCCTTTTCTAGGTTCTAAAATTTCACCAAAATTGATGCCTAAACTGCAGTAAGCTGCTTTTAGTAGGTGGATTCATCTTCATTGAAGGAACAATGAAGCTTCAGACGGCTCGCCAAGTTGTTCATAGGAGATTCTGTTACATGTAGAGGAGATTGCAGCAACATTTGTCTTTGTAGGTAAGAACAATAAGCGAAAAAGTTTTCAGGTGTCACGTTTAATTCAAAGCCTAATCCGAACAGGAAATCCATCTCAAGAAGGTTCATCTCTTTCGTGCTGATTCCTCCCACTCTTGCAAAGTAGGCATTGTTGTAAGAACTGAAAGCCCGAAAACCATTATTAGACAAAATGATTGATCAAGCTAATAGAACTAAACAAAAAATATTAGGTAAACCATTGATATAGTAAACAGTCATTGCTGTCATTATTAATAAACCACCATATATAGAACTAAGATTAGCTTATACTTCAAGGCACCATGACTATTTCCATGATTGAGGATTAGGCAAAATCATAGGCACATTAAGGTGTCATTAGCGTTCAATAAGGAATCCCTTCTTTTATTCTTTTTTTATTTTTGAAATCCCTTCTGTCATGCTTGGAATTTTGCCAAAAAAACTGTTCATGAAATTTTAGACAAGAAGGTAAAGCTGTCTGCTAGAAGACGAAGGTGCACATGGAGAAACCTTCCCTCCCTTTGGCGGTGGTTGCTTCCAAATCGGTGTTGAATCGGATTTTGGCTACATTTCCAAAAATCCATTAGTGAAATCAAGTTGTAACAAAAAAAATCATGTTGGGTTTTGATCTATAATCATTTCCCCATTACTAATCAAATCTGTCATCAAGAATCAAACTAGCTAAGAGAAATGCTAGGTAAAACTAAATCTGTCATCCAAAAACATTGAAAGCTGATCAAGAATGTAGCCATTTTCAATATGATGATGAAGAGTACTAATTCAACTAGACCAAATTTTAGTATCAGATCATCACATTGATTGATCCAAAGCTTAAACCAATATAACTAGACCAAACCCAGAAGCACCCACCAAGAATATCAAACACTTTGAACCACAAAATCCAAAGAAAACTTACATGTCATCCATGAACTTTGCAGATACCATGACACTGGTGATGAGCAATCGATGAACATTGAACGAGTTAATAGGCAAAGCCTTCTGTCTTTGTGTGAACCGGTCCAGATAAACATAGGCCACCACAAAACAAGAGGGACTACAATCCGCGTACTTGAAAATCCTCTCCAAATAGCTCTGGATTGAGATTGTGGGTTTTGTGAGGCAGTGAAACACAGAGAGATTCTGCGACTCGAGGAGCCCCTTCAGGTCGTTGGACTTGGCCACCCGGTCCAGCACATCTGAAAGGAAAGCTATCACTCTCGGCATTGCTTCTCGGGTCTCCAGCTCATCAGACATTGTTGAAATGAGGATTGAAAAGGTGGAACTCTGCTGAGGCTTTCCTGTGTTGGCCGGTTGTTTATATATAGGAGAGGTAGGAATACGCGTTTTTAATATGATTTGGGTTAGTTACTAAATTGAGAGAGTAATTACCGTTATGTTTTTGTATTGATTGGTACAAACTAAGTAATGGATTAAATTATGATTGGCAAGTATCAAAGTTACTACTAGGTTGTTGGTACTCTTGTCTTTTAAGTTGGAAAACTTGATTTTTAATCAGTGTGGTGAAAATCACTAAATTCGATATCAAGTCGATAAATCTTGTGATTTAATAGATTCAGAGCCAGATTTGAGATTTAGAGACCTAAGACAAATTTTAAGAATGGTGTCCTCCAAAGAAAAACAAAAAAACGACAATGACCATAACCACTATAAAAAGAAAACCGATGTTTATCGATTGTTCATATCGATACTAATGAAATTTGTAAAGACGAAGGATAGAAAACTATATATGGGAACTTGTATAAGGAGATGCATCGCTATAAAATTGAAATAGACTCCTAAATAAATGGTCGATGTTAGCTGCTGGGTACCTGTATATTTGAGAATGTCTAGGCTGTGAATTTGGTTCTTTTTATGTTGAGATATACAACATTAACAAAGGCCATGTCCTCTAACTAATTTACGCAGTCATATGGATTCTATGTACTCGATGCATCAAAACAAGCAATATTCTCCCCAGCAAAGTCATTATTATCCTTGGAATCGGAAGAGGATAACTAAGTTCATTCAAAGAATTTGGAATCTATTAATGGTAATTAAGATAACGATGGTTGTTGGCACATGTTGGTGCCCTTAAAAACTTGTCCCAAAACCTGGTGCATGAGGCTGTTGCCTCTTCATGCTCACCTCAGATCCGGGCCTGGGTAGATTTGCATGTCTATATTTTCGTTAGAATGAAGAATCGAAAGAAGCACGACGGATAATGAGTCTTTATATATATAACCAAAATGCAAAGAAAAATATGAATGTATTGTTACGCGGAAGCGGCTAGCGAGGCCCAACGGGTCCACACACATGAGTTCAATAATGTCGATACTCCCTCACTTTAGCCACCCGGTGGAGAAACGTGTATGATGTTTTCCACAAAAGACCTTGACATTAATGTGTGTAGTATCATTCCTTATAACCCAATGATGACTTTTCTTCATACCCGATGTGAGATTCCATGATGACTCCTATCTAAACCACAATTTTTCAATAATCTCCACTTGACGTGATTCGAGCATCTCCAACTGTCTCATTATCCAAATATCATTAGCTCAACTCAATCAAAACAATCAGCATTTTGTGATCCAAATCCAAACGGAAGCTCCACCAAATTGCAACTCGATCGTACGAGACACAAATGTCCAAGCGTCACCTGGGCTTTGATACCACTTATTACGTGGAAGCAGCCAACAGGCCCAATGGGTCCACACACATAGGGTCTAATAATACCGATACTCCCCCCACTTTAGCTACCCGGTGGAGAAATGGGTATGAAGTTTTTCACAAAAGACCTCGAAATTAGTGTGTCCACTATCATTCCTTATAACCCAAGGATGACTCTTCTTCATACTCGATGTGGGATTCCATGATGACTCCTATCTAAGCCACCTCACCTGATTCGAGCCATTTCCAACTATCACACGATCCAAATTTCAATAGCTCAACTTCAATCACAACAATCTGCATCTTTTGATCCAAATCCAAACGAGAGCACCACCAAATTGCAACTCGATTGTATGAGACACCAATGCCCAAGCGTCACCTGGGCTCTGATACCACTTTTTACGCGGAAACGGCCACCGGAGCCCAATAAGTCCACACACATGGGTCAAATAATGTCGATACTCTCTCCATTATAGCCACCCGGTGGAGAAATGAGTATGGGGTTTTCCACAAAAGGTCTCGTATTTGTGTGGTACCATTCCTTATAACATAAGGATGACTCTTCTTCATACCTGATGTGAGATTCTATGATAACTCATATCTTAGCCATATTTTTCCAATATGTATTTGATAAAGTAGTGGGTTCAACTCCAAAATCAATTGGCAATGGAGAGAGTAGCTTAAACCCTTATAAACCCACAGACAAGGTCTCATATTCCCGATGTAAGATATATATCTCAACACGCCCTCACACGTGTGGCGAATCTTTAAGCCTAACACGTAGACAACAACTTGGGTGGCCTTGGAGTTCGTGTAGCCTTTGGGCTTCACACGTGTACGTGGGTAACCTGCTCTGATACCATGATAAAGTAGTATGTGGTTCAACTCCAAAACCAATTGGCAATGGAGAGAGTAGCCCAAACCTTTATAAACTCACATGTAAGGTCTCATATTCCTGATGTAGGATATATATCTCAACAATATTACCACCGCACATTATGACTTAGTAGATGATTGAATTTAGTGTTTTTGGATGTAGTTGATATTGACCCATTATAGAGTAGTGTTTTCTGCATCTACGAGTTCTCATACGTTTATTTACACCGAAATGTCGAAACTCGAAACCTAAGTAAATTGCATCAAGCACGTTACAAATTTCTTGATTTCATGCAAGATTTAAGTTAAGTAATGGAGGTAGATCTTCTCATCATCATTCCATTTAAGAACTTTTTCTTAGATAAGTAAACCGTACTGTCACAATTTATAAACATTTCAAAGTAATGTGTATAGCTGTGGATGGAGCATACTGGTAAAGCA
The DNA here is from genome assembly GCA_951800085.1 of Comarum palustre. Taxonomy (NCBI): domain Eukaryota; kingdom Viridiplantae; phylum Streptophyta; class Magnoliopsida; order Rosales; family Rosaceae; genus Comarum; species Comarum palustre. The sequence continues at coordinate 28,949,782 of OX637575.1, read as the reverse complement.
GGCCAATGACTTGACCTTGTAAAGAAAAGATGTGACTGCTCATATGCAATAATATGATGAAGTTTGCATGCAAGCTGGCAAATTATGCTCAAAAGCCAAGTGTGTATAGATAGCACATTATCACATGGGATGAATGCAATTCGGATCTGGATCTGGGTTGGATATATATGCAGTATATCCAGATTTCATAGAAGCAAATAAGGTGAAGATTTTAGCTATGTATATGCCAATTTCCAATGAATTCCCAGCCTGCAATGATATGGAATATGACTACTGCCTAAAAGATCAAGAACAGAAGAGGATTTTGAAGAAGTTTTCACCACACAGAAGTGGCCGGCCGATGTTCATTTATATACTGAATTGGATTACAATTACACAATCATTTGATAAGTATTAGTTACACAAGATCTATCTCCTATAATGTTGTTATACCAGAAGGATAGAATCCATCAGTGGAGAGTTATCCATCCAGCTGAGGAGTCCTATCCAAGCTAGGAATATCCGGAGACCCTTCTGCTGCAGTCCTGTCCCAGGTAGGAGTATCCGAAGATCCTACTACTGTAATTGGTCCATTACTCCCCCGCAAGCGAACTGGTCGTTCCAGAACTGGGAGCTTGGAGACAAGAAAATGAAAACGAGAGGAGGATAAACCTTTCGTAAAAATGTCAGCCACCTGATCAGTAGTAGAAACAAAATGTATTTGAAGTTCTTTGTTAACAACCTTCTCTCGAACATAGTGGTAATCCACTTCGACATGCTTGGTTCTTGCGTGAAAGACTGGATTAGAGGCAATAGCAATTGCAGAGAGGTTGTCACACCAAATGCGAGGGCATTGAAGAAATATGCTCAAGTCACAGAACATAGAACGCAGCCAAGAAAGCTCAGCAGCTGTGAAGGCCAGTTGCCTGTATTCGGCCTCTGTGCTAGAGCGAGATATCGTCCTATGTGTCTTAGAGCTCCAAGAGATGAGGTTAGGGCCTAAGTAGACACAATAGCCCCCTGTGGAATGACGATTATCCGGATCACCGGCATAGTCAGCATCAGAATAGGCGCTGAGAAACAACGATCCAGGTTGGTACCTTAAGCCATGATTGACCGAAGATTTCAAATATCGAAGAATGCGCTTGACAGCACACCAGTGGACTGTGGAAGGGGAATGCATATATTTGCATACTTGGTTGACTGCATATGATACGTCCGGTCTGGTGAGAGTAAGGTACTGAAGAGCACCTACAACACTCCTGTATTCACTAGGATCTGTGAGTTTTGAACCATCATGAATGCTAAGTTTTTGACCAGAAACAGTCGGAGTGGAGCAAGGGCGTACATCAAGCATACCAGTCCGTTTGAGCAGATCAACAATGTACTTTTTTTGAGTCAAGTACAAGACATTGCCATCGTAAGAAGCTTCAATTCCCAGAAAATAATGAATAGCACCGAGGTCCTTCATTGAAAATTTCTTGCCGAGGTCACGAATCAGTTGAGAGACATGAGAAGTGCTATTCCCTGTGACCAGGATGTCGTCAACATAGATGAGTAAGACAAGAAATATACCATCACAAGTATAAGTGAACATCGAATAATCAGACAAGGACTCATGAAATCCCAAATTTTCGAGGTACTCAGCAAAGCATTGGAACCAGGCACGAGGGGCCTGCTTTAGACCATAAAGAGAGCGCTTAAGCTTGCAGACATGTTGGGGAAAATTTGGATCTTTGAAGCCTGTTGGTTGTCTCATATAGACCTCATCCTGAAGGTGACCATGAAGGAACGCATTGTGAACATCAAGCTGTCGAACATGCCATTTGTTACTCACTGCTAGAGCCAAAATCATGCGGATAGTGGAATGTTTAACCACAGGGCTGAATGTCTCACTGAAATCTACACCTTCTTGTTGATGGAATCCGTTAGCAACAAGCCGAGCCTTGTACCTTTCCACCGTGCCATCTGCTCTTTTTTTGATCTTATATATCCACTTATTGGGAAGGACATTCATGGAAGGTTTGAGAGGAACAAGTTCCCAAGTGGCATTGTTTTGAAGAGCAGAATATTCATCTTGCATAGCCTGACGCCAACATTCAGCCTTTGCAGCCTTGGTATATGAAGTAGGTTCCGTTATATCAGTGATGAGTGCACCAGTTAAAGCATACTTAGGATTAGGTTTAACAATACCAACTTTGAGGCGAGTCACCATTCGATGATTGTTGACAGAGGCAGGCACTGGACTTGAAGTTCCTGTAACATCCAAAGAGGGAGAAGGAATGGCCTGAGGGGGGTCGACACACTGAGGGGATAGATGACCTTGATCAGTATCAGTAGGAACATCCTGTGAAGGTGTGGTGATGGGAGGTGCAGATAATGTATGTGGAGAAGAGACAGATGTAGTTGGAACCGGAGAGCTTAGAAGAGATGGAGTAATAGAAAGATTAGGTGATGTTGAAGTAGAAGGATAACTGAATGTATTAGAAGTAGTAAGAGAGAAGAACTGGAGATTAGACGAGGTAGGAGAGGACATACCTGTGGGAGAGGAGAGAATGGTCTGTTGGAATGGAAAGGTCTCCTCATCAAAAACAACATGGCGAGACAGATATACACGTCCAGTAGATAAGTCAAGACATCTGTAACCAACGTGATTCAATGAATAGCCTATGAAAACACACTTTTTGGATCGAAGCTGAAGCTTAGAATTGTTATATGGTCGAAGATATGGATAACAAGCGCAACCGAAAGTACGTAAGAAAGTATAGTTAGGGGACCTATGAAAGAGTCGTGTATAAGGAGTTGCATTTTGAAGAACTGGGGTGGGAAGACGATTGATTATGTAGACAGCAGTGTTGAAAGCCTCCATCCAATATGAGGAAGGCAGATGAGCATGAGCAAGGAGAGTGAGACCAGTGTCGACAATATGTCGATGCTTCCTCTCGGCAAGACCATTCTGCTCAGAATGCTTAGGACAGGAGAAACGATGGTGAATGCCATGAGTTTTAAAATAGGTTTTGAATGCAGTTGATGTATACTCGCCACCTTCATCTGATTGAAATTGTTTGATAGACCGAGAGAATTGAGTCTCAACATATGTCTTGAATTGGACAAAAAAAGTAAAGACTTCATGTTTATGTTTCATGGGATATATCCATGTATACCGAGAATGATCATCAACAAACAAAACATAATATTTAAAACCTTGCACAGAAGGAGTAGAACAGGACCATACATCAGAGTGAATTAAATCAAGAACATGACTAGATATGGAATCAGACAATACAAAAGGTAACTTGGTGCTTTTGCCTAAAGGACAAGAATGACAAAACTGAACTGAAAGACTGCCGGATAAAGGCACTGCCTTATTTGATAAAACCTTAGAAAGAGTTTTGAAAGATGTATGACCTAGCCTAGAATGCCAAATCGGAGCAGACACCCTTGCGCCAACAAGAGCAAAATGCTGCTGAGGCAAGAGACCATGTTGCTGATGAAATCGCAGAGGGTACAGACCATTCTCACAATGTCCTCTATAGAGGATCCTCCCCGTCCGGATGTCCTTTATAACAAAGAAATTGGGATGAATTAATAAGTAGCAATTATTATCAGAAGTAAGGCGATGTATAGATAAGAGATTCATAGAAGCAGAAGGACAAAGTAGAATGTCTTTCAGAGAGAGAGAGTGATTATGAAGGTGGAGTGTGTTGGAGCCAGTATGAGAGATAGGGAGAGTGTGTGTACCTATGCCATTGATTTGATCATTACCAGTATAAGCTTTGGGATTTTGCAGGTTCCCCAAGTTAGATGTAACATGAGAATTCGCTCCAGTGTCTAGCAGCCAAGTAGATGGAGCTGAGGTGGAGGTAGAAGCTGCCATGGCACGCAGTTTCTTGGATGGGACTCGTCCTTCATAAGCAAGATTCATGCGATTGTAACAGTCAAGGGCAGTATGTCCAGCTCGATTACAGATTTGACATAGTGGCCTGGAAGTGCCTGAGCTGCCAGAAGAGATGTTAAATGGAGGGGCACCAAGAATGGAGGAACCTCGTCCCCGGGAAGAAGGAAATCCACGAGAGTTGTATGGTGCAGGACTAGAGTGTCCACGTCCAAGTGGTCGATGAGAAATATGAGTTGCATGAAGAGCAGTGGTAACCGAGTTGATATCAAAAACAGCTTGTTGCTGATCCTTGAGTCGACGTTCAGCGGAAAGAAGGAGTGCCTCCAAGGAATCATATGTTATCGGAGTATCTCTAGCCTGAGCAGAACTAACAGTGGTTTCATACACTGGACCAACATTGTTCATTATAATTGAAACTAAATCACAGTCAGATACAGGACTGCCTGCAAGAGCAAGATTATCAGCAATGGAATTAATTTGATCAAGAAAATCAGAAATACTCAGTGTGCCTCGCATGGTGCGCAGGAGTTCCCCGCGAAGTTGAAGAATTCGATTTTGAGATTGGGAGGCGAAGCGTTTTGCTAGGGAGGACCAAGTGGAGAATGAGTTGGTGGAACGAGCAACTGTTGCCAAGACAGGAGGTGTTAGAGAATTATTGATCCAGCCGAGCACCATCTGATCCTGTGTGATCCACTCCTCATAGGCAGGATCGAGTTCATCTGTTATCTGACCAGTTTCAGTTGTTTTGAAACAGGGAGGACATTTCTTGGTTCTGTCTACATAGCACATGAGATTTCGGCTTCTGAGAAGGGGTCGAATTTGAGCGAGCCAAAGAGAGTAGTTGGTGCGGTCAAGTTTGATGGACAGATAGTTGGTGATGCTAGGATTTTGATCGGAAGAAGATCGAATGGGAGCAGAGATAGTGGTAGAAGAAGTAGCAGCAGATGAAGCCATTTGAGAGGGAAGAAAAAAAAATAATAATAATAGGATCGTTAGGCTCTTGATACCATAAAAGATCAAGAACAGAAGAGGATTTTGAAGAAGTTTTCACCACACAGAAGTGGCCGGCCGATGTTCATTTATATACTGAATTGGATTACAATTACACAATCATTTGATAAGTATTAGTTACACAAGATCTATCTCCTATAATGTTGTTATACCAGAAGGATAGAATCCATCAGTGGAGAGTTATCCATCCAGCTGAGGAGTCCTATCCAAGCTAGGAATATCCGGAGACCCTTCTGCTGCAGTCCTGTCCCAGGTAGGAGTATCCGAAGATCCTACTGCTGTAATTGGTCCATTACTGCCTACATTGCAAGATTTCCTTGCCAAGCAAACCAGAATTAAAAACATAAAAACCAAGAAGCTTTTGAAGCTTTTGTATAATATCTGATATGTCCCCCATTGTTTGAAGTGGGATTGCAGTAATTCGTATATGCCTTCACCTTTTAGCTACGCAACAGAACACTGTGGGACTCTTGCTCCCTTCCCTTTTCCCATGCCAGCTCGTTTCTTGCAAGACTTGCTTATCTTTCTTCTTTTCAACTCAAGAACTAATACTAGTAGGCTAAGCATTGGTTGTCATTGGCACTGTGCTGGCAACATGGATAGTTCTAATAGCCATTATGCTGATTAGCTAAGGGATAACGAATGCGATGAGTTGTTTTGAACTAGGATTATCGATTTGATTGTCTGATGACAGCGGCAAATCCAGCAGATGCACGATCGATCATGGTGATAATGTGATCTCGAATTCCAAGTGTTTTGGAAATAAAGTAACGAGGATTAGATATAGGATATCTAACAGCAAAAGGTCAAGCAGTTCTTGCTGGCATGGCATTGCTATAATCTTTGCAATATATGACAGTGCCGTCACGTTCTATTTATTGAAATCATATATATAGAGCTGGATCCATATCGATTCTTATTAGTATTAGTTAAGGATGAATCGGTGTGATAAGTGAATTCTGGACTCTTGCATTAGGGAAAGAACACAAATAGTATAGAAAAGTGAAAACACCCAACCATGTGAGAGGTCCAACACCTGCGCTCAGCGCTTACTGAGCTCTGAGAAGCTTATTTAGCAAACCCAGTAATACTTGTAAGCATAGCCGAACATATAACAGTGGAAACTTACCAAACATAGCCGAGGTCAAGTTTCTTGTACGAGCTTGCAACCTTCCCCTGTGGATATGTATATTTGTAATAGCAGTTTGTCTCGAGCATTCTTTTCGGAACAGAAACGACATTTTGGGTTTATGAAATATCTCGCTTTGGTCATTGCAGAAGATCAGCCTGCCTGGCCCTTGTTTACTAACAAAATTAATAGCCAGCAGTTGCAAATCTCTGAAAGTAGATTATAAGAGTTAGTAAATACTAGACTTCTTATTAATCCACGCTCACACCATGGATACAATCACCAAGCACGCACATTTACTAGATAAAGTACGTAAAACCTAGTTACATGCAACATATAAGGGGCGAACATAAATCTATGAACAATCAAGATCTGCCTTTCAAGGCGGTGATAGCATATGGATTAGCCTTTCAAGGCGGTGATAGCATTGCAGTTTGAAGACAGGAAGGTCAGGATGAACGCAAAAGTGACAGCATGCATATATGCATGGCGAATGGGCATTAAAGGTCTTGTTTGGCTGATGAATGCATACTTGTGTCTTCAATACATGTTCTTATGTTCTTAGGGAGCTTGACACTCAAGATTCGCTATCCTCCTCATATGGATTAGCCGTAGCATCGGATTGGATCATTGCATCCTTTCTCAGCAGATTGCCTAAAACCAAAGCGCCCTCCTTTGGCAAGGTACTGCTGGTGGTACTCCTCTGCTCTGTAGAACTTCTTGGCAGGAAGTATTTCTGTAACAATCGGCCGGTTCACGACCTTCGAGTGCTTCTCCATAGATTCTTTTGCTGCCTGCTCTTGCTCAGGTGTGTAGAAGTAGATTCCAGATCTGTATTGCGTTCCCACATCACCACCCTGAACATTTCAGATGAGAAATCAATAGGGTTCCCAAGGCTATAAGAACAACATTTTTGGATCACACTCGCAAAAAAGGAAATCAAGTATTTTCTCTATACAAGTCAGGATAAACATGAATATAACATAAATCTCAATTTCTAGATAATGAAAATCAACAAAGGTCATGCAATAAGAATGAAGTATCATCAACAAGCCAAATCTACTGTTTTGGAAGCCAAATGCTGAAAAACTGAAAACATGTTTATTCAATCCCATAGGATATGCATATCTTTGAATACGAATCAGACTATGTAGTACCCTAAAGAGATGTTTTATGAGATCTCCTAAAGAGATGTTTGACAAACAATTGGGCCATGTAGTAACCTCATCAGGCACTATCTTATATAGTGCCTCTCATTCCTTGGAGACAATGCATCCCTTGAAGAAGACAATACTAGGGCAGCTATAACTCCATAAGTGATATGTATTGGAGATCAGTTTAGGAAATCTTTAACGATCCAGAAAGAAGTACATATCTCTTTGGTTTAAGATGGAACTACTAATCCATACTTCTATTCTCTGCACAACGATCAACCTCTACGTATTCTATGCCTCTACTCAGGATTATATGAATCCTAAGAAAAACCCCATCAACTAAACAGAAAACCAAATTCTAACAAACACCAACCATGCGATCTATTCTTCATTTTTTATCATACTGAACATTCTCAGGGATATTCACACTCCTAGTCCAGAGGAAAAGCCTCAACTAAGAGTTGCAGAATCTAAACTTAGATTTCCAAATATGAATGGCAAAGCACATTAGAGAAAAAACGAATAGCTCTCCTGATAACAGACTGATACCAGAAGCAAACAAAGATGACCAGAAGTCAATTACTCAATTTACAACCTCCTGTTTCTGAGTGCATGTTCATCACAACTCGAAAGTTTTAGATAGCCAACTTAAAATGCTCTATCACTGAACAGTGAACACTATATCCACAGTAGCAAAATGCCGAACTGAATCACAAACAACAACAACAACACCTCTCAAACACATCACTTTCCTTACAATCCAAGCAAAACCCATTCAATCAAAACCCAAAAGCAATTAACTTCAATCAAAATTAACAGAACCCATTAAAGCCCACCAAAACCCAAACCGACTCACCTGACGATTGAGCGTGGTGGGATCATGCCTGGACCAAAACAGATCAAGCAGAGCCTCAAAGCTACAGTCCTTAAGGTCATACTGAACCCTAACAACCTCAGAGTGACCCGTCTTCCCAGTACACACGTCCTCATAGCTCGGATTATGCAGCAACCCCTGACTGTACCCAACTTCCGTTTTGGTCACGCCGGGAACTCTCTGAAATGCCAATTCTACCCCCCAAAAGCACCCAGCTCCGAACTGCGCGAACTTCTGACCTGGCGAAGGGACGTCGTCGTCGGGGCCCTGCGCGATGGCGGCGGACTCGGAGTTCGGGTCGGGGGCTTTGGGTCCGAACCCGAGGCGGTTGAGGATGTTCATGGTGGGGGTGTGGAAGGAGATGGGTCGGCGGGTTTGAGGGAAAGAGGAGGTGGGTTTGGGTTGGAATTTGGGGAGAGAGAAAAAAGGGGAGGAGAGAGAGAGATTGATGGTGGTGGTGGCGATGGTGGAGAGGGCTAGGAGCGGTGTGGTGGTGGAGAAGGTGGCTAAGGTTTTGAGCATTTTTTTGAGGTGGGTGACGTGGCGGGTTTTGGGCTTTTTTTATGATTTGGGTCGGTGATGACGAGTGAAAGGGACGAGGTACTGTTCCTCTATGATTTGGGTTGGTTTGATATAAGTTTAGCATGATAAAAACACGATTTATAATGGTTTGGTTTAATGTTAAATCGGTAACAAAAAAACCTATTAATATAGAGGTATTTTTGTAATTTATATTTTCTTGTCTACCATATATAAGAAACCCTAGGGCAATGATGGTGAACTGTTGATTGATGATTCGATCGAAATTATAAGGAGAAATCCTTCAAGTTTTTGCGTAGATGCATGGAGTTTTCCTAAATTAAGTTTTTGCGATTTTGCTATCAAGCATCTATCTTATTATTACATCCCTGGAGGTGTAACTTGACTTTTAAACTGAGTTATTGTTCAAAATTTATGACTTTCTTCAGCTTACAAATTACAATTTTGAGTCTGTTTTTTATATTTATTCATAAAGATCTAATGTATTTTAGTATTTTTGCTGTTTACAGAAAAATTGAAAAAAAAAATATTTATTATAATTTTTAATTTAACGGTTTTTTAACTGTTAACACGATAATTTATGGTTTGGTTTTTATTTTAGCATTTTACGTACGATAACTTAATGATTTATTATCGTGTGACACGATAAATAGACGAAACTAAAGGAACACGACACAATACAGTGTTTTGTCATGCATGCTTATGTTTCGTATGGGGATGTAGCTTCATTCTTTCCCATTCATTTTTTCTTTTCATTTTTTATGCAATTAATTAAATTGTCTAGAATTCTAGAAATTACTATATCGTCCTATAAGTTTCTTTTTCCGAAAATTATATTTACAGAGTTTAGTAATGTTGCGAATGATATCTAAGTGACTCGGAGGGATTAGTTTGTACAGTAATGTCTACCTGATTATTAACTAATCAAATAAAATTTCTCAATTATCATTAGATGTAAGTTGAAAATAAAACAACTTTACTTAAAAATAATTTCGTCACCAAAGTTAATTGAGTATGTATTTCTTAGTCGACTAGGTGAATCTGATTGTTGATATGCAGGAACTAATTTTGAACTATTAGAGTGATAGTTTTGGTTTGTTCAACTTTATAAGAAACATAAAATGCGATTTCTAAATTTCTAATATCATTTTTATTTTATAAATTTAACGTCATGTTCACCAACAATTTTCTTTTGTTTCTTCTCTTTGGCTAGATGTTAGAGATATAATCTCTAGTCTTTGATTAGTAATCTATACTAATGAATTGGTGACGTTAGAAGGTTTTTAAAACATAGTGTTCAGGTGTTATTTTCTTAATTCCCAAGTAGTCTTGAGCTGTTTAGATTGTTTACAATTCTAAGAAAAAAAAGGTCAAAAGTTTATATTAATTTGCTTAGCAAGGTCGATCGGTTTAACTTACATGCATGTTTGATAGTGGGATTAATCTTACTTTATAGGTGAACATTAGATGAGTAGATAATTGTTCTTATATTTGACCCGTTTCTTTGGTCCAAATGGAAGTTAATATATGTTCACATTGGGAGTATCTTCAATACACAACCGTGTATGTATATGATACATGTGAACGGATGAGATTGTATGATATAATATTGATACATGAGTCGTCAACACATATGACTTGTTATGAATGACTAAGATTACACCGTGTATATACACGTCGTGCATACAAGAATTTTCCTTGTTCACATACGTTGGTAGCTTTAAACAATTTAGTGACAAATTTTATTTAGGGGTAATGCCCACAAACAAAATAAGATATCAAAATTCTCACTAGCCAACTTAAATAATAAAAAGACAATTATACCTTTAATGAATTAAATAAACTACAATAGATCATTGTAAGAATAATAAAAATTTATTTTACAATAAATAAAATTACGATGGTTGACCAAAAACCTATGACCATTGACTTGTCATCATTGACCATTGACTGGACTCCGTCAACCGTTGATTTGACTCTGGCGACCGTTGACCGAACTCTGTCGACTGTTGACCGAACTTTGGCGACCGTTGACTGGTCAACGACGTTTATTGCCCCAATAGGCGTCTACTGCCCCCAATAAGTCTGTTACAAAATGCCCCCAGCTCTGTTTCAGGGGTCCTACTGCCTCAATAGACGTCTACTGCTCCTAATAGATCATGTCACAAAAATGCTCCCAGTTCTGTTTCAGGGGTCCTACTATCCCCAATAGGTGTCTACTGCCCCTAATAGGTCTGTTACAGAATGCCTTCAGTTTTGTTTTAGAGATCCTACTACCTCAATAGGCGTCTACTGTCCTTAATATGTCATGTTACAAAATACCCTCAGTTCTGTTTCATGGATCCTACTGCCCTCAATAGGTGTTTACTGCTCCCAATAGGTCTTGTTAAAGAAGTTGTAAATTATGAAGCTAATGGTAACAATTGTATCTTTACAGATTATGTGATTTATCCAAAAAAAGAACTGTTCACATACACATCAATAAGCGATGAGAACATATTTTCAAATATTAATTATCTACAGATCGAGCACTACAATTACCAATGGTCATAGGTGTGCAGATGTGGCCTACTCTAATTAACCAATGCCAAAATTCAATATGCAGATCGAGCATAATAATTACCATTTTCTTGTTCTTCTTACTTGGATTTAATCAAAAACATCTTCATATATAGCTAGAGACAAAACCACCGATCTTTGCTTCCCCAAATTCATGGCTCGAGACATAGCTCCCTAATCTCTCGTGTGGCTTGTGATGGAGTTCTAATAACAAAATCAGATGAGCACCGTCGTCAGGATCTGAAAGGTTGCCTTGATGCAGTCCTTGCATGTGCAGGTGATGCACTTGTCGGGGCTGCAGGTGGACGCCGACGGCAAGAATGAGGCCAGAGGCTTCTGATTCGAGAGAGAAAGGTCGTCATCAACACTCCTGAATGCGGGCGATGTACTCGTTGGAGCTGGATCTCGACGGTGAAGACGATACCCAGAGGTAGGCCTCATCATTTGACCCTTCGACCCTAGCCCGCCCTACCCTCTAGGGCCGAAGCCCTATCTGGCCTTCCATTAGGGCGGGCAGGCCCTAGCACTTCTTGAGTAGGGTATGGTAAGGGTTGAGCAAATGAAACTCAGCTCTACCTTACGACCCTACCCTAATGAGCTTTTAGGGCCGAACCCGGCCCAACCCTAAAAGCTCGCCCTTTAGGCCCTAATAATTTCTTATTTTTGTATTGTTTTAATATGTTTCTTATTTTTTAGATATAATACAACTAATCTTCTCTTTTATAGTTGATTTGCTAGCTTTGTTAATTTGATTTCCTTTTGTTTTGTTGATTAACGATTGTATTTTGATGATTTAGAGCATTAGTTCGTGAGATATATGAGTATAACCACTTAGTTTATAGATAGATGTCTTAAATTAAGTATAATGTGTATGCATGCATGTTAAATATGACACAAAAAATAATGTTCATTATATATAATTTTAAAGCTAAATTGTGAGAAAAAATTACAATCTCATCTTAGTCCTGTTTAGCCCTATTTAAAGGGTCAGCCCTACCCGACCCTATTAACCTTAACAAAATGGGCCGCTAGGGCGGGCTAGAGCTTACATATTCAAGTCTCGGCCCTACCCTACAAGGTCATAAATTTTGTTGACTTTGACCGAGCCCTACCCTATCCTACACTAAGGCTTAAAATTTAGAGTCGGACCGGCCCTAACCCGGCCAATGATAAGGCCTACCCAGAGGCTGCAGCTCAAGATCGACACCGTAAAGAGAAAAAATGTGGATAGTGAGAGAAGGGTAATTTGGATAGAAAAAAACATAAAAAAGCTATTAAATTTATTTGTGGGAATAAATTTCTAAGAGTCCACTAATAGTAATTTTATAATCTTATTTTGTTAGTGAAAAAAAATATAGGAGCGGTGGGAATTTTCTATTTTATTTACGTTTGATTTTCAAAAGAAGTAGTGCAAATTGACATTTCACATCCATAGCATGGCACCTAAAACACCTAAAACAGCGAAGACAAGAACATGATCAGAACCGCCATGGATGCTGATCCCAGCTGAAGTGGGAATGTTGCTCTTGGAAGAAGGGTTCTGAAGAGAGCTTGGCTCCAGGCCCTCGGTCGACGACTGCGGCGCACAGGACGGCGCATAAGATTAGTTGGTTACCTTGCACGGGTACTTGAAGCTTCATCCCTCCCAAGCAATAGAGCTTGTTACCACTCACAAAATACCAATCACCAGGTCTTGTCAATGTGACCGTTGTGTTCCCTCCGGTGTATGACTTCACTACATTGGTCGTGTTGCATCCATCATAGTTTTCCTTGGTCACTTGATTGACACTGTTGATGATGAATGCTGGAACCCTGCACAATCGAAGACGAAGAATTATGTTGTCAGATATAGTTACTAGGTGCTGTTTAAGACAAGTGCACTTACATAGAACATCGCCGACTACAAACTTCTTGTCCGAGGCCCATGTAGGAAGATCAGTGCTTATGTCACAGCCGGAGTTACCACCCACCGTGTAGGTTGTGGCAGCATAGCATGCCAATGCAAATCCAAGAACCACAAGACCACACACCAGAAGAAGCTTTGCCATGATTTCTAATTATGCCGATACAGATAAGAGAATTAGAGGGAACTATGATTTACATATATGTGTATTAGATCACCAACTTCACCGGTAAAGAGTGACTTGTAGTTCTTTCTTTCATTAATATAGCTAAATCGTTCTATTAACCAGGGACGTATCCATCGGCTATAGCCCAAACGAAAATTAGGGTATATATCATCAAATGCACCGGCATCTAGTGCAGTTGGTTAAGCATTAAGTTTTCTCTCCACTTGGTCAGCAGTTTGATTCCCTGTCTCGTTGTTTATTTTTTTCCTTGATTTTTATCAATCTTTTTTCATTTTTTTACCAATTTTCATTTATTTTTCTTCCTTCCTTCTTTATTTATTTTTTCCTTTCTCTCTTCTTTGACTAATTGTGTTTTATTATTAATCTTCCTCACCTTTCACCGGTTACTACATTCTACCTTGTTTTTTTGTTATTCTTTCTCATCTTTTACCAATTTTCATTTTCCTTTCTTCCATTTTTTTTGTTTTTGTTTTTCTTCTTTTTCACTAATTATTTTTTGTTAATCTTTCTCATCTTTTACCAGTTTTCATTTCCTTTTCTTCATTTTTTTTTTCTCTCTCTCTCTCTCTCTTTACTAATTTTAATCTTCCTTTTGTTTATTATAGAAATATTATAAAATTTATGTTTATCATTAAGCTACGAATACATCAGGGAAAAAAAATTAGCCATTGCCAAAATTGTATAAAGTTTGCCCAACCCACATCTAATCCCTGGCTACGTCCCTGCTATTAACGTTATAAAGCAACCAGACTTTTTAAGAAGTTGGTGGGCAGTTAAACACCCTCCCAATCCCAAAACCTCTTTTTCCTTGTGATTTTTCCTTAGTTAGCTAGCATAACAAGAATGACACATAAGAGGTCGTAGTTTGCATGTAGATCTATACACTCAATCAAGCATGGTATATAGGTTTCAGATCAAACAACAAGTTTGTGTTTCTTCATTGACCCTTAAAATGAGGGGAATGCAACTTTCTTCTGCAGCTATCCCATATATACGACTTGACTTGCAACAACTGATGATCATATGGAAGAATACAGATCGAATAAACTGTTGACTCAAATGTTATGTGCAAAAAGAAATGGGGAACTTATCCCTTTGGTTCAGTTTCTCAGTTCCGATCCATTTGCCCAAGAATCTGGCATCGCCACGATTGAATATGACTCTTGAAAAGTGGAAGTGTCTTTTATATGTTGCCCTCAATAATTGCAATACCATAATATTCAAACCCGAGTCTACAAAAGCACTTTATTGTCTCATACGGAAAACGTATCCAAAAATTAGGAACGCATTCATAATCATTTGTTTGAGCAACATTTTAAGAAAGTTAGATTCGTTATACTTATTTTTTAAACCAAAAGATAATAAAATGCTTCGCATGGATGTTTATATACAAGCGAAAAGGAGCTAGGAGGTTGGTAAAGAGGGATGTTTGGCGACAAGCCTTAACGACACATTCATAGCTGAGAGAAGAATTAAAAAATCTAGAAATTAGGAATGCTTTGGTAGAAACTAGAAATTAGCTACCTCACAGAATCTCAGATGGAGCAGGGAATAGAAACATGTATTCCTTTAATATTAGGGGGATTTTATTTTTAGTTAGCAATTGATCGTACATGATCGAAATAATCATTTGCCCTAAGCCAAGCTATTGAAAGTTAAAGAAAGATGAGAATGATTTGAATGTGTTTGAATTGCAATTCATCTATTCACAGTACATAGCTTATATAGGAACAACAGATGATCAAACCCTTCACCCTTAGACTACTAGCTAAACTCCTACAACTGTACATTGAAGTGAGAGATAGTAACACTCTTTGAAGTAAAGATCAAATCTACATGGAAGGAGAGATCTCGTCTAAAAATGAGGAGGCGTGTTGATTGATTGATGGAGAAGAAAGGTGCCAAATCTGAAGAAGAAATCTTCCAGGTAGGGTTCATGCTAAGAACCAGCATTTATGACTGCACCTGCATTTAATATGTAGCTCCATTAGGGTATATACTTCAACACTCCCCCCTCAACCTGGATAGAATATCTTGAACCAAACTTGGATATTAGGCGATCAATTGAGCAGATGGAACGCTTGAGACACAGAAAAAGATACGCAATGAAACCAAACCAAAGGAGTGATAGCAGTCAAGCCTAAGAAAACTAATCTATCAGCCACAAAAGTTTACTTCCCTATGTACATGTCGGAACAGACACTCCTAGAAGTGAGAAGTCAGCCATCGAATGTCTTGGATAAGAAAACTGATACACCAAGGGGCTGTAGCTTTGCCATTGATGCAGTCAATCAGGATCTTGGAATCTCCTTCCACCAACATTTTGAGAACTTGTTGCAACCAAGCGATATGGAACCCTTCTTTAAGAGGTATTGTTTCAGCGACGAGAATAGAAGTATCACCAACAAACTTAGCAAGAGCTGTAAGAGGGTAGCCGGAATCGTTGCGCATAACAAATCCAATAGCTGCACGATTCTGGCTTACTGAAACATCAAGATTTAGTTTGATAAACCCATGATCGGGAAGATGCCATTTAAGAATAGGTAAACCTGACAACGGAGGTTTGTAGGGAGAAACATTAACTGCAAAGCAGTATGATAAAAAGTGGAAGTAGATGTGGCAAACGGGCCGGCCTAATCTGATCCGGCCCATTTAATCGAACTTCGGATCGTGTTTGGCCCGTGCTCAGGTCGGGTCGGGCCTATTAACGGGACTGTTTGTAGTTAAAAATAGAAATTAGTCTAAAATTGGTATCATAGTATACCAAAACAAAAACAAATGAAAAATAACTCACATTTTCTATCGATCATTTGTTTTCTTTGCCAACAAACTAAAGAAATATATGATATATGGATCATAGGATCATTATTTATACTTGGTAATGTTTTAGCAAAACTTTTTATGGGTCTAAGAGAATCACAATGACTAATTATTAGTATTTATAAGTTATTGTTCACTCTTAAAACAAATTTTATATTATTTATAAATATATCATCTTCATATTATAAAGAAAAAATATATATTTTAAAGCGGGAGAGCCGTGGGCCTTAACTTATCGTGCTTGGGCCGGACCTATTACAGGCTCAGGCCAGTGGGCTCATTTTTCTAGGCCCAGCCCATTAAGATAACGTGTTTGGGCTGTGCCGAGCCGGTAGCGTGCTCATACCGTGTCAGAACATTTTTAAACGTGCCGTGCCCGTGCTTTACGGCCTGTTTGCCACCTCTACATGGAAGTAACAATGCTTGGCATCAGCCAAAACTTGTCAAAAGATGAGTTGATTTCGAGTATGCCAAATGGACTGACAAATCATAATCGCTAATTGTATAGATGATAGAAAAAATTCAAAATCAGTACACGAAGTTTGATCGACTTTTAACTTTAGTACGTACATTTCGTATTCAATTTTTCAAAATAGTACATGATGTTTGTAGTCCCGATATATTATTCATACATGCCATTATTAGATTCGTTCAGTTTTGAAGATAAGTTGTCTATTCAAGGAATAATTCAAAAAAAAAAAGAAAAAGTAAAATAAACACAAAATTACTTAGAGCACCCAAACGTATTCTTTGGCCACCCAAATACAAGTATTGACTCTGACAAGCATACAGGTCCAGGGCGTCGATGTACGGTGATGGAGATGGTGAATGACTGGGCTATGACGTCACCTTGTATATCCGATATGGAGAAGTAAAGCTCGGTCCTCAACGACAACATACCAGACAGCGAGATCATTAGCGGCATGGGAAGAAGTTTTTGGACAACGAGTGGCAGAAGAGAACGCTGACATCCACAGAAAGAACATGACATGGTACTGTGGCTGCCATCAGAACCCTAGCCAGTAATGGGGAGCTAATGCGGCTTGAAACTGTAACCATCATCATCGACTCCATCTTGGACTGACGACACTTGTGTGAGAGAGAGAGAGATTGGTATGCAAATATAATTTTACCCGTCGATTATTTCGTAATGACATACCTTGTAACAAAACATGTAACAGTGTGTATGAAAGATGTATCAGATTACAAACATCATGTACTGTTTTGAAAAAATGAATACGAAATGTATCAAAGTTAGAATTCGATCAAACTTCGTGTACTGTTCTTGAAATTTTTCCATAAAAGATTTATTAGGACGATCAAATAATGACTTCAACCAGGCCAAGAAAGAAGGTTCACATCAGCCACATATGTTCTTATATATATATACACACACAGAGGAAGGTTCACACTGTTCTTATATATAGAGAGTCTTTTTAATGAGGATCTCTAAGTTGAAGAATTTTGAATTAATTACTTATTAGACCAACTTTTTGATCAAAATTTGACATCTTAATCATTGAAGTTGTAGATTTATATAAGACTATAAGTAGATCAATCATACAAAATTTCAGCCAAATTGGTGATCATTAAGTACTAGTTTTAGATCAAATTAATGAATGAACCAAATCTGTTAAATATGAACCGTTCAAGTTCAAAATTGGTAAATCACACTTATGAATGTCTTAACTATTTTCAATTTAGTTGAAAATTTGTAGAAATGATCTACTCATAAATATTTATAAAATGACGGTTAAGATGTGGATATAAGATCGAAAAGTGAGATAAACTGAAAAGTTCTCAACTAATCCTCAACTTAAAGATCCTCATTAGAAGAGCTCCCCTTATATATATATATATATATCATATATATATATATCATATATATATATATATATCAGAAAGATCAAGTTAAGGCACATAGAGTTACATATAATATTTCTCATTGCTATCCACTCTGATTGGAAACGCTACACCAGAATTTGATGAGGAAATCCTGCACGTAAACACCAGAAACATGCATCTCCATCTTCCAGATACCAAGTACCGGAAAATCTGGCATGGACAAAGTTGTTTTCAAATCGTAAACATCTCAAGTAAAACCATGCCAGTTGTGCTAGACAACAACATAGACCTGATTTATTTTCTATATCAAGCCAAATTCTCACTTTTTAGCAACTTTCATGAGCATATCTAGTACCAACATTTATTCTTCTCCAGAAATGACAAATATGATCGCAGTTTCATATTGTTTATAGCCCCAGGTGGCATTAATTTTTCTCTTTCTATTAGACTTGTTGAAGGAAGCGTTTTTGGACCTGGTTTTAATCTTCACAGTCCTCACCTCTATGAGCGCATGCAGTTGCTTCGTTCAGCTTCCAAACTCCAAATTGGGATGTATACAAAGTACAAGATAATATAAAACTCTTTGTGACACTCAATGTTTGCCATAAAAACCCCTTTGTTACAGTGTTTGTCAAATTCATAGCAAACTGTTTTGATACTCATCATCTTTTTCGTTTCTATGTTTTGCATTGCTTGATTTCTCTGAATCGCTTGAAGATGGGAGATCGAGACGAGAGCCGTTCGAGCTCATTTCCGATGGGGAAGACTGCACAAGAGAGGGGCTTGCCCTATTTGCCGGAGTGTTATGTGATTCCGACTTCACACCGTGCCAGCTTAACTCCAGAAGTTGCCAATGTACCCATCGTTGATTTTGGTAAACTCAAGCAAGGTTCTGATGAAGAACGAGCCACTGTAATCCAAGAAATTAAAACTGCATGCCATCAACTTGGATTCTTTCATGTACGTAAGCTAATAAGCTGATTTACTAATGCTATCTTTGCTACTTGTTATGATATTAGTAACACTGCATATATCTCAATTCTGTACTAATTAACAGGCATTATTAACTTGCTTCGATCAGATTATCAACCATGGAATCCCCCAGTCGTTGCTCAACGGGGCGCTGGCGTTGGCGTCGGGGTTTTTCGAGTTGCCAAATTCAGAGAAGGCAAAGTTCATGTCTAAAGATGTTCACAAACCAGTGAGGTATGGAACAAGCTTCAAAGATGGAGCTGATAAGATTCAATTCTGGAGGGTCTTCCTCAAACATTATGCTCACCCCTTGGAAAATTGGATCGATGCTTGGCCTAACAATCCACCCACCTACAGGTACACTTGCACAAAATATACTAAGGGATATATCATGCATGCCCTACCCAGTAGACACATATAGTTTTCAGCAAAATTTCAGATTTTTTATATCGATAATTATCGGATTTTCGTCTTATTTTGTCTTGCATTTCTGATGAAATTAATTTTTATTTTTTTAGGTTTGTCTCCTATACATATATACATATATGTATGACATATATCAAGCTTCTAAACCAACAATCAAATTAAAAAAGATGATCAGACAGTTAATAGTTTGATATATATTATACATATATCTATACTAAAATTTTCCTTTTTTAGTCTGTCTGACCGAATGAATGCATCAAATGTATGTCAACAAAACATATCTGAGAATTTGCCAGATGCAGTGGATGTTTTCGGTCCCTTTGAACAAACAGATAAACTCTGTCCTAGGGATCACCTTATGACATCAATATTTAGCTCGAACATTTAATGTATGTCTGACTTCATAAAACATAAAAATGTTATAAAAATGAGTTTCTCTTATCTCCAATATTAATTAACTATCGCGTTCTATAGAAATAGGTGTAACGCCGGTCACGTATAATATTTTGATGCGATAATTATGATAACCTATGTATTATATTTGATTCGATAATTATGTTTTAGATTAATTTCAGTTTATTACTTGAGATATAAGACTAACATCATTTCACCTTGTATTTTTAATTTTAAAAGTTTAACCCCTTAAGTTTTCAGTTTTCATCAATCATGCTCAATTGCTGAATTTTTGACCAATTTGAACATTAAATGTAAATATGAAGTCTTATTAAAAAGATTTTAAAAGACGATTTTTGCTATTAGATGACTATATTTGTCATTAAAGTGAGTTATAAAGTTATAATTAACGACCAAATTACATAAAATTTCAGCAATTGACATTGATTGATGAAAATTGAAAGCTTTAGAAGATAAACTTTCAAAATTAGAAGTACAGGGGTGAAATGATGTTAGCCTCAAACTTTAGGTAGGTAAACTGAAATTAATATTTATGTTTTTCACTTGATTATTCATTTGATACTTTTTTGCAAATATACATATTTAATCTTAAAGTGAAGAACCATGATTCAACAATTGAAAAATGTTTTTTTTTTGTAATTACATGCTAATATATATGTATGTGATCGTTTCGCAGGGAAACCATGGGAGAGTACTGCAGGGAAGTAATGAAACTTAGCTTGGAAGTGACAAGTGCCATCACTGAGAGCCTAGGCATAGGTCCAACTTACTTAACCAAGAAAATGGAAAACGGAATGCAAGTGATCACAGTCAATGGCTACCCACCGTGCCCTACGCCAGAAATGGCTCTAGGGTTACCGCCTCATTCGGACTACAGCTGCTTCACCATTGTGCTTCAGAGCTTCGCTGGGCTGGAGGTCATGGACGTCGGGGACGGAAAATGGAAACAAATCCCGCACCTTGATACTGCTCTTGAAGTCCATGTTGGTGATCATTTTGAGGTACTAAGCAATGGCTTATACAAGAGTGTTGTGCACAGGGCGACACTGAACAGCGAAAGGACTAGAATCTCCATTGCTAGCTTACACAGTTTGGGAATCGACGAGAAGATGGAGACTGCTGAGGAGCTTGTAAGTGAAGAACAGCCTGCGAAGTACAGAGAAAGTAGCTTCGGAGATTTTCTGAACTTTCTCTCAATTACTGATGTAGCAGAGGGAACCAGCTTCCTCAACACACTCAAACTAGCATAAATATAAAGGAAAATTCTACTATTTAAATATATTTGTGTTTCTAGTCTGATCCAAGCTAGCTAGGACTCCTAGGAGTTTGAATTACGAATTTATAAGCCTCGCGAGTAGCTTCGGGAGTTTCCTGCTTCTTTTTTGGTTACAAGGGAGGACAGCACATCCAGAAGAGATATCCAAACTCTAGCTTCAAAAGGGCCCCTACTATTAGAAAACTTCTGCTATACCCATATGCATACTATGCAGATCTGTCGTGAATCGTTCAATCAGTTAATTTTTTAAATCGATTGACCAATTTAACAGTTCACGACAGATCTGCATAATGTATAGCAGACAAACCCTACTAATTAATCTTAGAGATTATGTATGCTTTTTCTTTTTGCGTATATAGCCTTACAAGGCAAGATCATGTTACTGTTTTACAGACCACACCTCCGTTTTGTACTTCTCATATTTCTCTAATAAAAAAAAGAAAAAATGTTCATTCACTACAAAATTTGGCACCATACTTTGCATTCTAACCCTAAACTCCGATCGTCAGCAGCAGGACTTCGGTGATCGAAATCCTGTGACTGAAATTACTGACCCTAGTAAACATTCAATTTCAAGTGTACTACCCCTAGTAAACTTACTTTTGTTTCAAAAAACCAGACAAAACACCAAAATCAAGTTTACTGCTCATATTAAACTTACTTCTGTTCTAAAAAATGAGACTCAAAACATCAAAACCAAGTTTACTATGAGTAGTAAACTTACTTCTGCTCCCATAAACCAGACTCAAAACAATAAAATCAAGTTTACTAGGAGTATTAAACTTATTTCTGGAGTTAGTAAACATCAATACACATCACAATTACAAGTACGACTAAGACTAATATACAAAGCATAATCTAAACAAACCTCTCTTATGGCAACAGAAGATGTATAGAAAAGGCATAATCAAAGCAAATCTCATAATCAACTAGTCATGAATACCAATATGTTTCCAAAAAGGCAAAACCAAAGAAATCTTATAATCAAAGCATACATATGGCCTTGACTTGATCAGCTTTGATGGTCGGCGACATTTACAAGAGATGGATAAGATCATCGGCGAGATGTGCGGTGTAGAAGAGGTCAGTTTGGAAGCGAAGGTCGAAGATTGGAGATCAGATGTCTACGATCGGATATTCTCCTCTGTGAATCTGCTTGGAGATTAGACCTCCGCCTCGTGGCATGCTACCGTTGGCAACGGTGGAGAGAGACAGCGAGACGAGAGAGGAGATTCAACGGATGACAATGTTCGTGGCTCGATGGCGAGACGAGAGAGGAGATGACGTCGACCGAAGAGAGAGAGAGAGAGAGAGAGGAAACTGATCAGAAAGGAGAGGTAGAGAATGAATGGGTTAGAGGGGTATTAATGTTTTTTTAATAACATTTGGAATGAGCTACCACATCAAAACTTTTTTAGACCTAATGAACATTTTTTCCCTGCTTTTGTAGTTAATGGTCATTAGTCTTAAAAAATGATGTTTTTCATATGTTTTGTTTTATAATTTTCTTTTACGAACCGCACCTCGATCACGGTTTTGTTTTATAATTCTGTTTTTCATGTTTGTTAAAAAAGAAGATATAAAGATATAGATTAAGACCATGAAAAATACGATTTTACAAACGGTGAAGATAATGGTTGGGTGTAGAGAGTAAAGACAACCTCAAATTGAGGTAGTAGATCCAAGTAGAGCGTTGATTCAATTGCATTGAGTACTAGTGGATGAAGCATGTGGAAGAAATTAAAATAGGAATTGCAATGCAGTCAAATATTGTTCCAACAAACTAGTAATCCGATCCCAAATCGTAGCCGTTTTCCTTGACCTTTAAGACACTTGAATAAACTACACCCACAAACATAACTATTATATCGACATGCACAAAACCCTTTCAAATTAACTTTTATTGATCAGTAACGAAAAAAAAAGTTTTATTGCTCGGCCAGTTTCTCTCATATTTCAGTCACTTCATTTTTACCATTCTCACCAATATTGTTCAAGTGAATCCTTTGGAGTCAGGGTTAGCTAGAAAGATGCATAGATCGGCAAGTTGGAGCAGGGCGGATGAGTACTATGCCCCGGCGGCAAAGGGTCCGTCGGGGCTGCGAATGTCGGTGTCGTTTTTCCAAGGGAGTGATAGTCAGCTGCCGGTTTATGATCCGCCCATAGCCGAGTTGGCCAAGAAGGAAAAGGCTCGAGTCAAGTTTGCCGAGAATGCTGTCCATATTATCCCGTTTGTGCTTCTTCTATGCGCTTTCATTCTTTGGTTTTTCTCTAGTCCAGGTAAGCTAATAGATTTAGAATATCTTTTGATTCTTTTAACAACCTCTCTTGATATAATTTTACGAACACTTTTCGACGTGATCTTATGCATAAGTTATAAAATTGTTTCACCGCTTACATGCTTGTTTTGTTGGTATTTTGGTGCAGAAGTAGGTATGAGGATGAAGGATCCAATAGCAGCAAAGAGTATTGAAGGACTAACATTAGAAGGGGAGATTGAGAACGATAGCGATGGCACTCAAACAGGAGCTCTACCTGTTGTCGATTTGGGACTAGACGTCGATCCAACAAAGCAAACTAAGTATAAGAGATAAAGGTTATTGCTCAAGCAAGAAATGCAGAACAATATTTGCAGACTATGTATACAGATGCAACTGTGCATTGAAATAACAAATGTACTTTTGGTTTTGTGTTTTACATTGTCTGGAACCCAAGTTTACTGTTGTTTTTTGGTGCAAAGATGCTTTTCCAATTTGAAATTCTGAATACACAAAATCATCAGCGTTTTGTTATCTTATATCGATTAAGACATAAAAATCGGAGTTAAATTAACCATAAAACATCTAAACTCTAAAATTTATTCACTCATCGTTCATTTTTCAAACTCCACATCCTTAGTTTCTTACACACAACAAGTATGACACATGAAACGTACTCTTATAGTTTCGAATTAATTTGATACAAGCAAGGAAGAAATAAGTATACGCTGCAACATGTAACCGAGGATGAAAACTAATCGTACAATTTGTGACATCCATTTCGTTACGAATAGATCGAATCATGGTGCACCTTTACAAATCGACCCTTTCGAGTTTTTCGAAATTTAGAAAGTGTTGTATGATGGTCTGAATATACGAATAACTAAGATCCCATCCCGTAAAACTTGAATTTTGAAGGAAAATATTTTATTAAGTTACGAGTACTTGAGAGATAAAAGTCATGGTCTTCCAAATTATTACGGGCTTTTAAATATCCGAACTTTTCGGTTTCGTCATCACTTGTGTGTTTTACTTTTCCAGTTCTCCTTTCGAGAATCTCTGCAATTCCCTTTCTCGCCGGACCGGTCCAAATCCCGGTCGAATTCCCTCTTCGATCACCAAACCATGAATCCTGAATAGTAAGCCTCCGATCTCTCTCTCTCTGCATCTCACGCAGTACTTCCTTTTATTGATAATCTAGATCCGTATTCGTTTCTGTATTTCTGATTGATTTTGTTGAATTTTATTGTTGAAATTGTCGATTTTAGCCTTCAATTGAGCCTTGTGGATTATTATGTTCAAAACGGTTGAGTGTTAGTTTGTATCTAATTTGAGGATTGTTGATTGTGTTGGAATGTTGTCGTCTGCAGTGATTACTTGTTCAAGCTTTTGCTGATTGGAGACTCCGGGGTTGGAAAATCGTGTCTTCTTCTGAGGTTTGCTGTAAGTTGACCGTTTAGCTTTCTTTCTAGGATTTCTAATGGAAGAGTTTAAAATAAGTCTTTATTCGGCTCAATTGGTTGTTGCTTCTGAGATCAAAGTGAAATTGGCATTCTATTTAGGACTTGTGTGTCTATATCCTTTTATTTTCTTCGCATCCAAAGATTAAGAACAATGTAGTTGATCATTGCTCGTTACTCATTGCTGGAGTTGTGGTTGTGAAGGTTCTTGCTGACTACATTTTCATTCTAATGGTACAGGATGATTCATATCTGGACAGCTATATTAGCACAATTGGAGTTGATTTTGTAAGCTCTACTCCTGGCCTGAGTATTTGTTATCGTAGAAATGAGTTTCTAATCTATTTATTTTCGTTTTCTGTAGAAAATTCGCACCGTGGAACAAGACAGTAAAATCATCAAGCTTCAAATTGTGAGTCTTGCTCTCTTCCTCTTCCCGCTCCCCCAAAAATTATTGCCTGAGAGTTTATGCTGTTTGTTGTTAACCATATCTTCAAATCTGAAATGTTGATGCGGCTGGCTGGCTTTTTATTTACACTTTAAGTACTAGTGCATGCATGTTACATTTTGTGTTTATTTCTATCTTCCAAGAATAAGCAATTTTATTCAGTAGGATCTCTTATTGCGTGAGGTTTTTGACATACATGACATCTCTTTGAAGAAACCTGTTAGTCCGTGTTCGAAATGTTCATCTTGTACCGGATCTTATAAATTATTTATCCTATCTAGAGCTGATTTGAATTATATTATCAAACTTTTTCTTTGCTGGACTTGTAGTGGGACACAGCTGGACAAGAACGTTTTAGGACTATCACTAGTAGCTACTACCGTGGGGCGCATGGCATTATAGTAAGTTTCATCTTCTTTCCAAATTGTTTATGTCATTATCGTGGTCACAATTTCAACTCGAGCTCTGTACAGTGGTTTCTGTAACTTTTTTTGTGCACATTGCAGATAGTCTATGATGTGACAGACCAAGAGAGCTTCAACAATGTGAAGCAATGGTTGAGTGAAATTGACCGTTATGCCAGTGAGAATGTGAACAAGCTACTTGTTGGCAACAAGTCCGACCTTACTGCTAACAAAGTAGTGTCTTATGAGACAGCTAAGGTGAAAATTGTCTGCTATGTTTCCCTTGTTTCCATACTATTGTCTAATGATCTCCTTAGTATTTGAATCACTATTTCTTGATCCCATTGGTTTATTGAAATTTGAAAGGCATTTGCTGATGAGATCGGGATCCCATTCATGGAGACCAGTGCCAAAAATGCTACTAATGTGGAGCAGGCTTTTATGGCAATGTCTGCTGACATCAAGAATAGGTAACTTTCGTAGTTCTTATGCGTTGTATATACATTTCTGCTGTTAAAGAAAAGAAAAAATTTCAAACGGAACAGAGTCTTTGCACAGCATCGTCTGTTGCATATTTTAGTTGAATGAACTACAAAAAGATTAAATTCATCGACTGTTGCTTTCATTACATGAGTGTTCTTGAAGCTGTTGGGCATTTTGAGATATATAATTGGGTTTTATTACATGCTGCAGGATGGCATCTCAACCAATAAACAATGCAAGGCAACCAACAGTGCAAATTCGAGGACAAGCTGTCAACCAGAATTCTGGCTGCTGCTCATCTTAATTGGTTTCAATGCTGATCTTCTGTCACATGCACACATGTAGGAGGAGGCTTCTCATTCTTCTCTAAACTGTAGATGACGACTTGTGCCTTCTGAAACTAAATATAACAACTCTCTTGTCAGTATGTTTTATATATCGCTCTCGAATTCTATTCTTTTTTAGTCTTTAACTGGTATGTACAAAATGATATTCGGTGCTCAGTTACACTTCTATGTTTTCTTCTGTTTCAAGCGACTCTTTAAATTGGATTTAATGTTTCGTGTGTGCGTTAAATGAAACTGTGCTTCTGTTTTCATCTATTTATAGTGTTGATTTGTCATCTTGCTTCTCTACACCCAGTTTTCACTCTGGGCCCTAACATGTGGTGACTTAGGTCAGTTCGGGTATAGCCATCGTTCAAGGATTATGGAAGTGAAGTTTCAGAAGGTTCAACATCATACAACTTCCGATGCCATCCTCGTAGTTTCAACTGTACTTTTAAGTAGTGCAGTTGGACAACAGTCTTCTTCTGGTTCAACATCCTCACAATCTCTGAAGTTGAAATTTAAATTAACTCTCAACAGAGACTCAAATAATTCATCAGATAATAAAAGAGGTACATAAATAAACCAAGAACATGTGTGAGGTAACTTACGATGTAAAGCTGAAGTTTACTCTGAAGAAGCGGCTGCCCAAGTCGACTTGAAAAACAGATGAGCTTAAGGTTCTGATTTCAGTTCTTCCTCCACTGAGGATCCGGAATGTAGTCATACAGAGATATTGATGCTCAAGAGAGTATTCATTATGGGCTGTTTTTACTGAAAAGATTCATGAAATTATTGAAATTGAAAGAGTTGAGCAGAAAACGGAAACTGGGAGAGAATTTGACGGCTACATCTTGCTTTCTGTATTGAATCTCAACAGTGTAGATCATGGATATATATAAGGTAATAGGGTTTTTGGTAACAGACTAAACTACCCATTAAGTGTTAACACCCTCCCTTAATCATATGCTTGGTAACAATATGGTTGGATCACAATACACATCCATAGCCAAAATACATCTCGGAAAGCAAATAAAAAACCCAATTCAATAACCTAATCCTTGTAGTAATGAGTTATGAGTGCTTCTCCAAAATCAAGAGGACATGGTTCTGATGGTGGCAGCAAAGCATAGAGACAGCATAATCTTTATAGCACTATTAGGAGAGTGAAAAATTACATAATTGTTGAAAACTAATTTTGCATATTGTTGAAATATATGCTGAAAGACTGAAATTTTTATAACTGAAATAAACTGAAAGCTGCTCTAAAGCCTACCATGCACTCATAATCCTGCTTACTTTTTGAATCCATATTTATATTTAGAAGTCATCACATCAAAAAAATTCATCGATGCATCTCACTGAAGCACCCAATGTAAAATTTATCGAGTTTAACGGGTTATCCAAGGATATTGACCGCACTTGGTAATTTACATTTGAGGTGCAAGGGTGAAATATTGAGATTTTACAAAATGGTCAAATATGTGATCTTAGATGCCGATGTCGAAGCGCACGTCGACACGAGTTTGAGGATATCTTCGGAATATTTTTCGGACTCTCGGCCTATTTTCTACGAATTTCTGGTAATTATTAATTATCATTCTGGTAAATAATTTCTCATTAAATTTAACCATTTACTTTTACCCTTCATTAAATTTGGGCCGTCAGATCTTTCTAATATCTAATTCTGGCCATCAATTACTTTATAAATAGAGAAGAGAGGTCTGACTCGGGTTAAACATCTCCTCTCTCTCCCTCTCGACTCTCTCGTCTCTGACGAGCTCTGCAGCGGCACTCCGCCACCTCCAGCCACCACTCGACGGCACACCACCACCAAAACACTCCTCTTCTCCTCCTCCTCTACCTAACGCTGTCCTCAGATCACCTAGGCAGCCACCGTGGAGGGAAATCGAGCTCCACTGTGCATGACGGTCAACGATGAAAACCCGACGATCCAGACGTCGTGAAGGCACATGACTGGTACTTTTCTTCTTCTCCTTCATTTCCATGTCCTTGATCCTCCGATTTGAAGCCCTAATCCGAAATCCCCATTTCTCTGTTTTCTGGGTTTTTGAAGGCGCGTCGCCGGTGGGCTAGTTCTCGAGTTCTGGCGAGTTCCTCGAGCTTCTGGTGACCTTGTTCATCACCCCCAAACAGCTGGTAAGCTACCCCTTTCCTAGAATTGATTTGGTTCAAAAAAAATGGGTTTTCTGGGTTTAGGTGGTTTCGACAGATTGATGAGTTTCTGAGTTTTTTGTGTTTATGTGGAGTTGTTGAGGTGCTAGAGCTGAAGAGGAAGGAGCTAATGGAGAAAGAAGAATATAGAGAGAAGTGGTGATATTTTGCTTGTTGCAGAGATCATTCTCGGCAGAGAACCTAGACCGTGAAGGGGAAGAGGAAAGGAGGAGCTGGTGTTGGCAGCTGAATTGGCGTGTGGGTGTGAAAAGCACATCCTCGGGTGTTTAGAGAGTAATCCGGGTGCAGCCTCTTTGTGCTTAATGAAAGGTGAATCTCTTGTCTTGGTGTTGTTCAAAATTTTTAAGTGATTGATGCTCCAATTGTGTATATTGGAAATGGAATAAGATCAGTGGTTTTGTTAATAAGGAACTTTAGTGAAAGTAATCGGGAAATTGGTGAAGTATAAGTTAAAAAAATGTCATGGTAACTTTGGTTGTTTTCGGGAGTCGATAGTTACTATAGTCAGGAATGTCAGGTTGACCTTTTGTAAATAATTTAGATTAACGTCATTACTGATATATCGAGTCTCAACAAAGTAATTAATAATCGAAGTTGCATAAGAGTTATGGGTTGGGTAGTATGGATGTAAAGTTAATGAATGGGTTAAGAACATCGGTGTGATTTAATAAAGAATTGGAGTTTGATGAAAATTGATTAAATGTTGAATTGTTATAGGAAGATGATAACTAAAATTCTAAAAGTGACAAGTTGACTCATTTAAATAAATTAGATGATTTGAATTATTAGTATCTCGAATCTTAGTAAATAAATTGGTCAATGTGATGCATTGGGTGTCAATAGTAATTCAACGAGTTACTATATGACTACCTAGTGTCATATTAAAAATGGTTAAGATAAGTTTGGAAGTTAAGCTGGACTTCTTGAAAATAAGCCAAGAGTCGATAATCGGAATCGTGTTAAAAAGGTTAAAGATTCATAAAAAGAAATTGGTTAGTCAACTTGGTCAATGTGATCATTCATAGAATGTCAAAGTCAATTGAACTGTTATTGTTACTTCGTTGCTAAGCTACTCTATTTTACAGTGATTCATCAGACGTGTTAGCTTACGTGGAGACCTTGGATTACCAAGGCGGTACTTGGGAGATTAGAGCATATGTAAGGAACGATAATTTCAGGTAGGGAGAGCTAAATCCCCTTTGTTAGTGGTTTTGCCTATTAAATAAACATGCATTATTTTTGTATGCTGATGGTCGATGTCTCGGGAAAGTTTTCAATATATTATAACATAAATGATTTATGATTGGGCCAAGAAAACCCTTGGCTAGACACGAATGATTTTATATGATGATGTGATATGTTGAGGAACACTGTTGTCCTGATTTCCGGTGTGAGACCTAGTATTTAGGAATCTCACGGTGTCGATAACCGTGAATATTCGGAGGGGCAATTCCCTGTTATGTTTCCCCTCTTACGCTCATCTCTTCAAGAGTTAAGCGGGTCGTAAGTGAGACGTCTTGATATAAGTGATATGTTGGACATTTATTGTAAATGGACACTCTCGCTACCTATCGTTCTCGGATGAATAGGTAGTTAGCCCCGGTTTGCTGTACAGACAAACCCAGGTTCAATCATAGAGATTTGAGAAGCCCTGCAGAATGTATTTGTACTTTGAGCGCTCAGGCTCATGTTTTAACATACTACATATTTTTCCTCCAAAGACATAAAATGATGGTTTTTGTGTGCCAATTTTCCAAATAGTTTTATTCTGAGCTCAAATCTATATGTATATCTATATATGATTTATGGATTTCAAACCTAGCATTGGTGGCCTAGCCCTATATGTGAGCAAACGAGTACGACGCTCACCCCTACAATAGATTGTTTACAGGTATTAGGTACTGTAATGAGATTATTTGAGAGAGCTAGGGTGTGAAGCCTCTTCAACCTATTCGAGTCTTGGCTATATTGTGCATTCTTATCCATCTATGTTGTTCGAGTTATTGTGTAAAAGGGTTCCTTAAGAGTTGTAAAGTCTTTCTAAACTCGTTCATTGTCTTTATCTTTTATTGTTGTCGCTAAAGTTTTTAATTGACCCTTTAATTTGTCCACCTTCCGCGAAATTGAAAAACTCTGATAAATATCTTGTAAAATTCTTGTGGTGCCACTTAAGTTTAAAAATTAATTTTAGCTACTTAATTGCCTACGACTTTAGGTTAATGAGTTGTCAGCATGTCTTTTGGACGTGTTGGCTTCTTATTGACTTAAAACCGTGGCTACTCTGACATCCCCTCCTCGGGTGTTATAGAAGTGTATCAGAGCAATCATTCATCAGACTTTTGTTTTTTTGTTTTATTTTTTAAATTTTTTAAAACCTCTGATGTTTTAAAAAAAGTCAGTGCTAGCGTGTCAAGATTTTTCCAAAAGTGGTATTTAAGAAATTTTGGAGCTTGTAGAGTTTCGTAAGTTGGCATAAAAAGGGTTTTGGAAATTCTCTCCTTGTAATTTTTATTTACAATTTTAAAATTTAGCAGTAACTTTAAAGTCATTCACGAGTCGTGTCCCTATCCTTGGTGTCATTCCTTAACTTCGACTCGTTACATTCTAGTAGTCTAAGAATTCTCTTGTGTGCCCTTAAAGTATCTTAACTCTGGTTTGTGTTATGACAATGCCTATTATGCCTTGAGCTAAAGAGTCATGTTGTCAACTTGGTTCTATTCTTGTGATATGCCTTGCTTGTGTGTTTTGGATGTGCTTCCTTCCTTGATAATGAAATCTTGTTGGTCTTGGCTCTTGTGATTGAACTAGCGATTGTTGATAGAGTCTTGATCATTGCTTTGTCTTGAGCATCTAGATGACTAAAGAAAATTTCTTGTGCTTCTGTCAAATCCAAACTCACTTGAGAATGAGGTCATTCTTTCCTTGAATAAGTGGGAACTAATGTGTCGAAACGAAATTTTCATCAACTTTCGTCGCATGAGTGAGAACTTATGCTGCGAAATAAGTTTTCGTCACATGAGTGATGTTTTATGCGACAAAATACAATTTCGGTCGCACAAGTCAGAACTATTGTCGTCGCATAAAGACTCACTCATGCGACGAAATTATATTCGTCACATAAATGCTCACTCAAGTGACGAAAAAAAATTGTCGCATAAATGCTTAATTCTACTAGTGAGTATGACTATGGAAGATACTATGCTTCAAAGACGTTTTATGATACCGATACCGATACCGAGTACGATGACTTGGCTAAAGGTTGGACATCTGTTCAGGTATGATTTCTTTGCCTTGTAACTATTTTGATCATATATTTTTACTGATGAAACTGTGTAGCACACTCTAATACACAAAATGTTACAGACTATTCCGAGGAGTGTGTTGTTTGACAACAAAACCGGCACCAATTTGATCCAATGGCCGGTGGAAGAGATTGAGGAGTTGAGACTGAACAGCACAGACTTCAGTGATGTTTTGGTTGAAGCAGGAGTTGTTGAGCTAGCTATTGGAACAACTATACACAGGTTATTTTGTCAAAGTAAAACTTGATTCAATATGCATTTTCGTTACATAATCAACTATGTATGCTAACATATGCTTCTGTTCTGTTTTTTATATCAGTTGGACATTTTTGTGGATAGAATCGTTGGGATCAGAGGCGGTGAATAGCAGTGTAGGTTGTGGTGGTGGCACCACAGATAGAACCAGTTTCGGACCATTTGGTATTCTGGTCATTGCAGACGAGACTCTTCCAGAGCTAACCCCTATCTATTTTAACATTGCCAATTCAACGGAAGGGGATGTCACAACTTATTTCTGCGCAGACGAAAGAAGGTATGCATCTCCGGTCCGGATTCATCAACATTGAGAAATGCCTTTGAGAAATTGCAGAATTGTTGTGTAGTGTGCTAATGTAAGTTATTTATCAATGCAGGTCATCTAAGGCTTATCAATGCAGGTCATCTAAGGCTCCTAATGTCTTCAAACAGGTTAATGGAAGTGAAGCGTCTGTTGGAGGGTGAAAAACAATTTGCAAGAGTATTGGTTCGCAAGTGTCTCCATAACAAGTTTCAAAGGTTACGTTGCAAATTTAAATTTGAATTAGAGAACCTTTTGGGTCCATCATTGTAGCCAAAACTGGTCATTAGCCCTAAAGATGCAGCACGTTCATGCTTAATTTATGGATCATAGCCAATTCTACTTGCCCTCTATACTGTAATATTATACTATGATCATTATCTATCTAGGTTTTGATGAGGAAGCCAGCCCTTTTCTTTGTCTTCCATGTTGTCATTTTCTTTTTTTATCCATAATCTTAATGTATAACACTATTCAACTGCCATTTCCTCCCTGTAACGATTTTGCAGGCTCCATTTTCTTGTTTTACCAAGAAACTTTTGTCCAAAACTTTTTCCCTGAAGGTTCTAGTTGTACTAGAAGTTTGGTTCAAGTAAGGTACGTGCTTTATTATGCAAACATGGATATCCCAATGAAAATCACTGGGTTTTGTTAAATCTGTCTTTGATCGAGTTTTCGAAACCTGGGTTTTGTTGAATCTCGCTGCTGGACTATGCCAAGAAAGCAAAAACAAAGTAAGAACTACTGTCACGTACTAAATCAAACATTATTCATGAAAGATATTGGTCTATGATTCTCTGCTGTGAGGGCAAGCAGAGAACAGCCAGCAGACAGTTTAGCAAGTTAGAGAAAGCCTGCTTGAAATGAGAAGCCATGTGAGAGTTCGTTGTTTGCTGCTTAAACAAATTCACCAAAAGGCGAGTTGGTTGATTCTTTAGATTATCAAAGACACAATTGTTTTTGTTTCTCCTGGGCCAACTTTTCCGGTTGATCGATCGAGTTGCCCCGAGAATTATTGCCGCGCGTGTCTGAATCTCCATGTTTAGCGATGATAATTAGTCTTAAGTGAAATATGTTGGTACTTCATGATATAACATAATGTAGCTCAAGTTCTCATTGTACAACATCCAAAAGGGCTCGGACTCTATTGACAAGTACTTGATGCAAGTCAAGACAATTTGTGATGAGTGTGATATTTTAGGAGCTTCTATAGATGATGAAGAGTTAATCAGTAGTTAATGATTTGCCTTCCTAGTTTGCTGCCATGAAGACTAATAAAGGTCAAACTATCATCCATCATTAGGGTAACTTGATGACCACTGTGAATGGATTTGCATGTAATGACGGAGCCAAGATTTTATATTACGGTGGGTTAATTGATGTTAGAATTGGACTAATTTTAACAATGTGTGTTAAATTTTCACATTTGGGGGGACTATTTTTAGTGTTTTGAACTAAATTTTGGTTAAAAATAAATGCTTTTAAAAAATTTGAGATGGGTTGTATCGGAGCCTGTGTGTAGCTATTTCATTGTTCACAGGAAAATATGCGTAGCAAGTACAATGGACAACATACGATGGCGAGCGGCAAAGGATCGAGGACATAGCTTCTTACCAGTTACCAACATCTCACATTCCAAAATTGAAGTACGGAAGCCTGCAATTTGAGAAGAGACTAAACAAAGAATGATGGAGAAGATGTAGTAATGACGCAAGGAGTTGAAGCCTAGCTAGACCTCTGGTTTTTTCCTTTTTACGTATACTAGATCTGGTTATATTCAGAAACTTTAACTCCTTGTGGGCTAGTGTACGTCTGAATTCTATCTCAAGAAATGGTTTTTAAAAAGGTTTTTGAGCAAAGAAAAAGATTTTAGAACTCTGGCTTCCTGAGAAAATATTTCTGTGCATGACTAGAGAACTGTGTTGTGGTTCTATCAAGCAACTCATCCGTATGGATGCTTAAGGTGTTTATTTTGTCATGCTTCTTAACTTTGGTCCACTGTTCAATTTTCATAACTAGAAAACAATCATTTTCAAAATAACAACATTGATACTATGAAAATTTGCCGCATTGTACAACTCAACACTCTTCAATACAATTTGTAGATTATTCTTATATTACTTCTAAATATAGCTTGAAACTCAAAACTTCTTCAAGAGAAGGGATCGGATGTAACATGTCTTTTCTATGTGACTCGGATTGCCCCAGAAGAAGAGGATGACAAATTGGCTCCTTGAGATGGTTGAGACTGCCCAATTTTAAGCTCTAAAGCATCCTTCTTAGTGATCGACGAGTGTGTACGATGAACTCCCATAGATGGACTACTTGGGAGAGATCTCGGCGATGATGGAATCCCTGAGGGGTGAGAAATAACTGGTAATTGACATGTAGCGAAATTACCACCCTGCGTCTTAAACATGTAGTGGAAAGTTGGGCTGCCATAATGCACTGCTTGTGTATACGGTACAGACCCATGCATTCCTACCTGCTGATGGAAAGGAAAGATGATCACTATACTACTTCAAAAGAGAAATGTATGGTAACAAACAAACTTCAGAGCAGAAAATATGACATCGTAGCACTGCAAAATAATATATGAAACTGATAATGTACCATGTATGGGATGACCGGGGCGTAATTAGGAACCCTGCAAGAAGCTGCAGGCATTTGAGCAACAGCTGGGGAGCTATCCAAGCATAGATGCGGAAATCGGTTCAGGACCTGCGATGGCATGTCCGCCTGTGGCGAGTTTGTAGTTGTGATCTGTGGCAGAACTTTAGAGGTGCTACCTGGTGAAGAAGAAGATGATGAAGAAGCTTCAACAGTTTTGGCTGTCGGTGAGAGGGAAGATTCTTGATGAGCACATTGTTCCTACAAGTTGAACAATAACCAATTAGTCATATACACCAAACCCAAAAGCACGATAAGTTATCAATTTCAGACAGGGACATACAGATTGTTCTTTGAAGTGCATGTCAAATAGACTTGTTCTTCGTTTACGCTTGTTGTTGGTGGCCTGCCTAAGAAAGTACTTCTGTGCATGACTAGCAACCTGTGTTGGAGTTCTAGTTGTCACAAAATTTCTTGCAATACCTCTCCAATCACCTTTTCCAAGCTTTTTCAATCCGGCTAGGAATACTCTATGCTCTTCCTCAGTCCATGGTCTCCCTGCAGGATGCATCGAAAGGGATGATTCAGAATATTGTTACCGAACAATTTGAATCCAATATCATAATATTGGTATCAATCTTAAACAAGCCGGTTGAGCATAACATTTCAACAACAACAACAGACAGTTGGAGAACTTATATGGATTAGAAAGGGGGCATATGCATCAATTTGAAGACTCTTACTGTCTTACACAATAACAACAATATGAATCATCAAGACTCGTATACATAACCAATGCACATTCAAATTAGACCCAAATTCTAGAAATCTAAAGAGACAATGAAGTGCAAAACAGAACTTTCATCAAGATCCAACAAGCCACAGAGAATATCACATTTACAAGCAATAGTAACAGACCTATATCTATATATCATGTAGACCTATATCTATAAACAAGCCTACGGATGAAACATATTCAGGAGCCCTCACACAACAAGGATAGCCATACTACTTGAAATCTAGCTACGTATAAGTATGTACCTTTCTTCCTCTCATGGGCAGCTTTACGTTTCTTGTTATGGATGAGACCGTCGGAGAGGTAGCCAGCGTCGTCAGCTCCGACGTTGATATTGTTGTTTTGGTCTGCGTTTCCTGCAGCCTGGAGATTTCCCATGCTATAACTCTTCTTTATAGAATACTCTTGTCTTTCCATTATGTTCACCCCAAAAAGCTTCAAACAAACCCCCTTGTTGTTATTGTTAACCCCATGCCCTATGAGGTTGCAGGTTCTAGAATTGTGACCATTGTGACCGCAATGCGAACACTTCCTTTCCGATTCCTTCACCATTGTAATCGGCAAAAGGAACCAGACAGATTGAAGAAGATGATAATATATATGATAGAAGTTGTGTTTGGGTTTTGGTCAATCAGATATTTGGATCGACAGCGTTTTGTGTTTGTATTTTTACGTGCGATGAAGTCTCTGAGGTCTTGTATTTATGGGGCTCTAAACCTTTCCTTTTTCTATAATAAGTCTATAAATTTTCACGTTTAGTGTGATATCGAAGCAATAACGAGATGTCGTTGCTACCCCTTAACCAATTTGCCTTGGGAAACAATTAAGGAAAGTACTACATTTAAAGGCTGTCGTTCCTTCTATGAGGTCAGCACAAATCTGAGCCCTAGAGTGACTGTAAAAACGTGGGATAATTCCTTCTTGCAAAGGGAAAATGCCTTGTGGCAGTACGTGAAACCAAGTACTGATTTCACGCGATGATTTTCTCCCCTCTGGAAACTCGGTCTCATACCGAGTAGGGCTATACTAAATTTATCATTTTACCACAAAAGGTGAAAACAAAACAAAAGTGGGAGAAAAAGAGGACGTTTTTACCTTTTTCCAGCCTTTTGGTTGATACTGGTCAAAATCCAAATTTAGATATCTAATTTGGAGAAAATTAAAAATCTAATCAATACAGCTAATATTCAGTTTCATTGATTAATAGAGGCAGTGAAAATTGTGGATGTATGAGTGGGGATACGAGACAAAATCTACTGAAACGAGATATTTCTAGAAACAGTTGATATATTACTCGATCATTGTGATCTGTCAGGATAAATGAGTAAAGATGGAGGAGCAAATTTACGTTTGTTTAATTGTTTCCTACTCGATAACAGTATTTGGTCTGTTAATTAGGGATAAGCTTAATTTTGAATAAATTGTTACTTCTGAACTTGTATGGCAAGAAACTAGGAACTACCTAACAATCTTCTTGAATTATACATTTCATTAAGGAAAAATGTGCACAAAAAAAACCTCTGAGTCAAACCATATTTCAATGATACTATTGGTTGAGAAAATACAATATTGTACACTCTTAAAACTGCCCCAACCAACCCACCTATACCATTACTCTCGGAATTCAAAACTCACTCTCTCTCCTCACTCTTCCTCTCGGTCTACATTTTAGGGATCTAGGGCTGCTCGCAAAAGCCCATTCTTCACCCTAGAAGTGAGTCATCGTCGCCTCTCGCATTCACTCGCGGTCAATTTCACCGCCACTCGCTTCTCGAGTAAGCCCATCCCTTGCTATCACTCACTCGCCGTCGGTCGCCTCACTCACTCGCCGTCATCGTCGCCTCACTCACTCGTCGTCGGTCGCTCATAAACGAGAGGTATGTGAAAAACCTATAAAATAGGAGATCGTCCATATGCAGATGAATTATAAGCTTGATTTTGTGATTTATAAGAAACAAAGTTCATGCATGTGATAATCTGAAAAAGAAATAGAGATATTCTGTTGTTGGTTTGAAGTTTTCTAGGTTTAGTAACCTGAATTTAGACTTCTTTTTAGACTTGTCTGATGATATCGAAGCTTGAATATATGAATTATTGTGTATAATTTTCATGAAAATAAAACGTGTTTGTTAAGATATGAATGTTGTGTCTGCTACATATTGATGTATACTGGGTTTAATAAACTTGAATTTGAAGTATACTGGGTTTAATAAACTTAGATTTGGAGTATACTGAAGTTAATAAACTTGAATTCTTATTCTATGCAGGATGGGAAGACATACAGTTCATAATTCAGAATTTGAAGAAGACTTCAGTGAAGAGTTATCATCAGCATCATTACAGACAAACATTTCATTAACAGAAGTGTTTAAGAACAAGAATTTGCATGAAAGGTGTATGACTAAAGAAGACAAAAATGATGATGAAGAAAAAGAGGAGACAACCGAACAAGAAGATGACAAAGATGATGACGATGAAATGGAAGAAGAAGAAGAAGAACATTACATTTTCAAGATACAAAAAGACAAAAAATGGAGGTAGAACCAGCAGAGCAACATAAGGATACAAGAAGAAAGATAAAGCATGTGCAACAGAAGTGTACTCATAATTCATTTTGTGAGTTCATGGGAAGGCACAAGGAGAAAATTCCTGAAGAGTCATGGAATCTCATAGCTAGCACATGTTTTGGGGACACCATTGCAGCCTTTAACCTTTACAAGATTGCAAAGTTCCAAGTAAAAAAATATATGAAGCAGATTTTGAAATACTAATGAGGCACTATGACCGTGAAAAGAAAAGCTTCATATTTGGGGAGCAGAAAGTGAAAACAACAAAAGAGGATGTCAATGCATTATTCTACATTACCAAAAAAGGGTTAGACGTGGATATAAAGATGGAAAAGCTACAAAGGAAAGGCAAGCATATGGCTGAAGAATGATAAATATTTGGTAAATAATTGAAACAGGCCAACACAAAAAATGTTTGAGGAGAAGCTCGACATGGAGCTGAAGAAGAAGACTCTGGAACCAAGGAAAATTGCTTCGCTTATGATAATGCACTTAATGTCTGTTCTGCTTTTTAGCAGAACTTTCAACAATATTTAGTGGAAGCTGGTTTTGAAGTGTGAAGACCTCGAAAACATAAACAAGTACAGTTGGGCGCACAAGGTTTTGGAGTTCTTTCATGAAGACCTAAGTAAGCACAAAAAGGAGAAGCCACAAACTATGAATTGATGTCAGTTGTTAGTACTTTACTGCATTATAGATAAAACCAGAGCAATCAGCATGATTGCTCTAAAAAGGATAGAGACACAAAGATTCATCATGTGGTCTACAAAACAAATATTCAACGAGGATGAATATTTGAGAAATCCTGGCATGCCAGAAGTAAAATTTGCATAGTTCTTCTCTATGTTGTTGAATTGAAGCACAAGTTGCTATTGTTATTGGGATTAGTAATTTATAGCCTGTTTCAAATGTAACATGAGCTGATCAGAAATGGACCATATGAAAAGATGATAAAGCTACAACAAAAGTTCCTTCTCTCACATCTTGTGATAAATGAGTAAGCTAGACAAGTTTACTAAAACCACTAATAAGTGAAACTTTATTGGTTAACATATTATTAGAGTCAATAAACTTTGATGTTGTTATAACTTGTACATGAATCTTCAGTACAGAGAACAAGAATAAGAACATAAAGAAAATCTGAGTCAAAACATGAGAACCCCGATTAAAAATTTAGAGAGGGAGATGACAAAAGAAGAAATGAAGCAAAAGATTACTGAACTCCAAGGAAAATGAAGACCTCCGAAGAAAAAATAAAAAGCTTTTGGGGATGTTGAAGAAAGCTGATAAAAAAATCTTTCAACTAGAAAGGAGGGCGACACCTATTCAGAAAGAAGGAGAAGAGGGACGTAAAGAGAATACTTTGATCCCTATTGAGAACAAAGGAGACTGATGGAAAAAGGATAGCTCGATGCCATTTGAGGAGGAAGAAATTCATTGCACAAACAAGCTTCAACCTTAAGCCGACAGACAGGAGCAAGCAGGAACTGCAAAGGTAAGAGTACAAACTTGAAAT
Organism: Comarum palustre; assembly: GCA_951800085.1. Lineage (NCBI taxonomy): Eukaryota > Viridiplantae > Streptophyta > Magnoliopsida > Rosales > Rosaceae > Comarum > Comarum palustre. Next base: position 28,909,873 of record OX637575.1, on the reverse strand, counting down.
AAGTTTACTGGGGCTAGGAAAATAACTACAATTTAGTAACACCATTACTTGATACATTTCATTAGGACTGGAATCGGTACGGGACAGATCAGGATTCGACCTATCTCGATCCTGATCCCGAAGTTAAAATAGTGATCTTGATCCTGATCTTGAAATTCGATACGGGACGGGTCAGGACCAATCTCGATCCTGATCTTGAAAACATGTAATTTTTAGTTCTAAATGCTACATTTCTACTAGAAATCAAGCTTTTTGAATTTGGGACGGATCGGGATTTGAGACGGTTCGAGACGACATTTAGTTTAGCTCATCCTGATTCGACCCGTTTACTCTAATTCAGGACTCAGGACAGGTCGGGACAACAAAATTTTAGGGTTATATCATGACCCAAACCCATCCCGATCAGGATGGGTCGAGTTCGGTATCGGGATATCAATTTTGAATTCTCACCCCTACATTTCATGGAGAACTGTTGACCTTTTATGCTGCACTTTATGGAGAGCTTATATCATCGAAAAAAAACCAACAAAAGCTGGTGGCGATGAAATAAGACAGAGGATGCTGATAAAGTTCATTGATATCAACATACAAAAGAAGACTGCACCACATCAGATATAGGTTCATGAAAAATGTGAATAACTGTAGTATTTTGGTAGTCTTGCAAAAACATAGGAAATATCTTGAATGTCATTGCAAAAACAATTGTCGTTAGATTATGTTTTGTTTCAGATATCTTGAATTTCAATGCTAAAACTTTAGATATTTTGGTCTATTTTTATCTTTATGTGAGTTTCAGTTATATTACACATAAAAATATTGAAGTGATGATGTTATGGGTGGTTATTAAGGTTAGTAAAGTTTCAAATCTCTACACAACAAATCAATAATCAGCAAATCTATAAATTACAAACCACAATAAAGTTCATACTTAGTGAAAAACAGGAAACATCTTTAAATCTGTAAATTACTAACCCAAATAATGTTCATACTTGGTGAAAAACATAAAAAAATTATAACAAATCTGATTCAGAGTCATTACATTATAAAAACAACAAAAATTGTTCAGAACATAGTCTAAGACAAACATTACTACACCCAATAAAAATTGCAAAAATCCAACTACAACACAAAACATGATTTAACTACTCCAACTGTCACGCCCCGAATCTTATAATTTCACTGCGAGTTACCTTCCTTCCGTTATCCGTGAATTTACGGTGTCGACATTAAAGTTTGAACAATAAAATTAACTGTCGGAATTGTTGACGGTAATTTAAAAATTATCGGGGATTTTTATTAGGGTAAATTCCGGATTTGAACGAAGGAAAATTTAGGGGTTCCGTGTTTCTAAAAAGTTTCCTTGTTTGGAAACTTACCCCTTTTATCCTGTTTCCTTTTTCTCTTTCGCGTCACTTTCCTTTCTTTCCTTTCTTTTTCTTTCTTCTTTCTCTTTCGCGTCGCCCTCGTCCCTGGGTCAGTGACGCACTCTCACTGTGCTCCGCCACCACCGGCCGCCGTGGGGCGCGTGACTGGCCTCCCTAGAATCGGTGGAGGTCCAGCAACCCAGCAAGCGTTCGGATCGGGGCAGCGCCGCCGCGTGGAGGGAGAGAAAACCCTCCGAAAAGCTGCTGTGTTTTCGGGTTCCGGTCGGGTCAGGCCTCTGTGCCGTCGCCTGCCGTTCTTAGCCGGTCCACAGGCCACCTCCGAGCCTTCCAAAGTCGAAGAACCGGTCGATCACAGCCTAGGTGAGGGATTCAATCAAGAATTCCAAATTTTGGGATTTCCTTACTGTTCACTGTGATTTGTTGGTGTTAGGGTTAGTTTTGGTTGTTGTAATGTAAAGGAAAGTTGTAGGGGAGATGGAGAGGAGCAGGAAGATGGCCGGATTTCGCCGGTCGGAGGCCAATTGGCCGGCGACCGGATTTCACTGTTCACAGGGGCATTTCTGTCCTTTCCTTGAGAAATTACTTTTGACAGTTTGGTAAATGAGTTAGAGGTAAAGGTAAAAATAATTCTAAGTTAATTTGGAGGTAAAAGGTGATAATTGTGGAGTTTTGGAAGTAAATTGGATTATGGAAATTAATGTATATGAAACATTGTGGAGGTGGGATTAATAGCCGAGTCGATTAGGTTTCGATTATTATTCGAAATGTCGTTTCGGTTCGGAAAAAGATTTACATGGTATCATTGGTCGGGATTGACCGAAGATTGCTAAGAGTATACAAGAATTAAGCTAGGTTAATACGGAGTTTATACTAATGTCTCCGGAGACCCGACTTTACGATTTGGGATAATTAACATATTTATTTTATTAAACAGGACGTGAGGATTTACGTTCCGGGGAGGCACAGGATCGCTCTCAGGGCTAGTCCCTTTTCTGTGAGTGGACAGTTTACTTTTAAATGAATGCATGCCCTAATGATTGATTTATTTGCAAGATTTATACGATTGTTTCAAGCATTATATTTCCTCGGGTTCTTAAATGTGTATTTGGATGGATGCATATATGTTGAGGATTAGTTTCACTTATTTTGTTTTGGGAAGAGAATTGAGTAAAGTACTATTATGAAATTATATTATAAGGGTTGACCAATGAATATGCTAGCTAGAGTAGCGTGAGGGCGCTACTAGAGCTCTTAGCTCCGACCCTAGCCTGAGAGGTCAGGCAGATTACGTAGTGCACTATGAGGGTTGACCATTTTCCACTTTATTTAGAGCTCTTAGCTCCGACCCTGGTCTGAGAGGACAGACAAACCTGAGAGGTCAGGTTGATATTATAAGGGTTGACCGTTATCACTTTATCTAGAGCTCTTAGCTCCGACCCTGGTCTGAGAGGACAGACAAGCCTGAGAGGTCAGGTTGATATTTCAAGGGTTGACCGTATTATTTTATATAGCTAGCATAGAGTAGCGTGAGGGCGCTACTAGAGCTCTTAGCTCCGACCCTAGTCTGAGAGGTCAGACTTATTATATTTGTGAATATTTCTCTTCCCATAATCCTCACTTGGTTATTTTATCTTGCATTTGTGGAATTGTTATTAATTGTGGGCATGCATAAATGTTATTTAAATAAATAAATCTTTGGGAGAGCACGAAACATTGGTTTTAATTATTGTGGTGAATTTTTAGTGTTTCATGTATTATTTTCGTCCACTCACTCTAACATTTTACATGTTTCTCCCCTGGGCCTTTGTTTTTCTTAAAATGCCCAGACTGCAGAGTTCGGCCAGCAAATTAGGAGGCGCATAGTGGTTACCTCTCCACACAGTTTTCACTAGTAGGTTTCTGAAAACCTACAAGTGTTCTTTTCCTCCTTGTATTAGAGCTCTGATAACCTGGGTATATTATTATTATGTTTCGGGGTAGAGTACGGAACTTATTCATTATTATTCCAGAAATTTCGGATATTTATTATGTCGAAAGATGGGTTGTGATTGTGTTATGTTATTGTGGTTGTATTTGTGGAGGTGGTTGTGTGTTGCTGTGAGCAGGTTGGCTTTTATAAGGAGGGGGATGAGATTAGAAGTGTACTGCATGTGTTTACTTTGATTTTTAGGTGAAGGGTTACTCACTATTAGGGGACATTATGCCGAAATTTCTGTTACTACCCTTTTAGGTGGGTCCCGCAGGAGTCATTCTGGGATTTACTAGGAAATCTCGGGATGGGTCCTGTCACCAACAGCTGCAAATTGAAAGACTCTGTATCTCTCTTGTTATGATGACCCATATCTTGTTACATCGACTACAACGAATCAAACTCTTCTCACCAACAGACATAATCCTCTTCGTTTTAGGCCTCCCAGCCGACGTCTTTGTAATAGAAGGCAGAATAAAATCCCTAGACGAAGAATAAAACAAAATAATAAAAATAAAACTAAAAAATAATTAAAACAGTCTTCTAGAAGCCCAACGAACTTAGATGTCCGTAAATAATCTGCCACGATCAAACGGTTCTCCAATCTTTATTTTTCGTCGGAAAGCGACTCTCATTCGTTCTACATAAGTTCATTTGTCTCCAACTACTAGAACACAGAAAATATATAAAATGGCATACATAAAAAACCGATATCACTAAACTAAGAAGCTATTTGATAGTAATTGAATGACAAAATGATAATAGTTATGAAAGTTGTCTCCAACTACTATGAATGACAATAGTAATTTCTTTCATTCTTTCATAATTAATTGTAAAGATTAAAAAAACCTTGCACGATGTAATAATTAACACACTTTAAATTTACTGATAAATGATATAAACACTTACGAAACAAGTTGATAAACAGAAGAATAATAGAATGAAAAACGATAAAATGGTAATGACATTCAATTGACTCACAAACTTTTAAGTGTCATCATTTTCTTTCTCACATCCTTAATCTTTGCTTTGATTTTTGGCAAAAACTTTCATCAATGTGCTTGAGCTTTCTTGTTCATGATGAACTCCATTTTCCTTTGTGAAGCAAATTTTAAAAGTGGAATAACTTGATGAAGGAGTTTTGATCGAATAGAGAATCGAAGAGGATTTTCTTTGATGGATTTGTCATAAATTAGAGAACCTCGAACACAACCGAAATCCCTCAACGACCAAAAACACGTGTCCCACAGAACACATGTCCATGTTTCAGCTCTATATAAGCCAGTCCACTTATCACCTCCACGTGGACTCACTCATGCACTTTTGCCACTTCCCCTGCTAAAACGCCGCCGTTTCGACGTCAGTGACGGTCCGTCACCTTGTTCCATCTCTGACTCCACGAGCTCGACATGTCCTGCAACACCTGGCAAAAGTTTCTACTCCGGGATGAACAACTGGCTCCAAAGCTCGCTAAGCAGCAAAATGCATGCAAGTCTCAAGTCCCGGATGATCCGCCATGGAGTCCTCACCGTCTTTTAACCGCCGTTAGACCATGCAGACACTTTAACTCAACCCGAGTTTGAGCTCTGCTATAAAACCACCCCCTTCCTCCTCCTCGCTCAGGGCCACCGGTTGAGCTCGCTCGCTCAATCAACTGGTGGAATTTGTATAAAAATTAGTATTGTAATTACATTAGTATCAAGAAAATGTTAAACGGGTACCAATTCTATGAGTTCGTCCCAGTTAAGGTTCCGGTGGAGCAGCTCTTCCACCATGACCATGACAATGGTCTCTTCTCCTCCGACGAGTTCCGGATGTACTCCTACAAAATCAAGCGCTGCCCGAGAATGCGCAGCCACGACTGGACCGATTGCCCTTACGCACATCGCGGCGAGAAGGCTCAGCGCCGAGACCCGCGTAGATTTCCCTACTCCGCCATAGTCTGCCCTGCGTTCCGCAACGGCGTCTGCTACAAGGGCGACGCGTGCGGTTACGCGCACGGGGTGTTTGAGTACTGGCTTCACCCTGCGCGTTACCGCACGCGCGTCTGCAATGCAGGGCCGTTGTGCACCCGGAAGGTATGTTTCTTTGCTCACTTGCCGGACCAGCTGCGGACCCCGCCACCTGAGTCGACGAAGTCGTTCAAGTTTCGGCAGAAGCACCACAACAATGTCTATCGCCCCGTCGGAGATCACTTGCTGATGAACGGTGCCAATGGAGCCACCTCAGTGCGGTCGCCAGAACGGTTGGCGACAAATAACAATGTTAATGTCGCGGCCAGGTTCTCGGAAATTTTGAGCAGTTTGAGGGTATTGAGGCTAAGTGACCAGGAGGGAAATGGTGGTAGTGGTGAGATGTATATGAGGGTGGACGAGTATGGGCTGCCGGAAACTTTGGATGTGGGGGAGGTTGATTGGGTTTCGGAGTTGTTGCAGTAAAATTTCTTGGGGGATCGGAATTGGTTTGAAGAGGCTAGGGGAATCTGGAGTCATTAGCTTAAGGTTAATTGACTTGTTAATTATAGTTATTTGATGTTGTTATTTCTGGTTTGGGAGTGTAATTCTAGTAGCTGGTAATTGTGATCAAGTACTTGAAGCGGTGGGTTGTATTCTATTAGTTAAGAACGTGCAGTCTAGAGCTGAAATCTGGAGCTCGAATTATGGCTGTGTGTATTTATTCATGTAATGGTTTAAGATTAAGGAGTGTATATGTTTCATAAGTTCATGATGATAATATCTTTTATCTATATATATCTTTTATATTTCTTACAGTTATCTATTTATATGTTTTTATTACAATGACAATGCAGCAAAACGATTCTGAATTCTAAATTTCTATAGCATACAATGTTTTTCTTTTAACTATTTGGTAATGCAAAACTTAAGGGGAAGATCTAGAACCGGGATCCTCTACAAATGGCTATCTCTCTTTGCGGCCAAGATTTTTCCTGCAGTGTAAATCTGTTTGTCTAAATTCTAAGAGAGTTTGTTTAAGTTGTTATTTGTCGGCCTAACCGTTCGGCCGGACGCATCGACCTGACTGCATCGACAAGAGAAAGATAGAAAACCAGGCTAAAACAAACGAGTCTTACCCCAAAAAGTTTACACCATATGCATTTTTATAACCTATGATCGAGTACTTATATGTGAATATATCTTGATTTTGAGTTGATTTAAGAGTTTATTTGAGTTATATAATATTGATTTTGAGTTTTATTTGAGTTGAATTAATGGATTTTGAGTGTGATTGAGTTGATCGATTTTGATTTGATAATATATATATATATATAAAGTTGATGTTAATAAGTTGTCAATTTTGATTGAGTATATATATGTTAATTAATTTAATTATAATATTATATTGATGCATGGTATGAATTAATTAAGTTGTTGATTATATGTTGATTATGATTTTGTGTTGATTGATGTGTTGATATATGATATTGTTATATAATTAGTAATTAGTATATATATGTAAAACATATATATATGTTAATTATTAATTTGTTATTAATTACTTGTTGTAGAATAATAAATGATTTGAAATTTTATATATGAAATTAATAAATTAATTAGAGTTATACATATATATTTTGTTATCTTTTCATGATATGGATAAGAGTTGGATAAGATATTATAAAGAAGTTATTAGTTTTATTGAATATGCGCTGACTAATGCTAACAGGAATACAATTTTCTATTGTCCGTGCACAAAATATCTGTGTTGCAGCGATATGCATCGATTTGCGATTGACAAAGTATGTCAGCACCTGAAGAGTAACGGGTTTTGAGAGAAGTACACATGTTAGATATATCACGGTGAAACATTATCAAGGGGCCCGCATGATCATGGACAATTTTCTGAGACGGTCAGTACATCTAACGATCCAACAACGGCCTTCATCAAAGATATGTTTTCTTATGAGAGCGGTGTATGCTCTGAATGACAGTATATGCTTGAGCCGGTGCAGCCATTCCTTAGAGTTATCGACACTGATGGTATTGACAAGTACAACAAACTGCTTGCTTTCCAACAGACCCCTGTGTACCCCGGTTGTCAGAAGACGGTTCTTGAAAGTGTGATGGACGTAATGAAGATTAAAGTTGAGACAAAATCGACCGTGAATGATATTGATGATTATCTACTGGACACTGCTTCGATGTTGTCCCACAGTCATCATATTCCTATCACTCATCATAAGGTCTGATGTATCCTGAAAGCGTACAACGCTGTCAAGGGCTTAGTTCGTGTAAGCATACAACGCTGTCAAGGGCTTAGCAAAGGGTTCTTAGCTACCAGTGTGCTAGAACCTGGTGCCTTCTTCGGAGACGAGCTTCTCTCGTGGTGCCTCCGCCGTCCTTTTCTAGGCCGGCTTCCGTCCTCATCCGCCACATTCACTACCATGGAACCTGGTAGTGAATGTCTAGACGCAGAATTTCTTTGCTACATTTCCAAACATTTTCGGTACAAATTGTCCAGCGAAAACATCAAAAGGATGGCGAGGTATTTCTCCTCGAATTGGAGGAGTTGGGGGGGGGGCTGTCATCATTCAACTTGCTTGGCGTCGTCACAGGCAGAGGACTAAGGGTGGTTCAACACTAAGCAAAACTGGGATATTGAGAACTGGCTTAAAATGTATGCTGCCATGTTCTTGTCATTCAAGCCACAGGACCATACGGACTAGCTAACTAGTAGTGATATCATGTGATTCATGTCACTCTTTTGGGTCTTGGCATCCAGACCGGAATTGAATAAGCTTACTCGAATAAAGTTGAGTATGGATCTAACTGATCCGGTTAGCTGATGCTCGAATTTACTATGTTACTTTGATTAAGAGAGAATAGATGACAAACAAATGGTCCAAGTTTAATTTGTTGACTGGGTGGTATAAGCTCTCAATGAAGAAAATAAGGGCTCATATATGTGAATCATGTTCCAACAGATCGAAGTTCTGATCCAAAAAGCTCATTCCACATATAATTCATTATCCCCTTTATCAATTATCTTAATATTTGAAACAAGTTTCCCCTATCCATAATTTTTCTCAATAAATTATGTTAAGGTCCTTTATGTTAATCATCTTATAGGAACAAGAACAACCCCAATTTATAAAGAGCCAACTGTATGCAATATATATTTTGAAACAAAAATCACTCTGTTCACAACATCAAAGATATGCACAATCATATTTCTAACAGAATACTATACCGTTGCAGGTGAATGCGAATTTGATAGGCTTGGAAGTCAACCAATTTTTTTTACGAAGTAAAATGCTCAGACTTCTGTCGCGAGGGATTAAGGCTGGGTTTGGGAGAGCTTATAAGCTCCTTTGCTTTTAAGCACCAAAGGTTTTGGTGTTTGGTAAGTCCAAAAATAAGCTACTTTTTAAAAAATTATAAAGTGTTTTGAGGGAAAAAGGAGAAGCTACAAACACCCACCTTCTGCTTATAAGCTAAAAGTCAGCTTATATCTTATAAGCCCAGCTGCACCAAACCCAGCCTAAGGGTTGTCTACGGTACTGTGATGTATACAATACATTTATTTACCATTAATTGAACAAAAATAAGTAGTTAAATGAGTAAAATTTACAATATTCTCAACAAAAATTACAACATTCACAACAAAATTACTACATTTATTTTATACATTTACATATAATTGTACCAAGTTACCATAATAACAACAAATTATATATAAACTTGTAAATTGTCTTATGTTGAGTAATTACCTCTAATGGAACAAATATTACTTAAATAACAACTATATTTACTAAAATAACAACAAATTTGTTGTTATATCGATAACAATAAATTTATTGTTATATTGATAAATATAAGTATCATAAATAGCTAGGTACCTAAATAATTCTGAAAGATTAAGGGTAACAATGAGATAAGATCCTCATTTCTACTGCTCAAGCTCCATCAATCGACTAGATCGTCCAAGCAATATTTAACACCACGTAATTCCCGAGAACTAAGAAAATTTACCGTAGCCCTGTAAAGTGAAACTTTCTCGACTCTTTCGCTTTCCCATCTACTGATATTTGCTGTATATAAGGATTTCCTGCCACATATAGAAATTTTGGTTCACAACCTGTCTATGAGAATGCCATGCATCACGACACGTATTCTCATCTCCACATAGCGAAAAAACATTTCTTCATTTCTTCACTAGATTCTTTTTGAAACATTACCCTTCAATTGAATTCGTTGTCATGCAGACTGGCCGAGATCAAGATACACACGCAGTAATTCTCCAACATAAAAAACACATTAATTTGAATTTTTATTCCTTTTTTCCCTTCAAAATAAGCCAAGGTTTCAGACTCTAAGTTCACAGCTCATTACAGAAGTAAAATACACATAGAAACCCAGAAACAACAAGTTTAACATACAAACACACACAACTACTAATATGTACGAGACGAGACAAAGAAACCGAATCTAATACACAAAACAAATGCCCGGGCCTAGTTTCAGCTATGAACACCACACTCTGCCACCACCGTTCAGCAACGGTGAAGATTAAGAAGTCAGATGCTGACCATGCTGCCCGCGGTCAGTGCTCATATGCTGTTGCCCAAACTGCTCAGCTCGATCCTTCATGTCCCTCGCCTTCCCGGCCAGCTTGTGTCGTGCCGAGTCGAGCTTGTCTGCTCCAGGAGGGTGGCTCCCTGTCACGTACTTGTAGATCCACGACAAAACACTGATGGCCGCCACGCCGAACCCACCGGAGGCCAAGAAGCCGGTCATTATGAGAGCCACGGTGATGACAGCCGGGACTAGAACCGGACTGAAGATCACAAGGAGGGGAGTGGCTACGGTCAAGCATATAACCGTACCGGCGAGAACCAAACTGGAGAGGACGAGGAGTGAGCCCCCGGTGGTGGCTGCGGTGGCGGCCTTGGCGACCTGGTAGGACTTGGGTTGTTGCTGCATCATGCCTTGTTGGCCCTGAAAGTGATGGGACTGCTGGTATTGCTCGTGGAGATCTGCCATTTTTGTTTGAGGAAATATGTGAATGAATGAAGGAGAAGGTGTTGGGGTTTTGGAAGTGACTCAGTGAGGAAGAAGTGGAGGTGGGGAGGTTTGTAATATAGAGAGGGAGGATGCAAGGTGGGGGAGGCAGGTGGAGTGGAGAGGAGAGGAGATGAGAGGCACGTGTTACGAGCTTCTCATGCAGGGGCTGCATTTAATCAAAGGGGTTTTGTTGTGCAACACGTCGTTCTTTGTCTACATATGAATTTGATGAGTAAAAAGATCGTCGTCGAGGTTCGAGGTGAGAGATAAGAATGGTCGGCATGTCAATATTGGCAAAATTTAAACAATGCCAAGATGGTTGCTCAAATATCACATTATGGGAGATTAAGTTTTGCTCAATTCTTCATTTCGGTTGAGCAAGACTGCAAGAGCCTCCGGCAATGGGCCGATGGTCGAGAAAGTAAACTTAGTTCAGCTAGTAACCGTTTCTTGTAAAAAATGACATTGTGGTTTGTGTCGCTCCTTTGTTTATGCATTTCCGGACGAGAAACCGACAAATTGCAAATTATTTTATCAATTCAATACTTGTCGCATATTTAAACGAGATATTCCAACTTAATCTAGGATTGAGTATGAGGCTAACATTCTCATTGGCAATGATATATATATATACAGGCCTTCTATGTTAAGGACGTCTTTATCATAAATTTGATGTAGATTTTTTTAAATTGATTAAATTTTCTCATTTTAACCGTTCATAATCTAGATATATATGTAAAGATTATCTCAAAATTTCAGCTCATTTGGTAATCGTTATGGTCTTCAAAATGTACAAATACAATGAACGAACTATATATGTTCAACCAGAACGGTTCATGTTCTTCTCTGTAAATCACAGTTTTGAATGTCCTAACGATCACCAAATGAGCTGAAATTTTATAGATATATATATATATATATATATATACAACTTTTCTACACTAAGGACGTCCGCACCAATGGTTTTGATGCGGATGTGTGATTTTGCCTCACTTTTCGATCTTAGTTTCAGATTCAATATCTAGGTATATATGTATAGATCATTTCTGTAAAATTTCATCTCATTTGGTGATCGTTAAGGCATTCAAATCTGTGATTTACCATGAAGAAAATTGACGGTTTCGGTTAAACAGTTCAAGAACCGTCCGTTTTCTTCATGGTAAATCACAAATTAGAATGCCTTAACGATCACCAAATGAGATGAAATTTTACAGAGATAATATATACATATATACCTTGATATTGAACAGTTAAGATCTGAAGCTAAGATAAAAAAGTGGGGCAAAATCACACATCTGCATCAAAGGGTTTGGTGTGGACGTCCTTATTCTAGAAAAAACTAAGTGAATGTCTCAAAGAGGACTTCTGTGGTGTTTTCTAATATATATATATATATATATATATATATCAGGGCTTTTCCGGTGCAGAGGTCCGTATTTTAAAAAAAATGCGGACTTTTACAATTTTATCCCACTTTTCGATCATGATTTCTCATTCTAACCGTTCACAATATAGATATATGTGAGCATATCATCTCTACAAAATTTCAGCAAATTTAAAGATCGTTAAAACATCCAAAAGAATCAAAACTATTAACATAATAAAACTATTCAACCGGAACCGTTTGTTTTTTTAGTTCTAAATCACATATTTAAATACCTTAACGATCTCCAAATTAGAGGAAATTTTGTAGAGATGATCTAGTCAAATATATCTACATTATGAACGGTTAAGATGATAAATCATGATCGAAAAGTGGATCAAAATGTGAAAATCCGCACTTGAAACAACTTATATATATATATATATATATATATATATATATATATATATAAATATATACATATATATATATATATATATCATCTCTACAAAATTTCAACTGATTTGGTAATAGTTAAGGTCTCAAAAACGTATAAATACAATGAACGAACTGAATTTGTTCAACTTGAACCGTTTGTGTTCTTCTCTGTAAATCATAGTTTTAAATGCCTTAACGATAACCAAATTAGATAAAATATTGCAGAGATGATCTACTCATATAAAACTAAAAACTAAACGGTTAAGATGGAAAAATATATGATATAAAGGTTGACCAATTTAAAAAATTCTTATCAAAGCTTAGGTAAGGACGTTCTTAGCTGAGAATATATATAAGACATTCATCGTTCTTAGGTAAGGACGTTCTTAACAAAAGCGAAGCGGCTTGTTGCAGCCTAGAGCCTAGGCGAGGCCTTATATATATATATATATATATATATATATATATATATATATATATAAGGCCTCGCCTAGGCTCTAGGCTGCAACAAGCCGCTTCGCTTTTCTTCAAGTCGTTTGTGCCAGGCTGTAAGCAATTAGGAGGTCGCCTAGCCTGCTTAATCGCCACCTATCCTGCCTAGATGCTGCCTAGGGTTCTATGCTCTCCGGCTAATTTTATTTACATTTAGTGGTAGGGTTAATTATTACATTGTGGAAAACATGAGAGTATAAGAGTAAATGATATTTTTATAATTAGAAGTATATGCGTTTATTGTTGTTGTTGTTCACCTTTACATGAAGTTCTACTAAATTTTGACTATAATCTATTTTATAAATATGTCAAACAAGATTTATGTTGAATAATTTATCCATATTGGACTGTTTTCAAATAGTGGAGTACATTAAATATATATTTTTAATTAATAAATATGAAAAAAAGTAAATCGTCTAATTCCCGTCTAGGCTGTCCAGGTGCTAGGCTATGAGTCGCTGTCTGCATACCTCCTAGCGCTTTTAGACCATTGTATGTATATATATATATATATATATTTTCTTGGCTAAGGACATCCTTATTTATTCTTACGCTACACATTTACACTTTAGACTCGTTTTTCATTTGAATTTTCACATCTCCACTGTCTAGTCTTTAGGTACTAACGTATAAATCATCTCTACAAAATTTCAGCCAATTTAATCATTAAACCATTCAAAACAGTGTTTTTTGTTATAAACACGAACGGTTCTGATTTAATAGAATTCAGTTCGTCCATAGTTTTAATTAAATTTGAGTGTCTTGATGACAAACAAATTTGTTGAAATTTTGTAATGGTGATTTATACGTTAGTACCTAAAGATTAGACGGTGAAGATGCGAAAATTCGTTGAAGTGATGTGAAAATTCGTTGGAGAAGTGAGTCAAAAGTAAAAGTGTGTACTGTAAGAATAAATAAAGAATATATATATAACCTTATATATATAGCCACCACGATTGTGTGCCACATTTAGTTTGAAATAATGAACTAAGGTTGGGATTTGAACCGCTGAGCAGCTCAGCTTCTAGGAGATGTGATTTTTTATGGGTTAATTACAAAAAACACCCCAAACTATAAGGTTATTTTCGGTTTGATACTTGATTATCAAATTTCATCGTTTTCATAGTGAAACCTCACTTCCGTTAACTTCATACCCTGCCGTTAAAATCGTCCTTCAACTGCTGACGTAGGAGCTTAGTTCGCCGAGTAAGGAGGTAAACTCGTCATTTGACCGCATTGCGAGCCTGATGATTCGAACCCACAAGAGTGAGGCAAGCCACACGCAGTTCGTCCACTGGGTTGTGCGTATCAACGCTATCGAATCTCCATCTGCAAGCAATTATATTTCGGTCCAGTATCTCCGTTCTCGGCGACTCGTCATCCTTCCTGAAAATAACCCAAATGCCTGTCCTTAGCCATGAACTTTAATAGGTGCATAAGAATCATTCAATTTGAATATAGTACCTATCAAACCTCTCCTGATCTCTAATGCCTTGAAAGGTCGGAGAGCCCAACTTCATCCCATCATGAATCACATGAGATTTGGGTCCAAAAAGCCTCATACAGTAAGCAATCCACTACCTCACCCCTACAATCATATTTAGGCTCGAAGGATTTAAGGTACCTAGGTTTATTTAATGCCATCCCAGTCCATCTTGCCATCTTTGGTGAACATATTCAAATCCCATGTCCCCTTCAACTAAATTTCACAAAAGATGAATCTGTTTCCTAAGTCAGCACTACTCTCTGCCTCTGGCCTATCCACAAGTGAAGTGGACTTCTCTTGTTCTGCTAGTTTGATACCATTTTCAGGTTCCACATTGAGAGCAGCAACATGAGTGGCCTCTTTAGTCCCCAGAACGCGAGGCGGTCTGGCCTGAGGCTGCTGTTTCTTGGGTACAGCTTGTGAACCAGAGCCACACACTATTCGCAATGAAGCAGAAATGGCAATGGAAGCCATATGCCTTATCTAAGAGCAGCTCTTACTCTGTAGTTCTTGATATTTTGGTGTTTCAGTTTCTTGTTTTGCACTCTAAAATCTTATAGAGATAAGAACTACAAAAAATAGGATGGATAAAAGTTGACTCAAACATAGAGATTTACTGAAACTTTAAGCTAAATTGGATATGGTTTTCAATCTTCTCAGACACATTGAGTGGAATTTTCAAAGTAAATCCCCCCTAAGGCATAAAATGCTGACAAGAAAAATGTCACAAAGGTAGAAAAATATAACAGGAATGTTTAAGGCAACTAAGAATGGATTCGAAGCTGTGTTTTTTGGCTGACCCTATGAAAGAGGGAGAGGAAAAGAGAAAAACTGCCAACAGAATGAATAGAAAAGCCCTTCATGCTTCCCAACCCCTCAAGAGAGTTGCGCGTGCTACCCGGTTTACACCCAATGTGAAGGCACCCATTCTGAGATTACAATCGTGAGTCTTGCACATGTTCTTGATGTTCTGGAATGCCTTATTCATGTACCTCTGAAGCTCGTTATTCACCTTCTCTTCATCCCACATGAAACCTTGAATATTCTGCCAAGATAAATTTTTAACATATTATGTTAACTCCCTAATCTTCAAAAACAACTCAAAACTTTATCAAAAGGGGAAAAATAGGTGTATCATAGTCACCTGAACCCACTCAAAGTAGCTGACAGTCACACCACCAGCATTTGCATAAATATCTGGGAGGATGACAACTCCTTTCTTAGATAAAATCTGCATCAATCAAAACTCACTCATCAGAATCCTAACCGTGTATTTTTCATCTTAACACCCCCAAAACAAGAATAGTGCATTTATACCTCATCTGCTTCCGGATCAGTAGGATGATTTGCTGCCTCAATTATGAACTTGGCTCTCACTGATGAAGCATTTTCCCTTTACACCAGAAATTAATTCATGAATATAAGTAAAATGATGGAGATTATGAGTGATTTAACATTCTACAAGAGACAACAATGAAAGCAGTGACTTCATTAAAGCTCAGACCTGTTCAGAACTCCACCCAAAGCAGAAGGGATGAGGACATCACATTCCTGTAAAAGCAGTTCATTAGGGTTCATGACATCTCCACCACTGAAGTTTAACAAACTCCCAGTGTCCTCTTTATGCTTAACCAGCGTCGGAATATCTAGTCCATTTGGATTCGAAATTGCACCAGTGATATCACTAACAGCAACAACCTTCCCGCCTTTCTCGTGCAAGAACTGTGCTGCCCAGGATCCCACATTTCCAAAACCCTATAAAAGTTCACCAATAAAACATCTTTTCACTTGATCACAGAAGATTTTACCAAAGAGATGTCAATATGGAACATAAGTACCTGAATAACAAAAGTCAAGCCCTTCACTGACTTTCCATGTTCTGCTAGCAAAGCTTCTGTTGCAAAAACAACACCGCGTCCAGTTGCAGCTTCCCTACCTAGAGACCCTCCAAGATCCTAAAATTTCAAAATTAATCCATAGGTTAATTATCTAACACTAAATTTTAAACAGATTTCCATCTGAATTTATCGGCATTAGTACTTACAATTGGCTTTCCAGTGACAATAGCTGGTGAATGACCATGAAATTTGGAGTACTCATCAAAAATCCATGCCATAGTCTGAGCATTGGTGCCCATATCAGGTGCAGGAATATCAGTGTGAATTCCAATGAGATCATGGATTTTCTGAGTAAAGACACGAGTCAGGCGCTCCAACTCACTCTTACTCAACTCCCTTGGGGTGCAACCAATTCCACCCTTTGCTCCACCATATGGAAGGTCTGCCACAGCAGTCTTCCATGTCATAAGTTGAGCCAGGGCATTTACTTCATCAGGATCAACCTTCATCCCCAAAAAAGAAACATTTCAATACATAATTCAACCACAAAGCACATTCATTTGTCTATGTTGAAAAAAATAGATGCTACACACTTCATAGTGTTTTGAAGAATCAGGGGATTCTGGCAAATAGACCAAGTGCTCTCAGTAAAGACAGGGCCTTTGTATGATTACATATGAACAGTTTAGGCAAACCAAGCTGACTTTATGATCTGAAGCCAAAAGAACAAACAGGAACCTAAAGTATTATTCTCTTGATACAAAATTTAACCTCCATTATAACCATGAATTAGACTAGATCCCAAAAGTCTGGAATCAAAATTGATTACACTACTATAATGACTGGGGACTATTTCTGGGTCCAAACAGAAACATCCAAAAATTACCATCATGAAAAAAGCTCAAAGCTGTAAAACCCAAACAGATTAAGAAAAACCAATAATTTATCACTCCAACTCTTAAACCCACCAAAATCCAGATCACATATATGATGCAACACCAAATCAAGAACAAATTGATCATCAAAACACTCAAACGCAACTAAATTTGATTAAAGACAAACACCAAGAGAAGCCAACCTCAGGATGATATCTGATCCCTCCCTTCATTGGACCACGTGCATTATCATGCTGCACCCTAAATCCAACGTATGACACCAACGTCCCATCATCCTTGGGAATCGTGCACTCCACCTAAATCATCATCATCAAACCAAAATTAGCTTAGTTTTCTCAAACATAACTAATAATCAAAAACTCAAAGAATGAAAAAGAAAAAAGAAAGAACCTTGATCTCCCTGAAAGGGATCAAAAGACTCTTCTGAATCTTAGCATCAAGCCCAAGAAGCCGAGCCGCGTTTCTGAAATTACGGTTAGTTGCAGCGAGGGCGTTCATGTCTGCCTAAGAAACCCAACACTTGTGAAAAACAGAGAACAAAAAAAAGCTTCAAACTTTAACACACCCAGAAACCAAAATGAGTTTTGCAAAAGTGATCAAAGAAAGCAGAGGTGTAGATGAAAAGGAGTGACAGTGGAAGGTGAGTATATATAGGGGATAAGAATGAATGCTGGGTTAATTTCTCAGTGGAACTTGTGTGTTTCTTGATTGTCATTAATATTATCAATTAATCTAAACTGTATTTGAAGTGGAATCGTAATCCGACACAACCACTTACGTCACGACAACTGAGAGATTCAGTGGCGGATGAGCGCCGACTGGCCACGTGGAGATGTACGGGGCGGAGGGCGCGGGAGGTTTTACTTGTCAGCAGTGATGGGGTGGAATGCTGGAGGGATATGCTTGAGATTTTTGTTTAATTGCATCATTATTATGGTTTTAAATTTTAATTCCTTTCTATGAATACAAAAGTGTTTCTATTATTCTATATAAGGATAATGAATTTAGTCCAGGAGATTACTTAGTGGTAGTCATGTTCGTCTTGGCTTGCTATTTTTTTTTCAATTACAAGGGTTTTGGCTTTGCTAGCTATAGTGGGTGTCATAAGTAGTTAAATACCCTAAGAGAGTTAAATGTAAAAGAAATATGTATGCGTATAATTTTTTATATTTTAGTGGATTTTTTTAAATACCCTAAGAGAGTTAAATGTAAAAGAAATATGTATGCGTATAATTTTTTATATTTTAGTGGATTTTTTTAAAAAAATCCACTAAAATACGGATTATATAAATTTAAAAATATGGTATATACGTGTTTAATGCAGGATGTAAAAAAGAATACGAATGTAAAAATTTGGTTACATTTTTATACCAATTTGTATTAATATATCACTATTAAAGAGACTTTTACACTTTTAAACTCTTAATTAATTAAAAAAACAAATTTTTAATTAATTGACTCTACAAAAGAGCTAGAGTTTTAGGAAGCACAAATGTTTTATGAAATAGTGTGAATAAATAATATTTTATTCTAAAAAATAAATTAAAATTTCTTTTTTTGATTATAAGATATACATACACAAATAATACGTGTATTATACGTTTGAGGTAAAAGAAAGCGTATTTTTTCATGTCTTTGAAAAATATGAAAAACACGTTTTTTAAAGATGTATATGTACGTGTATAATACGTGAATTTACAAACTATGGTGTGTCACATGTGTGCGAGAAGGTGTGACTGCTCATTAACAGCTCGTTACGTGTATGAAGGGTATAGTCTTGAAATGATGGTGTTTGAACGAGTGAGACGGACACGTCATGTGACAACCGTTGTAATAGAGTTTGGCTTAATTTTGGCAAAAATGCTCCAGGTATTCTTGTTTGTTCAACACTTATTTGGTCGTTCTTGTAGAACTCTACAAAGCTGTGTATAGATCTTCGGCTGATGTATGACAAGAGAACCGGCTAGCTTCATAGAGGTTCATTGGGTATGAAACAAAGATGTAACTTCGGGCAAATGATTCTGCTCTTTGTTCCAAGTACTTATCAAACGGGGCCTCAGTTTCATGTAAACCTGTGTGTTGGTAGCATTTGGTGAGTTTAAGAAATCTACTTGTCCTTGTTATTCGGACTTCCCCCAAGTACCTTGACATTCTCCGGTTCTTACAATTCAAGTTTCTCACACATTATTGCTCAATGTCTCTAATCTATTAGACGAGTGTTAACCACAAATTAAATGACATTCTGAAGGTAGGCAGTTAGCTTCCTCAACTCTGAGGAAACTAGGACACGCACTTCCTCTTCCTACCATCAACAGACTATCTTAGAGGGTATAAATATAATACAGTCAAAAAAAGACAACTACCAGAACTTCAAAAGTTTCCCTGATATTGTCAGGCCTGACCGAAATTCGATGTCCACTCAGTGTCTGATAGATTGTCTCGAAGATTCTAACACTAATGTCAGTTAGAGTTGGTAAATCTTGTTTCAGTCTTTCTTCAGTTCTTGACAATCCTCCTGCAATCAGTGACAAAACTGTCAATATGACTGAAAAATGTAAACAATCCTCTGAAACAATATACGCAATGTGCTACACAGATAGTTCATCCTTCACATTTTCATATAATACTGAAAAACAAGCAACATGATTCCACTGCAAGGTTACAAGTAATGCAGACCCAACTTTAGAATGATAAAATGTCATTGATCTTTAATAGTCATAAAACTGGTTTAACCCCACCCCCACCCCACCCGAAAGCATCAAACCCACTTAACCTTGAGACCAATTTAATACAAATTAATAAATTGTTTCCCGCCCAAAGACATAGATGGTAATTCAGCTCAAAGAACTACAGAGTAGCGATTCTTGTCCGGAGAATTGTAGAGAAAGCAAATATCATCATTGCCATATTAGGAGGTGGGAGGGAAAGAAAAAAAAGATATTCAACTTTTGAAACCATAAACAATTAGCAGTTGCATGTCATGTTCAGGTTATTGATGCCCCAACAACACTTTGCACACCCTTGTTTATGTGTCTGAGTAGGAGCTTAGCTCTGTACATTTTGAATTAAGCTCTTTAATCCCTCCACCTCAGACACACAAAACACACAGAGACAAACCAAAACCAGTGGAACACAAAAAAGCAAAACAGGAAAATAACTTCCTTGGTCCCCCCCAAATCTATCATCTTTCCTAGGCAGATCAAAAAATACAAAATTGAAGACAAACTGAACGAGATATGCAATCACTATGTGTTATGTGTAGAATGACAGTTAATCATCTAGACAGAAAATTTGAATATTAGACTTCCTTATATTCTATAAAAAGGGTAAACATACATGTATCATCTTTAAAAAAACAAGTTTCTCTATCATTGTCGCAATTCTTGCATTATAAAATTTTACATGGAGAAGAACACCAATCTCATAACCTGAAGATCAAGGAGTTAAAGCTTACCTCATCTGATATATTTTCCATTGCTGTTAGTATGTATCATATGTCAAGTTAGCCTTCTTTCCTATAGTAATAACCACACACATAAATCAGGACACTGGTCTAGTATGGTCTTTTGGGCAAATCTGTCAAAAGACTTGAGCTTTCACAATGTTAAAGAAAAAAATTCACAATTATCAAGTACCAACCAAATAAAGTTTCAATTACTTACTTTCTCTTTCTACGATCAACTGCACTATTCCTTGCATCGTTCTTTGCAAGCGCAGAACCAGGGGCATTAGCATACTGCATTGGAAGGAGGGCAGGAGCAGTTTCTGTAGCAGAAATGGTTGCAGCTGGCACAGGTGGAACAGGAGGCAGAGATAGCAGAGGCGGAGCAGAAGCAGGGGGTGCAGCTTCAGGTTCAGGAAGAGGTCTCGGTAATATGTGTTTCAATCGGTTGTGCCTATAATTCTTCCAGAAGTAGAATTGCTGCCTGTGCGCCAATTCCTAAACATACCAAGAACTTGAAGATTTCAGAACCTATGCAAGATTCAGTTGTTATAATACAGGAAAGAGAAGTAATTTCTTATGTCTCAACTCGAAAAGAGGTTTCACAATTATCTCCTACTAATCCAACCACACCCATAAATTGTAGGATTTACTGAATTAGGGTATTTTCACCAAATACTGGTGAAAATAAAAATGATGCTTTCAAGTAGTATGGGAATTCAGTGAATACCATCAGAAAAGGCAGTGACTTTTAACATATAACTAGACCTAATATTCAAGACAAATACAGGAGAAGTTCATACAACCTCAGGACCATATTTCTAATGGGAAGTCCTAAAGCTTGTCAATCGCAAATGACGCTACCATATCAAAAGATCATGCTGATCACTTCAGTACCTAGTTCCAAAAACACACGTACATAAACAACCAAGAGGCATGAAAAAATCGACCTTGTTGGCAGGATGCGCCATTGCATTGCGAAAGTTTGCATTTTGGAGTTGCTCAAGGAAAAACAAGCAATGAGGGTACCTGAATTGTAAGATTCCACAATGTCACACCACCCAATAATCCCAATCACACAACCCAAAATCACCAAAAAAAGATGACACAACAACATTAGGTTTTCTGCTCACATTATGAACTTGGTGTACTCAGGACGCTGCCAATACTGAAGATATTTCAAGTAACCAATAAAGGCTTCATCTTCAAAGTACCGATTTTGAGCCAAATCTATAAAAAGGCACAAAATTCACATACCGTAAGAAAAACCCAATAACCAGTAATCAAATTGCAAGAAAGGCAGGGTAAAAAGGAGATGAATTTACAGTGAATATAAGTGGGATTTGCGAGACATTGGATGAACTCCAATTCAAGCAGGAATCGCTGCCTCCCATCATCTCGGTCTTTGTAGATTTCTGGGCTGCAATTAATACAAAACTGATCAGATCAGACGAAATTGAATTGGGGGATAGAAGATGAAGGATAGGAGTTTTAGGGTTTTGCTTACGTGTCAGAAGATTCATCGCTATCTGTTCCAGACGCCATTAGAACCCTTTCTTCTTCTACTGCTACTTCCCTGGAGTGTTTGCAAATATATATATTGCTCTACCTGATTTAACGATTTAAGCGGAAAGGTTTGACCCGTTCTACCTATGTGAATGGGCCGGGTCGGGTCTCTTCAACAAGATGTAAAGTTTGGCCCAAACACTTTTGAAATCGAGTTGAGCTGATGCTTGAAATCGGTGCTTTTTTTTGAACAGGGGAAATCGGTGCTTAATAAGACGTTTATTGTGAAGAGAAAATGTTTACCACGTATCCAGGAGCTGAGCTCTTTGGAGGCCCACTAAAAATTATGATAATTGTCCTTTTAAATTTAGAATCATTAAACCAAAATTTACTAAAATTATATCTTAAGAATTGAAGAATATCCTAATATATTACATAGCATACTATTAAATATTAATAAAGCATTTAAAGGAGAATTTTCTTGGTTTTAAACGTGAAAACAATACATATTTCATTTTGTATATAATATTCAATAGTTACAGTGTTTTTATTGTAAAAAGTAAAATAAAAAACTTATCATTTTATCTTACTATCTTTGGTCACCACAAAGACAAGCTTCAGATTCTGACACTATACGTATCTACACTTTGTTAATGTGATATGGTACTGTGAGATGAAGCAAAATGTGGTTAAAATCAAGTTGTAGCAACGCTAGCCATTATAATTAGGATTAATAACGAAACTCCACTCGAACTATGATACTATTTTTATTTTCATACCTAATTATCAAAAATATACATTTTCATACCTGAAGTTTCATTTCGTTAGTATTTTGATACCTTAACCAATAACACCGATATATTTCAAATACATTTTCATCATTTCATCAAATGTATCATTTTTACACTTACTTTTAACAAAATAATTTATTTTTTGAGGTTATCAAATACAAATAAAACAATTTACTTTAGGAAAACTATTAAAAAACCGTAAAATTAAATATTTGTTTTTGTCACAATATAATGATAATAGTTAGTAGAACTCTTATATATATATACACATATATATATATATATATGTTGAGCAAAAAATGGTGAAATAATGTACCCAACATAATTTCGTTCTATCTCATTGAGGAAGATAGAATTTTTTTTGTTATGTTAAGTTCGAACCATCCAAGATTAAAATATCTGTTAATTACATTATTTTTATTTAAAGAGGAAAACCAATTCTGATGGAGATACCAACTGGAGGGGTGTGTATGTTTGTTTGTTTTTGTGGCTGAACCCGAAATTTTGAACGGGTTGCCTATGTACCATCGGGGAAGGGATCAAGTCATTCATAGTTCAAGATCCGCAACAAGTGAATGACTCGTTGGAGGGCTTTGATTTTGAAATGAGAGTACTGTTTGGATTTGTATCTGAAGGCGTATGAGCTATCAAGTGAGGCTTCAGAATATCTGAGAATTTATTTGGAGTTGTGGTTGCATCCAGATTTAAATTAGGGATTTGCAACCGTGCGCGAGAGAGAGAACATAGGTGATTGTCATGGTTACACATTCAAGGTGTCAGATTCTATTTAAAACCTTATTCTTTTCTCACTTTTTTAATGTGGGACAAAGTTTATTTTCTCATTTGGACTAGCCATCTTTAAGTGACAATTTCTCATTCAGCTCACAACCAAATTATGTATATGAATACATAATTTTATAGCCCTCATTACAAGGATTACAAATTCATGCATGTAATTATATAATTAAAAGTGCAACTCACTTTAATTATTTGGTCTAATCAAGGGTGCTTTAGACCATATTTCCAACATACAACCCCATCAAAATTTAGCACACATCTATGCAAAGAATTACAGAAAGATTTTGGTAACAAGAAACAACTCATTGGGTAAGAAGGAAGTGTATCGGCAACCACTGAAATCAATATATCCTTCCCAGAACCACTAAGGAGCTTTCCTGCCATCCTTCTAGTTTCTTACTTAGTTGCTCCTTAATATAGGCAAATGTGTTCGTCTTGTTTCTACCAACAGTAGGTAAACCGAGGTACTTCTCATGTTTCTTTACAATCCCCACACCAAGTACGGCTGCCAAAGACTGTTGTTGATTAGTTCACACACCTTTGCTAAACACAATACTGCTCTGATTGAAATTCACTTGTTGCCCTGAAGCTGCCTCATAATCAGATAACACAGACTGATAACAGTACATTCAGAAAGTGAGGCCTTACCGAACAATAAGCTGTCATTAGCATATAGAAGATGACTGATAGTTGGTGCCCCCTCACAAATTTGAACTCCCTGAAGCATACCCTCAGTAATTCGTGTATCTAAAAGAATCGAAAACACCTCCGCACATAATAAGAAGAGGTAAGGAGAAAGGGGTCACCTTGCCGAAGTCCCCTGGATGGAAGTAACGAACCACAAGGCTTGCCATTAATCAGAAAGGTGTACCTCACAATGCTTACACATTGCATAATCAGACGTACCCATCTCCTATGAAAAACTCATTTCATCCGATCAATCAGTAGTATCAGAATCAATGTAACGAGAAGCTTCATTATCAATAAGGGAGTTGTCCGTGATCAATGTACCTGGAATAAAGGCACTTTGACAAGGACTGAATATCTGATAATAATCCTTTTCAACCGGTTAGCAATAACCCTCGAACAAATTTTGTTGAGAACATTGAAAAGGATTTTGATTTTCGCAGCTGATTGTTTCCTCTTTCTTAGCCATATTTCTGTACTTCTGTACCATTTCAAGCCAAAATTCACAAAGCAAACACAGACGGTTTGTTTTATCAGCACAACCACAATGGTAAATAGTAACAAGCAAATTAAGTAGATACTCTTACAGTTACTCGTAACCAGTACTTGGTTACTTGATCGAATTAGACTACCGTATAGTGTGTACCATTGTAGCGTAATTCAAGTATACAAACATCAAACAATGAAATCACAATCAGCTCTTCCTCAAGATCAATCAGAAACATGCAGACATAATCGATAAACCTGTAACCTCACTCTTTTCATAGATGGCACACCCATTTCCTGGCAAATGATTACATACTAATGTAACTTCATGTTATGGCTTGAACATGTAGCGTGAATAGTAAAACAAGTCATTAGAACTCATAACTGAATGCACGAACACTTGCATTGAATAAGGATCGTTCAATGTTAATAATCATTCACACCAGACTTTTATGACTACAAATCTAGCACATAAATTTGTAAGAAATCATCTCAGTACACCATTTGCATATCAGCCTTCTTTCTTCTCCTTCACACATAAACTAAACGTTCTAGTGCACTACAAATTTGAGAAAAAATGAAGTCGGGATCAGCAACGGAAATGATAGTTCAAGTTCTTTTCTCTAGTATCCAAAACTATAGATATGGCCATACTCAAACAATAAAGGCCTCTGCACTACCTGGCCCATTCATGATTTCAGTCTCTATGAGCGGCACTGTCTATGACCATCATGAAACATAAACAGCCTTCTCCGAATGTGGCCACCAGGAGGTGTATTTCATCATTAGTATGGTCTGTAACGCATGGGTCGTCTGAACCTTGGCACCCTCCTGCACGCATGAAAATCAAATCAATGCCTAGTCAATAAGGAGTCGATGCAAAGTTTATTCATATCTCAGAGCGAGAGAGCATGTCAAAGAATAAGAAATCTACAGTTGCCAATTACACAAAAAACTAAAACTCGGTCTACACAAGTTGCCCATTTTGCAGCCATTATCAAAGAACCAGTTAAGAAGTCTACGGAAGGCAGACCAGTTTCCATCACCATTGGTACTAATTTGGGAAATTTCGGCAGAAGCTTGAGGTATGCCATGTACAACTTATAATAACAACACCAATACAGTAGACACTTGGGGATGCTGTGAGGTAGCCAATAATATTGTTATTCTTAGAATTATGTAACACCAGCACATGCTTGGTACTTCATGTCATTTTACGTTGCAATACCAATATCTACACTCTATTAAGAATCTTAATCTACACTGAAGGAAGACAAAATGGTTTGAAACCGAGTAATTGCTGCATTTTGATGAAGGCTGTTATAATAATTTTACATTGTCATGCCTCTTGGTTGCTTCCCCAAAGCATCCAAGTAGAATAGAAAGATTATGATGCTTACCCATAACCATACGAGGGGTAGAAAGGTGCAGCCATGAAGGGCCTCCTAGATCGGAAAAATGGGCTAGGACGC
Source organism: Comarum palustre (assembly GCA_951800085.1). NCBI lineage: Eukaryota > Viridiplantae > Streptophyta > Magnoliopsida > Rosales > Rosaceae > Comarum > Comarum palustre. The sequence continues at coordinate 28,883,802 of OX637575.1, read as the reverse complement.
CTTCCTCGATACTGTTTCAGTCCAGGAACATTCGTTCTTTTAGCAGAGACCTGCAAAATAACGAAATTAATCACTGTAAAATAATTGGGCTAGAGAAATTCTCAAATTTTATCTGTGTGTGTGTGTGTGCGCGTGTGTTTGTGCCTGTATGTGTGGGTGTTTGTGTAAATAAACCAAGTACCTTCAATTGTCGGCCATGCAATTCTGATTCATTTAGTATAAGAGCATTCTGCACAGCATCAACTTCAACAAACTCAACGTAAGCAAATCCTTTTGGTTGACCAAACTTGTCTGTCAAAATCGTAACTCTGTTCACAGTTCCACAAGATTGAAAATGCTGCTGAACTTCCTCAGGGGTGCATGCATAGTCAACCTGAAGTTAAGAGAAAAGAACAAATTAAGTGCTCACTCTTGGTCTGAATGCTATGATAGGGCATTGCAAATAGCAAGATATATTACACTCTAAAATGAATGCTGGAGCTAACACAGGTGAACTTAATCTTACGTTGCCAACATAGATGGATCGAGCATCCACCTCTTCCTTCTCTGCCTGACTTGCAGAACCACCATTGGGATCTTCATTCACAATCAAAAAAGAGAAAATAGTTAGGCAATATTGAAAGATATTCTACAGAAAACATCAAACCACAAGTAAATACCAAAATCCTAGAACCAGATAACAGAGATCATGCAAATACATGTTATAGCACCAAAGACAAAATACTGCAGAATATATATTGCAGCCTAAATGTACAGATGATGAAGCGCAGAGCAACAAACACGCGATAAAAATTGCAGACTTTGCAGGTAACGAGATCCAACTAATAAAGTTTTGGCTAGTTACCATATCAACAAGGTTCTAAAAATCGGCGCCCAAGAACGCCTAGGTGGCGTGGCAGGTCACCATTTTGATTTCCCCAAATCAGCCAAGCTGGGTGCCGGTGCAAAAAATAGGCCACCTAGGCAGGCTGGGCGGGCTAGGCGGCACCTAGGCGACGTAAAAATTGGACGCCTGGCAGGCTAGGTGAGCTGGGCAGCGCCTAGGCGGCCTGATTAGGCTTTTTCTTTTTTTAGAAAATTATGAAATACATAAAAGCCAATCAAAAATTAGTAAAATTAAACACGAAAAACATAATATTCTACTTAAAGTATAAACGAAGGACACAAGATTTTATTATTATTATTATTTTTAAGAACATTGTTGTTTTATTTTGTCTATTTTTGAAGTATTTTTGCTATTTTGGAAAATAAAAGTGCTTTTTTATAAATTTTAAATATATAATTATTTTTAATAAATAAATAATAATATGTAAAATGCAAAATTGCCTGAGCGCTAGGCGCTGGCTGTCCGACCTGGTAGCGCCTAGCATTTTTTAGAACCTTGCATATCAGAGACACATAGTTGTGCACCAGAACTAATCTAGCGTACACAAGAACAAAAACTCCTAAAACCATTCAAGACAACACAACATTTACAAGAAACAAAACCTCCGAAAACTCAATTGTACAATCAAGATCAACTTATTTATAAAACAATTAACATCCATGGTCAGATAAACGCATCAAAATTGATAGAAACTTTAATATTTCTGTTCTTTACACCACAAATAAACCAAGAATTCAATCCGCAACCTAGCGGTAGTAACAAGTTCATCTTAAGCTCAAACCTACCTAAACAAATAATGCAGCTCAAACCTAGCTCACCAAATCACACAGAATCATATACACAACCAAACCCTAGCTCAATCAATCATACACAAATCAAAACACCCAAGAAAAAGCACAATACCTTGAACAGCTCCCATCTCCTTCTCCACCTTGGCCTGCATATCGCGTAGCGCGCTGGCCTCTTCCTCAATCTCCTTGAGCCGCTTCTTCATGTCCTCCAGCTCCTGAATTCACAAAACCAAAAACGACGCCGCATCAACACATGAACATCCACAAAACCTAGATTTAGCGAAACAACACTGGATAAGGTTACATTGTGAGGGCATACATACCTTGGAGTTCGGGTCGTCGGTGTAGTCCTGGTCGTCGTCGTCGGCGCGGGACGACATGTCGACGTCCTCGACGTCATCGGCGGGAATCTCGCCGCCGTAGACCTCGTGCTCCTGTTGGTCGTCCATGGCTGTGAGTCTGGATATGAAATTGATTTGGGATCGGAGGTTGTGTGAGGGCTTGAGAGAGAGAGTGGGTGTTATAGGGATGAAGAGGCTCTCGCTCTAATTTGAAATTTTGACAAACAGTGGGGGTAGTTTCGGTGTTTTCTTTATTTGAGTGTGTCCAAAACTATTGGGATTTTCCGGTTTGGACCGGATAGAATGTAATTTTTTTAAAAATGTAAGTTTATTTTGCAATCTTCAACCAGAGATTAGGGTTGTCAATGGTACACAGTTTTATTCTAACCAATTCATATACCAACTGTATCAAATACATTGGTCTACCATCAAATTGGTACACGGTACATGTGCATGTTTTCCCTATATCATGGTATACTGTATCTACCAACTTATACTATATTAAATTATTTAATATAAAAATATATATCTTTAAATTTTCAACCATAGATTTACTGAAAAATAAATCACTATCGTAGATTTTCAATCGTTTTGAGAATTTATTACTTGTTAGTACTTTGAAAGTTTAGCTATATAGACTTTGGCATTCAGCTTGTGACTTTTTATTTGGTAATTTGGTTGAAGTTGTATAAGACTATGGATTTGTTGTTATTTGTTGTTACTTATTTGGATTAAACTTTTAAATTTTGGGGTCATAAATATGTTGGTAGAAGCCTATTACCAACCGAGTACGTCACGTTCCGGCCCGAGTTTACCTCCCTAAACCCAGGTTAGGACGTGCGGGACCCATCTCAATAGAGATTTACTCGTATTCCCCCTTGAGAAAGGATAACCATTTTTTCCAAACCATTTTCAACAGTCCAAACGATACCGGAATAGACCTCACAGCCAGAGGTTATCCCGATTTCCGCATTTGGATCTCAAACCAATTACTTTAGAGGGCCTAGGGTTCTAATATTATTTGTGACTGCACCCGAATCCCGGTCAGGCTGCCTACGTACCCTGTCCTCAGAGATCAAGCCACACGTAGCTCTCATGTTTTAGTTAACATCCTAACCGGGAAAACCTGTTTTTCTAATTATTATTCGATCTAATAATATGGATAGCAAATGCCTAAAGCATATCCTGAGTTTAACCTCTCAAATGAGGTATCCACCGACCATCTAACTCTCGGGATTATCCCGAACATAACATCAAACTTATATAAAACAACCATACATATACAAACAGGATATAACGACAATCGCATAATTATAAACAACATTCACACATAAAAACACATAACTGTAAAATAAAGACAACCACGGAAATATATATTTCCGTGGTTGTCTTTATTTTACAGTTATGTGTATATATATATATAATTTGGGTATGGTGTTGGTGATGATGCAGAATTGTGTATGGTATGGGTGATTGGTGAGATATGTATTAAACTGGGCTAGTTTGCCTCTTTTAATATAATTTCCCCTTTAATCAAAATAAAAAAGGAGAGAGCTTAGAATGCAGTGTTTCACATCCTCCATTGTAGAGAGTGAGAAGTAGTGAATGTTGAGGAAGAGAGGCCTTACATGGGAACAAGAGTCTTGTTTGGTAGCCAAGGATGACTTGCCTGCTCCTCCGCTCCATTGAAGCTAGCTTCCTGCTCTCTTTATTCATTGTTCAGAAGCTCATGCATGTTTAGCCAGGCAAGCATCTTCGCTATTTTGACAGCTTCTTATTTCTCATGCCAGGCCTTCTCTTCTTTTGATACAACAATGGTATATCATGGTTCTCATTCTTAGCTCACTAGTCTCACTATCTAAAAGTCTCAGTATTATGGTTCTTAATCTGTGTTAATAATGATATATATTTTTACTAGCTAGACGAGCATCAAACCCAGCCGCTCAAAAGTAAAATAGAGAAACCAAATAGATCGTATCCAGGTAGATACTGAATAGCAATAACGTCAAAAATTCACAATACTGCAATAAACACATTTAAACTAGTCGAACATATATGAAGTATGAGTTCTTAGTCTCTTTTGCTTGATCATGTTTTTGATTGTAAGGTATATGAGTACGCTCTTCATCTCTTTTGTAAATTTTTGTTTTGTTTTGTTTTGTGAAACTGTAGCACCTAGGTAGAGTGATATACACATATGGTCCTATGGATGAACGTTGTCCTAAAGGCACAATTGCGTGAAGAATTCTGATAGTAATTACTCTAATCTTGGGCCATTTGACTGATTTCATAAATATCCCACCAATTTTAATAAAGTTTCATAATGTTCTTTTTAATAATGACCTTATATCTGTGCCTTCAGCTCATTTTCAAAAAAGAACAGTGTGAAGTTACATATAACCTCTCAAGTATATGTGATATTTTGATTTTTTTCTACTTTTTTTTTTCATTTGACTGATTTTACTATAATTTACAAGATATATCATACCAACTTTAATTTTTACCTCATGACCCCTGTTTTCATAACGCTAATGATCTTATTGTATCCCTTCGTTTTATTATGTTTTTTGAAAATTACATGCAGCAATTATGCAACTCGATCTCTAATTGATTTCTCTTTTTCGTTTCTCATGGCGGAACCAAGTCTTTGTAATTCTGAAGAACAAACACTAACGCAATATTCATACAAATTAAGCTTCTTCAACTTACGTGACCAAGTAGGGGCAAAAATGGTGAGACCAGCTTTAGAATTGGTTGGTTTAAATTGCATGACTAATACATTTCTTACTCGAAATCATGATTAATAGATGTAAGATATATTTTTCTATTAGCATTAAACTCATATCAAATCATTCTTTTATACTGTTGTAAAGCTAATGCCTCTTGTATAGATGATCATGATGGTGCAAGCTAATACCTCTTGTATAGTAGTACATCAAATACAGTTTAAGAACACCACATGTGTACATGAGGAAATAGTACAAGCTCTTGTTCTTTCTTCAACCTTTGTTTGCATGACATTACATACCACCTAAAACTCTATCACAGTCGCAGCAACACAGAAGGCAACGAACCCAAAATTGTTTCCAGTTTATTCTTATGGCAAAATAAACTGAATTCATTCGGCCTCCGAGTCATCACTCTTGTTGTCCACATAAATCTCTTCAACTTCACCATCTGATGATTTCTCCTCTTCTTCTCTTTTCCTTCTTTCTTCTTCTTCCTCTCGTTCAACTGCCCGAGCCTTTGCACTTTCAAGTCTAGAACTGACTGTTTCCCATGAAACAAGTTTCTCCAGAAAGGTTGATATGTAATCGGCTCGATTATTCTGCAGGATTAACCAACGATTTACAGGTATTAGACAGAGTTCCACAAATCCCTTCTCATAAGAGGAAAACAGGATGTTTAATTAACAGGTCTCACCTGAACATCGAGGTAGTAAGCATGCTGTTGAACAAAACAAATGTCCAGAACAATGTAGCAATTGTCAGCAATTGCTTTTCCCATAAATCCCATACATATAACTATTTCAAACATGAATAACACAATAAATTACAAGTACCTCCCAAACATCGATGGTAAGGAGCGGCTGCATTGAGCAGTAAGAAAAGTCATTACTCAGATGGACTTAATGGAATAATTGCTTTTCAATGAAGTATCACATTACTTATGGAAGTATGAAAAATTGAGTTTGAAAAAAACTTAATGATCATGATACTCACAAAATAATCCCATATAAGGGGGTTTACTGCATTAGGACTCTTCACCACTACAAGCCTTTTGTCTTCGTCCACTGGATTAGGATTGACTGCATTTTCAACATCAAGTCTATTTGCTTTATCTGAAGAAATCAAAATTATAGGGAAGTTACTGTGTGCCAAATGCAGTGTCATACCAGAATTTGCAGTCATAACTCATAAACGCAAAGAATAAGAAATGCCAAGTAGAAGGTACACCCACATGCAAGCCAAGCCCAACCAGAACCAAACTGTGTAGCGGCAGCCGACCTTATCTCATCAATGAATTTCTCAAAAGAACCAAAATCTCTATTAATTAGTTCTAGAAGTTCCCCGGATGGCCTTCCTCCACCACCTGGTTTCATGGACTCCCAGAAAAAGTCATGGTTCCAGATCTGCATACAGAAGAAAAAGCCATAGGTGAATATGAAGTTAACTTCAGAACTGATTCTGATGCAATATAGGATTCAATCAATGCCAACCTTAACACTCAAGGAGTTCAAAATAATCATCTCAATGATAGCATACCTGTGCTGCATTGTTGAAAGGTGGAAGCAAATATCCCTTATTGTGTGTGGCAAGTATAACATCCTCCAATGACAATTCATCTAGCTCAGTTCCTTCGATTTGCTTGTTTAGGTTATCCACATAACCCCTATGGTGCTTCCCCCAGTGATACTCCAGAGTCTCTTTGCTCATATACGGCTCCAGCGCATCCTACTCAAATTCACACATCAAACCAAACTGTCACAATTTCGAAAAACACAACATTAACAGCATTGTAATCTAAATTAACTTGGAGCACAAATTTCACTGGCAAATTTGCCAAAATTCTCATTCTCCACATTTAACAATGTTAAGCAATGAAGGGTCATTAAAGAATGAAACTTTATTGTAATGGTCACTTATAACAACTTAAAGTTTACTTTCTGATTGAAGCCTAAGCCCACAGTAATTCTTTGCTCAAACTTAGCTTATATCATAAACTTCAAACCTTACCAGTGGATAGGGAGGAGGCTTCAGCTCAAATTTGGCACATATACTCCTTGGACCTGCTCCCCTTTTGCATTGTCTCTGAAAGATTCAAAAGAAACAAGATACTACATAAACCCAATTCAAAGCTCAATACTTTATAAAACACTAGACTAAGCTCAGTGAGGAGAACCTGTTTCTTTGACCTTTGCAAGGTTGAAGGTGATGCCAGACTTCCAGTGAGGCCTGTAAGATGAGATTCAATGCTTAAACCCCGAACCCTTTTAGAGAGAAAGAAGGGACGAAGAGGGAGAGGGTGATACTGACCTTTCCATGGTGGGCCCAGTTTGCAAGTTAGCGAATTTAGCGCAGAGAATGGTGTTGTTGTTGCTACTGGTACTGGTAATATTACCATGTCGGAGAATTGAAAGCTTTGGATAAAGGAGGAAAGACTGGGAGAGTGGATTCTGGGGAGGGGCTTAAGTGACATATATATATATATATATATATATATATATATATATATATATATATATATACTTTAAGGTAGATAATTTTCACGCCAATGTAAATTTTAGAAGAAAATATGAAGTTATGATTAACCACACTCATCTATGTCTTGTCCAAAAAGTCACCTTAGCAAGTGAATGTAACGAGGCTAATCATGCTGGTAGATCGAGCAAACTTGTAAGGTAAATGATACACACACCAAAGTTTAGATGAGAGTTTTCACTCAAAATTATCAATTTTAATACACCCTTGTTTTGTCACCCCCCAAATGGGAGCTAGGGTTTAAAGAAAAGTTTGCTCCTGATCTTGTCTGGCTGCCCAACGGTGCTAGTGTCGGCCTCTGGTTGTGCCGTCGTCTTGTTGGTGTGGCCGGATGGGACCTTATGGCATCACACTGGTGGACGATAACTAGAATCGACAGATGGGATTGGAGGGATCTCAGTCCCTCTCGCTTTCGATGAGTCATATCTATTATGGGTTGGAGTCTGGTTACAGAAGGGGCCAGTGGTCATGACGGATTCTCGATGGGTCGTGTTAGTGGTTTGTGGCGGTCAGAGGTGTAGTAGACAAGCTGAAGGTAGCGCGTTGAGGTTCGATATCGGTGATACGGTGGTAACAGATGAAGGTGGAGCGATGATGCAGAGACGACATCAAATTGAGCAACTGGCTGCTCTGATCCAGTCAATGGGCCTGGATTCTAGAGATGGGCTGGAGGCTTGGATAGTTAGGTGGGACTGGGCTTTTATTTGGCCGAGGCTGGGTTTGGTTTTTCTGCCTTTTTAGTTTTTGTAGGTTTGGATTTGGTTGTCCCTCCTCTTTGAGCGAGGGTTTAGGTCTTCTTTTTTAGGGAGGGTTTAGGGTTTTGGTAGGGTAGCGTCGTTCTGGTCGTGTCTTTGGGTGTGTCATGATTATGGTGTAATGTTCAGGTACTATTTTAACGTCGGTTAGTTCTTGTTATCAATGTAATAAGGAGGTTATATGTGCATATATGCTGGTAGTTTTGACATGTAGTGTTTGAAAGAGTTGTTTCTTCTTAAAGTTAACTGCAAGGATGTGTTGGTAATTCTGGATTAGGTTAGGCTAGGTTACGATTGAACTCATTTCAGTTCTTATCCACTGTAATCGTTGGAGTTTCGGGTAGGTAGAGGAGAATGAAGAATTTATTTCCACCATTGTTGTCTCTTATGGTTGTAATTTGTATCTCCGTAAATGAAACTCTTGTTATTGCTCTAAAACAAATAATACACCTATGTCAAAAAATCAAAAATATTCAAAACAGTCTCACCATATACTCCTTGATTCTTAGACCGTCATAGAATTGTTAGATTCTCAAAAAGTTGGGTTAGACTGTTTTTTTTTTTAAATTCTTGTATGCACGGTCGTATATGTATAAGACACAATCTTAGTCATTCATAACAATTCATATATTTGACCGCCCATGTATCAATATTATATCATCTAATTTTAACCGTTCACATGTACCGTGTATTGAAGATATTCTTTTTTTTTACAATCTTCAAAAGTAATTTAAGAAATGAAAATTAAAATTAGTTCAAAAGGTACCAGGAAAAACGAATGTTGGAAGCTTGCGTCAAACGACACCATGCAATAAACGATGCAACTGTCGACACAAAAATACTTGATAGGTGATGCCCACATTTGTTCTACTCTTTATCACAACCTGTAACTGCAACCATACTCGCATTCTTTTTCGAATTCAATCATGGCAGACATTGGACTAGACCAATCAATACAATCCCCAAACGCAAGTTCATGCCCACAGCTCCTCTCCAACTCTCCCGATTTCTAACCGGGGACGCCATTCAAGTCACAGGCGACACCGCGAACTTAAAATTCTCAGTTCAGATCAATATCCAGGAGAAACACACCCCTTACCATAACAACAACCTCTTTAAATCTCTCGGCGCAGATGCATCTTACCTGAAAATGAACATCAAACATGCCAAAGTTCAAGAGTTTCTTTATACGTGACACCACCTAATGATGTTCAAGTGGAAGATCAGAATAGTCATCAGTTTCCAGAAGAGGGTGGGAGTAGTAATGGACAAATTGTGACGAGGCTGAGAAGCGGGATGATATCTCCGGTGAACTATTTCCTCGGATATCATTGTCATCGTCGGGGTTAAGGCTCTGTGGGAAGAAGAGATATGGAGGAAAGAATCAAAGCGCTGATGATGTGTTTGAGAGGGTGCTGAGAAGGCATAGGTTTCCCATAAGGCCATGCACTTCTTATGCTTTCTTTGTGATGGCAACTTGGGGTTCTGTCAGGTCCTCTTCATTTGGGGAAACAAGGAACTCGGTCGGATGTGGTACCAACTCCCTCAAACAAAGAAAAGGGTATGTAATCTCTCTATTTCTCTCTTGATGTTTAGTCGAAAACTTGCAATTCAGTTTTCTTGTTTTTGTTAATTTCGAAACACAAGGAAAGCTAAAAGATGTATACATTTCTGCAGTTTTACAAGGAGATAGCTATGAAGGACAGTGCAAGGTATAAGAAGCAATGCGCGCAGTTCATGAAAAAGCCAACTTAGAGCACTGCAAGAAAGTTGAAGATGTAGGTACTTATTTTCTAGTCTGTCCAAAGAAAAATGCCTCAACTTTTGACCCAATCTCAGCACACAAGATTTTCCATCCTTATTAGATAAAGACATTCATACTTATAGGAAGGAGATTAGAATCGTAATCAAGATAGGATTCTCTCTTGTCAGTGAGTCGTGTCTTGATTGGTTAAGGAGTTTAAATAACAACTTTAAGGTCACTGGTTCAAACCTCATGACATATGTAGAATGAATTATTTAATAAAAAAGTTTAAAATATAAAAAATAAAAAAGATAGGATTCTCTCTTATATATATAGAATAATTGGGAATTCAGTATTGGATTCATGAAAGCTGTATTATTGATATGGAGGAGATTAGGTGAGAATCATTTTGCCAGCACTAATCTTCATCAGATGTGGAACAATTCCATCAGAAGGGAGTTTCGATACAGAATTCAAGAACAGTTATTGGAAGAATAAAAGAATATTAGCATATATATGGAAGATCAAACTAGACAGAACCATACAACAGCCCTACCAGATGACAAATTTGGGTCCTATAACTATACAGTAGCACACAACGGTGAGACACTACTGGGAGGTTGGGACGCATTCAAATAGTAAGAATGAGGTAATAGGATGAAAATATTGTTTGTAATTCCTATAGGGAGAAAGGTTTTGTATACACATCAAATTGTTGACTCGCAGATAGCTGTGGTTCCTGCAGCAAAAACCATTCAAAGGGACGTTATAGATGGAAACTGAAATCAGGATAGACACACCCACGGACTTAGATTCCATATATGGTTAAACTACTGTTGGAAGCATTGATAATCATACCTGTCTCAACTTTCCGAGACTCCCTCCTGTCAAAAGCTTGGAGATAAGGGATGTCACAATACCGCCTCCAGCACCACCATCAGTATTATGGATGGTGGATCGCATTGCATTCATCATGTTTCCGTATGTAGTTGCATGTCCACGCTCTATGGCTTGGATGAAAGCATAAGTCATGGCACCAGTTGAAGTAATCTTTGACAGAGCCTGTGTTCAATGACGTGTTAGCTTTTTCAGTTTAGTAATCCTATGCTAGAAAAGGTAACATTAGCACTTTAGTTGAATTAATTGATCAAAGAATTTGTCCACTGCTTACTGAGGTATCAGCAGAGGTCTGATCATCATCGCAGCCACTGAAGGAAATGGCCTCACCACCACTTGTACCCTTCCAAACACCTGATCGAGGACGATGGTCCTCCCATATGTACCTCCCATGTCTACATTGCCACACAAGAATGCACGAATCAATACATTATCGAGCAAAACTGAGCAGAAAACAGTCTCCACAAAGAAATTGAAGTGTGCTACAAAGACATTCAAATTTAAGCCACATAATGCGTCAAACTGTGAGTTACCTATCCATTCTACAGAGAAATGGCAAATCAAGCACAGTACCACTATGGCAGGCATCTACAATAGCATGAAGTTTAGCTCCAACAGGAAGAGGTTTAACAATTGTTACATTGATCTCATCATCCACGATCATCCCCTGAGTCTCAAAATCCGAGGGACACAGTGTCTCATCATATCCATCCACCTCATCTCCAGTGTAGTTCCGCTGCTGTGATCCATGCCCCGAATAATGAAACACCAAAGAATCCCCTGCCTGACAACCTTGCACAAGCCAAAACAGCGCCATTCTCATGTTCTGCTTGGTCGGCCGTCGAAAAGGATCAGCTTCTTCTTCTACAAGTAACACAGACATAGATTAAAACCAGAAGCTATCTGCAGCAAAGCCTTAGGAACAACTTCTAATGAAACCGGTTCTTACTAGTACTCATTAATTTCCAATTATTCAAGCACTAACAATGTACAAAATACCAAAACAAACAAACAAATTTCATTTCATCTACGTTCAATTTGGAATCATTCAACCTTTTTGCAATGCATCTAGAAATAAGGACTCCAAATAGCTCAACTCACACAAAATATCAAAAGATCACGACTTTAAACTAAAAATCAAATCTTTAAAATGAAAAAAGAAAAATCAAACTACCTGTGAGCATGAGAATGGAAGACTCAGGAAACTTGAACTTGTTGACCAACAAATACTTCATACACTTTGCGTCGTTAATGCAACCCTTGAGCTCGTGCCGCGACCTCTTGTACGACACGGCACACACCACTGCCCGCTTCCGTCCGTGTGCCGGCGGCGGCGGCGGCGCGTGGCTGTGCGGTGACGGCTCGTGGGACGATGATGAAGAAGAGGATTGCTGCGGCGGAGGAGAAGTGAGGGATCGGGATGCTCCGGCGATGCGCGTGACGGTGTTGCATAGGCCGCAGCGGATGATCTGAGCACCTGGTAGCAGCTGCAGAGGTGTACGGCAGTTGGAGCAGTCTACCAGCATTAACATGGTGGGATTGGATTGGAGATGTGAATTTTTGAATGAAGGAGATTGAGAATTTGAAGAAGAATGGAATGAATGAAATGGGATTGGAGTTATAAAGGGGGTTGCTTTGGATTGTTGGAGACTTGGAGTTGCAGAATGTGGAGTTGTTAGGAAGCTGACGAGGTATAAGAGAGAGAGAGAGGCAACTTCGACTTAGTTTTCTTCGAATTGGACCAATGCTGAGAATTTAAGATATTTTGCAATTTGCCAAAAAAATGAAATTGAGCTTGAAGAAGAAATAGGCTCGAAGAGATGAGGAGAAATTTTTGTGATTAGGATCAGCATAATCTAATTTGCTTCGATCTTTCTTACTTGCCTTCAATTTGTATTACACTAGATGATGATGAGAGCTTTTGAAAATAAAAGTGAAACAACCGTGTGAAAGATGATATAAAAAATAATCGTTAGAAAATATGTCAAATATTGTAAATATATAATAACATAAATTTAATATAATTAAATAAATAATTATAACTAAAAACTCGTAATACAAATATGATGATGAACACCAATGTTACCAACTCTGATTCAATCATAGTAGGATGTTGAAGGAAGTCGAGTTGTGTGTCTCGCACACTTTCCTTAAGACAAATTATGCCTCATCTTCAGTGCAAAAGTTTGATGACACTTGTCTCTCATGATACAACGACTGCTTGTCCCTTGAAACTACACTGCTACTAAGGACACTGAACGAACTTGAAGTACCTTCGTCTCACCAAAATACAACTTAGAGAGAGAGAAAGAGAACTCAAGTAAGGAGAGATGTTTTGAGTTGGTGTGTTTAAAATGAGGGATAGAGTCACCTATTTATATTGGTGGGATTGGAGGAAAACTTGAATGCCATGAATAAGGTTACAACCTTTCATTAGACCACTACCATGTCATTGATTCATGTTGTTACAAAAACCAAAAGACAAGGAAGTTGAAAGATCAACCATTAGATGCATTACTTTGGTGACTATTTTCATTCACCTTTAACTATCAAAATGATTACAAAAAATCTTTTATTTCTATCATTTTTTCAACAAGATAATCATGATAATAAATAATAAACTTAAAAAAATACACTATATAAATGAATAAATGATATTTTATCATAACCACAATCAAACAAATGTTGTATGATATATGATTCATATGTGTGTCTTGGTTTATATCAAGTCTATGAGTTTTATGTTACATCTTTGTAATAGGAAAGTTATATGAGTTTATCCCAATATGTAAGGGAATGATCCAATATATGTTATGTCATGACCCGAATCTAATAGTTATGTATTTACCGGGTCGTAAATGTTATCGTAAATGACTCTAAAAGTTAACTTTTCGTTAAGTCTATAATTTAGGAAAACTTCCTTCATTAGAGTCGTAGAGGACTTTAATACGAGTTCGTGAACATGTGATACGCTCAAATTGAAGCTCGTATGAAGAGGTTACGATACAAAAAACAAAAGTTAATATTTGAGGAAATTACTATAAATAAAAGGAGGAAATTTCTATTGTGGGGGGACTCTTATTTCTTTCAGAAACCATTCTCTCTCGCCTGTACTCCCTCATTCAGTAACAAAAAAATATGACTGACCTGACCCGGAACCGACCGAACCGATATTTTCTGCCAACCCCAATCAACCCATACGGTAGGGCCTGTCTGGTTCGCTTCTTCTTGACGGTACGAGCCTCCCTGTGGTAGTGGAAGGGGTTGATTCATCCTGGTTTAGGAGAATCGATGCCCGCATAGTAGCTATTCAGGTATGGCAAAGATCTGACCGGTTCTCCGGTGTGCTATGGCGACGAGGCCTGAAACCGGTCGGGTTAGATTTGACTTAGCGTCCTGGTTCTATCCTTGGTGGTTTTGAAGCTCAATTCGGGGTGTGGAGTGTCTGAATCGAAATCTTTCCTTACGACGGCGTTTTGGGGCAGTTCCAGGCCAAATCGGACTTAAGTCCCCGATATAAAAGTGTTTCTCTTGTCTTGATCTTCATTTTTGCAGTTGGAAATGTGGCCTGAATCGGGAGTTTTGAGGAGGTGGTAGGAGTCACTCACAGCCGTCTACGGTGGCGAGTGGAGGCGCGTCCGGCGGTTCTGGAAGTTCTATTTCATTACTATAATCTCTGGTTTAGTGTGGCGGCATGTTTGGCTTCTTCTGAGGCAGTGGGTTGTCCCAACAACATGTACTCATCAATACGAGTGCTTGGATATATATTTTGTTGATTTTGGCTATCGGTTGAGAGTGTAAAACTTTGTCGAAGTGTTTTTACCTTCGTTTTCTTCTGAGAGTAATTATGTAATGTAGAAACTTAGTTTTGGTGTAGATGAGGGGTGAAGAAGTTCGTTTTAAATTGTAGTTGAACTATGAGTGGCTTGTTCCCTTTTAGAAGGTATGTAGACAGCCCAATCGTATTTGCAGGTGCAGTCACAAATATTAGAAATAACATAAAGTTTGAGGGTGTGCCGGTTAAAAGTAGTTAAGGGTAATCCATTTCATAGGAGGTTGCGGTAAAATCTCCTTTAAGGTGAATCCCACATGATTTACCTCGGGTTAAAGGTGGTTAATCCTGAATGGGTCCTGACATGTCGAGTTTCCATAAATAAAGCTTCTTCTATCAATAAAGTAGACTGAATTCTATTCTTCTACTATACTTTATCAAGCATAAGCTCTAACCTCTAGAGTTCGGCCGCTCACCCCTGTGCACCACCGCGCACCCCTTTGCACACTGTCGCGCACCCTAATAGTGCACGCTGCATGTGTGCTGCCTGTGCACGCTGCATTTGCGCTGCCTATGCACACTACATGGCGCTGCTTGTGCATGCCGCATGTACGGTGCATGAGCACTGCCTTTGAATACTGCCTATGCAAGCTGCATATGCTCTACGAGAGGCCACACCATTGTCTATAAAAGAGGGGGAGACATAGCCTGCCTTAGTGGTAGTGCTCCTCATGTCCTAGACAGAAACTTGTCAAAACAATTCATACTGGCTCGAGACAATACAACTAATGTGGATCTCTAGATCACCGGTTTCAATGTTGAGCTCATTCTTAAGCGTGAATGCATACTAAGACTTTGCAATCTATGCATAATGCTCAAAGAAATCGTGGGCACAATGTCGAAGAATCTCTCATGTACGGATTGAATGCATAAGTATGATGTTGACACTACCTTAGTTCATCATGACTTAATAATGCCGCTCTAAGTCTCTTCAATGGAGATTAGACGTCTAACATTGCATTGTTTTTGGCCTAAGTGTGCCATGCACATTTGATGTTCAGTGGCTGCTGAGGTCTACCAAGCGCTACTGGGCACCATGCACATCGCTGTGCATTGGCTGTCGAGCGCTACCGACGCTGGCCACCGAGTGCCATGCACGTTTGATGTGCACAAGCTGCCAAGGGCCACTGAGTGCTATGCATGTCTGGGTGTCCAGCTGCCTACAATGCATTTTGTTGAAATACAGTAAATATGTCCCTTCTGAACAGCAAATTCGTCTAAGCTTTGTGATCAGCTCCGGAAGAACTAGAACGCAAACTTTATATCACTGGAAACTACTAGAGTTTAGTTTCTAACGGTTTTCGTGGTTCGTTCATATCTGTCTAAACGAGAGAGTTATGACTGTTTAAGTGCGCAAATATCAAGCTACACGGAAATCACTAGTGATTCGGTATTTTGTGCATTGTGAAACCTTTGTGACTAAGACGATTGGATCATCACCGTTCACTCATAGACACAGTTGATTGATGTTGTAGGGCACTATGATCTAAGTCACATATGCTCTTTATGTGTTAAGAGACAATCAAACCATGATATGTTTAAGAGCATACACGCCAGTAGTATTGTGAGAATGATAAGAACTTTTGTGTATACCTCTCATGAGTGTCAATAAGAGCATCATAGAGAGAAGCATGAGTAAAAAAGAATATATTTGGGACATGGTCTCACCACAAGGACGGTGATGGCACCATGGTTGTAAACGGCAACCCCCAGGTGACATTTGAGGTTCCATGTGCGTGGTTCCACCGGATTTCATACATCGGTCTTCCCCTAATGCGTCATTGGCTTTGTCTGACACTAATTGTTTCGTTTTGTAAAGCTTATACATTAGCTAAGGAGTGAGTGCACTAAGTTGTCTTGCAGAGTGCACATAGCTACCAGTAGTATATACCCAGCAGACGAGTGTACATGGTTGTCGAGCACCGTGTACCTTATCAGGACTCACCCTAGATTAACCCCCTTTTAATCCGAGGTAAATCCTGCGATATCCATCTCAAAGAAAATTTTACCGCAACCTCCTTTGAAATAGATAACCCTTAACTACTTTTAACTGACACATCCTGAAACTTTATGTTATTTCTAATATTTGTCATTGCACTTGCATCTTCGATCGGGCTGTCTACGTACCCTCTAAAAAAATCAAGCCACTTATAGTTCAACAAAACCAAAAACATTCCATTTATCATAACCAAACTAATTTCATATTAAGTGCACCTAAAACACCAAGGGCACCTAATATACTCATTTTCCTTGTTATGTTTCCACGTGTGCTTATGCTGCATTTCAACAATTCAAACACGAAACACCTCAAATCAACGGAATATAACTTTTATTGAAATTGCTAAGACACCCAAATGGGTTTCATTACAAAAGAAACCGCATTCAAACTTCACTTCTCTAATATACCTCATCATCCTTGTCGATAATAACCCATAACACTTCGACTCCATTACCATTCCTTTCATACCTTGACTAGTATTACCCTTTCATCTTCCGTTACCACAAAAACTTACCATTACGCTTAATCTCAAATCATCACAATGGTATCACTCATACACGAGTGTACTACCACACAAGTTCATAGTTCATTCAACACATAGGATTATACTTCCATGAAAGAAACAATAAGCTATAATCACTCCAAACCGCCCCGGAGCTAGATGCTCATCCTAAGCACATCCGTCCTCGCACTAGAATTATATTAGGGTACCAAACCCTTTATTACAGTTTCTACGATACTAGCTCCGCTAAAGTAAAGATACGAAGAATTTTACGTATCGTTATTGAGTCTTCAAGCTCAAGTAACGGTATATAATTTAACATTACTCATTCAACCCTCTCAAAAAATATTATAGTATTTTCAAATATTAGGTGAACCCGGAAATCACTAAGGGCACCCAAAATGCTAGACCAATACATGAATCCGACTTCTACAATAAGATTTCAACATACCCATTACCGTGAAGTAAAACATCGTCAAAGCATCAAATATATATTCTTTCACTTGAAACCCTAAATTTAATAAACATTTTAACCATAGTAAATCACTTATATTTACTATGGACACTCTTTTCCAACCAAAAACTATTTTTGGAGCCAACATAAAGCTCCAATATCTCATTCAATGCATAAACACACTTCAACAAATATCTAACGGTAATATTTCAATACACGGTTATTAATTATTAACCGTTAATAACGTATAACATTGGATAATCTGAAATCTAATCAATATTACTTCAAAAATTACCAACTCTGTAGTCAGCACCATTAGGCCTATCTCAATATTAGAATTTTAAAAAGTATGAAAAACCGCCTAAAAAGCGGTAGCGCCGCCGGAGTCCGGCCAACCCAGAAACCTACAAAAATTTCACAAAATGATCCTCATTTCATTTCGAACAACTTTCATATACAACACTAAGCCCAATTCTAACTCTAAACAGTTCAATCGAATCAAAATATTAAAATTCTCAATTTATAAACCCTAGAATTTCAAATTTCAAATTCTTTAAACCTAGCTCGAATCGAGTCGAGCTTTTTTGAGGGATTGCTCTACATGAAAAACCCTTTAAAACAAGACCAATAGCTCCGGCTATGGTGGCCTTATATGAGAGAATTTTGGTCTCTATGAACAGTGCACATGCGCATTTTCTCAAAGTAATTTCTCCCTAACGGAGACGAGATAACTCCAACCACCACCATAGACTTAAAAGGTAGATGTATTATCTTCAATTCTATACCAAGATTGCGGCATATAGTGGCCGCACGGCGGCACTGAAGTAGTGGAAGACCTGAAACAGGTCGAGCTCTACAGTAAAAATCTTTCAATTTTTACTTCTTACCCAATTTCACCCAATAACTCATATATATAGGCAATTTACCACATAGTAACTTTATCTTTTTACTCATAGCTTCCACATACGAACTCTGACTAAACAACACGACCTGTGTACGAGTTTGTATTAACGTCCTCTACGATTTTTCTGAAGGAAACTTTTCCAAATTATCGACTTAACGAAAAGTCACATTTTAAGGTCTTACGGTAAAACGAACCGTAATTGAAAACTACCGTAATATTCATAAATTCACAGAAATAGCTCGTTGCTCTGGAAAATAATCTGGACATACATGTGAGCTCGTATTACATGCACTACATCTTCGGACCTTTAAATCCATTATTCCAGAAAAAACTCGAAAGTAATTTCGAATAATTACTTATCATATTTTCTAAACGTTGTCACAAGTCCTCGGTAACACTTACAACCAGTAAATAGGTAACTTTTTGGTTCGGGTTGTGATACACCTAGCTTCCTAGCAGCGTGCGCGTGGTTGCTAGCACCGTGCGCCTAGCTGTCGATGACCTCATATGCTATGACACAAAAGATAACAGTACATTCTTACAAGAAATCCAAAGAGGGATTTCGTATACATAGACAACCAACAATACGGACACTATATATGCTTTTATGGTGTTGGTGTAGGGTTAAAACACTTGTCATGTGTTACATCATTGTCTACCATATGTTGTTATGGGCTTTCTAGCCATATCTTTGCGGGTGTTTATAACCTATTTGATCTCACGAAACTCGACTACATAAAGTATTGAGATTGGTTGATATGCACCAATACTTCCAACAAGGTTATACCGCATGCAACATAACTAATTCATTCACGACTTATCATCATTGAAATATTGCACAATAGCTTGTAAGTGTGTGCAAGGATTGACATGGACTCGACAAGATTGAAACAAATATCCAGGCCTTAAGCTCCACAATATATCAAATTACTTTGCCATAGTGATGAGTTGTGTGGGATGAATAACTACACATCTGTTGAGCATCGTGCACCAACGTGCACATGGCTACTGATAGTATGCACCTAGCTGCCAATAGGCGTGCTCATCTGCCGAGCGTTATGCACTGAGCCGCCTTGCAGCGTGCACGTAGCTACTAGCACTATGCACTGTCGATGACACAAAATGAACATATAGTCCGCTTATATATTTTTTACTCCTTGAAAGTCGATCTCCTTAACCGCTATGTTACGGATTGTCACTTAAAGGCTGTTTTCCTGTCATTAGGGAGAGATACGAACACTGGTGTTCGAGTGGAACGATGTGAATTGTTATAGTTTGTCACCACAAAGTCTCAACTTGATCTCAAATGTACTAGAGTGATGAGATCAATGTTGCACATGTGTGTAAGGAATGATGTCCTATCAAGAGGACATGACGCGACCATATTGAAATGGTCTTGACGCCATTACCATGCCAAACGGCGCCACCAAAGCTGCCAAGTTCAGCTTGTGTGTGTTGTGGAATGGTACAAACACTGTCGTGAATGCGAATGTCTGACTTGATCTGTTTCAATTATATCAACAAGTGTAATAACATAGACGATCTGTCGTTTTGACATGAGCTTTTCAAAATGATCTCTTATGGATAATAATTCTTCATTCATTCTACATTATATCTCTAAATATTTGGTACACATAGAACTTAATTTGAGAGTTTTCATGTTATAACTTTTTTTATCTATTAACAGCTTATAAATTGTTTATTAAATTCTACGAGAATTCACACAAGTTTATCATTTGTTTTTAAGAATCCTTAAAATTTTAACTTTTAAAATCTATATAAATCCACTATACTTTTTATTTTTATTTTTTTAAATCAACTCACCAAAATCACGCCTAACTAGCTATGGATCACGCATACTGCTTGGTATGGTCAGTTTCTTCCAGTTTTCATGGATGCAGAGGCCTCTTGAATCTTCAATATATGCCCGAAGATGAAGCTCTCTAGCTCCCATCACACCTTACATAGCTTTTTGATCAGTTGCAAGAAAGGCATGGAAAGCAAACAGTTTGCGATATTCTTCCTTCTGATCTTCGCTGGTTTAGTAATGTTCATGTTCAATCAAAGCTCAAACGGATCCAGCCCTTTCTTTCTTTCCCGCCAAATATGTCACACCTCTAAACAGGTAATTATTCATGTTATGCTTAAGTTTATATATCTCACTCTCAAATTATCATATATTGTTTTCTTGTTAATTTCAATCAGATAATCTTTATGGTTTGTAAAATAGGTCAATAACATGAGCAGGGTAGATGCGCTTGAATCGGCTTTGTCTGAAGCTTCCATGGAAAACAAGACTGTGATAATTGCGATCATAAACAAAGCTTATGTAGAAGGAGATAAGTCCATGCTTGACTTATTTTTAGATGGATTTTGGCTTGGAGAAGACACAAGGCACTTGATTAATCACCTACTTCTTGTGGCGGCAGATCAAACATCCTTTGAACGCTGCAAGTTTCTCTCTCTTCACTGCTACAAGCTCGAGACCGCCGGAGTTGATTTTGATGCTGAGGTAGTGTACATGTCTCAAGATTTTATCAAGATGATGTGGAGGAGAACTCTGTTTCTCGGACAAACGCTCAAGAAAGGCTATAGTTTCATATTCACGGTGAGTCTATTTTCTTACTGCAGACTTCTTCATATTACAAAATGGGATCCCGTACAAAATACAAAGAGAAAATATCACACTTAATCAATTGTCTAACAACTTACTGTCACCAAAGTAAAAATTAATTACTATCGTGATCAGTAGATGGCCTACAATTGTGTTGGAAAATTTTTATTCACATCATTAACAAATAGTCAGGCGAGAAAAGTATTGGGGATCATAGACATTGCATGAGCTCGAACTGATACTAAGTTTTAGTATGATGTGCGTGTTTTTTTGGAATGACAGTATAATGTGTATATTCATGATTCATTTTTTGAAATTATTCTAGCATATACATATAATGCATATTCGATGATGATTCATTTTGTTGTTTTAGCTAGAATAGATATTGTAAGTTGCAAGATTTGACATCAACCTTGCCCTTCAAAAAAGAACTAGATAGTTTGATTAAAGAGATAATTAGAGGAAAAACTCACTGATTAGATCCTCTTTGAATATAAACTCATTCACAATTTCTATTTTAATTTACACCCAATACATTTATTTTACTTGTCTAACAGATTTTAAACTTAAAAATTTAAAATTAGCATATTTTCTCTACTAACCATTTTGCTTTTAAGTTAGGTTACAAATAGAGAAATTGAGTTTTAAGTATATGGGTTTAGGTTAAAGGTCAGGGTATAGGGTTTAGGGATTAAGATTTAGAGTTTATGGATGAATTGGGTTTTGTGTATAGGGTTTTAAGGTTTTTGGGTATAGGGTTTTAGGGGTTATGGATTATGATTTAGATCAGTTTAGGGTACTTATAAGGTTTAAGGTTTAGGAAGGTTCACAATTTCTATAATTATAGAATTGTTTTTATTATTTATCATAAATAATAGGTTTATTTAGTTTAGACAAATTTAATTAATAAATTTGAGTGTATTTTAAAATAATCTTACATGTGGGTGTAATCTAAAATAAATTTATCAAATTAGGTGTAAACATCAAATACCCTTTAATTAAATGATTCAAAATGACAATCTAAAAAACAATATAAGTGAGATTTCTACGATAGTTCTCTTTATCGTTTATATTATTCTATAACACTGCTAGTTATCTATAATTCTTAACCCAACTTTTCATTCACAGGATGCAGATGTAATGTGGCTAAGGAATCCAATTCCAAGGCTCAACTACAACAGAACCATAGATAGCCTAGACCTCCAGATCGGTACAGATAAGTTTAATGGCGATCAGTGGTCTAAAGACAACCCCATCAACTCCGGCTTCTACATGATCCGTTCCAACAATAGAACAATCTCATTATTCGACAAATGGTACGCCAGGAAAAACGACTCCGCCGGATTAAAAGAGCAGGATGTTCTAAACAACATGATCCGAGGAGGCGTTTTCGAAGAATTAGATATCAGAGTAAGGTTCTTGGACACCCTATATTTCAGTGGCTTCTGTGAAGTCAGCAGAGACTTCAAAGCTGTCACAACCGTTCACGCTAACTGCTGCCGCACGATAAGCGCCAAAGTGGTGGATCTCACTGCCGTTCTTCACGATTGGAAGAGGTTCAAGAGCTTAACTAACCCAAATCAGACCTTACAATGGACTGACCATGTCGCCTGTCATAAGTCCTGGAGACGTCACCGTTAATTAACCTAATACATATATGTATGTAGATTTAATTGGCCTGTAACCATAAGACTATAATTTGTTTTGATTTCGACGTTTAGTTTTTGCGCTGCTTCTTCTCCAAGCTGTGCTTTTAGCCGTGAGCAATTGGCTAGCTATACCTAAATGTAGTCGAAACAAATGAGAGACTGGGAAAGGGAAGGTTCTCATTTGAGAGAGACAGGTGCCCGACAAGTTCTCCAAGCCTCACATACTGTTGGTTTTCCTCTGATCATATCTATTGTGCCATATGTAGTTCATGCATTCTAGACTATAAAAGCAATGCCCTCTGCATGCATAACCTAAGCATACACACAGAAAACACACAAAAAAACAGAAAACAAAAGAAACATGGCCGAAAGAAAGACATGGATGGGCATCCATGTAGCTCTGATGACGATTCTCCTTACAGCTCCGGCTGCCATGGCCGACACCATCATACCGGCCGACAAAAATGGACTCAACAAGTGGTTCAATGGAATTGTGAAACAAAAGTCCGGACTTGATCCTCAGCTTACCAAGGCGGAGCAGGGTACGAAAGTTGTGAAGGTCATGCAAAATGGAGGAAATTTCAAGACAATCACGGATGCCATTAAAAGCGTTCCGAATGGGAACACTAACCGTGTGATTATATACATTGGAGGGGTACCTATAATGAGACGATAACAATTCTAAGAGAAAAACCATTTGTCACACTATATGAGGATCCTAAAAACATGCGGAAGTTGACATTTAACGGTGATGCCAACAAATATGGGACGGTTTACAGTGCTACATTGGCGGTGGAATCGAATTACTTCACGGGAGTTAACTTGAATATCATTGTACGTAATTCTTTTTCTTAAGTTTTTAAAGTAATATGTTTATGTTTCAAAATTACGGCTCTAGTAGTTCTAACTTCTAACCTAACTACGAATATTGTACTATTTATAGAACTCCTCGCCTGAACAGGATGGGAAAAGAGTGCGTGCACAAGCAGTTGCCTTGAGGGTGTCTGGGACCAAGGCCGCATTGCACAACTGCAGGATGTATGGATTCCAGGACACCATTTGTGATGACAGAGGCTTTCATTTTTTCAAGGACTGCTATGTTGAAGGAACTGTTGATTTCATCTTTGGAAGCGGAAAGTCTATCTATTTGGTATTCAGATTAAACTTGAACCATCATCACCAAAATCAATTTACTCATTACGTTTTATTTTTGTTCACATTTGGCACACATAGAAAATCTGATACATATTTTTCGCCCTTACCACAAAACACAGATCTACGTGTGTTGGGAGATAGCGGAATGACGGTGATAACAGCACAACCAAGAGATGCTAAAACAGAAGACACCGGATACTCATTTGTTCACTGCAACGTTACCGAAACCAGCAAGGGCGCGTTTTTGGGTAGGGCTTGGAGGGCTAGTCCCGAGGTAGTGTATGCCTACACCGCCATGTCAAATGTTATTGCTCCAGAAGGATGGACCGACAATAACCACCCCCAATACGATAGGTACGCAAAGATCATATAAGCTAGCAAATTCTCGTTTTCACGTACAAATTTGTTCCTCAAGTTTATGACATGTTTTTACGGTACAAATTTGCAGCTCTGTGAATTTTGGAGAGTACAAGTGCATAGGTCCAGGAGCAACCATGAGCAAGAGAGTGAAGTTCACAAAGCAGCTGAGCGATGCAGCTGCCAAACCTTTCATTAGCCTTGACTTTATTCAGGGTACCAAATGGTTGCTTCCTATTCCAAATCCAAAGGTGTAAATATAATAGTTAGTTGGTGCCATCAGCCACAATGTATATGATTTGAAGTAGTTTCTGTATATAACTTATAACATACGATGACGAATGTATAAATTGTAAAGTTAATACCATATTTATTTCCTTTCCGGCAAAAAGAAACATATATAAATTAAAAAGAATGTCTGAGCCCGGGTTCGAACCGGGGACCTTTAGTGTGTGAGACTAACGTGATAACCAACTACACCACCCAGACAGCTCTGATACATGTCAATACGGAATATATAAAACGAAAAAAATATTGTGTAGTTCAATAGAAAAACACAAAAACGTCGCCGTTGCCGGGGATCGAACCCGGGTCACCCGCGTGACAGGCGGGAATACTTACCACTATACTACAACGACTTGATGCTCAACTAGTTGCTTTTGCGTTATACGATACTAAATTTTCAGTTAGTGCAATACATGCACGTATAGTGTTCTATGCTCTTAGCAAAGTAGAGGTGATATTGAATTATTGATGATCGAAGTTATTGTGTCGACAAACCATTATTGGATTGGATCGGTCCGGTCAGTGTGTTTAATTAGATGCTTAATTAGTACGCTTCAAATTAGTTTTGATTAAGATTACCAAAAAATGATTATACGTTCTTAATTAAAATGGACAACGAAATAGATATCAATCATTTATTTTGATCGGGCTACATATATATATATAGAGAGATATCGGATTGTTATGATGGGTGCATGAAGTTGGCCACCATAAATTGGTTTCTTAGCCTTCAACTATAATACTCGATCAGTTCATATGTTGCCAATCATGTACTTGACTAATTTATACGTACAATAATTAATTTTACTTATGTTCGTATAAAAAAAGGAAAAATTGACTTAGATTGAATTGGCAGGGTACTTTTTTTAGATGTGGGCGTTTTGCACTGAAAATATGGTTACAGATTCGAACCGCACTGAAAAACACAATTCGGTAACCGTACCGAACTAAAATGGTGTCGTTTTATGGTCACACCGCACCCGACCACATAAAAACGGTTCAATTGCGGTTTGAGGTTATAATTCAACCGATTTAAACCGAACCGCACCGAATTACATTTTTTTATTATTTTTATTTTTTCATTGACGGAATTTGATTTTAAATATATAAAAAATCATTCATGTTCAAGTTTATAGTTTACAAGTTGTTGTGTTTTCATGATAGTTGATATATGTTGATTTATTAAGTTATCAAATATGTTTTTTTGTTAGTTAATTGATATTCTGATGACATTTGTAGACTTGTATGGACGCTAAATGCATTCAAAATTTGTTCATGTCTTACATGAATTGTTGGGCAAAGATTTAGACATTTTACGTTAAGTTTGAAAAGAAACAAACCTGATTAAAAACTGTACATAACTTTTCTTTTTAATCAGCCTCACCTTTTGACATGAGGCTGTTTGAGTGTTTTGGTATCAAGAGCAAACCGATCCTCGACCAAATCCTAAACACCAAAACACTCAAACAGCCTCATGTCAGAAGGTGACGACGAGAAGAAAATGTTAGCCCTATTGAGAGAGAAGCTGCTCAAAGAAGCTTCTTCTTCCGGCGCCCTCGCACACACACCTGAACCATGAGAGATCTCAAATCATCCCCTCTACCTTCACCATTCGGATCAGCCTGGTGCCATTCTCGTATCACAATCCTTGGCAGAAGACAACTACATGTAATGGAGCCAATCCATGGTCATGGCATTGCAGATCAAAAACAAGATCGGCTTCATCAATGGGACCTCACAACGTCTCACACAACAAACCTGTTTCTTAGCCATAGTTATATCAAAGTTATGTCACTTTCAAATAGAAATTTTACGTTAAGTTTGGAAAGAAACAAACCTGATTAAAAAGAAAAGGCCAGAAAAAAGGAGAACAACAAACAAAGGAACAACAACAGAGAACCGAGGCCAAGAAACCTTTGCCTAAAATCTGTAAATAATAAATAGAGATTGATGAGATTGTGCAACAAAGCGTTATATTTATACAATGTTGTAATGTACTCTCTCAATATTACTATGATCATACAAAAAAACCACGAATGTAAACTTTTAAAGACGTAATAATGGACAATCACCTTGTAGATCTTGTGCTTTGTTAAAAGGCGATGAAGATCGAAGCAAATATGGTAATTATCCATGAATACATTACTGGTCATAAACAACCTAGTATACTTAAAAGAGTTTAACATTGCAATAGAATATATAAAAGTATTGAAAATCTTAATCCAGTAAAGATAAATTTCTATGAATAGCATTTAGGTACTCAACTTCATTAGATTTACTGAAAAATAATGATCAAACATTGTGACACTACCTTTTCAATAAAATTTTTGAGTCCTCCCACATAATTAAAGAATAGAACAAACCTGATATTTAGATATCATCATACCCAAAACTGAATCTATTTGTCACACATACTGAAGCCACACTGATCATAAAAAAATGGATTACTGACGGGAAAATGAGGCAAGTTTATTGTCTCTAACCACAGAAACAATCTCTATGTGTGGTAGACACAGTATAAACCTGAGGATTACATTAGTGATGGCAATATAATATTGACCATGGGTACATATATGAAATTACAAAAGTGGAATCATGAGCTCAATCATCCTCAAAGTAACACTCATACCCTGCCATTTCCATCAAAGACAACTCTTTTTAATTAGTAGGGCAAAAAAATCATATTGTAAGGAGAGTAGTGATTTACAGTGGCAAACCCCTAGACTACATAAATGCATAGTCGATAGCAGATTATCCGAACTAACTAAACCAATGCATACCAATTGCCTGAAGATCGTAGTACTGTTCTGAATTGTGCCTTTACAGAGGTTGCTAAGCTGCAATTCAATGTTGCTCAACAATGTTGTTGCTTAAGAAACTTTTTCACATAATCTATAAACAATAAATGAGAAGCATAAACTTGCATCTGAAGATCGTAGTACTGTTCTGGACGGTGCCTTTACAGAGGTTGCTAAGCTGCAATTCAATGTTGCTCAACAATGTCGTTGCTTAAGAAACTTTTTCACATAATCTGTAAACAATAAATGAGAAGCATAAACTTGCATCTGATATTGCACCCAATAGTTATCGGAGAATTGCATAATCAACGACCTATCGAAATGAATGGAAAGTGAAGAAGTAATCACAAACCCATAATTAAAATCGAAACAAAACAATAAAGAACAGATGGAATAGCAAAGAATCAAAATCTAGAAAAGAATCAAACCCAGATGAATAGCAAACCTTAAACCCAGATTGCATAGAAACATCTGTTCTTAACTGTGGACAGCGAGGAGAGCGAGACACCGATGTGTCAGCGATAAAGGAACGCAATCACATGATAGAGAAAGAGCTGAAAGATATGGAGTGGAAAAAACAGAAGCTCTCCAAGTTTCATGAATGAGAGCGACAAAATACATGTCCAACACCAAGACCCAACACTGCTCAAGTGAACAACGCTTGTGAACAGTGACGACGTCATGAGAATTTTATAGCTGGCCGCAGTCGACCAAACTTATGAACAAACCTGTACCGGATGTGGACCGGATCAACTTAGATCCGGATACGTTGATACGTAATAGAAATTTTAGATTCGAATCTGACTTGATACTCGTTAGATCTTTAGTAGCTCGATCTAAATCTGGATTCGGCCGGTTAATGGATACTTGATCAATTAATCTGATCCATTTATAATAATAAATATTTCAAATTTTAATAAGAGTTTTATAGTTTTATCATAAAACATTGATGAAATTTTATAAGAAAATAAAGATTTACATCAAAAGTTGAATTACATGCATAAAATACTACTTAACGGTACACTAATATAATTTTATTACTTGAGTTTCAATATTTTTTAGCATAGATACATAGACATTAACAACTTTCAACTTCATCAAATCATACTTTAGAGACAATTTAGATATGAATGTTTAGATTATCTAGATAATTATCATATTATTTAATATTTATTAATAATATTATATTTATAAAAAAATATTATTTAATTATTTTTAAACTGATCTTGGTCCTTAACGGATCAGATCAATCAAGATCCGGATTCGATCCGTTTAGTAATAGATTCAGGGATCAATCAAGATCCGGATTCGATCCGTTTAGTAATAGATTCAGGTTCCTTAACTGATCAACATATCAAATTTTTGATTCAAACCCGTTTAAAAATTACAGATCCAAAATAAGTCTGAATAAGATCTCATCCATTTAGAGGTTTCTTTATTAACGTAACCACGATTACACGATCTTGAATTGTGTCTAGTGACGTGGTTTTCTGAGTACCTCAGGCACCGACAGCTGACAAGTGTAACCCAAGCCCGGCTTTTTCCGGAAACCAAACCAAACAAAGCGAATCATCGTCATCCATCAAGATAACACCAACAAATCCAAACCTCCATGGCCACCACCAACCTCTCATTCCCCCTCTTCGCCCTTCCATCTCACCACCGCCGCCATTACCACCCCAACTTGTTCACTCTTCCGACCCGGGTCCGACCCGGCCAGAGAACCCAGTCTCTCGGCAGTGACAAGATTGGAGACTTTGGAGCCAGAGATCCGTTCCCGGCTGAGATAGCAAGTGATTTTGGAGACAAAGTACTTGGCTTCGGAAACACCGAGCACAAGATCCTCATCCCAACTGTCTCTGCTTCCTCTCTTGCCCAGCAAGACTGCACCCCTGTCTCTCCTCTCCAGAGTCCTATGCTCCAAGATGACGCTCAACAGCTCCTTAGGAAGGTCAGGTCTTGACTCAAGTTTCATTCTTTTGTTGACCCCTTTTGTTTTGCTTTAAGAGTTATTGGTTAATCTTGTTTCAAATTGAAAGGGTGAGTGTTGCTATATATAATGATTGGTTTGTTTAGGTTGTTGGGTGGAGATTGATAGTTGGAGAAGATGGGCTGAAACTGCAGTGTTTGTGGAAATTGAGAGATTACCAATGTGGGGTGGAACTCATTAATAGGATTTATAAGGTTGTGGAAGCTGCAGGGCATTTCCCAAATCTTCACTTGGAGCAACCCAATCAAGTTAGAGCTGAGCTATGGACATCTTCCATTGGTGAACTTCTTGCAATTCCAAACTTTTCATTGAGGGCTTGATGCACAATTGCGAAACCATTTGTTAATGACGATACCAACTTCATTGTTGCAGGTGGATTGACTATGAATGATTTCATTGTAGCTGCTAAGATAGATGCAATCGTAACATCAGATCTCGTTCCAAAAAGAAGAGCTTGGGCATAGTTGAGGCATTGTGTGAGTGTCATCTGCCAGAAAGGTCACAAAGACTGAAAGGTTTTGTAGAGTTTTTGAAAAGAGAAGATAGTTTGTTTCATTTCCTTGTGTGCTGATGATAGCTTGTTTGTTTATCACATAACTGCCTTCATTTTGCGGTTCAAGTTCAATTGCCTGTGTTAGAACTGAACAGATGATTACTTACACAGTCGCAAACTACAAAGCTATTAAGCCAATGCTGCTTAACCTCAATTCCTCAAACCTCTGGTTCCTAAATATTTCAAAATCTTTTTGAAAGGCATAAGAAGCCTTGTTAGAAGCTGCAATAGATTTCCTTTTCTAATGTTGTGAACCTTAAGTCCATTCCTATCTGGACGACTATACTAAAGCTTTATAAGATGCAACTTGAACAAGGGCGAAGGGAACTTTGTGCTCGGCCAGTAATAACATGGCACATTAGTTTCAATCAGAATTGAGATACAACCTTCATGATTCAACCCTAGTCCCTAGTTATCAAGAACCATATTTTCACTCGTCCTCTATAAAATCTGGTCCTAAAAGTACAAATAACCCTGCCCTATTTAATATATATATATATATATATATATATATATACACAGTGCGGATCAGGAGCGGAGGTCTGTTCCTAAGCTTAGGAACGGACCTCCGCTCCTGATCCTATATATATATCGAAAACCGAAGATTTCTACTATAATGAAAAAAAATCAGGGACATGTTGGCTATTAATCTAAAGTTGTGCACATACAAAGCCACCGCCTTCCGTCTCCTCACCAAAAATAACGACCCACTGAAATGGAGAAGCTCAAGTCTTTAGTACCCAAAACCCTAAAGCAAACAATCGCAGAGAGCACCACCACCGATCTTCCCAGCACATGTTCCTCCCTCCTCGACTTCCTCCTCCGTTTCGAGCCATTTCAGCAAGTATGTCATCCATTTCCACATTTCACTTCTCGAACTTTCGAGAAATAACCGGAATAAATTTGCTGTGAATTTTCAGATGGTTAAGGACCTGACGGACCCGGAAGTTGCGCTATGTGGGAAGAGTAAAGAGGATGCTTTGGAGAATAAGCACAAGGGGAATAGGTGCTTCGTGAAAAGTGATTATGCTAATGCTTTGAATTTCTATACCCGGGTACTTTTTTAGTAGTTTTGTAATTAGAGTGATTTAGTTACTTGAATTTGTGTAGTTGAAGGTGTGTTTAATTTGTTTGTGAATTGATTATGTTTAAGGCATTGCGGGTCGCTCCGATGGATGCATATGAAGAAGATACGAACCTGGTTGCTAGATTGTATGTGAATCGGGCTTCTGTGTTGCAGGTGAGTTACCATGTTCCTAAAATGTGATAAAGTTGGCTTCTTTTTTGTAGAAACATGATAAAGTTTGCTTTTTTCGATAGTTTTGGTTGCTGGTTGTTGATATATGTGTTGTGTTGTTTTGGTTAGAAAATGGGGCTTGTGAGGGAGTGTGTAAGGGACTGTAATCGGGCACTTCGGATTTCATCAAACTATGCAAAGGTGAGATGCTCGTAATGTGTGCCTCTTTTTGTGTGTGTTTGTATGGATTTTGTGACTATGGAACAAGAGGAGAGACAAAGATGGTTGCACTAGCTTTCTTGAGGTTTACTTTGTTTGTTTTTGATGTAGGCATGGTTTAGAAGAGGCAAGGCGAATGCAGCTATGGGAAGATATGAGGATGCAATACGTGACTTGGACGTGGCAAAGAGTGTGGAGGCATCAGATGGTGGGAAGAAACACATAGAAAGTGAGATTAAGGTAGTTTTGGACCAACAGTATAGAGCAGCAAGTTCATCAAGGCAACATAATCAGAATGACTCAACAGTGTTGGGTAAGATTACTAGTTAGAAGCTACTGCTAATTATCAATTACGTACTAGCTGGGCTCTTTGGACTTTTTCATTGACTCATTGAATAGCTGTGGAAATCCTCTTTAATTTCTTGAGAATTGATATTATGATAATTCTCTGGACTCGTATGTTTATAAACTGTGATGAAAACTAAATATGAATAGAACAAGTTGGAAACATATGGAAGCGCTCCATCTTTGGCTCAAAATAGCTTGAAATAGTACTCACATTATGCTTTTGTCTTTATCACACTTGTGTTTTCTTTCTTTATGTTTGGTCAAGCTTCATGATTTTTCATGTTTGTCTTGGGATAGCATCAATGGTAGATGTCTCATTTTGAGTGCAATTTTGTTACTGAGCCTTTTAAGTATACTCTTTGCTTGCTTTTATTAATGCCAAAACATCCTGGACTTTGTAGCTTGTTTTGCTGGTTAAATCTTTTAATTGTCTTTTCTTACTAAGTATCCGGGAATGAAAATACTAACAACCTAATTCATTTATGTCGTAATCCATCAGTTGAACCACAGCAAATGAAATTACAATGTGTCACCACACCTGAGAAAGGAAAGGGTTTGGCTTCCACGGTGGACATTCCTCAAGCGTCTTTGGTACATACCGAAGACCCTTTTGCAACGGTATGAATGAAGACCTCTTGTTGCGACTGCAATCACCTGCGTTTCTGTTGCTGATGAGAAATCTAAAATAAATCAACCCTTGGATTTTCAGATAATTCTAAAGCCTTGTCGGGAAACACATTGCCACTACTGCTTGAATGAACTACCAGTGGATAAAGTCCCATGTACATCATGTTCAATACCATGGTATTGCTCCCAGAAATGCTGTATAGGGGCAGGAGGAGAAATGTGCTGTGATTACCCAAACATTCAAACCATTCATAAGTATCTATCAGACGATCTTCAGAGGTACATTGTGGATACCACTTTAAATGCTGATTCTGAAAGAGCTAATCAGATTCCTGAACATAAGCATGAATGTAATGGTGTACACTGGCCAGCAGTATTGCCCTCTGAGATAGTTTTGGCCAGTCGAGTACTGGTCAATTCTATAATCAAAAGAGGAGGTTCCACAGATCGTTTCAATCTTGAAGCAATTTCGGTACATATCCTTTCTAGGTTTTCTACTCTAGGAAATAAGTTACTTGTGCCAATTTCACAAATATATTTTGATTTGTAACCGACTGACTTCTATATGTTCTTCTAGGATCTTTCTCACCATTATTCTAAAATGTCTCCTGAGTCGAAATTGGAATTACATATATATGCTACTGTATTATCATGCTGTCTGCAACACTGTAATGGTTTCGAAGTACCAATAAATGGGATCTCTATTTCACAGGTTCTCTCTCTCTCTCTACACACACACACAATGGCAGCTGTGTTCTGACGGCTGTCTATGCTGGGGCCATCTATGTCTACAATTTTTTTAAGAATCATTTTTGGTTGCCATCTGTTGTATGATGTTCCAGTTTCTTGCTGTTGCAGATTGTTATACTTATATCCCAAATTAGGGTGAACTCTTTGACAATTGTTCGTATGAAGGTCCCTGACCATCATGAACTAGTAGATCAATTTGGAAATATTTCACCTTGGAAAGGAGGTCCAACAAGTAATGTGGAACAGGTTTGCATTTACGGTATGCTTTTACAATTTTCCTTGTTCTTTTTCCTCCCTATCTGTCCTTCTTACACTTTACTTAATACGATCTTTATCTAATGTAAGGATGCTTGTAGTTGATGTTATGACTTACATATGTATGCCTTCTGAGTCATGCTGCGTCATCATTTTTTTGTAGGTCAGAGCAGGTCAAGCTATCTATACATCAGGAAGCTTGTTCAACCATTCTTGTCAACCTAACATCCATGCATATTTCCTTTCACGCACTCTTCATATACGAACGACAGAATTTGTCCCAGCAGGGTGTCCCCTTGAGTTGTCCTATGGTCCACAGGTACATTCACTTACTCGTAATCTCATTCAGTTCTGGCAATATGGAATAACATTGATGTTCTCCCTGGAACTGCTTGATCAAGCAGCTATAGTGTACAGAATTAGGTAGCCGATTTATTTGCCAAAACCTTTTCTGCCACGCATTCAAACATCAATGCAATGAAAGGTTGCCAATTTTAGAAAAACTAAGTTCGTTTTCTACAGGTTGGTCAGTGGGACTGTAAAGACAGGATTAAGTTTCTGGAAGATGAGTACTCATTTCGATGTCAGTGCACCGGTTGTTCAAAAATGAACTTTTCAGACCTAGTGCTAAATGCATTTCATTGTGTGAAGCTGAACTGTTCTGGCATAGTATTGGAGAGTTCTGTTATTAACTGTGAAAAAGAGAAACTTAAGCACTTACCAAACATCATGAACACTGACAGAATTGACTCTCTTCTTCAGGTAGTGCATATTTTCTGTAATGTACATAACTATTAGTATCAAACCAGAATGTTAAAATTAAAGTCATATCCTGAACTGTTAATTGAGAATTTTGTCGACCAGGAAATGGTAGTCAATTGTGTATATTCACTTTTTACTACCTTGGCTGTTTATATGACCTTTTCCAACTCTTTTTTGATTCTATATGTGCTATCCTCACTGAATACTTTGATGTTTGTACAGGCTGAAGAGCTTAGTATTGATGACATCAGTAAAGCTGTAAATGATATGCAGATCAATTGCTTTTGCCAGTTAAATCCTGGTTATTGTCTAAAATGTGGTACTTATTGTGATCTAGAATCTTCCTCTGTAGCTGCAAATAACTGTATCAGAAGGTATGGCACTATCTAAAAGATGGTTTCTATGTTTCAAAATAAGTGGGCAGTCATTATTATCTTCACTCCGCATACTAGTCTTGACTGTTCATTTCTTGACAGATTACAGAATTCAATAGACTCAAAAACTATCTCTTGTACAACGCTTTTGGGTGCTTTAAGTTCTCTTGGTGTGCTGGGATCAACTTTGCATGCATATAATAGAAGAATTGCAGAGGTGAATCTCAAGCACAATTTACTTTCTTGAGATATGAGTTTCTCTTTGTTTAAGTTAATGTGATCATTGTTACATTTTTGTGTTTGAGCACTTGGCCATTCTTTTTTGTAACATTTGAATGTGCAATGATCCTCATAAGTTTGGCTCATATGACTCTGGATCAGTCTATACTTAACTTGAATGATTCATACTTTGTAGGCAGAAGACAATTTTGCACAAGCATTTTGCTTGGTCGGAGAGTTGCAATCTGCAATGGAGCACTGTAAAGCATCAATTGAGGTAAATCTTTTGTTGTATGCAAGTCACATCACCTAGCTTCATTGCATTAATTTTTGCTTCTTAGATTAGATCTTTGTGAGGATGAATTCATATATGAGATACACGATGATAATTAACCGCAGTTTAAGTCTGATCAGAAAGTTGAGATTCAAAATTTTCCAACCAATTTTTTCCCATTTCAAATCATATGAAATGACGTATGATCTCATAGTCTGATGCAATGACGTATCAAACGATTCAAATCATATAAAATCTTTTGATTTTAGTACCTCATAGTTCCCATTTCTGTCATGATTCTTGAGTCATGACAAAGTATGATCTTGTTTTGTTCTTTTCCTTCAAAATATCAT
Source organism: Comarum palustre (assembly GCA_951800085.1). Lineage (NCBI taxonomy): Eukaryota > Viridiplantae > Streptophyta > Magnoliopsida > Rosales > Rosaceae > Comarum > Comarum palustre. The sequence continues at coordinate 28,848,617 of OX637575.1, read as the reverse complement.
TCACTAGTCATTTCCTCGATAGATTTTGCAAGTACATACATCTAAATGTTATTTTCATGATTTCATTGTGGGCAATTGGCAGATCCTGGAAAAGCTTTATAACTGTAATCACATTGTCATTGGATATGAACTTGTGAAGCTCTCATCTATCCAGTTATCATTGCGTGACAGTAGTGCTATGGCCAGCATAGATCGACTCTATCAAATATTTTCTTGTTATTATGGATCACATATAGACGTCATTTTCCCAGATCTTCAATTCCTCAGAAAAGAGGGGCAAGCCTATTTTGCAAAGGATCAACTGACATGAATTAAGCATATTCTCCACTTTTTTAATCTTTTCCTCTTCATAAACAGTGATTGTAATCTTTGGTAACTTTCTTCTTTGGCTTCTAAATACTGAGGCGAGGCGAGTAATACACTGCATTATGTATGGTGGTCTGATAAACTTTAAGGATACAGTAACTTTCTCAGGCCACATTATTGAATTCCAAAGCATAGCCACCGGTTGGGGTTATTGAATGATTGGTTTTCCTATCCCACATTGGACTAATTTCCTTGCAAGATTAGGTTCAGTTTGTTAACAAGTTAGCTAGTTGTGTTACTCCTATAAAGCATCCCTTAAGTCTAAATCATGAAAGCAAAGGCAAAGATATAAAACTATTGTGTACTAACCCTGTTCATACCATATTTGTCTCATTTGGCTAAAATTCTGAGCCCTTTTTCCATGGATGGTTGAGGCTAGGGCCATGGATTCTTGTGCATTTCGATTCCGAATACATGGGCTGAGATGACTGGAGGATTAGACCAAAGCCAACCAAAGACAACGAACACTATTAAGAGTGAAACACAAATGCACAGTAAAAAGGCCAAATAACAAGTAAACATACTACATTTTGGAACTCCCTCCATTCTCCTAACTTCGGAGAAGAATGCTCAAGTGTTCTCGAAGACAGTCAGTTTCACAATTCTATGCAATTTGTGCTTCCATCAATATTTCATTTGTAATAATTTCTATCTCCTTTACAACTTCTAAGATAAATGCGAAAGTAAAATTGGATCACCTCTACAACCTGAAACCTCTTGTTCCAAAATATACGGAAGACTTCCTAATTTGAAGGCGTGAAAAGCCTTGTTAGAAGCTGCACTAAATTACCCTTTTAATCCCATGTAACCAAAAAAATTACCTTTTTAATGATGTGAACCTCAATCCATTGTTATGTAATAGTAGAAACGCCTTAGCTTTGATGATGCAACTTGAACAAGGCTAGGGTGAAAGGGGCCTTTGTGCAACTTACACACTTGAACTCTCAGGAAGCAATAACGCCTTCAATCAGGAATGAGATATACTCTTGATAGCTTGCAAGCTAAACCGATGCGAGTAATGCATGTATGGTACTGGTTTTTTCCATTACAATTTGTGCTTCCATCAAAATTTTACTTGTAATAATTTCTATTTCATTTGCAACTTCTAGAAATTGATATTTCTTTTAATTTCCTCATCTGCATTTCCTCAAGCTTCCAGCATTTTGATCACACTGCAATCATAAACCAGACTATAATTTTGCATGAAAAAATTGACCTCTGCATATGAAGCAGTAATTTATATTTCTTATTTACACATTTTGGTCAATGTCATAACCTAGAACCCGATCTCTTTGTTACCTAGACTGCTCAAGTTTTTGGGGTGCATGTTGGGTAATTTCAGTTCTATTTTCCTTGCAAACAAATTCATGAAGAAATCTCAGACTGTGATTCTGGTAGTGACGGTCATTACCAGGTTTATTCAAATCACAGGCATTACATACTAACACCAACATGCAGAATCAACCAATGTAGGTTCCGGCTCCAAGAACCTTAGTAGGAACTGAACCCCAAGGGAACTCAAACTCTAGAGAGCGCACAGATAGTAAGGCACACAGATTCAATATAAAGAGCAAGGAACAACTACATATGCTTAACCTCGCCTGCATGGGAACTTTTATCCTCGCTTGCGTAAGCGTCAGTGCGTCACCATAGACACCGTCAGCCTCACTTGCCAACGGCGAGGGACTGGACACCTAACCTCACTAAAGCTAATCAAAATGAGAAACATGCTTCAGTGGAGGAGGTCCAGAAACAAGAGGCCATGAAGCAGTAAATGGGGAACCCGAGGCTTTAACAAACACATTGCCCACAATTTCAGCTGGTCATTAATCGGGCATACGCAAATTTATGCACATTTTAGTCTGGATATGATATGGTATGAAACCCCTCTCCATTGAAAAATACTAACTTGTGTAGTTGTTTGACATTCTAAGTATAGGGGGTTAATATGGGTCTGTTTGAATGCACAGCAAAAGACCCAACAATAGAATATTACAAATGTGAATGAAAATGAAAGAGATAGATTACAGAAGTATTGGGACGACTCATCCCTGCACATGTGGTGTGATACATGCTGCAAGCCCATAAAGGCAGTGCAGAACAAGAACATCGTCAAAAAGTTCAGCTACACCTGACTTGCAATGGCCAAGTGGCATATATCCACCGTCACCCCCTTACTCTATAATCATTGCTAGCATTAAGGAAACTTCATCTCATTTGGTTTGCTTCCCCTAAATGCTGAAAGAGAGAAGAATGACCTTGTTGCTGAAACACAAAAATGGTAGACAATATTGGAATCTTATCAAAAGACTAAAAATGGCGCACATCAAAATAGGGTAACTTATCATCATTGATCGTAATACTTGGTATATACACTAGATCACATCAAAAGACAAACCTTTACTTGTCGGTGCTGCAGCTACGTCACGGCTCTCTTGGTACTTATGAGAAGAACCCTGTGCCTCAAATTTGCTGATATTTGATTGAGCTGTATGCACATATTGCCAATAGTTAAACCATCAGACAATGACTATGAAAGGATTATGTGTACGTGCAAGGTGAAAATTTAGCTCGAGTGCAACCTTACTATCAGCCTTCATCAACTATCAAGGGAGGACAGGGACAAATGAGACGCAAAAGAAACAAAAGGATGAAACTTACCAGAGTATAGTTTGCGAGCATCATAACCTTCACCTAAGGATGTCTTTTGCTGCCCATAGTTCTTTGCATGAAGTGAAGCCTTTCTGAGTACAGTGTCATCGTCCTCTCCTTCTGAGAAGACTGATGGGCTAGACCAACCGGTACTGATTGCATCTCCCTTACTCTTCCGAGCAAATTTTAGGAGCCTCTTCAATCCTTTTGGTGCATCTTTTTGGAATATTATAGCCGGAGGTTTCTCTGCATTCCCCCACTCAATATTATCTGGATCATTGCTTTCTTCTTGCAACATCTGGGACAAAGAATGACGGACACGAGGACTTGACAGTCCAGTTGGTGCAACATTGGCTGAAGTCGTAACTTGAGACTTTCTGTTATTATATGGGGACATGGCCTGATGCTCCTCTATTTCCCCCCAAGCACTAGGGGAGATGATCAATTCTTCTTCGACTTGAATTCTCGTTGGTGACTCTGCAACATCTTTAATGTCATCATTACTACCAGCAGAAACTGGGTCAACCTCCGGTGTCTCATCACATGTCAGATTATCATTTATAGGAGCTGTTGATTCTACAACATCATCAGCAAAACCCACTGACATAACATCCGGCCCTTGATGCTGACTCACGGGGTCAGAAGCACTACCAACCACCTCAGCTTCTTGAGTTTCAACCACATTTTTGCCATTTCTCAAAGCTTCATCTAATTGAGAAGCATTTCTTGTCTTGCTAACAACAGGACCAGCACCAGAACTAGCTCTAGAACCCTTGCGGAGAAACGGTTTTGATTCCACTGGGACTACACTGCTTTTCTTGGTCGCCTTGGCCTTTGCTGGAATTATACCAGAAAAATCACCAGAAGTTGTCACCACTGTTGGTTTTGTTGTTTTTCCAGTCTTTCTGACTGCTTGCTGCTGCTTCTCAGTCACTCCCTTCAAGCTCCTATCATTGTTAATCACAGATTCCTTCACATTTCTCTTTCTCTGTTGGGGCCTCTCAACTTTAGCAGTAGCTGGTGTAGGCTTAAGTTTTTGACGAGTTGGAGTAGTGCTGGCGGAAGAGGTACTAACAGGAGTTTTAGCTGGCGATACCCCTGTGGCTCTTGGTGTTGGTGTTGATGACCACGACTTGCGTGTAGCAGGCAAGGGTGATGTTCTAGGTGAAACCTTCTTTGGAACAGAAGGTTTTAAAGTTTCCTTCTTGGGATTGGCTGGTTGAGATAGTTTTCCAAGTGACTTTTGGGACTTCTTCACACCTTTTTTATCACTATCATTCACATTTGCAGATGCCATTTCTGCTTTCCTTTCATCAAGAATCTGCTGCATGGCTTTGAATTGTGCTTCCTTTTCTGCTCGCTTTCTAGAATTTTCTCCTCGTAGTTTCTCATCTCTCTTCTCCTTGTAGTGGTCATAAAACCCACCTCTATTTTCAGCAGGAATGCTTGGGTTCCTGCTAGGTTGTGACTTTGTAGATTTAACTGGCTTGCTTTCCATCATTTTCTTCAGCATCTGGTTCAGTTCAGCTTCGTTCTCTTGATTCCACTCACTCGATGTTGTTGATCTTCCAATACCACCCTGAGTTATGCTACTGTCCACATGAATGTCAAGTGGCACCGATTTTTTCTCCAATCTTTCTTGGTTGACATCGGCATTTGAAGTTTCAATAGTGTTGTGACCTGTACGTAAAGGGTCAGATTCTGACTTCACTTCCTCTGAACATTTTGGAGTCTCACCATTTGATATACCATTGGGGGTCACAGGAGTACAATCTTCAGATGCAATTTCTGATTGGCATCGGGTCAAACCTTCCCCCACACTTGAACTGCATCTTCTCAATACAGCTTTATTTGGAACTGCAGAGATATTTGTTAATGAGCTCCTTTTCTGAATATATGTACCTTGATCCTTCTGTTTACTTTCAAAGAGACTAATTGCGTCTTGAACACTCATCCTTCGGACATTAAACTCAGGTTTCTTATTCGAGTGTTCGGATTCACCATCTTCATTAGAAAAAGGTTTTTCCCTAGATGGATAATAGTTTAAGCTCTTGATAGTTAATGCAGCAGCCCTGCGCGACCCAGTTCTCCCTATTTGAACCCTCCGCATAGGAGATGCTGACCTTCTAGGTGTCGCGCTTCTCATAACACTTCGACTCCTTTCTGCAGATCTTTGGTCATCACTTGATTCAGAAGACTCCCCACTTTCAGTTGAACTCAGTCTCTCAACCTGGGCAGCCTTTGCAGGCGAAACACCATATTTTACTGGTGTAAAACTATGCATCGGTTTTGATATCTGAGGATTTCTATCTGTCTCATCAATACTGTCATCTCTAGAATTGTATGTGGATGACAATTTGTCAACATTTAAGGGTTCAGCAGTCATGCTTTCTTGATACTGTTCTAAACACTTGCAGAAACTATTCCTACATTTTCATTCATGTCATACCTTCCGTAAGAACATTAGCAAATAAACTTTTACTACACCTATGGAAGCACATGGACAGAATGATTCTTACAAACAATGTATGAGATTATGCAGCTTACCTGAAATCTATTGGTCCAAAATGTTGAGAAAACTTTGCTAAATCTGTAACCTCTTTAGAGGAGCAGGAAACATGGCAACTCTTGCTAAAAGCTGCAGCTAGTTCGCCTCTTAATGCTGTGAGCCTCAAGTCCATAGCCCGCAAAAGTTCATTCCTGACAGTACAAATTCCTATAGCTTCATGCTGATGCAACTAAAATCGAATCTTAAATGAAAAACTAATAATGAAATTTTAAATGAACAATAAACATGAAATCTCAAATCAACATTTGAAAGGACATCATACTTTGAAGAATCTGGAGATGCAATCCCAACTTCAGGCTGTTGACAAGCATTTATGCATATTAGTTTCAAGGAATCAGTATATGTAACAAACCACATATTCAAACATCATTATTTTAAGGTGAAAGGACCTGGCCATATAAAGAAACATGAAACTTCCTGTCTTCTTCCAATTGAGATATTTCATCTTTGAGAGCAGATGCAGTTTGTATAACATCTGGTGAACCAGCAATTTGTAAGAATCTGGAAAGAAAAAGATAGTTTTTGTATCAGGAAATAGAAATGCTCGAATAAGAGAAATACAACAGGCAAGTACCCAAGTGACATTGAAAGAACATATCAGTACTCAAACAGTATAACGTTTAAAACCTGGTTAAAGTTGCTTTTGTGAACCATGCAGCACCATCCAGGCTTTCTGGAAGTTGGAGTTTGAAGTTAGCAGTTGCTCCCCTAGAGCTTAATTCTTTTACTTCTAGAAAATGGGGCAAAAGTGGTTCTAGGGGTCCAGCTGCTAACTTCTCAAATATGCCATCTCCGGAAACATGTGCCTCATACCTAAACATTTTTTTTGTGAAATCTTATTAATAAGAAAAGTAATACAAAAGGAAAATAACAGATAAATGTACTGATAAATGTGTTGCATAAACCGGCAAATGCTTTTGAAATTATGATTTGGGATAAAGTGAGAGCAGTACTGGGTACTATGCAGAACCAAATCTATAATTTAACAAACATAACCAAAAGGTTTTGGCATAGAGACAGGGAGAGTGAAAATGCAACCCTGAATCCTTCTGTTCTAAAAACAAAAATCTGGATCCATAAAAACCACCAAGAAAAAATATTTGTTATATTTCCAGTCCAAGTAAAACTATATCTCATGTTGTAGAAGAGTACCACCAGCATGAAACCAGAATGACATCATGGGTTTAATCATACTATCCCTTTTCGAGGTAGAATTACTTGTTTCTCTTTATGAGTACAGATGCTGTCAAACACAGGTACAGTTGAAAACTGTGTCCACAGTAGTCCAACACAAGAATCACCATTGCTTTGTGTTTATATCTTACCAGTTATCAGTTCATCACAACCTGATACCTATCACATGTTTATGGAACCATTACTCAAGATTGTCCTTTCCTTCTTTAGTTATCAAGTTGTGAAATTTAAGTTTCAGCAACAACCTTATTCAGCTTAAATCAAACTGCAAAAATGATCCATTAAGATTTTGCTAATCTATCATGTAAAGTGTACGCATAAAGTATATGATTTCAAGAATCCAACACAACTGAAGACCAGGAGAAATTTAAGCAAAAAGTACTGAAGAAACTAACCTGTTGTGTGACGGAAAAATATGAAATTCAGCATAATCCAATTGTGTATCGGCATCTATTTCCGCCTCCATTTCCTATCAGCTCACAGCAGAAGCAGACCAATCTGAGTGACAGAAATAGAACACGAAACGAAAAAAGGAGAATCAACCCTTCAACTAAGCGCAGACACACAGTGCTCTCCAGTCAATCAAGCAATAAACTTTCAAAGCCAACTCATCTAAAAACAGAATTTATTCCAATACTCACACCGACACTCAATGACCGTCACTATCAAACTGTAGAAACCTCACCAATGCATATCGATCACTCGCTACCAAATTCATCAGCATTACATGTCCGATTCAATTTCAAAAAAAAAAAAGCTAATTCCAAATCAAGATTCGGTTCAAACTCAAATCTTTTTCACTTCACCACAAAACCCAGCATTTCGAATTCAGATCTAACAACACTCAACCGCAGCTAAAATCAAGTCAAATGCTAGATAACCACCACGAATCTAATCAAAACGTCATCAGACTAATCCATCCTCATTTCAATGATTCGAAACCGGAAACCGATCAATCGAAGCAGGAGAGTTTGAGCGGGTGAATGAATGCGAGTACCTGAGAGATCTGATGAGGAGCTGCAGTGGCGGAAATGCAGATGGAGACGAAGTGCGAAAGGAAAGGAAGGAGGGAAAGCAAAAGGTCGTTGCTTTCTGGTTTCGGTGTGCAGTTGTGGCCACTGGTTCTTCAGAGAGACTCGAGTGAAGTGACTTCGCTTTATTCAAGACTGTTACTATTACTGCCAACGCTATTATTTGTTAAAATTGTATATTTCATTATTAAATACAAAATATTATAAAGATAAAAAAATTAAAATCAGTATTTGTGACAAAAATATTTTTTTTAAATATGACAGATATTATGGATATTTAAATTTTTAATTATTTGACTTTAAAAATAATATGTTATTGAACGACTATTAAACAGAACATTATAGCGTTTGACTTTAAAGATAATATGTTATTGCACGACTACTAAACAGAACATTATAGTGTTTTCGTAAAGACTATTCATATAACAAAAGTTACTATTTTAAATTCTAAATTATAATTAATTAAATTAGACGTTATAATGATTGGTTTACGAGTATTGTATTGTAAGGTGAATGTAATATCTTGTTTGTTCTTTATAGTGAAACAAGACACTTGGTGTAGCTATTTTGAATGTTGACTTGTAGTCAGTGTTCTAAAACTCGGCCTAGTCGGCCGAGTACTCGGTGAGTACTCGCTAGTCGGCGTCCTTCCGAGGCGATTTTAAGAAAATCGGAGTACAAAGTCGACCGGAAGAAAATCGGCCGAGTAGTCGGCCCAACTCGGAAAAAATCGGCTCAACTCGGAAAAAATCGGCCCAACTCGGTAAAAAAATCGGTACAACTCGGAAAAAGTTGGCCTAACTCGGAAAAAATAGGCCAAACTCGACATTTTATTGACTATTTTTATTATTTTGGACATTATAATACATTTTAAAAAATTATATTTAATTATATGTTTTAAAAATAAAAATAAATCTAAAAATTAAAAACCGAGTACTCCCCGACTACTCCCCCGACTACTCCTCTACTCGCTAGTCCCCACACGGCAGACCGACTAGCGACTAGCGACTTTTAGAACATTGCTTGTAGTTAACTAAACTAACCAAGTGACCGATAAGTACATTAGTAGTTCTCGAATCATAGAAGAGTGTCGTTGTTAGAAAAATTGATGAGTTACTATTACAAACTAGAACTTTTGGTTAAAGCTTAAAGTGAATGACAAAGCTATGTCCGATGAGATGAGATTTATTTTAGTTTATTCATTAAGTTACAATAAACATACTCTGGCTGAAAAAAAATCTCCCCTTTGATAAGGATGGGTATCAAAATCAGGGATTTGACTATTTTTTTCTTTATTTTTGGTTTGCAAAAAGCTATGGCTACTTGTTTAAATATGGCTTATTCCCTAAAATCTTTATTTCCTTTTGGTCGTCATAATTCCCCAAATCATACCTTTTGCTTCAACATATTTAAGGAAATGTATGTGTTCGTCTTATTGCATTTCAGATTATGGACAACAGTTATATTTCTCTGATTGAAATTACATGAGCAACTCTGCCACACACGCGTGACATTAAATATGAAATTGGTAAAAGCAGCTACTTTTAAATGCAATTTAATTGACAAATTAGCAAGTAAACTTTTATATACAAGTTATAATCAAAATTCAAATAACTTGGGGGATAAAATCATTTCCTCATTCTCCTATTCATTTATCCTGTTTGGTTTTGTGTACTTTGCAGAATTTGAAATCCTCGAATCCAATATTCATAGGGTCTTCGTATTGGCTTGCCTCAAAACACGTTTTTGAGAAGCTCGGATACTTCATCCTTGAGGATTTTATTAAAATCCCCGAATCTCGTATTCGCAGGGTCTCCCTTTTGGCTTGTCTCAAATTAGCGTTTAATTGATTTTTGAGAAGCTTAGATCATAGATTTTTGAGAATTTCGAATCATGTTTGATCGATCCTTGAGAAATAGACAAACCTTATAAAGCATTGTATTAGTGACCATAATCGGGTCTTGAAACTAATATACGGCTTGGTTTTATATGCAAGAGAAATGTAATATTATTCTTACATGGATTTGAATCAGATGTGGAACCTTTCATTATAAAGGATTACACAACAAATATTGACCCCAAGACTAATAAGCCTAGATGCCAAGATTGGACCCCAAGGCTAATAAGCCTAGATGCCAAGATTGGAAATCTCTTGCGCTTAAGTTTTTGACGTGTATTATTAACAAATGTCCACAATGACAATATGTGCAAAAAGTAATGACCACAAAGTACTGGGTATGCCCTTATGGAGCGTTTTTTGAAACGTTCATATAACTCTGATCTACTCGTTAGATTGTTCACCACTTATTTGACTACATATCATCGATAATATTTCATGACATCATGTTCCACAAATCATTGATGGAATGATCATACTATACGTTTAAGGGATAAAACGTATTAGCCTGCACATATGAAATTTTCCCCTAGTGTTGTAAAGGCAATGTGGGTAATGGAAACGACAAAAGAAGCCGCGCCAATGTCTAGAAAAAAAGAGAGGCACCTCCGGCTCTTAGTGACAACGCTCTCAATCTAGACACCAAACTATCAAATCTAATCACGGCAGCTCATGACAATGTAACAGTTGTGGTTTAAGTGATCACTAGTTCAAAATGTCAAGCTAATTCTAAAATCGTGACAACATATTAAAATGTACAAAAACATCGTTGGAGATCAATTATACGTATAAGTGAAATTATTTTCTCCTTTCCAAGCTATGTAATACGACGTCATCATATGAACTGGACGATTGTATTGATGATGTTTTTTCATCAATCGGTCTCATAATGTAACTCGATGATTGTGTTGATACTAATTATCTCATCTATCGGCTTAGGCGCTCTAAAAGTGAGGTATGTATATGCTCCCATGATTAGTCAAAATTTAAAGAGAGATCTGTTGTTCAGTTTAAAGAACGACTAAGATGTGTTAAGAGATGGAACTCTATCCAAGTACGTTAAGACACATCAATGTACTTAACACGATACGAAAGATTGATCTCTCATTCACTATAAAAAGTTACAAAGCTCAAAGTAGCTCTGTGCTCATGCAACACTATTGAAATGACATAAGTACATACTTTCGATATAGCTATCATATTGGGTGAGTTATAGTCATTTTCATAAAGGAGGATGAATATGTTCGAGAGTTTGATTTTGTAAAAACAACTAACTTCAACAGAGCTTTGTAAATAGCTCTGAACAAACCAGAATGCGTCTAATATACGTTTGGAAAGCTACATGAGTTTAGTTTCCAAAATCGTTTATGGTTCATTCGTACGTATTTTAGAGAGAAATTTATGGTTGTTCTAGTACTCAAAGGTCATGCTGCGCAAGAATTTGACTTTCAGAGCGAACTTTTGATTTGAGTTCCTAAGCAGCCTTCTCCTCAAGATGTAAGTGTAAGGGATTATCTCTGAAAACAATCTGGCATAATCTAGTTAATTATTGACCGATGCCACATTTGAGGACAAGATAAAACACATTGATATGTTAAATAATTCGAACTCTTATGAATGATCTAAGAATCAAGGGGAGATGCAGACTTCAGGGGAGTCTAACACATATATGTCACTATCAAATGTGAAGGGTGAAGTTGTACTCTTTTTCCTTAGACCAAGAGTTTTATCCCCACCGAGTTTTTGATTCGCAAGATTTTTAACGAGGCAACATCGCATGCACCGCTTGTCTCTTGCAGAGATGATTGATCAATATGAAGTTGTTCATAAATGATCGAGTTCTCAATGAAGTAGTTGATACGTTGCTCTCGTTTTCTTCTACGATCAAGGTTTAGTTTCTCTCACATGGTTATTGTTACTTGACGAGGCTTTTGACAAAACAACATTGAAGCATCACATGCATAAAGATGCGTGACACAAAAGAGTGTTCTAAAATATTCTGGTATGTATGTCTTAGTCGTATATAACTTTGATTACAAGATAAATTATGATTATGTTTTCTTACCTATACCAGAATGATATTTTGTATTCCTCTATATAAAGAGGCTTCTATCAATAAATAAGATGATTCTCCATTCTCTACCATATTTACTTGTTCAATCTCCATATATTACCGAGACATGAAAAGTTAACAAATATGTTCTCAACCTGATCACAGATACAAGGAATTCCGATTTAGGTAAACAAAGAGATCAATGGTACAAGAGCAATTAATGGTACAGTTCCGTGGACGCAGCTGATGCAGTGGGGGCATCAATGAATTCAACCATCTACAAGACCAACACAAAATGAATCTAATGGACGTACAAGGCTGAGACCTCGTGTAGTGAACAGACTGAAGAAACCCTTAGTTAGACCATACATGAACGAGACCGAGCCTATTGCCTGTATAGATCTCGTTGCGCTCTTCATCGTAGAAGAGAGCAGTGATGTCTTCCAAGGCTTCTGCGACTGTACTTCTAATTCCGGATGCCAGGGAGCGCTTCTTGGAACCGCAACCGCTTCCACAACAGTCACCACTACAACTGCATTCATTTTCCGCGTTTTTGCTGGCTTTTATTTTAGCAAGGCATTTCCCTGTCAAAATATTGCTGACATTGATGGATCCTGCTGCAAATAGAGTGCAAACACCATTAGAGATCCAAACAAATCCAACAAATTTTCAGATAAAGGGATAAATACTGAATAGGCCACAACTGAAACCATAATTAGGTTCCTGGAGGCGGTATACCCAGAGTGGGTGCAACTGCCACCCACCCTTTTCAAAAAAAGTTAAAAAACTTTTCAATCCCTTCTACCTCTAAGGTTAGTATTACCAGTAAACATTATAAAATCTTCTGCTCAGAATAACAAATATACATCACAATTCTATAGAAAGACAAGAACTTTAGGACATTCTTCTCGAACTATATACAAAGCAGATCATCACAACCAAAAACTTCAACCTGAAGAAACCAGCTTGCATATAGTTCAAAGAGAAGAATGTATGTGATGTATTGATATAAAAGCTTGCATATACCATTGATCATCCTGTATAGGGACAAGACAAAATTACCATTTCCTTCAGCTAATTTATCGTCAGAATCGGCCTTGCAGTAAGATATGATAATATCCTGATCACTAGTAATATATATATTATTAGTATTGCAGTCGGGATGCCACAAAAGATGATCTTCAAATGAAGTCACAAGTTCCCCTCGAAAGTTCCAAACAGCCACAGTACGATTGCGAAACGTTAAGAATAACTGATTCTCGTACAAGAATATAAACGCCGATGGTGTCATAAATTCATTTTTGCAAACTTCTGTCATCTCGAAATTGCGAACCTACAAAAGTACAAATAATACCAGTCAGCCTCAAACAAACAAGTGTAACAAACCAAATGACCACAAAATATGAAGTAGATGGTTCTCATTTACTTCAAGATGTGAAAAAATTTATACTCACGTCCAGAATCTGGAGGTTCTCATTTTCTTGCTTTACAAGAAGCTTTTCATTGAACTGTTCAATGAAATCTACTTTCTTATTCCGATGAAGTAGATGGTTGAAGGATTTGAGAACACTACCATCCTCTATAGAAAGAATCTTGAGAGGAACATGGCTACTGGCTTTATTGAAAATTAACAACATGATGCCCGGACTGCACCAAGAGAACAACCCAGAAGAAGAAACAGATAAATGCCTGCTATGAAATAACAAAAGAACAATGGAAAAGGCAAAACAACCATCACTGTATGGGTATGTGATTGAGACATGTGAAGAAGAAAGCTTACCTAATCTTAATTTCTTGGACATGTTTATCTGATATGGAGTACAACATTGTATAGTTTTTGAGATCAAAAACTTTGTATATACTGATCAAAATAGAAAACAAATCATTAGTTGAATCAAGAATAAAAAACATCACCATGAGAGCTTCGTACTAGAAAAGATGAGATATTTACCTATCTTGTGCAGAATAAGTGAGAACCTTCCCATTTACATCATCAAACTCTACAAACCCAGGCCACTTTAGTGACTCGGATTCAAAAAGAGCAAAGCCAGCATCTGGTTTACCCCTTCGTATGTATCTGGAAATAACAATTGACAGAATCTTTAGCAAATAGCAAGCAATCAAAGAAACTGATGTAAATTATGCGATCACATTGTTGTTTATGGTGGTTTATGTGTGTGACAGTGTTTTGGCAGAAGGGTGGAGGGATTCGCTTACTGAATCCTTGTGCTCCTACATTTCAAAGAACTGAAACTGTCTGAAGCATAAACAGAAACGGTGATAAGTGAGTCATTGTTTTTGTTATAAAACAAGCTTCTTATAACTTCATCAGGGCTGACATTCAGAAAGCATATCCTCTGATTGGTATCTGCATCCAACAACAAAAGATCCACATATTCATATTCCCTCCGTGAATTCTAGAAGTTAAACACTTATTTCAGTAGATCCAATAACAGAACAGCTACTACCTCGGCTAAACGCTGCACAAACACCAGACTGCGCAAGAGCAAACACAATGTCACGCGCTGCAACAATTTCAATAATCTTAGACCTCTTTCGTAGAAAAGGCAGAACCATGGCACAATGACCTTTCGGATCATGGGTATCATATTCCTCCTGTACATTCAAACATCAGCACAGCTTAGACATTTCAAACAGCCCATCAATATACCAATCAATAACTTGTCACCAAACCGAACAAAACATATGTAGACCATATTTATCAGAGTTCACAGCAATCTTTAAGAATAATGGAGCTTAAGCGCATTAAGACATTTAAAAGAAAATGAATACAAGTTCCAACTTCATTCTTCAAAATTACAAGTTCCTACTGCTACTAGCGCTTAAAGCCTTCTTATAAATATGCATTGCAAGTATTGCTATCAATATCACTGAAACCAGATCTAAACGAAAACCCAATAAGTAGAACCTGTGCAACAAGCTCATACCACTCATAATATTCACCACACGAATATAGCCCCATATCCAATTAACAACTAACATAAAGCACATTAACAGCAAAACCCATAATTTCCTGTTCTTTTTGCATTAAACCCAAAACCATCACAAAACCCAGAGCTCCCAAAACCATCAAAAGCTCCAAACTTTTTCAAATCAAATAGGATTGTAAAGTTACCTGGAGACGAATATTGCGAAACCGCTCCTGGGCATCGCTCATAGTGAAAGCCCGGTCCCTCCTTGAGTTGATTTCGCGCCGCTGTAGCTTCTTAACACTATTAACAAACCCATCCACGCCGCCAATACGGGGTCGTTTCCTCGCCGCCACCACTCTCCGGCCACTACACGGCCGCGGACTCGCCGATATCCTCCTCCCGCCTTCCATCTCCAAAATCCAAATTTGTTCGATTCCAGCTCCCTAAAGCATACTCACCCGCTCCTCTTCCTCCTCAATTTCACAATTCCTGTGCATCAGAGAAACCCTAGATTCGCCGAATTTGGGGAAAGTGGGATATGATTGGGGATTTGGGTGATTAGAAAGACTAGGGGAGCTAATCCCACTCTCTCTGTCTCTCTCTCTCTCTCTGTCGCCGACGTGGGTGTGAGCTCGTCGTCACGGTGAGGAGGACGTCGGACTCTGATCTAAAAATTCAAATCTGTTTGGGAAAGTAAAGTTGACGGCAAATTTTTGACGGCGAGTTTCTTATTTAGAACAAGTTTGGGCCTTGATTGTGGTTTACACGTCTGGACTGACCCGACTTAAACATGTCTTCAATTATGGGGATTTTTTTGCCAAAAAAAATTATGGGGATTTTTTAGTAATCTCAACGTCTAGTTTGTTTGGTATAGCTTTATTTTTTTGAAAAAAATATATTTACTATATTTTTGTCTTGACAACTTTTTTAAACTAATATTTATCAAACACAACTATTTTAATTCACAGCTGATTATTTTTGTAGTACAACAACAATTTTTTTTTAAAAAAAATCACAGCAGCACCAAACTAGCCCTAAGTGGCACAAAGATTTTTTGGTATGTGTACAAGTAGTGTTATTTTTTTAAATAAAGAACTGGTACGGCTGTCCTCAAGTTTTCATTAATGAAACCGTCGAATACAAGATAGGAGACATGAAGTCTAAACCCATAATTACAAAGACTCGAAATAATATCGAGAATCTCTACATTATAACTAATATCAAATTATTACATCATTTCGTCTTACTATATATGAAAGCGGTTTTCACAACTCGATCGTTAATTCACTCTAATGATTTTTGTATAGATAGGATTTTTAGGGAACTGGAGTGGATAGATGCGAGTATATCATGTTGTGATGTTTTGTAGTACATGAAAATACTGGAGTATCTTTCAAATAAGGCTTTTTAGCCAATTTGCTACCCAAGCTTTCATTATATTGTCAATTTGCTACCCACCTTTTTTCTACCATTTTGTTACCTTAACTTTCATAAATTTGTCAAATTGCTACCCAACCGTCATATATGCCTTTTTTCTGTTAGGTGTTGCGTCAATTTTTTTTCCTTAGAGAATTTTTATAATTTTGAATTCATATTGGGTTTTTTTAACAATTGAATTTGTATTTTTAAATTCTGAACTTCATTCAGGAAAAATAAAATATAATAATATATGGATTCCGATCAAAAAAGAAAAATACATCCATGAGACGAGAAAAAAACAAACCGGTATCAATTCAATCCCATGGATGTGTTTTTCTCGTCCCATGAATGTGTTTTTTTATCGAAATCTATGAATTATTTTATTTTATTTTTCCTGAATAAAGTTCTGAATTTAAAGAGACAAATTCAATTGTAAAAAACCCAATTTGAATTCAAAATTATGAAAATCCCCTCACGTGAAAGGCACACCTAACAAAAAATTGAATTCATGGATGTGTTTTTCTTTTTTGATCGGAATCCATGTATTATTTTATTATATTTTATTTTTCCTGAATGAAGTTCAGAATTTAAAGAGACAAATTCAATTGTTAAAAAAACCAATTTGAATTCAAAATTATGAAAATTCTCTCACATGAAAGACACACCTAACAAGAAAAAATTAACGGAACACCTAACAGAAAAAGGCATATATAATGGTTGGGTAGCAATTTAAAAAATTTATGAAAGTTAGGATAGCAAAATGACAGAAAAAATAAGATAACAAATTGACAATATAATAGGAGCTAAGGTAACAAATGGGCTAAAAAGCCTTCAAATAATTAGCAGGCGAAGTAGTGACAATTTCATGAGTTTGAACGGTGCATAGCAAGTTCATTCGTTCTCTCTCTGCGCTGGAAGATAGAGGATGAAGATGGTGGCCTGGTGGGGGATCCCTCATCCCTCCATTTTGAAACTGCTACTCTTCTTTGGAACAGTTGGAAATGAATTGGATGAGGCTGGGGTCTGGACCTGAGGACCTCTATCTTGCAAAGTGGAGTACGTACCCTAGTAATAACTACTGGGTCTTGCTGTCATTTGTCTGCTGAACAAGATCAAGCACCCATATAATTCACTTTCGTACTCATTTGCTACGAACCCAGCAGCGTGCCAGTTCTGTGTTTTATTTCAACGACTGCTGCAAGTCCCTTCCTAACTAGTTAGTGGGGAGCCATATGCAGGTTCATTGCAACCAATAATGCATCCATAACAAGCTAGGGCTAGCTAGCTTGCACTCAAGTTTCCCTTTCGTCTACCTCATCTCAATTAGGGATGGATTTTGATTCTAAACTGGTCGCTGCCCTTGAAAGAACTATAATACATCGGAGCTAACAGACTGGTCGGTTAAAAAAGGAGACGCAATTTAGAACACTATTGACGGTAGCAAGAACTTTTGAGGATGAAAGTATCGATTGGACTCATTTAAAGTGGTTATGAGGTGAGTGTCATACAAGTGAAACCATTGATAACACTTGAGGACACATCTAAGATGATAATATGTGTAGTGATTGAATGATAATAATGAGGTCTTTTAAGGATAAAAGAATCTACTCAACTCATTTAATATGGTCATGTCCATACCCATCATATATGTGAAAAAACTAATAATTTCAAGAAACATATCTAAAGTAAAATTATATGTACTAGTTGAATGCGCTATGAAAATCATAATTAAAGAGACACCATATGTTTGAAAGCTAAATAAAACATGCAAAACTTTAGAAAACCCTAAATGGCAAACGTCACTATAGTAGTATAGTGGAGCCAAGCAAATTCTGTTGCTAAACAGCCATGGCCGGCCCCCCACCGGAACCCAGAGCTTTGTATCTCCATTATCATCACCTAGTGTTAAGATATATATCCTACATCAGAAAAAATAGGACCTTGTCTGTGGTTTATAAAGGTTTGGGTTACTATCCATTACCAATTGGTTTTGGAGTTGAACTCCCGACTTCTTTATCATGGTATCAGAGCGGGTTACTCACGTCCACGTGTGAAACTCAAATGCCACACAAACAGAGAGAATTTAATGTAAGTGAGCACTTTCATCCCATGCATCTCATCTTTTTCAATCTTCCAACACTAACTTAATACTGAGAAGCGGATCCTTAACATCATTCACTAAACCACCTTTTTTGTTAAACGATCAAGATACTTCATTCATTAAACTGAGGGGTTTACATCTAGGTCTTTGACTTTCAGACTGAGGTCAACCATCTAGTTTATAACATTTTGTTTCGAAATACTGTAATCATGTATAGGAACATGCTTAAACAAACGCTAACGTACGTATAATAATTGTGAGGTTTGAGTTGTGAACTTATGATTTGTTGAGATATAAATTTTACATGGAAAATATGAGACATTGTTTATGAGTTTATAAGAGTTTGGGTCTCTCCACCTATTGTCAATTGATTTTGGATATGAACATCATACTACTTTATCATGGTATTAGAGTGAGTTTACCCACGTCTACGTGTGAACGCGTAACGGCTACACAAACTCAACGTCATTCCAAATGGTGTCCACGTGTTAAGCTTAAAAATTC
This sequence comes from Comarum palustre, assembly GCA_951800085.1. Classification (NCBI taxonomy): domain Eukaryota; kingdom Viridiplantae; phylum Streptophyta; class Magnoliopsida; order Rosales; family Rosaceae; genus Comarum; species Comarum palustre. Next base: position 28,829,898 of record OX637575.1, on the reverse strand, counting down.
ATTACACGTGCGGAGCTGTGTTGAGATATAAATCCAACATCAAAAATATGAGACATGTGGGTTTATGTCTCTTCACTCATTATCAATTGATTTTAGATCTAAATCATATGCTACTATCATAATTTCTCATTAAACAGGATAACGTCCTTCGTGACTCGTGATTTATATTCTTTGATGTTATTTTATGCCACAATAGTGAAACAGATGTTCAATAGCAAGTGCCATAAAATAAAAAAGTATCCGCCACAAAATCGGCTTCTAAAACAAGACTCTAGAGAGCCTAGTTCTAAGGTATTCAGAATTTGCAATGTCGACAACAAGTGCATCAGCATCGTGTTTGCATTGATTTTCGGTAAGACTGGGAAGAAAATACATCTCAATAGTTTGTTGATACAATAATGCCATTATTAAACAAATTAGAACTATCTGCACGTTTGGTGCAATGATTATCTAACCCATGATTAACTTCTAAAATAGTCCGTAGACTATGTAAGCTAGGCTTATTTCTCTTCTAACCTGACCCATGTTTGTTTTTGATACATGACTAGTAAGCTAAAAACTGAAAACTGAAAACTGAAAAGTAGATAACACCAGATGAACAACAATTCAGTTGGAAATTCAAGATCACCATCAACACCAACAAATCAAACCATAAGATGCACACCTCAATTCCTGATTCTGTTCCAATTCATCACACATGAACATATTAGAGCACATATCAATCAGCTGAGGATAGATACATGATATGAACTCATAGTTTTACCGAGAAAAAAAAGAAGAAAAGAAACAGAGATTGAGGATGAAGAAAGAAGGGGCATCGATATGCAATAGTAGCGATCTGCAATTTGAAAGAGCATGCAGTGATCTGCAATTTATCTGTTAAGAAATCAGTCATCATCCAAATGTGAAGAAATTAAAGAGAGAGAGAGAGTGAGTGTGTGAGATAGAATAATTGTACAATCAGAACCCTTCTTCAAATAATGGGTAATAGATCAGTAACTCAAGATGAAGAGGAAGTGGAGATAAAGAGGTAAGAGGGTTTCTGATTTTGAGAAGTGAGAAAGCAGAGAATTAGTTTTGGTTTTGGACAGAAAAAAATCTACGCGTCTTATTTTAGTGTCTTATTTCATTAAAAACAGTCGTTGACCCTTCCAAACATTAGACAAGTATTGTATATGATCAATTAGTCTAATCCCCGTTAATCCGGAGAACCAACAGTGCGGTATATGATAAATTGCAGATAAATCCCCGTTATCTAATTAGTCTAATCCCCGTTAATCCGGAGAACCAACAGTGCGGTATATGATCAATTATATAACTCCATCAAAATTAGGGTTTCAATATCGCTGAGAAGCAGAAGAGCCAAAAGGCATGCCTCGCTACCAGCCTCCCAGCTACTGGCCCTTTGGCCAATCAATCTGACATGAAGTTTTAAACACTTAAGATCGAGTTCCAGGTCTTCTACTTCACCAATTACATTACATCTGCTGATTACCAAAAGAGGAAGTTTATCGTGTTCCAATCTTACCGTATCTGGATACTGGAGTACACTATCCCTGTTCATACTACTGGAGCAGCCACCGCCCCAAAGCCACCGACACTTAAAATAAAGAAAAGCAAGCTCTGATTGTGTGGATGGCATTTCCATAGTTTTTTTTGATAGGTGGCATTTCCTTAGTTATAGCACAGAAGAGGAACACAGAAGAGTGGATGGCACAGCCCGAAAGGGAAAATGCATATAATAAGCTGTTTATGGAAAGTAGTGTGCACATCGATGAACTCGAGTAATTGAAATTGAGCAAATTGAAGAACAAGCCAAAACTCCATGACCAGTTGAAGTGCATACGCTTTGATCCTTTTAAGGCCATGCAACTGGTCATTGTTTCACCAACAGGCCCAATCCATATCTTAGTAGCCCAATCCATATTCATCAACTTGAAGAACAAGTCAAAACTCCATCAAGTTCCGGTCTTTATATTCGTCTCTCAATCTCTGTTTTAAATAGCGCGTTATAGCTTAAGACGTGACGTGACTTCTTCATTTCGTCTTAAAGCTTCATTTAGCTCGTCTTGAGACGAAAAATGTGTCTTAAGGCGGTCAAAGACATCGTGAGACGTCACTATTTATATGTTGATTTTTAATCTATACCCTAAAACTACGTCGTTTTAAATAAATTCTAATGAGAAAAAATAACGTTGTTTGACTTTTTTTCATTTCATTATTAAACAACTTTTCTTATCTTCTCTTTCAGATCATGACTGAATGATTTTAAGTTATTATGTGTTTGTCATTAAAAATGTTAAATATTATCTTTGCGATCTTGCTACTAAAAGTTTAATTTTAAATATTTTTGATGATTTTATTTATATAATTTAATTATTTTTATTTAATTTTAAATACATAAAAGACTTCATTTTTTTTCCTTTTTCGTCTTAAGACTTTTGTGAGACAAAGTTCCGACAAAACGTCACGCCTCACGCTTTCGCTATTTAAAACATTGCTGTAATTTTTTTTTTCTCAGTTTTTCGATTTGCTATTTGCTTATTGTATCAATAACTAGAATTTCCTGTTTTTTATTCATCAAGTTTTCACCAGTAAAAGCAATATATATATATATATATATATATATAGTTTGGTTTCAGCAAGCTTTTTCAGAGGACTAGTTCAATATATAACTGTTATAAGCATGATCTGTACCATAGTCCAAATAATCTGGTATAATTAAAGACTGCAGCAATGGAGTTCCCTAGCTGCAGGATAACATGGTCAGTGCGAGAAGTGAAAAACGATGTGGAGCTTCAGGTGCATGCATGCCATTGATACTTGAAATCAAAATGGGTGAAAACTCTGAAAAGTTGCTCGATCATCAGGTGTGGCTTGTGATGAACTTTGGGTGCAGGGGAATAGAAAAGCAGTACCTGATACTTGTCGGCTGAAAAAAGTAGAATATGTGAAGGATTCAGGATGCAAAGTAATAATATTATTAGCCGAGAGATCTACCAGTGGTAATAACTTCAGGGGCCCTAGCCTCTTCTTTACTCATCAATGACCATCTGTGCGAATGCATCTTATGTTATAGATCTTACAAAGTTATATGTAACACTATACATTCTCAAATTTGAGATATTACTCTCTCCAACATACATAGTCATCTATACCCTGGAAGAAGTAAAGACATTGAACATATATCCGAAAACATGATTTCAAGGCTGAAGAAGAAGAAGATGATTAAAGTTATTAGATAACTCTTCAACTGATACTTCAGTCCAAGTTGTGCCTAACCTAGAAATGAAGCAAAAGTGGAGGAGCTCCCTTCAGTCCAAGCAAAGAGAAAGAGGGATGTAAATTAACTCCCGCTTCATTCACACAATCAATCACAGCAGCAAACATAAGATACTGAGAGAGTGCTTGAATGAATGACTAGGCAGTTATTTCAACAAACCCCATTTAATCCTATCTATGAGTGTACCGAAGAGAGCTCTCCCTCCCTTTTCTCTCTCATCAATCATCTTCTACCTGTTTAATACTATTCATCGTTAGAATATTAGATTTCCAGTACTTCCTCTCTGACATCCACATGCACTGATACTGTAGCCTCAATCATTTAACCTTGAAGTAAAGCCTGTAATCGATTCAAACCCACCCTGCACCTGCACCTGCACCCTGCACCTGCACCTGCACCTGCACCTGCACCCTGCACCTGCACCCTGCACCTGCACCTGCACCTGCACCACTCGAGTTCCTTCGATTCCCTGACATTGATTCATAAAACCAATGCAACAATGAATGAGTGAATGGTTTAAGTTCAACAGGACAGGATTCCCACCATGCAACTGTAGTCATAATCACTATGGCAGTGCACCACTGGCATATGTAGCACTATCCAAGACCTTCGATAGTCAAATTTATCTTCACTCTACTTCTGTAGATCACAGACGCAAAGTGCGAATTAATTTATGGCATTCAGTGCTTGTATTTACCAGAAGCTTGTGCAACAAAGCAATTCATCCTGCTTATATTGATTCAATGAAAGCTAACCTTCTGAAACCTGTATTTCCCAAATCAGTTTAAGAGCTATAATAACAAATCAATGGCCTTATAGACCAGAAATCAGCTTACGAGCTATAATAGCAAATCAATGGCCTTATTACACATAGTAAACACCAATGAGTAAACCCTAATCGATCAACAAAATTCATTTTGAAGCCGTCTCTCATGATCAATCCCATAATAAGTTAAAGGAAATTCAAAAACAGAAAACAAAAACTGGTTTTCATTATTTTACAATTCTAGCCTAAGATAAAAACAGGTTTACAGGAAGAAACAGGTTTCCAATTTTCGATCATAAAATATGTTCAACAACAATAATAAAGCAGATACATAGAAGAGAATTTAACTTGAGAACAATTAAGTTCCACTGCTAGCTTACTGTATCTTTAAGAAACTCATAAAAATCAAAAACAGATGGTCTAAAAATCGTACCCAAAAACCCTTGAAATGCCTATAGACCATGGAGAAAACCCTTTTGCCAGTTTAGACTGAACGACAATCAAAATTTAAATCTTCAAGATGACCAAATCCCACTTACTCCTATAATTGCATCTATATATCAGTGTTAGTCGACAAAAATGCAGCTATCTCCTATCTGTGCTTGGAGTGAAAGCCCCAACCCATAACCTTGCAAGCAAATAACGATTAACCCCATAAAAATAATGTGTAGAAAAATTGTGTACATCGACTTACTTTGATCGATCATCACGTACGGCAGAAGATGTATAAACGACCCAAACCATTGGTACTGTGCAGTATCATCAAATATGATCTATATGGAAAGAGACCAAGGAGTACTCAACTGTGAGTGTTCATACTCTAAGACATGAGTTTCCTGCATATATATATATATAACCCTAAAATCAAAGTAATTAGAGCCCTTATTCGTAGGAAACCCTAATCCTCATAATAAAAGAGAACGATGGGAGATGGGTAAAGAAATTGGTAAGGGAGGAAAGACTGAAGAGAGTTGATGATGACGATGCGTCATTAACTGTCCCCATGGGAGCTAGACAAGAAAGCGACTCAGGATCTCAGCAAATCTTAAAGCAGTAGGGTACTAGGGATTACTTTTATGCTTTTATGCCTCCGGGAGATTTTTTAGAACTCAATTACCATGTTGGTGGATAAACAAGAAACATGAGGACTAAAAATCAACCACTCTAACCACAGTAAGTGGTTCAGTTGGTAGAATCGGCTTCCATTACAGATACCTCTAAAGTTTAAACGTTAGAATTTTTTCAAAATTGCAATTTTAACCAGGATAGAGCTGCAATACTCCTTTTAGAGCATCTGCAGCGGAGGCAGATTTGGACACGAGCAGAGGAGGCGGAGGGTGGGTCAGCCGGAAAATAGCAGGAGCAAGGGAGAAAGGAGCGTGCAACGGGGGAGGTGGAGGCCGGCGACCGCTCGTTGACCAGCTCGGCGAGCAGCTGCTCGAGCAATCTCTGCTCGTTCTTCATCAGCACGAGCAGTCCTGGTGGAGCCCACACACGTGGGTGACTGAGCCATGTCCAATTCGGCCGATCGCATGCCCAGAAAACCGATCCCATGCCGGAAAACTCAACGCCACCGAGAAAACAGTCGGAGCTCTCATGTTCATCCTCCTCCGATTGTGGATGCATATGTGATTTGATCACTGGGCTTTGTAGGAAACTATGAAAGGAAAAGAATGGGAACAGTTTCGTGGCCGGTGGTGGCTAGACGGTGGTGCTCTCCCGTGCGCTGCCGGTGAAGGTGAGAGAGCGAGGGAGAACAGAGAAGTCGAGAGAGAACAGAGAAGTCGAGAGAGAACAGAGGGATTTTGACCGAAGTCAAGATTTATTCTCCTTTTAAAAGAAAATGAACGGTTGAGATTTTGAAATGGGAGATTGATCAATGGCTGAGAATTAATCTGAAATTTTAATTTTTAGAAAAATCGTAAAAAATAGTTCGATGCTCTGAAAAATATTTCGAAGACATCGGTGAACTCGTGTCGACACCTTCTTTATTCAGTCAAATCAAACAACATATAATGCAAACACACAACATTCAAACACACACACACACACAAAGCATAGAAATAAAAATAGCACAACATATTTAGAGTCGTTCACCGGTCTCAATAAACCAATTGTGCTTAACTAAGTCCTTCTGAAGCTCTCCATGGATATAAGAAGATTGAAGATCCACAAAGCGGTCCCGAAACCGTTGTTCATTATACGGTCCATCTCTTCCAACTGGTTCAAATGGAATTCGATTACCATGTTCATCCACTGGCCCATCATAAACTGTGAAAGCACTTGATGGGTTATGTAGATCTTCTTCTACATTCTCCTCAAACTCTTCCTCCACAAATTCTTCCTCAACAATCATGTTATGCATTATGATGCAAGCCAACATAATGCTCTTCAATGTCGATTGGTGGTGACACCTCGCTGCATGACGAATAATTCCCCAACGAGATTGCAAGATGCCGAAGCACCTCTCTACATCTTTACGGTATGCCTCTTGTTTCTTGGCGAACAACTTCTGTGGCAGCTCTTGAGGATTGGAAATGGTTTTGACAAACGAGGAGTACCTCGGATATATTCCGTCAGCAAGATAATAAGTGTTGTGGTACGTCATACCGTTGACTTTATACCTCGCAATTGAGGATTTTCTGGCAAGGAGCGAATCAAATATATCAGATTGGTGGAGCACATTCACATCATTTTGTGCTCCAGGTACCCCGAAGAAGCTGTGCCATATCCACATGTCATATGAGGCCACCGCCTCTAAAATAATAGTGGGACGCTTCTTTCGCCCCGAGAATGCCCCTTGCCAAGCTGTGGGGCAGTTCTTCCATTCCCAGTGCATGCAGTCTATGCTTCCGATCATACCAGGAAATCCCCAATGATTGGCCCTCCTTAGAAGTCGAGTTATGTCTACTGCATTTGGAGCACGGAGGTAAATATCACCATAAAGCTCGCACACTTGGATGCACCACTTCTTCATGCATTCTAGTGTTGTAGATTCACCCATCCTTGTGATTTCAGCACACTGATCTGCGGCTGAGCCGTACGCCAAAATTCGAAGAGCGCCGGTCATCTTTTGTTGTGGAAGAAGTCCGACCACTCCGGCAGCATCTGATCTTTGACGCCAAAATTCGTCATGGTTACAGAGATCCGTCATTATACGGTTGAATAAATTCATGCTCATACGGTACCTCCGACGAAAGACTTGCTCATCGAAGACAGGGCGTTCGATGAAGTAATCTTCCATAAGATTATGTCCCCTCAACTCCCGCAGCCTTTCTACATTTTGACGGCGGCGAGGTGGCTCATCATCAACCATTGCATCAACCGTGACAGCTTCAGTGATGAAGGCATTAGCAATTTCGACATTTCGCCGGCGTTGCTGTCGCCTTCTCCTGAAAAAATTGTCGAAAGTGAAGGGATTCATCTTATCTAAATTTGGGAATGTTTTCGGATAGAATGACAAGTGATTTGTAGATAGTGTGAGTGAGTATACAAGGAGCCGTATATATATAGCTAATTCTGGATCATCTGATGTTTGAAGATAATGACACGTATCGTATACTCATTGGCCGGAAATCTCACCAGGAATCTTATCCAATTTTTTCAACGACAACGACACGTGGAGCCGACACATGTCGACTAGTGATTGGTTGGAAATCTTACCAGAAATCTTATCCTGAATTTTTTTTTAAAAGTCGATGAATAGTAATAGGAGGTGCTATTTTTCCCCACCGCTACACGAAAAAACTGCACTGCACCTCCTATTGCTCAAATAGTAATAGCACTTGCTAAATAGTGCTTGCTCCTCCTCAAAATAGGAGGAGCAAGCCAAAAAACGGGTGCATATGCTCTTACCAAACAAGACCCTGAGAGGATTAGTCAGTGGGTCTAGAAAGCCTTTAGGATACCCTTTTGACCAAACCAAGGGGAAGCAATAGTCCTTACGCCTTGGTGTTTGTCAAAAAATAATCAACCACTCTGGTCTCGCACTCTCTCACAAGCAGAGCACTACCTGCTATGAAACTGTGAAAGGAAGACCTGAAGCTCATTTGAATTTGATTCGCTGGCTCGCCACTGGAGTTGTAAAAATTATGCACCGGTTGATATCAACCATATGCAATTTTTTTGTATAAATTTAGTTTTCTATTTTTTTTCGTTTTTGGTTTCATTTGGTTTGGTTTTGTTGTCTGTCGACCCAAGCTCGGCTTCCATTCTCTATCCCTTTTTAAAACTTACAACCTTGTTAAAGGAGCAGTCGATAACCCAATACATTTCAACCAAGTGCATACCATAATGCTAGACACTTCGTACTGCAATCTGGATCTTGTCCCGCTCCCGTATCGAAAATAGTCCTTGAACAGAACATGCATGTTCACGAGCAGTAATGCACTTCATATCGCGTCTTTGTTCTTTCTAAGAGCAACTTTAGCAAGAAACATTGTTCTTCAATGCTTTAGCAAAATAACTGAAATCTAGTCACTTTAGAAATGCAGCTGCATCAATGTTCTCTATTTTAGTTAGCATTACATCAATATTGTTCTTCAAATAAAAATTAAATAGTTTAAATATATTTATGTATCACATAAAATATCTTACAAATAATGTATTAAACTAGCCTCATAGCGAGATAGCTAAAAGTAATCATTGTTAAATTTTAGTTAATCTGTTGGAGCTCTGAAAATATCAAAAAAAATAATATAAACACGCTCTTTAAAATAACTAAAGTTAAAAAATAAAGAGTGCAAAAATTGCTATAAGTCTTCTTCTTTTCAATTGGAGCATCCTTGCAACTTTATTGAGTCTATTTTACTTCAGTGTAAATTTTGGTTTTTCATATACTCAACCTGTCAATTGTAAAACAAGTTTCATGAAGTAAAATTTTCACAGTAACAAAACTTTTCATACCTCCCCACCCCCCCCAACCTTTTCCCTGAAAATGTCTCGAAACTTTAGAAAGTTTTCTTATTTTTACAAAAGTTTTTCTCATCGGCTTTACAGAGACCTTTGTCATCTTTTTATTTGGTTACAACCTTTGTCATCTTTTAGACAAAGGAAGAAACTCTCATCGTGTTGTCCAATTAGGAATCCACTAAAACGTGAACCACACCCTTTTCTTGAGATCTGGTTGTGCTTGTGCAAGCAATTTACTATTTCTTTCCCTCCATTCATATCCGATAACAAAACGGACGACTAACCATTGTGGGTTGTTTGTATTGTACCTTCATAACTGATGGTCAAATAAGATCACAATATCGAAGTTTGTTTTTCGTAACCAATGTCGAGTCGATTAGGACTTAGATATGAAACCCCTAACTAGATAGGTGCAGTTTATGTATTTTTTTCAATAAATTTTTTTAAGAGGCCAATGAGCTAGTTCTTATACGTTTACTCAAAACAAAAAGTGCATAGTTCCTAGGCATACGTTTCCAACCAGCCCGCCCTCATAATCGTGGTTTTGCCATATTAATAGACTAGATAAGACAATCAATGAAGTAACATCAATAGGATCACACATCAAAGAAAAACATGTTAAAAGCTATCAGCAACATGTTAGAACTAGAAAATCTAGAGGAAGAAGTCAAGAAACTAGACCAATCAGTTAGGGTAAAACACACATCCATGAAAAACATGTTGGCCTTGCTAGTAAATTCCTAGTCGATTTTCGATTACATTCTGTAACAGTTCCAGTCAGGCATGCAAGGCCTAGACAGTACTCGGTGGAAACCAGCGGGGCATTATCGATCTGTGCATTTCAATTGGTATACTCTTCTTTGCCATCATCATACTGTTCGTCTGACTCTTCTGAAGAGCATTGGGATCTTGATCAGACTCATTGCTACCTCATCGTGCTAGACAGGTGTGCAGCAAGATTCAATTGAATTGCCCAAGGACAACCAGTCATGCTTGTCCTGCACTACTCGCCACCACACACCCGCCGGCCCCCATGGAATCAAATTCCCACTGCGATCAATTCGATCTCTGCAACCAAACCAAGCCAAAACTGCAACTGTAGTACTTGCTAGTAATGGTAATGTCTGTGACATTTTTCCTGAACTATTTTGATCCCAACACTGTTCCAAATGTGTGATACTAAATCTGTGTACGGGGTCATATATAGTTTCATCATCATGCAGGAAGAAAGAGGCTTTGCCAAAAGCGTGGTCCCGAAACACAGAAATGAAGTGTTTGGAAATGTTCAAATAAAACTCCAGCAATAACAAACATGCCATGACGGTGACAACAATATCTGTGACCACTACTACGGCACCAGAGCAGCAGCCAGACCAACGCCACCAGACCTCCCAAGTCCTTAGATAGCGTTTCAGATTATGTAAATACATGTGATCTTGCTTATCTGATCACTTGATATCCAGCACTGGTCCTTTTCTATCATGTTTGCAAGAGGTGTGAGTGTCGACCCTTCAGGTTCGAAATAATTATCCACTCATTTTCTCTATTTTGAAATTATGTCTTATAAAGAGAAAATTCATGTATGAATAACGTGTATATTCACAACACAATTTTAACTATTCATAACAATTCATATATTTGACAACTCATTTATCAATATTATATCCTCTAATCTTAATCGTTCACGTGTGTCATGTAAATACACGACTGTGTGTATTGAAGATATTCCCCTTCAAAAGACATCAAAACACGTGACTTATTTCTTGCGACGTAAACGTTGGACATGAGTGGTTATCAAGCATTAACAACTCAGTTGACTATGTAGGCACAAATCACAGGACCGCCACTAGGGTCTTGTAATCCCCATTGTGGTGTTGTATGGAGCTATAGGAGACTACAGGCACCAATAATGCGAATATCTCAGCCTTTCAACAAAGTCTTCCAGACGCATTGTGAAGGAAACAAAATGTTTCGAAAACCATATGTTTTCATTGAAACAAATGCATCAGATTTAGATATTTCACATTAATTTGCGCAGAGGGAAGGAGAAAAAGGGAGGATCATAGATCTTCTATACAAAGGAGATAACATATCTGAGGATGACCCCATTCATCGGAGGCAAGATTTGTAGGTGGAGATGTGGTAATAATCATGACAACTGTTTTCTCATCCATTAGGTTCAAGGATAACCTCATGATTGCAAAACATTGACATATTACCATTTCACATCTCCCTCTAGTGTTAATACCTACCATCTGATTTTCATGGAACCAACCTAAGGATGTTACATTGTTATCAGATTACATTCATTTTTTCTTACAACAAGAACAAAACATGACCGTTTCAAGAATGCTGCTCATATATCTACGCTATCAAAGTAGGGACTTAGATATTAGAAAAACTGGAAAAATAAACTTGTAGACCCATCCCCAAACGTTTGCAGATCTGCAGATTTTACCACTGCTCGGCATAGAGGGCAAGTTCTTTCTCTCTCAAACCTAAAAGCAAGTAATGACTGTCAGTCGACGGAAACAAAAAAAACGGTGATATGAGGAAGAAAAAAAACTAAAAAGCCTTCAGGTTTTTACCTATTACCAGGATCCAAACTATTAAAGAGCTTACTAAAGGGAGAACAAGTGTTTCTACTTAATTTTACCAAGTTCTTGATTCCAAGTTAACGAGGTATGAATCTAGATAATGTAGCTCTAAGCAATGAAAGTCAATGATAAACAGTTCTTATGAAAATTTTAGTCGGGGTATAAACTTGCTCCTGACTTCTATCTAGCATTTCTAATATAACCTTGCGAACAATTATGTAAAACTAGGTAAGAAACATAAAGCATAAATCTAACCATTCGGAGACACAATCCTCACAGAAGATGTGTTTACAGCGCAATAGGATTGGAGCATGCATCTTCTCCTGGCAGATGGCACAAAGGTCTCCTGCTGCATTTACCTGCATTAGAATACTTGTGAGCTAGAAGACAAACTAACTATATACGTCCCGAAAAAAAAACCAACTATGCAAAAAGGTAGGGGTTTTAACCATAAGACAACAGTCAAGATGATCTTTGTACAGAAGCAAGAGAAGTGACACAGACATGAGAAAACTCCTGTACCATGGAGGTGGTTCCTACGGCATGAGAAGAATGCATATCTAGACATTTAAATTCAGCTTAACTTTGCTTTTAAAGAAAAATTCTAAACCATAAAAGAGTCCTCAAAGATTGGATCTGAATCTAGAGAGAAGCCTAAAACTAGTCCCAGAAAACAGGGAAAGTAAAGAATGTTCAAGCAACTTCAAGATAAAGCACACCCAAATAGTAGGCAACATAGGTAACAAATAGAACGACATTTAAGCACTTGAAGAATCAACAAGTTAAAGGCTACACAGCTACACTAATTTTGTTGAAAGGACAAAAAACTACGAATAGTTTACAAACTAAAGAAGAAAAGATGGGTGTAACCAAAAAAAGAAGAAGAAAAGATGGGTAGTTACAGATAGCGAATAGTTGGCATGGTATAATAAATGCTAAAGGCCTTGATGATCCAGCTGCGAAAGTAACGAAAGTAAAGCAGAATCATTCAGTTAGATTTCATACCTGCTCCAATGTCGCGTGGGACCCAAAATTGATATCTTTTTGTGATAATGCCCTTATAGAAGCAAAAAAGGATTGGACCTGAAAAGAAAAAAAAACGGTATAAGACATAGATCCAGGACAAGTGCCACAATATAATACATCATATTCCAATACAACAGTTCGTTACATAAGTAGAATTACCTTCTCAACAACAGATGTTAGCTTAAAAGTCAAGTATAATCCTGTAATAAGTGATGAAAAGAGGCTTCCATATTCTTTGTTCAGGAAGAATCTGTACCAAACAGGTGCTGGTAATAAGGCACGGTACAGCAGCAGCAAATACTCAACTACAGTTAACATTTGACCCTTCAAAATGAGATAAAAACTGTCAGAAAGTTCTCCATATTAAGAGTACTTGCACTTTATATGCATATTACAAATTTATGTCACCTGTCGACGATAGTTATGCCCTCTTCCATTCTTGTAGTATATAAGTAACAAACACTTGAAAGCCATCGTTGCCTGTCTCACCAAAGTATCTGAAAGTGAGAAAAGTTAGATAACTCCCCTCCCATGAATTCAAATAAAAGTAAATACTGCACAACAAGAGCAGCATACAAGAAAACCAGCAACATAAAAGAGAAACATAGAATCTAAACATGCATACAATAGTGTAGAACCAGAAAACGCGACTGCACAATTACACATAATCATATAGATTCCAAGTAGAAGCAAAAGGAAGAGGCAACAAAACTACTCAACAAAGTTGTAAATCACTGGACAAGTTATATAAGTTTTAAACGGAGGACTTCGATAATCCCTACTGAAATTATATTTACATCCGTAACACATTCTCCTCTGAGCCTTGTAATAGACCCTAATTTAATAAATCTAAAAAGTAGTATGACAATTTTGTTCACTCAAGTACTAGAAGAGGAAACTATCAACGTACCATTTACCAAAATGATGAATATTGCATGCCAGAACGGTGGTATGGCTTTTGGAGGAAGCATTGCCAGTGGGTATAAAAGATCATCATTTTGATGCCACCAGTAAATACCAACCACATGAAGCATGAAACCACCAGCAATGGCCACAAGAAAGGAGATTTTCCTGTCTCCCTACAGGAATACAATATGCATGAGATTATTGGTTCGTTTCAGAGCAAATTCTCAAAGGGTTAAAAGAGATAAAAGAAACTTATTGATGCAGGGGCATCCAGAAAGTCCTAGATTAATTATGAGATTATTTTTTTTGTATGTTTTATTATTTTCTTCAAGTCTTTCCTATTTTGTTAGGGTTTGCTATTGCCTATATATCTAGCCTTTTAGAGTCTTGTAAGATAGCTTTGTTATTCTGAATACAATTATCATCGAGTTTCTTTGGGATATTAAACCCTAGAACTCAATATTTCGATCCAGCTTTAATCTACTGGAATGTCTTTGCCTTGTTTTCGTTGAGGGCTTCCGCCCTCAAGTACTTTTACCCCTGATCTAGCAGCAAGCCAGAAACCTTCGGTTTCTGCCCAGCATCAGCTGGTATCAGCCCAGCTCTGGGCCTGCAAACATGGTTGGACGTGGAAGAGGTTGTGGAAGAGGAGCTTTAGAGGATCAACAAACGGAGATGGCTGAGATGCGCCGTATGATTGAAGACCTAACAAGGGCAGTAGAAGCCTTTCAGGGTCAGGAGCGTAGGGAAGCCCCGGATGGTGACCCTAACCCCTCAGATTCTGAACTGGAAAGTAGTTCCGAGGATGAACATGATGTTGACAACCCTTTTGGTGACCTTGCTGGAGAAGGTGAACGCCAAAATCACAACAGTTTAGAAGAGCGGTTGATTCGCGCCTGGATTTTAGTGGTGGAGGAATAAAAATTGAAGTTGCTGACTTTTATGGTCAGATGCATGCAGAAGACTACTTGGACTAGGACGTTAGTTTGGAAAACTATTTTGAGTGGAAGCCTTATGGTAGAGAGCAGAAAAGTGTTGTTTGTGAAGCTTAGGTTGAAGAGTACTGCACTTCAATGGTGGGCGAGAGTTGAAGAGCAGCATACTAGGCAAGGAAAGCAGAAAATCAACACATGGGCTCAGACGAAATCAAAATTGCGTAAGCAGTTCTTGCCAGCTGATTATGAAATGGAGTTATGTGAAAATTTTCATTCCTTACAGCACCTGAACACATCCGTTGAAGAGTTCTCTTCAGCGTTTGACAACCTTTCAATTCGGGTTGGATTAAATGAGACCACTGAGCAATTGACCGCTTGTTATCTCAGTGGAATGCATCCATCCATTAGGGATGAGATGGGAGTGGTTCGGTTGTACAATTTAGAAGATGCTCGGCAATATGCCTTAATGGCAGAAAAGAGGCTACAATGTTGCGGAATTAGGAGGCCTCCTACTGGAAGTTTTGATGGTGATTGGCAACAGAATTCAGCATCAGCTCATGGGATTTGCAGTGATCAAGTAACTAACCCAACGCCTCATCCAGGTGTTAGGAATGTCATTGGTGCTGATAAGAATGAGAAAGGGAAGGAAGCTAATAATGATGACGCTTGGTGTGATGTTGTTCCTATGGATGCATGCCATATACTACTTGGAAGGCCATGGTTGTATGATAGAAACATGGTTCTCACTAGAGCTAATACTCACTCATTCCATAGAGATGGAAAGAAGATGACATTGCAGCCACTTAAGGAAGCGCTGACCTGCAGGCCACCAATCCTAGAGAAATCATCAGGACAAGGCTGATCAGTCTAATAAAGTTCCAGATGGTTTGAGTAGTAAGACCCTACTGTTGGATGTGATGAGCACTCAAAATGTTGGATTTGAGGAGTTGAAGAATCTGTATGATGCTGATCCATATTTCAGTTCCAAAATTGCTAAGCTTCAAGTTCATATAGGTTGGAAGATGTTACCATTCAAGACGCGTGACGGGTATTTGTTTAAGGGGAACCTGCTGTGCATCCCAGCAGGCTCTTAACGTGAGCAAATCATAAGGGGGCTTCTTGAAGACGGACATAGCACTTTCAACTACACTGGTTGTAAGTCCACTATCTTTAGTTTTCCATTTGTTGAAAAATTATTTTCAGAAAAAGAAAAAAGTAGTTTCATGAGTTTTGATGGACCACCAAGGTATGACTGTTATAAAGGTTGTGAAATTTGTGGTGGTGGAGTGGATGACCAAGTGAGACACTATTTTACTCCAACAACTAGAAATTGTGACGAGTCTAGCAAATATATTTGCATTGGAAACCAACATGAAGGAGAAGGTGAGAGTTTGTTGGTAATGGATCAAGTGGTACCTCTGCATCAGTTAGTTCTCTTCATGATTTAGATGACAAGACTGTTGGTTTGCCATAAACCACGAACCATTCATGCTCTTGGAAATATAATGGTTTGTGTATTTTGAAAGATGCTTTGGATAGAAGGGAGGAATTCAATTACAAGCATATTAGCTCACGCGTGGATGATCTAGGCACAGTACAGTCTGTATTTTGGGAAAATACTGAGCACAAACTTGTCAACTTTGTTGGACTTGATGCAATTCTTATTGAGGTTCCCAAAGATCTAGTTGAAATTGTTAATCGTATCAAGAGAGGTGAGAGCAATTATGGGTTAGCTAAATTCATTATGAAGAGCAGATTTCCTAAGTCAAGAAAAGGAAGGTATTCCAAGTATTTATTTATTTGGGGAGGAAGAATTCAATTGCAAGGTAATCTGTCAAAAGAAGGTTTGATGCAGTGGATGATTTTGTCTGGATTTTCTACATCAATGGTTCAAATTCGAGGACGAATTCTTTCCAACCAAGGGAGTTTGATGCAGGAGAATCCAAAAAGTCCTAGATTAATTAGGAGATTATTTTTTTTATGTTTTATTATTTTCTTGAAGTCTTTCCTGTATTGTTAGGGTTTGCTATTGCCTATATATCTAGCCTAATAGAGTCTTGTAACATAGCTTTGTTATTCTGAATACAATTATCATAGAGTTTCTCTGGGATATTCAACCCTATAACTCAATATTTCGTTCCAGCTTTAATCTGCTGGAATGTCTTTGCCTTGTTTTCGTTGAGGACTTCTGCCCTCAAGTACTTTTACCCCTGATCTAGCAGCAACACAGAAACCTTCTGTTTCTGCCCTGCATCACTTATAAAACCAAAGGCAGCTTCACTCACCTTTAGAGCCGTCTGCTTCCTGACAATATCATTCGACCTATACATCACAGCTGATATCCATATAGTGACAAAGAAACCTGCAAGTTACCACCCAAAATTAGTTGCATGAATAGACAAACAAGAACTCAAATAATGAAACCAAATCATAATAGAACTGCTTAGGTGAAGAAGTCTTTGCCACTCATATATCTCCTGCCAATTTGCAGCTGTATCATAATATCCTATTGCTTATGAGAAAGGATATTTTTTTCATAATAACATGATGATTGAGACACAACCATTGTTAAGACTATAAATAAAACCATCTTCCTAGTTTACGAAAACTTGCTCTCAAGATTGAAGTGTCTGTAAGATGCTACAGCCTCTCACGTTTGATATTAACCATAAGAATACGAGCTACATTTCTATCTGTGTTGCCAATTTTAGTAGTTTCCCTACATAACTGTAATCAAGAAATAGGAATGTGACAGTACACAGACGATCCTAGCTCCATTAGTGTTTGTCTCCCCCATATTCTAATCAGAAACCATATGCTACTAAAGATTGCATCTTGCATAAGCCAGTCCAGATAAAACAGCTCGTCTAAACCAAAAAACAACACACTCATGCCTGCATTCAAATTAGGAACAGTTTCTCAACATTAATGTAACTAATCTTATCAAAGAAATCGAACGTGACACTATGCCAATCAAACCAAAATCAGTGCTTGTTTCCCCACACAATCTAAGCCTAAATAGTTTCTCGATACAGTATGCTAAAAGACTGCATCTTTAATGTGCTACTCCAAATAAAATAGCCATTCGAACACCAACATAAACAGAAAAACACTAATTCCATATATGCATTCTAAGTTTTTAACTAGCAACAATCATCGAATTCGAGTAAAAATTAAAAACTAGTAAGAAAGTCGGTACCTTGCAAATGCTGACGGATGAACACAACAAGTAAGAGCAGCGAAAACGGAAGAACCTGCTCAATCCACCTCGCCACCTGTTGAATATCATATCTCTGATAAGCGGAATCCCTCGAATTCTCCTCCACTCCATTCCCACCCTCCCCGGACTCATTCTCCGGCGCCGACGGAGCCACCAACGGAACTCTCTCATCCATCCCTGCCTGACTATCCACCCCTCCCGCCCCTCCTCCATCCTGCACCGCCGTCGTTTCCTCACCACTCCCGCGCTCCTCCTGCTCCCCGGCGCCGATTATCCGAATCGAAACCTCCCCGGCGTTGCCGGAGCCGCTCGCGCAGACCGTCGGAGAATGCGGCCGTGAATCGGGAACAGCTCCCGCGTTGACCGCCGGAGCGTCGCTCTCGTGGCGCGAGGATGACGAGGACGACGAGGACGGGGAGAGTATACCGGAGTAATCTAACAGAAAAGAAAGCGGGGACTGGAAGAATCGCAGCGCCGGAAATTGCATAGCGCCAAACGACGCCGTTCGATCCTCACCTCCTCGTCCACTACTCCCATTCCCCGGCGGCGTTGGCTCCATCACAATAACAAACCCTAACCTAGGTCACCTAACCTCTCCTTCTAAATTCTCTACCTTTTTTCTTTTACTGAGCAAAAATCAAAGAGAGAGAGATAAGCGAAAAGACGACGTTTTGATTTTGAATTTGATTCTGATTCCGACGATCGGAGAGAGGCGACCGTTGAAGAACAGGTCAAAAAGGGCGCGACGTCGTTTTGGGGAAAGAACAAGGTTTTAGTGAGAGAGAGAGAGAAGCAATGGGAATTATTTGCAGGAGATCAACCTCTTCGTCAAGTAACATCAATAAAGCTCATTTATTTCTTCTTTTAATTTTGGTTTTCCGCGTGTTGACTAATTAATAACCAAAACTTTATTTTCCGCGTGTAAAGAGCGGCTCAGTTACGACGGCCTTCCGTCCAGCTAACCAATCAAAATCCGGTTTAATCCCTAAAATACCTTTGATTGGACACGTGGGATGATGTGATTGGGGGTTCCGAGGGTGTGACCGTCATTAACGGTCGACTCCCGCGTTGTTGTTTGTGCAGGTATGTATGGGAGTCGGTTTGTTCAACGAGGGGTTGTAGTCTAGACAACCAAACCTCTAGAACGGTTTAGGTTTATTGATATCATATTGGCACACATTGTTGGAAAAATTAAGAATATTTGATAATGACCTGCAGGGAACTTCTGTTTTATCTTGGCATGTCTGGATCAACCGTCTTAGCAAATTGCAAGCTCTTTAGTGTACTGCAACAATAACCAAAACAATTGATCAACTGTGGCATATTATAAGCTGTTATATCTATAGGAATTTAGCTGCAGCATAAATAACTCAAATCATCCACGAAGGTACGTACACTGAAAGATGTTTCCACTTTACTCATGTGGGTTTGGTCTGACGGTAAAAATAGGACAGACATGCTTGTCAAGACGAATGTATATAGGGGACACTTCCGATGTGTGAGGTCTCTGGTTCGATCTCTTGTCAAATGAAAAACAGCTGATAAGAATGAGATTTGGCCTTAACTTACTCTAACCCCACAGTTTCCGTCTACCATTTTTGTAACAAAAAAAGATGTTTCCACTTTCCCATAAGCAATGCTGAAGTATTGATAAGCATTCCATTTCAATACTACACTTAGTTCCCTCACATGTTAAGGAATCTACTCCAACTTGTTATTTACTACTGCTCGGATGAATTTAAAATATCTCCAATTGTGACATTATGAAACCCTTATCAATTAGGGTTGGGTGTTTTAAAATATCAACTATTTGACATCAGTTCATATGCGGGACATATGTGAGATTCACTTCATATTGAAAATGCTCGAGCTCTCTCAAATGAGGCCGCCTCAAATGTGCTAAGCTCGAGCTGTACTCCAAGGCAGCTGGAGAAGGATAAATTTGGTTAGTAATTTTGGAAAATTAGATCAAAAGACAAATGGGAATCATATTTACCTACCATGGTAAAACTTCATTTTTAACAGCAGTAAATGGTGATGGTTTCTATGTTACAAGGAGTGAAAAGAATAGAGCTGAAGAAGATGGAAGTGTGAGCTTGATTGGTTAAGATGACAAAAAAGCACCGGTATTTAATGGTGGGCAGGTTTTTGAGTAAGAATTTAAATCCAAAAATCCCAAATCACACACCCTAAATCCCCAAATGTCAAAACCATCATCTCGAATCTTCCAAGGTCTCCTCCGCCTCCACCGTCACCAAATCTCCACCACCACTATCCGCCGCACCTTCCACCACCACTCCACTCCTCCTCCTCGATTCCCGCCTCCCTCAAAACCCTTCGCCGCCGCCGGGCTGAGATTCTTCTCGTTCAAACCGGACGCGGGCAATGCGAAGACAATCTTCGAGAAGCCGCTGGCGGCGGCGTCGTCGACTTTCCACCGGTACCAGGAGGCGCTAGGGCTGCAGGTGGAGGCGTTCTGGAAGAGGAACAATCTGGTGCTGGTGGGAGCTGGAGGAGTTGTGGTGTGTGCGATTCTGTGGAAGATCATGTTTGGGATTGCCAGCACTTTTGTACATCTTTCGGAAGGGATGGCCAAGTATGGCTTCTTAGCTCTCTCTTCTGCCATGGTCGCTTTCGCAGTAAGTTTTGATCTCAATCATCATGTGATCACAATGCTGCTGGTGGTGTTGTTGTTGTTGATTTCGATGTAGAATATTAGAGATTGAAATGCATGCTAGTGATGTGTACATGTTGTTTGGTTTGTTACGGAATTAGGATAGAACAGGTGAACATGTAGTGTGGTTTAGTCAACTTGTGGTTTTGAGCTAGTTGAGTTCTAGAATTCAAGTATTGAAGCCTTTAGGTCTATAACTCTATATCATGAACCATAATGACTTGGTAGTTATAAGGTATGGCATCACCTCATTGCAGTGACTAAGTGATACTAGTCATCGGACCAGTGGTTTCTGTTTTGCTGTCCATGTGATGTGTATGTTATGGTTATATATGATCAGACAATGAAGTCTCGGATTGTAGGACCTGAAATCTGAATGCTGCTTTTCCATGTGTATATGATCGACTGTCTGTTGACAATCGTGCTTTACGTTTTAGATTTTCCCATTTCAGAGTTTTGTTCTTCATTCTTTTTGGGACTTTCCACACTCAACTTCGATATATTTATAGAGTTCCATTGGCTAGGCTAGTCGATAAATGATTCCAGCTGGTAGTTTTACATGCTGTAATGTTGGATCATCCAAACAATTAGAATGAATATCAAACTTTTCAAACAGTTGCTGTAGTTTTATGATTCCAGCTGGTAGTTTTACACGCCGTAATGTTGGATCATCCAAGCAATTAGAATGAATATCAAACTTTTCAAAACAGTTGCTGTAGTTTTGCACTTTCTGGCTGTAAGTCTATCAATATACCACTTTTAAATTTGAAACTGATAGCACTTAATGCAGTAACTGAGTGGGTAGTATATTGACCTAATACTTGCAAGTTCAGATTGTCTTTCTATGGGATATGTCTTGCTGTATTAGGTCTATATATGATCACCATTTGAAGCGATCATATCTAGGATGGTAAGAACTGAAATCTTGATAACACTTTTGCTATCTGTGTGATTGTCTGTCACTCCACTGTCTTCATTTAGTTTATAGATTTTACTGTTTTGAGTGCTGAATGTTTTTTCTTACTCAGGGCCTTTATCTGCGCTCAAGGTACACAATCAATCCTGATAAGGTATATAGGATTGCCATGACAAAACTCAATACATCTGCTGGGATTCTTGAGGTCATGGGCGCGCCTCTAACAGGATCAGATCTAAGAGCCTATATAATGTCCGGGGGTGGGTTTCAACTGAAAAAATTCAAGCCAACTCTCAGGAGCAAGAGATGCTTCCTCATTTTCCCAATTCGAGGTTCTGAAAGAAGAGGTCTGGTCAATGTTGAAGTAAAGAAGAAGAAAGGCCAGGTTTGTGCTTATGTAAAGATTCAACTAGCTGCTATAATTCTATTGTGATTATCTTCGCTAATGAATAATGAGAACTATGGGATCTCATGTCCATGAAAAAGGGAAGAAAAAATAAACTGATTTTGGTGCAATAACCTTTGGTTGCCCATTCATCATCTTCTTGTTCTTTGTTTGGTCGGTCATTGGGGTCATTAGCCTTTAAATCTACTGGGGTTTGTCTTTTTTAACAAGCTCAACGGCCTTTAAGTTCTTCAGATGCATTTTGTTTCTATTCTTTCCTAGTCTCATTTAGCAAAATACCAAATGCAAGTTCAAACTAGTAGCGTACATAGAAAAGTAGATTGCATTACTATGTTGTGTCCGCTACTGTTTTCTTACTATACCACAGTTTCTATTCCTCTGAAAGAGAGCATATTGAGTTATTCTCTGTGTGCACATCTAAGTTATGGTTACTAGATGTATCTAGTAGATGAAGGATTGTTGAAACCATATGATTTTAGTCGAATTTTTCTGATTTAAGATTTCTGGTATCATTTTGTTTATGCAGTATGATATGAAGCTATTAGCAGTGGACATTCCCATGGCATCAGGACCCGACCAACGGTTATTCCTGATTGGGGATGAAGAAGAATACAAAGTTGGCGGTGGACTAATATCTGAGTTGAGAGATCCTGTTGTGAAAGCAATGGCTGCAGAGAAGATATTTGATAATCTTGATGAGATTGAAGATGAGGAGGATGCTGAAAGAGAACTTCTGGAGGCAGAAAGAAAGCAGCGTGAAGAAATTGAGAAGCTTGAAAAAGATGGGACACAGTGAGATTTCTTTTTCTTATAGAGGTTTGTTTCTTATCCTTCCATTCTCTTCTGGTTTGTTTTGATAAGAGGAGTTGTAAATAATGCGCGAGTCTTTGACCAAATTGTCTCAGATTACTGTAGATTACCTTGCAATTTTGTTTTTTTGCCGAGTTGTTAGACAAGGTTTAACATTGTACTGCAAGTCTGCAAATAGCCAGCCTTGGAAATTTCTAAGTTAAGATGACCCCCTAAGGGGAAATAAAGATAAAACGGTTGAAGCCACAAGCATATCTTGATTCTTTGCTTCTTTGATTTGTACTGTTCACACTGCTTCTAAATTATGCCATCATTCGAGAAATATGATCCGAGCATCAGTCTATACTGTCTTGAGTTTTTCTTCCACAACTCCCCTGGGCTGTTCTGAATAACTTCGGCACAGCTGGCTGAACTTTCCATCACCCAAATAAATTCTTCGATGCTGATCAATGACCAGCATCTTGAGCTTGGGTGAAATCTCTAAAATACAAATGGCCAACTCTGTCTCGTACCAATAACCCCTGAATCCCTGCATTTTAACCATTCGCAAATGATCATTTGTGAACCCAGAATGGTTCCATGTCTCTCTTTGATTAGTCTCAGACCCATCATATATCAGTATAATCACAAGCTCTTCCAAATAGGGTGCTGCCTTGAGGAGATCCCGCACAAAATTAACACCGACATATTCTTGTTTTGCATTCTACATCGATCTAGATCAATATCCAAGGTGAGTTGCTTGAGATTTCCATAAGTTGGTATGCTGCTGATTTGGGATAGTCCCGCTAGCATATGCAGATGAAGAGTCTCAAGCCCGGGACACAATGTAAATTGCATCAGTGCTTGAGGGACTAATGTTCAAGCTACTATTATTTCACGTACCCATCTGTTGCAGAAGAAAATTTTGGTTAATTGTGGAGCATTTATGTAAAAATAGCTGCACTTGGAATATGCAATGTATTCCAAGGAAGCTAGATTTAGTGCCCGAATCTTCGTTTTGGGTCCGCCACAATGTATCACTTTCAGATGAGTTAGACGATCACCTGCAATCACTTTCAGACGATCACCTGCAACAAAGGAACTCGCTTGACACCGGCAGCTAATTAAGGTCAAGCTTTCGAGTAACACAAACAGATAGGAGATTTGGCATCAGAGATTGATCAAAGATAACATCTTTGTGACAAAGTAGCTGATCAAAACCAGTAGTAGCACGTCTGAATTTACAATTCTCTAATGACAGATGTTTGAGATTTAAATTCGAGCCAACATGTAACATCGGAGGAAAAACATAACCCGAATGAAGAGCAAGTGTGAGATGAAGCTCTTGAACACCTTTCGTAGCTGCGAGACGAATCCAATCATTAACACTGACATGAGATTCAAGAGGAGAATGGCATTCCAATTTGAAAGAGTCGACCTTGTTACCTTGATATTGTTGCATGTATTTATTCACACGTCTCGAAAAATCTCGGCACTGCTCCAACGAAATTGTTCTACAAATTCGCTCCCGAAGATGTTATTATAGTCGAGTTCAAGATTGCGCCTTGTTAGTATTGAATGAGATAGAAGCTTCCAATTTGGAGGGAAAGCCAGAACAGTATTCACTGCGTCTTTTAGAGGTGGCAATGAGACTATGTGAATCATCAGGCAATCCTACAAATCGGTAATCTCACATCTCCTTCTAGGTATTTTCTGCTCATCTGATATCACCATAGCTTTAACTTTCGACGTAAGAGAAGCTCTAGGAGGAGGTGTACCCTAATGAGTCCCAAAGGCTTCAAATACTAATGAATCCCACAGGAGGGTAACTTTTGGCGTAAGGATTTCTGGATTTGATTAGGAAACCGAGTCTTAAGTGGCAAAAGGTATCCAACGGCAGGCTGAATCCTTAAGAAGTTGTGGTGTGTGCAATTCTCTGGAAGATCATGTTTGGGATCGCCAGCACTTTTGTGCATCTCTCTGAGGGGATGGCCAAGTATGGCTTCTTAGCTCTCTTCTGCCATGGTCGCTTTCGGCGTAAGTTTTGCTCTCAGATGTTTTAGAGATTGAAATGCATGCATGCGTGTGATGTATATGTAATGGAAGACCATCTGTTAGCTTAACAGCCTGAAAGAAAAGGCAAGCTTTGCAAATTTGAATTTGCCAGAAGCTGATGATAAGTATTGTTGATCTTCTTTATGAATGGGCAACTATTTTTCATCTGAAATAGAAAGAAAAAGACTGAGAGTAGTAGTGCTGCTCAAGTACTCACAATCAAGAATGAAAAATTGAAAAATCCAATTCAAACCAAATACAATTAGCAAGCAATAGATTAAATAACTTGTATACTTCATGAATCAGCAACCTTCATCATGTGTAGTGAAATAGAAAGCAAAAGACTGAAGAGTAGTAGTGCTGCTCAAGTACACAATCAAGATTGAAAATCCAATCAAAATGACCAAGCATCAGAAAGAATCACTTATATACATCCCACAATCAAATGAGATATCAATCATCCACTAGCAAATTTTCCGCACAAAATTAAGCTCTACAACTAAATGATCAACCTGCAAACATTCAACACCCGACTAAGTATTTTAGATCGACAACCTAACATGTTAGACTATTGGGCACTCATATGCGAAAGGGACCTATGCTAAAAGAGGGAGATATAAACTTGTCAGGATACACATCAATACTCTACCTTACCATCCAACACAGGAACTTCACTTAATCACTTCCATAAACGTTTTAGAATAAAATCAGGAACCTTAGATGACCTGCATCGCTAAGCAACTTAAATCTGAACACTACACAACCATTTAGCTAGCAGTTCTCAGAAGCATACTTAGAACTTCAAGAATTCGGATATGCAAACTTATTCGTCTGTGCAGAAAAAGGTTGTGATAAATTGGTGAGGTTGAAATCAATTAGAGTTAGCTTAGAAAGAGTCTCATCTGCAATGACAAGAATACCAAATGAGCCAAATATGTTTCTATCTACAGCACCTTAGCTAGCAGTTCTCAGAAGCATACTTAGAACTTCAAGGATTCGGATATGCAAACTTATTCGTCTGTGCAGAAAAAGGTTGTGATAAATTGGTGAGGTTGAAATCAATTAGAGTTAGCTTAGAAAGAGTCTCATCTGCAATGACAAGAATACCAAATGAGCCAAATATGTTTCTATCTACAGCACCACCACAATCTATTCACACTCTGATGATTCCAACGGTTCTAATTCAAACTGCACAACAATATTTAACGCAATATCAACAGTAGGGAAGTGACTCAATATGATTGATTATGTAACAAAAACGCATGTATGGCCAAGTAGCAGACACAGATTTTCATTGCGATATCCATCTTCTAGCACAAGTGCAGAACCTTCATAATAAATGTCCATATGGAATTCGCAAATTGTGAAGGTATAAGGGTGTTGGCATGTCCTCTGCTTCTCAAAACACATGAAGATCGGTTCTTAATCATCAAGAACAAGACTTGAATTAACTAAACTCCCTCATGGTCTCAGGTAAATCATTCATATGCATATCATGTTTTTCGCAGAGGATATCAAGTGTATATGATATCCTAAGCCTGAGTTTTTTCAAATCAAAAGTCTTGGCGCCAAAATTAGCTTTAGGGTGGGATCTTGTGTTTGCCACCCGTGACTAGTGTCTGCTGGTTCTTGCTCTTTCATGAACCAATATGCAGCATCCTTACCTAATTCAAAGGAACTGTCTCTATTAAATTTGAGTCTCAATCCGATCTGAGTTAAGTGATTAACTCTCTTTGCTCCTCATTTGGAACTTAGGCCTGTTTTTAGAAAAACAACCCCTATTGTCTAGCTTGCTGATGTCGACTCTTTGTACTCTTATGTTGTGTTGTCATGGCTTAGTCCAAAGCTCCTCATGTGAGCTGATGAGCAAGGGGTCTGATCTCTAGACACTCTATTTTGTTCTGCACTCTCATTTATATATAGCTTGGACATTAGCTTTGTTCTTTGGTTGTTGAAAAGAAATACATAAGCCTGCTTTTTGTAGAGTGTGGCATTTAAGATCTGTTTTCCTTTCTTCTTGCATTTGTTCAATGCTGCTCTGAGTCTTCCTTGTGATTATAAATCTCAGAGTTAGAACAAACACTGTTTTTTATCAACTCATTTTCATATGCATACCATGAGGGATGGTTAGTGCAATCAGCTCAAAAAGTGTTCATGGTGAATCTGCTATTGGATAGCTACATTCACGAACAGAACTTCTAAGAGTATTCTCAGTTGTAGGCTTAGGAACAACAGAGGGAATAGATCTAGACTAGTGAGGGACTAGGTAAGATACAGTGGTTGTATCTCTAGAGCTATTATTCTTGTATTAGCCCATTGCAACATAGTGGAAAGCTTTTGTCCCTCAAGAGAAAGGGGCACGTAGTTTTTCTCCCTGATTCAGGGTTTATGCGAATAAAAAACATCACTGTGTTGTGTGGTTGTTTCTTTTGTTTTCTTTACATCTTTCTGCAAGTATGAATTCTAGAGATCAGGGATAGCACATCTTATTGCTATCCTCTGCAACAGAAGTTACAAAAAAAAACAAGAAAAGCCTATTCACCCCCCCTTTAGGACTTTCAAATTGAAAACCAACTCTACCACAAAATTGTTTCCTTTTTTGAAGAATGGTCGGCATGACTTAAACCTTAATTATTAAACTATAGAATACAAGTAGGAACGTAGAGCCTAAATCCTAAATTACAAAAAGTAACGTATTCTAACATGCACCTGTTAGCAAATAGTGTGTCATTGACAACCATATATGCTTTGACAAAACGGTGACATAACAGAAGGATAATTGTACTAAAGACAAGCATCATAACAGCTAAAAGTGCAACATTCCTACTATATTGCCGCACAAAATCATATCCGGTGACCCTACGTTTCATCTTGTCACTAGGAGGTTGCGTATGTGTATGCACTCAAAGTGCCTTGTATGCTCTAAGTAGGCAGCGAGTTCCTTATTTCGTCAAATGGTCGTTGCCACCTAGTGACATGATGAAGTTGAATGTAGTCAGATTAAACTTCCGACGGAAACATAGCTGGGAACCTGATTTAGAATTGGATATTAGGATGTGTAAGCATGTTACATATCACTGTTCTTTCCAGGATGCCATCGCTATATCAAAGCAAATAGAGTCGTCATTAGAGTAGTACTCTTTGCTAATTGGTGTTTGTTTGAGTATATGAGTATTGTAGAGGTTTCTGATATTATTTCAGATCTTTGTAATCAGAGGTTTAGGTTTTATGTCCTCATTTTGTATTCGACTGTTTCATTAATCGAGGTTTGAGGGCTGCAACAACCTTTTATCAAAAAGCAAGGCATTCAGAAATTCACTAAAATATGTTATGCGTATATTACCCTAAGCATAACATAAAGTTAAGGGACAATATAATTCATGGTTATTATGATGGGAGTATCTTCTATACATGACCTTATGTGTACATGACATATGTGAACGGTTAAGATTATGAGATATAATATTGATACATAGATGGTCAAAAATATGAATTATTATGAATGACTAGGATTACATATTATATATACAAGTCGTGCATACAAGAATTTCTCTATTATGATATAAAGAAACAAACATGGGAGCATAAAATTGAAAATTGTTATTCCACTTGAGGATAAATAACCGTGGATAGTTTCTACTCCTTAATTATAGGTGATTTTATGAAACCGTGGATATTCGGGTAAAGGCTAGTATCTAAATAATCATACTTTCTATTATGACAGGCCAGTCGTTTTCCTCACATCAGTGTCCCTAAAATCTTTCATTTTGTCTAACTGTTTTCCATCCCCAAATTCTTGGCCGAGACTATTCTTTCCTGGTTGAGTTTTGGGGTCAATCACCATGAAGGATTCCAAATGCGAAAGGTAAATAAAGTTTCTAATCAAATTGACACTCCCATTTCTTTGTTTACATAATTTTTCTAATCATCTAGATTATTTAGATCGATCAATTTTTTGTTCCATCTCCCCATCTTTCTTTTTAATATTCTTGTTCCTTAGTTTGATGTGATAAGAACACAACTTGGCAATCTTCCACATTGCAAACTATCATGAATTTTTCGTCGGATGATTGAATTGTAGAAGATCTTTTTTGCTTTGAATTGGGGGCATTATTGTGGGATCTTTTTTATTATTATGCAAAATTCTCATGTACATTGCAAACCAAGCGAAAATTGCATATTAAGCAGGCCTCTCACTAGGGTTTGTTTCGTTCTATTTGGTTTCTCAGATGATAATCTTCTTCGGGTCTTGCTGTGCACATTCAGATGGGAAATTGTTCTTCTTGTATGGTAAGTTTCTTTTGACACAGTCGATCAATAGAGAATGATTGTTTGCTGCACCATCTGATGAGGAATATATTTGATTCTTGCAGTTTTCTGGAGATGATAGTGACAAGGGTCAACATGATGTTCCTGAAGCCGGTGGTGCACTTAATAAGGACCATGGATAGTTGGGAGACAATGTTATCAGAAGCGTTCAAGGAATAAAAACTTGTAAAATTCTATGGTTTCTCCTAAAAAATCCCACATATGCCTAACTTTTTTGCCCAATACTTTCATTGTCCTATAGGTTGTTGCAAACTATAGTGCATTGTGCAATCCTTGTATAACTATTGCACCGGTATTTTCTGAGATTTCAGCTAAACATACTTCAATGTTATTTCTAAACGTAGATGTTGACGACTCTATTTCGTTCTTGTTTAGAAAAATGCTAATTCAGTTTCGTTCTTGTTTGAATGCCGTAGTTTGGTTCACAAGCAATATCTTGATGAATGGTGCAGGAGTTGAGTAATTCATGGGAAATAAAAGCCACTCCTACATTTGTTTTTCTCAAAAATGGAAGAAAAGTCGATACGCTAGTTGGAGGAAACAAGACTGAGCTCCAGAAGGTAGCCACTATGTCTCAGTTAGTAATCATGTATAGTAATTGACTCTTTTGTGATGAACTGATGATCACAATTCACAGGAAACGCAGTAATGTTTACTGATCGATGTTCTTAGTTTTCATAGTTATATCATCATGTAGATAATTTTAGGATCATAGATGGAGCGAAGGCAATGTATAATTGTAACAAAATTGAACACCAATTTAGATGATATCACTAAGAAACATGAAGACAAACAATCTATGCATCTTCACAATCACATGCATTTTGATAGTTTTTTATAATAGTGGTGACTCTGATACCACTGATGATTTTTATAGTAATGGGTTTGTTACTACGAGATTTTGGTAATGGTACAGAATGGGCTAGTATTAAGGAGCTATAAGTTAGGAGGATGGTTGTTATTAGGACAAGTGAGTTAGGAGGTTAAGAGGAGATGATAGAAACAGAGGAGGGAAGACTAGCTTAATTGCTTGCTTCACTCATTCATAAGTTGGTGTACATTGTACAAGAGTGCTCATTGCCTATTTATAGACTTCACTAACCGACCTTGTTATTAAGGTCCACTGACCTTGAACTTTCTAGATCATGCTAGACTTACATGATCACTCTAGCTCATGCTAGATCAGTACCACCGACATTGTTTAGTTTCTGGATTACATTTAATTGTTCTAGACTTGCTACAAGATATTCTAGATCATCAATATTCTAGAATGCTCTAACTTGCTCAAGTATGATCTAGACAACTCCAATGTGCATTACGTTCCAACACATTTCTTGTTAGTTAAGCTTGCTCCGCCTATGCATCTGTTCAACTTGACAATTATCCGAAGATCCAAATTGTCCACATTACAATTGATCATAAACAACCATTAAATGAATGCAACATATAAATTCAGGGTTTTATAAGATGAGGAAGAAACAGAGAGAGACATAGAGAATGAGAAAACATGTTAATGATACCGATACTTACAAAGAGCATTTCTTGAAAACGTACATAACAATGATCTGTCAAAGTACCAAGAAAACTAGAGAAACCTCCGCCTCATACCTTGTTAAATAGTAACTCCATTCGTTGGCCAACACTTCCCGGCTCTAATTGAGTCAGTCACTGCCGCAGAATAGCATTACTACGTACTCCGGCCATGGCAGACGGAAGAGAGTCCGTCTTCACATCTCTTGACAATGCCAAGACACAACTCTACCATTACAAGGCAATTGTGATTGCAGGCATGGGATTTTTCACTGATGCTTATGACCTCTTTTGCATCACCGCCGTCACAAAACTTATAGGCCGCCTTTACTTCTACGATCCCTCTACTAACAAACCCGGTGTTCTACCTCCAAACATCAACAATGCCATAACAGGAGTTGCGCTATTCGGCACCTTAGCTGGGCAACTCTTCTTTGGCTGGCTTGGAGATAAACTCGGCAGGAAAAAAGTGTATGGAATCACCTTAGTCACTATGGTGGGGTGTGCTCTTGCCTCAGGCCTTTCCTTTGGCTCCAGTCCTAAAAGTGTAGTCACAACTCTTTGTTTCTTTCGGTTTTGGCTGGGATTTGGGATAGGAGGTGACTATCCCCTCTCGGCGGTCATCATGTCCGAATATGCCAACACGAAAACCCGAGGAGGGTTTGTAGCTGCAGTCTTCGCAATGCAAGGAGTTGGAATAATGGTGGCTGGAGCTGTAGCCCTAGTTGTATCCAGGGTATTCATGCTAGCTTACCCTGCTGAGAACTTTCATGCCAACAATGTGCTATCCACACAGCCGGAAGGTGACTTTGTTTGGCGAATCGTGCTCATGTTCGGCGCAATCCCTGCAGCTCTGACGTTCTACTGGCGGCTGAAGATGCCCGAAACAGCGCGGTACACTGCCTTGGTTAAAGGTGATCATGACAAGGCTGCAGCTGACATGGCCAAAGTCCTCGAGAA
The DNA here is from genome assembly GCA_951800085.1 of Comarum palustre. Classification (NCBI taxonomy): domain Eukaryota; kingdom Viridiplantae; phylum Streptophyta; class Magnoliopsida; order Rosales; family Rosaceae; genus Comarum; species Comarum palustre. Next base: position 28,798,595 of record OX637575.1, on the reverse strand, counting down.
ACCGATAGACGGTTTCCCTATTAGAACTACCGGTGGAGAATCCGAAACCCCGAAAAAGGTAGTCCTTGCTCCTAACCCTCGCTCCTCATACGGACTCTTCTCTAGGGAATTTGTTAGGTTACATGGGTTACATCTTGTTGGCACCACAAGCACATGGTTCTTACTAGACATTGCTTTCTATAGTCTCCAACTCACTCAAAAAGACATCTACCCCTCTATACGTCTCTTGCCAAAATCCACAGAAATGGACGCTATAGAAGAAGTTTACTTGCTATCCAAGTCAATGCTCCTGATGGCACTCGCCACCACCGTCCCCGGATACTGGTTCACAGTCTTCCTCATCGACCGGATCGGCCGGTTCCCAATCCAACTCGGCGGCTTCATTCTCATGTCAATCTTCATGGCCGTTCTCGGATTCGAATACGAAGATCTCAGAGGGGAGAAG